>JAQSUU010000493.1:16625000-17302500 GCA_038087645.1 Saccharum hybrid cultivar R570
CGGCCGGACTTGGAGAAGGGGGCCGGGTTTTCACTGTGGAGTTTGAGGATGAATGGCAGCCGTCCGATTTTGAATCAATGGCCGAGATTAGAAGATACCCCTTCGCGGGGTAAACTTCATAAAGAGCCCCTAGACTTTTTCATAATAGAACCCGCCGTCCTTAACGTATTATCCGAAATGCATTTTCGTGTTTTGAAAGCGTATTTTCTCGCGGTAAATCAAAAATAAGTTTTCAGATATTTACGATTTTGCCACTAGGATTGTTTTGGTCATAAAATCTTCATTTTAACTCCGATTTGATCCGTTCAAGTTGCGTTAGGTTCGTATTTGCGAGCTCTACATGTTAGTGTAGTTGTACAGTCAGTTTGGACAATTTAATTTTCGAGTTTATAATTAAGTATTTATTTATCTATAGGAAATCTTAGAAAATTCATAACTTTCACGTTTTAACTCCGAATTTGGTGATCTTTACGTCTGTGTGATCGTAGGAACATGTAGAAGAGTTTTATAAACTTTTATTTCTGTTTTGTTACTGTTGGTGTACTGTTCTAATTATATCACTTTGTTTGCTTCGTGTATGTTTGATTGGATGCATGTATGTTGTTGATTGATGATCGAGTATAGAAGGTGAGCAGTATCTGGACGATCAGGAGTATTACTTTGAGCCAGATCAGCAGTATCACTCAGAGAGTTTTGGTCAAGGCAAGTATAATACGGGACTATCCTTGTTACCTATACACTGAAATTATCGTACATGTGCATGTGCTTACCTTGACAACCATAGAGATTATAACCTAGCTATTGATATCTTGTTTCCTTGTCACCTATGGGTTGTGAATTTGGGTAGCTATTGCTAGTGCTTAAATGTGAACAATGATCTTGTAATTTGATTAATGGATTAAGCAATCAACCATTAAGATGATTTTATTACTGTTAAAAGGGGGCTAGAGCATGTGTGTTATTTTTGATGCTCTGGTTTCTCTCCATAAGGACTTATCTGTACGTGATCATCCGGGACATACAGTACAGCTGTGAGGGCTATATGGCTCTGGCTTTAGTTGCTTAAAGGACTTTTTCTAGCTTGTTAGTGGTTACCTTAAATGGCGTAAGAACGGCTTGCCACGTTGGGTGTAGGGCGAGCCCCTGTCCTTAGTGTGTATAGGCTGCGGTTGTTGTGCCACTGGGAAGCGGGGTTCTACATCTGCCTGCTAAGTGAATCTAATGGCCCTAACTTGTTAGACGAACTTTTAAGTAGCTTTATATGATTTCCGGTGTTTTGGGGAGTCGCGAACCCATGCATTTGGAAGTTATGACTCACAGTGAAAGTGTACACCTCTGCGCAGAGTTAAAAACTGGTATACTAGCCCTGCTCACGGATACGAGCGGCCTTGGAACATTTACAGATAGATGATCACCATTGTTATATCATGCTTAATTATTGTTGTTATTATTATGCTCATGTTAATGCTATTCATTATCTTTATTACAATTGATCATTGGTTCATAAATGGGAAGTGGATTATTTTGATGCTACTTAATTGCTAATTACCTGATGAATAAAAGCTAAACGCAGTAAAATAGTGTCTAGCCTTTTGAGCCTCATGAACCCTGTATTGTACTTGTTGAGTTCGACATGAACTCACCCTTGCTATTTCCACCATAACAGATGAAGATTATGAAGAAGATTATCGTAATGAGTACTAGTCTTGGTGTCAACCAGTCAACCGTGTCCCTGTATTTGGAGTTTCCGCTGGAGATCTATTATTAGTCATTACTATTTATCATTCAAGACTATGTTTTAAATATTTATTCGCTATGTAATAAGCACTGTCCTGGGGCGCACATAAGTAGACACCCACTGTTATGATACTATGTAATTTGTCTACTTTTGTGTGCGATCATGTCCTGGGGCGCACATGAGTATTTTATGCATCCTATTTTTGTCCTTAAAAATGGGTGTGACACAGGAGCTCAACTTAATTATGCAACAACTGAAAAATAACTCCTAGCTGCTGTTTTTGCTATTGATAAGTTCAGATCTTACTTAGTAGGAGCAAAAGTAATTGTTTACACTGATCACGCTGCCTTAAAATATTTGCTCACTAAGAAAGATGCTAAACCTCGATTGATAAGATGGATTTTGCTACTCCAAGAATTTGATTTAAAAATAAAAAATAAAAAGGGAGTAGAAAATTCTATTACCGATCACTTGTCTAGAATGCAATTTGAGAATCCGTAGGAATTACCTATCAATGATTCGATGAGGGATGACATGCTCTTCAAGGTCTCTAGATTAGCCCCTGGTACGCGAATATTGTCAATTTTATGATTGTAGGTTATATACCACCAGGGGAGGATAAGAAGAAGCTTGTTTATGAAAGTCATCTTCACATATGGGATCCGTCATACCTCTTCAGAGTTTGTGCTATGGCTTGCTCAGAAGATGTGCACCGGTAGAAGAAGGCATTCAAATCATTGAAAGATGCCACTCATCACCATATGGAGGACATTATGGGGTATTCCGCACTCATGCAAAGATTTGGCAGAGTGGATTCTATTGGCCAACCATGTATGAAGACACAAAAGATTTCATCTGGAGATGTGGAGCATGTTAGAAGCACGGAAATATAAATTCAAGAGATGCCATGCCACTCACCAACAATCTCTAGATTGAGCTCTTTGATGTCTGGGAAATTGACTATATGGGACCATTCCCGAAGTCAAAGAACTGTGAGTACATCTTGGTGGCAGTTGATTATGTTTCCAAGTGGGTTGAAGCCATGCCATGCAGAGCTGATGATGCTAAACACTCCAAGAAAATATTTTATGAAATAATATTCCCAAGATTTGGCGTGCCAAGAATGATGATCAATGATGGAGGAACATATTTTACTGACAGGAATTTCCATCACTATTTATTTAAACATGAGATTTTGTCACAATGTTGCTACACCATATCACCCTCAAACAAGTGGCCAGGCAGAGACATTGAATAAGCAAATCAAGAATAGTTTACAGAAGACGGTCGATGAAATGAGAATTGCATGGAAAGATAAACTACCTGATACACTTTGGGCTTACCATACAGCCTACAAGACACCATTGGGTATGTCACCGTATTAGCTGGTGTATGGAAAGACTTGCCATCTACCTGTGGAGTTAGAATTCAAAGCTTATTGGGCTATCAAGAAATGAAACATGGACTTTGAAGCTGCAGGAGAAAAGAGAAAGATGCAACTCTCTGAATTAGAAGAATGATGAGAGAAAGCTTATCATAATTCAAGAATCTATAAAGAGAGAACTAAAAGATTGCATGACAAGAGAATCAAGAATAAGGAATTTGCACCCAGAGATAAGGTATTACTTTTTAATTCCAGGGTCAGATTATTCGGGCATGGAAAACTACGAACCAAGTGGGAAGGACTATTTATGGAGCACTTCATCGCATGGAGCGGTAACTCTTCAAAACAATGATGGTACGTTATTCAAGGTGAATGGCCAACGTCTCAAAATCTTTTTAGAACTTGATAAACCACTTGAGGTAGTTGAGGAATTAGATTTCATTATACCTTAATTACACCACTGCCATCCTCCGTTGTGAAATAAAATGCGAATATATGTTTTTCGGGAAGGCAATAGAGTTAGGAACACACGAGACAAAGATGAGCCCAAGAGGATGACAGGTGGGGCCGGCCAGCCCCACCTCTATGCCACCGGCCCCCCATCTCCACCTCTCATGTGCCGCTAACTCTCATGACCCATCTACACCCTTCCAAGATAGAACAACATCTAGTTGTGATTCATTCGGATATTCTTTCATACGGATCTATCTAGGAAAAGATTTTGACCTATGCTGCAAGTCAACCCCCTATATAAACAACCCCATGCCTATATCCAAACCCACTCAAGCCTTCTCTCCTCTCTATAGCAAGAGTTCTCTCCTTTTCCAAGATCCAATGGTCAGAAAAGAGATCATAGTTTTCGGAGCTGACCTCAACAAGACTCCGCCGAAGGAAGATGCTCTGGCCATCATTCCTGTAGAAGAAGCTCTTCCCCTTACTGTCATCCCTCTAAAAGAAGTAGTGCTCGTGCCACCTAAGAAGACCTATGGGCAGTCCTACTACATCCAAGCTCATCAGCATATGCTCCCGGTACCACAAGAGTGTCTACTCCTAAAGGATGCACCGAAGGGACCAATGGTTGCTGTGCTGAAGAATACCAAGTTGTTGCCTTCACGACCCAATGAGAGGATTGTGGGTGTGAAAACTAACAAGTTGGGGGAGGTAACATGTGTGAAATACACTAATGTCACTCCCCGTATCTCTCTGGATGGAATTCGCGCTGCTCCAAGTCAAGTCAAATTCATTCCACCGAGAGAAGCTCCCAAAAGATCTGCACCTTCTTCCTTGGAAAGAGAAGCCAAGCACCCCAGAATGACCATAGCCATGCTCAAAGATAGGGTCGAATCTCTCAAGCAAGCACTTGCGCTTGTTTCTAGTACTGTTCATACTATAAGTAGGCATACCGAGATGAATATGTTAGAAATTAACAATCTCAAGAAAGAGAATGAGAGGCTTGTTAGAGAGATGGATAGGCTAGCCAAGAAGGATTAAATTATGTATTTGTGTGATAGGGCACAGTTTAGACTAACAGTTAGGTTTGTCGCTTTGAATTGTAAGGTTCGTTTTAAATATTAGGTTTGGTTTGTTAGCTCAATTGTTTAGAAGATTGGTTTGGAATAATAAAGTGCCCTATTCATCATTACGAAAGCTTTTTGATATGATTACCTGTTCTCTATCTCTCTATTGTTTTTGGATATGTGTTTGTCTAAACATGTTGTGCAGAAGAGTTTATACAGGAAAATAAGTGTGGGGGAGACATATCGCGACCATAGAACGAAATTTGATTGGGAAAATCATGAAATTGGGAAGATAATTAACCAGGGACTTCGTACGCCAAAGTGGGCCCCAAGTGGACACTAGAGGGTGCCGCCCGACCACCCTATTGGGCTGGCCGGTCCACCACCTCGCCGCCTCGCGTCGTGTTTTGTCCAAGGTCAGGTTTAAGCCCAATACACTCTAGTTTCGTATATTTCGCCTTTCGTTTCGAATAGAATTAAAAATCACATGCTAAGACATTTTAAAAGAGATAGGAAAGATTATTTTAGTCATGACTTAGGAATAAACTCACATAACACTTTTCCTAGAAGTCTTGTTACTGTTGGGAATTTATTTTAGGGACCCATGATTCCTTAAGTTGTTGAGGAATATGATATAGTAGAATAATAAGAACCTGAATCTTGAAGTTTTGTCATTGGAGAATTTTATTTCAAAAGTAAAATGAATAGCTATACCTCTCCTTTGTAGTAATAGCAATATCCTACCAGAGCTATATATAGGATAAATAAACCTTCTACATATACAACTTGTATTTGTATTGAGTTTGGTCAAACCTTGTGACCCTTGTTGAAAAATTTATCATGCTTTCAAGATTAAGATCACGTACACTCCACATATTTTCTGTTGTTCCTACACTGGGAGTACGCAATCACATGTTTTCCATCCACCAACAATGTTTTACTCCTACACTGGGAGAAGACACAAAAATATTTGTTAGGAACAAATGCTCCAAGTTCTTGTAAATGTCTTTCTTGAAATTTTCCAATTGCAAAAAGAGATGTGTGGCTACGTAAAAAAAAGTTAGTATAGGAAAAATGGACAAGTGTCCAAGTATCTAAAACAATGGGTACTTAGATGCCCGCTGAAAAAAAGAGAAGAAGAAAAAAAGAGAAGAGAAAAGAGATAGCCCATACTCTCTAGCAAATGTTTTCGTGTTGAATAAGAGATACATGTTGTAAGGAGCATAGTAGAATTAGGATTAGCCACTATATATTCCACACACATGCACTTCTTGATCTAAGAGTATGACATTTTTCCTTAGATTCTTGTTTTGACTTTACAATATGTGCAATCCAAGTATGTCTTCACATTTTTGTACCTACCTGAGATCCACATAAGCTTTTAGACATAGGAAGAAAGAAGGTAATGTCATTTATCCCTTGATAAGGATCCAAAAATACCAGATATATCAATGATTTGAGAGTATTGCAAAAGGAGAAGGTAAGCTATGTTTTTGTTTTTCAAAATCTCAACTGTATCTCCGATTAACTCAACTAAAAGAATAAAGGTGATCTGTTTCACGTTGTTCTATTCTTCAACCACCTAAAGCTTCATGGTAGACACTTTGAATCCTGTAGTACATGCATGACTAGGAACAATTTTATGTTGATGTTTTGTTCTAGAGTTATGTCTTAAGTAATCCGTCTTTTTCTCGAGGACGAGTAAAAGCCTAAGTGTGGGGGAGCTTGTTGGCGGTAGTTAAAGTATACCATGAATCATCAACCTTTCTTCCATAAATGATCAAAATGGATAAATACTATAGAGTAGGAGGTTATTACTGACAATTTTTATGAGTTTTGGTGAATCTATATTTTTTGCAGGATTTATACAGAAAATCACCAAAGAGGACCTAAATATCAAAAGAGATCGCGGGATCATTTCATCATGAATACACGAGAAGATTCTAGAGGGCACCAGAGGACTCCACGCTGAGGGAGGGGATCAGACCCTGCCAGGTGGGGCCGGTCGGCCCCACCCCTGTGCCACCCAGCCCCCTGTGGTGGGAAGCCACCACAAGCTTCTAGAGTATTCTTCCACCGCCTCTAAGGATGCATCTCAGCCATACATGAAGTCGGTTTGATCCAAGGGCTCATATTCAACCTCCTAGGCTATAAATAAAGGGCAAAACCCCTCTTAAAGTGAAGTTAGATCCAGAGCCAGAAACTCTAATTCCTATTTGTCACACCCGGTTTTCTAAAGAACAAAACCAGGCTAATCATATGTGTGCCCAGGAAGTCCACACATATGTCAGAATGAAAAAGTATCAGAAACAATGTTATTATATAACGTATACATAGCTATATTAACACTTACATTAGAGTATCGCGGAACGGTGACTAACGTTCAGGCTCTATTCTTCTCAGGAACGGCTGACTGGTGGCTCCATATGCCAAACACTTATGAAAGACTTCTGGAAACTCCACTACCTCTTTATCCTTCTTCTGAGTAGCACCTCACTACACACTGAGGTGTGGGGGAATAGCAAGAGTGAGTCCATGTCAAACTCAACAAGTACAACACAGGGTTCATGAGGCTCAAAAAGGCTAGACACTGTTTGACTGCGTTTAGCTTTTAGTCATCATATAATTAGCAATTGAGTAGCATCAAGGTATTCCAATTCCCATTAATGAACCAATGATCAATTGTAATAAGGATAATGAATAGCATTAACATGATCATAATAGTAACAACATTAATTAAACATGATATAACAATGGTGATCAACTATTCTGTAAGAATCCCCAAGGCCGCTCATATCCGTGAGCACGGCTAGTATACCAGTTTATTAAACTCTGCGCAGAGGTGTACACTTTCACTGTGAGTCATGATTTCCAAATGCATGGGGTTGCAAAGCCCAAAACATCGAAAACCATATAAAGCCATTCAAAAGTTCGTCTAACAAGTTAGGGCCATTAGATTCACTCGGCAGGCAGATGTAGGAACCCCCTTTTCAAATGGCACAATTCCTTCTCGGCTATACTCATAGACTAGAGGCTGTCCTACACTCAACGTGGCAAGCCATTCTTACGCCATTTAAGGTAACCACTGACAAGCTAGAAAAGGTCTCTTGAACAACTAGAGCCAGAGCCATATAGCCCTCACAGCTGTACTGTATGTCCCGGTTATCACTTACAGGTAAGTCCTTACGGAGAGAAACTAGAGCAACAATATAACCCCTTGCTCTAGCCCCCTTTCAATAGTAATAAAATCATCTTAATGGTTGGTTGCTTAATCCATTAATCAAATTACAAGATCATTGTTCATAATTAAGCACTAGCAATAGCTACCCAAATGCACAACCCATAGGTGACAAGGAAACAAGATATCAATAGCTAAGTTATAATCTCTATGGTTGTCAAGGAGGACACATGCATATGTATGATAATTTTAGTGAATAGGACAACTAGGATAGTCCTATGTTATACTTGCCTTGATCAAAGCTTTCCTGATGATACTGCTGGTCTGGCTCAAAATAATACTCCTGATCGTCAAGAAACTGCTCACCGTTTATACTCGATCATCAAGCATCAACACACAATCATCCGAGCAATCATACACGAAGCAAACAAAGAGACATAATTAAAATAGTACACCAACAGTAGCAAAACAGTATAAAAGGTTTGTAAAACTCTTCTACACGTTACTACGATCACACAGACGTAAAGATCACGAAATTCGGATTTAAAACATGAAAGTTATAAATTTTTTAAGATTTCCTATAGATAAATAATTACTTAAATATAAACTCGAAAATTAAATTTTCCAAACCTACTGTACAGCTATACTAGCATGTAGAGCTTGCAAATACGAACCTAACGTAACTTGAACGGGTCAAATCGGAATTAAAACGGATATTTTATGATCAAAACAAGATTAGTGGCAAAACTGTAAATAGTATCATCTTCTACCTTGGGCTTGTAGAAGCTCCGGTTAGCCTTGGTGAAACCTTGCCGGAGAGAAGCAAGATGAGATGGGAACTCGATGAAACGGTGATGGATTCGCGTAAACGGATATACCACGGTGTAGAGAACGACGAGGGCTGCCTCTTGGTGGTGGTGGCTGGCGTCGGGACACGACGGTTTGGCCGGAAAAGCTCGTCGGAGAGTTCACCGGAACGCAAGCTGTAGATGCAGAACTTCGGTGAGAGGTGGAGGGAGCTACGAGCGGCGGCTCACGATAAGGATTGTACTTCTGAAACTAGGGCGTCGAGGGCTACGCCGGTATATATATAGTCGTAAGGTTTGGAAACTTTTCGGATTTTCTTAATTTCGGGATTATTTTAATTCCGCGAATAAAAATAATTCTAGGAAATCTAGAATTACCTTTTTGGCCGTGAAAAATAGCCCGGAGCTCAGAAAAATCATAGGAAAAATCCTAGAGACTCTTGGAAAGATAAGGAACTCAACTAAATGAGTTTGAGCTCATGAAAAGATTGATGAAGAGATCAAGGAAAAAGATTAAGCTCACGAAAATTGAAATTTTAAATCCAGAAAATACCAAAAAAATTTCCGGTGAGAAGTAAACGTCATCCTATGGTATTTTAAAAAAATAATAGCACTAACCAACATCAAAGACAAGCATCACACAAACACCACATTATCAAATTAATATGAAAAAGTTTAAAACCATAATTTTCTATATTTTAAATTAGCAGCAGCTTAACTTATCTAATAAATTTATTCAAACATTGAAATCATTTATTTTATTTAGTGTTTTTCATGCACAATCCAAAATAGGAAATTTTGGGTGTGACAATTCTACCCCACTTAACAGGAATCTCGTCCCGAGATTCGGAGAGACCAGGGAGAAAGATAAAGTTGATCTGCAAGTCTTCACTTTTCCTTCGTCAACTCCTATCCAATGATGATGCCACAAACTCAAAACCAACTTTGTAAATGTCTCCTTTAGACTCTTATGATTCTTGTAGATGGTTCTAACAGGTTACCACTCTGAGAAAGGATAACTGCGCTCGATAGTGACTTTGCAATCATGTAGATAGCTGATGCTTCCAAGTGATGAAATAGAACGTATAAAACCGCCATCTTATATCGTCTTTAGTTCGTCAAACCCCCTTAAGAAGAGATCAACTAGAGAACACCAAAGGATAACTTGCATTTGTTTCTGAGTGATGACTATCATCATGTCCTTCTGGCATCCCAAAGAGATTCATGAGCATATGCAAGAACAAGTAACCTGCACTTCCTCGCGAGCAGAAAAATGGCAGTACAGAAATATAGTTATAACTCAAGTTCTACAAATCCGATGATATGTAGCTTATACCGTTGGAAATCTTATCAAATTTTCTACAACTTCCTTATAGAACACTTCTCCAGATTCTGCAGTTAATGTAGTCGAAAACTGTGCACAACAGAAACTATTCCAGGTTGCTGACAGCATAGATGCGTCGCCTTGTGATTTTCATAACTCCCAAAACATAATAGCTATCAGGGTGGTTCTTATGGTCTGAGAAAGATATTGAAGTCTACTGTTGTCCAGAATTTATCCATGATTTTTGGGCGTCCAAAAATAGAGATATAAGCTAAGGAATACAGACTGTTCTGAAAAGATAGAATAAGGTGGGAACGAGATTCAAAGAGGCTAGAGAGATAGATAACACTAATCTTCAAGTCTTCATGCTTCTTTGATTTGTGCTGATGAGATATAAGACATGGATTGAGTATAGCCCAAAGATGACAAGAAAGATAAAGTTTGATCTTCAGTTCTTCGTACCTCGTCGCTTGAGATTAATGATGGTAGCAGACACTACCCCACTTAACAAAGATTTTGTTCCACCTGACGATGTTACTGAAGGCAACACTTTCTTTAAGGCTTGCTGCTAATGATAAGTCCTTTACTTAAAACTTACTAAACATACTTGATATGGGGGTGATGTCATCTAAGTTTTCATGAAACTAACTATAGACTTCCAACATCTCCTTCCTATGTCGTCCATGCTAACTTGTATAGAGTATGTTGAATTAAATGTTGAACTCCCAACTGATGATAGCTTGAAGTGAAGACCAGTCCTAACGAATAGCCGAGCTTCTTGTAGACGATCCAACAAAGCACTGATCCCAAGCAAACAACACTAGCACATGAGTAGACTTCCAATCATAGAGATAACCACTTCTTCCAAGTGAAGCACTAGGACATACGAAACCTTCATCTTGCAACACTCAACTTTGCTACCCCTTAAGAAAAAGAAACTAGGGGACACCAAAGTAACTTGCATCTCCTTTTATACTAGATAACCATAATCATCTCTAATGTAAGATTCCAAGGCAAATCATTGAGATTCAAAGATATCCAATGATATATTCACTTATACAAGATAAGGAAGTAATGCAGAAAATTTCCGGGCGAATTTCAATTTTAACAGTTCAGTAAATCTGGCATAACTCGAGCTACAAAGATCAAAATGAAGTGATCTTTACATGGTTGGAAAGCTTATGAAATTATCTACAACTTTTATTAATAACACTTTTCCAGGTTCTGTCATTAAATTAATAAGAAACAAAGCTTAGCCGAAACTGTTTCAGAATTCCAGACTGTGCAGTAACCTCAACTTAGAACAGGTATATCTCTTAGCTCAAAATAGATAAAAAGGTAAGTCCAGTGGGTTTGGAAAGATACAGAAGTCTAGTTATTCCCAATAAAATTTCACAAATTTCTCATATCATATCTTGAGATATAACATAAACATTGCAGACTGCTATAGAAATCAGCATGCGGAGTATTACGTAAAACCTACCCCACTTAACATGGATCGAGCTACTCCTCAAGACTTATATCTTTCGAGCCACCTTTGAAACACGAGAACAAGGCAACACACAAGCAACACATCAAGCAAAACAAGCACACATCATATCATCGGTACTACACGTGCTTCTTCAACAATGGTGGTCATCCTAACGGCACATTGAAGATGATGAAAGGCCATCGAACTTTTGAACAAGGTGGGATCAGAAAACTTTTAGTAAAAACAACATAAAACAAAATCCAAGGGAGTAAGAAATAATAGCTCAAAGGAAGCATTAAAGGATAGGATACAACAAGACAAGGAAAAGGAAATAGTCAAAATCAATGAGTCAAGGGATGACAAAATAGTTTTATCGTAAAATAAGTTTTAGAATACGTCTAGTGCTACTTGGCATACGTCCTACAGTCAACACCGCTCTGATACCACTCTGTCACACCCGGTTTTCTAAAGAACAAAACCAGGCTAATCATATGTGTGCCTAGGAAGTCCACACATATGTCAGAATGAAAAAGTATCAGAAACAATGTTATTATATAACGTATACATAGCTATATTAACACTTACATCAGAGTATCACGGAACGGTGACTAACGTTCAGGCTCTATTCTTCTCAGGGATGGCTGACTGGTGGCTCTATATGCCAAACACTTCTGAAAAACTTCTGGAAACTCCACTACCTCTTTATCCTTCTTCTGAGTAGCACCTCACTACACACTGAGGTGTGGGGGAATAGCAAGAGTGAGTCCATGTCGAACTCAACAAGTACAACACAGGGTTCATGAGGCTCAAAAAGGCTAGACACTGTTTGACTGTGTTTAGCTTTTAGTCATCATATAATTATCAATTGAGTAGCATCAAGGTATTCCAATTCCCATTGATGAACCAATGATCAATTGTAATAAGGATAATGAATAGCATTAACATAAGCATAATAGTAACAACATTAATTAAACATGATATAACAATGGTGATCAACTATTCTGTAAGAATCCCCAAGGCTGCTCGTATCCGTGAGCACGGCTAGTATACCAGTTTATTAAACTCTGCGCAGAGGTGTACACTTTCACTGTGAGTCATGATTTTCAAATGCATGGGGTTGTAAAGCCCAAAACATCGAAAACCATATAAAGTCATTCAAAAGTTCGTCTAACAAGTTAGGGCCATTAGATTCACTCGGCAGGCAGATGTAGGAACCCCCCTTTTCAAATGGCACAATTCCTTCTCGGCTATACTCATAGACTGGAGGCTGTCCTACACCCAACGTGGCAAGCCATTCTTACGCCATTTAAGGTAACCACTAGCAAGCTAGAAAAGGTCTCTTGAACAACTAGAGCCAGAGCCATATAGCCCTCACAGCTGTACTGTATGTCCCGGTTATCACTTACAGATAAGTCCTTACGGAGAGAAACTAGAGGAACAATATAACCCCTTGCTCTAGCCCCCTTTCAACAGTAATAAAATCATCTTAATGGTTGGTTGCTTAATCCGTTAATCAAATTACAAGATCATTATTCATAATTAAGCACTAGCAATAGCTACCCAAATGCACAACCCATAGGTGACAAGGAAACAAGATATCAATAGCTAAGTTATAATCTCTATGGTTGTCAAGGAGGACACATGCATATGTATGATATTTTTAGTGAATAGGACAACAAGGATAGTCCTATGTTATACTTGCCTTGATCAAAGCTTTCCTGATGATACTGCTGGTCTAGCTCAAAATAATACTCCTGATCGTCAAGAAACTGCTCACCATCTATACTCGATCATCAAGCATCAACACACAATCATCCGAGCAATCATACACGAAGGAAACAAAGAGACATAATTAAAATAGTACACCAACAGTAGCAGAACAGTATAAAAAGTTTGTAAAACTCTTTTACACGTTACTACGATCACACAGACGTATAGATCACGAAATTCGGATTTAAAACATGAAAGTTATGAATTTTCTAAGATTTCCTATAGATAAATAATTACTTAAATATAAACTCGAAAATTAAATTTCCCAAACCTACTGTACAGCTATACTAGCATATAGAGCTCGCAAATACGAACCTAACGCAACTAGAAAGGTCAAATCGGAGTTAAAACGGAGATTTTATGATTAAAACAAGATTAGTGGCAAAACTGTAAATAGTATCATCTTCTACCTTGGGCTTGGAGAAGCTCCGGTCAGCCATGGTAGAACCTCGCCGGAGAGAAGCAAGATGAGATGGGAACTCGATGAAACGGCGATGGATTCGCGCAAACAGATATACCACGGTGTAGAGAACGACGAGGGCTGCCTCTTGGTGGTGGTGGCTGGCGTCGGGACACGACGGTTTGGCCGGAAAAGCTCGTCGAAGAGTTCGCCAGAACGCAAGCTGTAGATGCAGAACTTCGGCGCAAGGTGGAGGGAGCTACGAGCGGCGGCTCGCGATAAGGGTTGTACTTCTGAAACCAGGGCGTCGAGGGCTACGCCGGCATATATATAGTCGTAAGGTTTGGAAACTTTTCGGATTTTCTTAATTTCAGGATTAATTTAATTCCACGAATAAAAATAATTCCAGAAAATCTAGAATTACCTTTTTTGCCGTGAAAAATAGCCCGGAGCTCAGAAAAATCATGGGAAAATCATATAGACTCTTGGAAAGATAAGGAACTCAACTAAATGAGTTTGAGCTCATGAAAAGATTGATGAAGAGATCAAGGAAAAAGATTAAGGTCACGAAAATTGAAATTTTAAATCCAGAAAATACCAAAAAAATTTCCGGTGAGAAGTAAACGTCATCCTATGGTATTTTAAAAAAATAATAACACTCACCAACACCAAAGACAAGCATCACACAAACACCACATTATCAAATTAATATGAAAAAGTTTAAAACCATAATTTTCTATATTTTAAATTAGCAGCAACTTAACTTATCTTATAAATTTATTCAAACATTGAAATCATTTATTTTATTTAGTGTTTTTCATGCACAATCAAAAATAGGAAATTTTGGGTGTGACACTATTCTATCAAGATCTAGACCAGCAATTAAGAGAAGATTAGTCCTCCATAGGATTTAGTCTTAGTTAGAGATAGAGAGAGATAGAATGCAAGAGTAGAGTTCTAGAGGAGTTCCAGCCTGTTGGTGCTCTCTTCTGCTGTATTCTGCAGGATCAAGTTCTTCTGGAGCTTGCTTCTAACATTCTTTGGTAATCAACATTTGATTCAAGTAAGCAATTTATCTCTATTGTTCTTCAAGTTTGCAACTCTCTTCTGAGTGCTTTAATCTTGGTAGCTCCTTGATTGAAGTAGTATTCATTGTGTAAGCATGGTGCTTAGACTAGGGTTACTTGTGAATATCCCCTATTGGCCAGAAGGTGGTAGATCACGTAGGTGACAGCTATGTTGAGTCCTTTGCAGTCCATCTGCCGTTGATAGGATTTGGTAGGCCAAATGGTGCTCGTAGGAAAGGAACTATGATTTTATTCCTTGGGAGACATCGCCCACGAATTGAGCTTTAGTTGACAAAGTTTATCGAGATTGAAACTAGACAGTCCTTAGTAGTCTTCTTTATTCTCCTTTATTATCAGACATTGATTGTGAATTTAGATTAAGACTAGCTAGTTAGAACACACTCACATATTATTCCTTTGGTTTTGATATTAAAACTGGGATTATCTTGGTGAAGTGCTACAATGGGATAGATTTATCTGTACGCTTGTGGATACCTTATAACTTGTGTGCATTTAATTTATACCAACAGAAACCATGATAAGTGAGGATCATTTTCCCAAATTGGTTCAATCTAGATTACTTACAAAAGACATTTAAGTCGGTTTGATCCAAGGGCAAGCTTCTTCACACCTCCAAGTGAGGGTTATCATGCACCATGTTGAGTTAAACACTTATAGCTCATTTTCTATATCAAACATTAGGTTCACAAGCCCACAAACATGTCATATGCAACCACTAGATCATATCAAGCATAGAAGCAATAGTGGTACCATACAAACATCAAATTCATTTAATTTTCATGAATGAGTCTAAGACATGATAGGAATGACTAGATGCACTAAACAAGTCCTTAGCCATGGATGAATGACATATCAATCAACTTTACCTTGCTTTGCTCGAAGGAGAGGCATGTCATATAATGGGGGTGCATCAACACATATTTGAGAAGTCAAGTATGTTCAATTCATTTCTTAGCTTGCAAAGCCTCTTTTCATCAAGTGACTTGGTGAAGATATCTGCAAGTTGATCATCGGTGCCCACATTCTCAATTGAAGTGTCCCCATTTTGTTGGTGATCTCTAATGAAGTGATGGCGGACATCTATGTGCTTTGTTCTTGCATGTTGAACCGGATTGTTGGTGAGCTTCACGGCACTCTCATTGTCACATAGCAATGGCACTTGTTTGAACTTGATTCCCAAATCATTCAAGGTGGCCTTCATCCAAAAAATTTGTGCACAACAACTACCGGCGGCTATGTATTCGGCTTCGGTGGTTGAAAGTGCAACACTATTTTGCTACTTTGATGACCAAGAAACAAGTGATCTTTCCAATAGTTGATATGTGTCTGATGTGCTTCTTCTCTCAACTTTGCATCCCGCAAAATCGGAGTCCAAATATCTAATCAACTCAAATTTTGCTCCTTTGGGATACCACAATCCAACATTTTGTGTATGCTTCAAGCACCTCAATATTCTCTTTGCTACCTTCAAATGACCTTCTTTTGGTGAGGCTTGAAATCTAGCAGACATGCATACATTAAACATCACATTCGGCCTTGATGCGGTCATATAGAGTAGGCTTTCAATCATAGACCGATACATCTTTTGATCCACCATATTGCCACTTGTATCACTATCTAAGCTTCCATTTGTCCCCATAGGTGTACTAATGCCCTTTGCATCTTCCATTCCAAACTTCTTGAGCATGTCTTTGATGTACTTGCCATCATCTTTCCAAATTCCTCACAAAAATTTTGATTGGTTGAACCAAATATGATATCATCAACATAGATTTGCAACACAAACAAGTCTTTTCCAATCTTCTTGGTGAAGAGAGTAGTGTCAACCTTGCCCATAATGAACCCCTTAGAGAGTAGAAAATCCCTCAACCTCTCATACCATGCTCTTGGTGCTTGCTTTAAGCCACACAAAGCCTTTCTCAACTTGTAGACATGGTTGGGCTTCTTCTCATCTTCAAAACCGGGAGGTTGCTCAACATACACAATCTCAATGATATACCCATTGAAAATGCACTTTTCACATCCATTTAGTACAACTTGATGTTGTGGGCACAAGCATAGGCTAACAAGATCCTAATTGCTTCCAATCTTACAACCGGGGCATATATTTCTCCAAAGTCAAGACCTTCAATTTGAGTGTAATCTTGAGCCACTAATCTTGCTTTGTTCCTTACAACTATCCCATCTTGATCTTGCTTGTTACGAAAGACCTATTTTGTTCCAATCACATTATGATCCTTAGGTCTCTCAACTAACTCCCATACTTGATTTCTCTTGAAGTTATTTAACTCTTCATGCATAGCATTTACCCAATCAACATCCTTCAAAGTTTCATCAATCTTCTTAGGTTCAATGGATGATACAAATGAGAAGTATTCATAAAATGATGCCAATCTTGATCTTGTTGGTACACCTCTTGAGATATCACCAAATATAGAATCCAAAGGATGATCTCTTGCAACATTGGTAGGTTGGAGCACTTGAACTTGATTGCTTGCACTTGGTTGGTCATTTGGTTGAGATGATGTACTAGCCATTTGTTGATCTTGCACTTGAGATGATGAACTAGCTTGATTTTGATCATGAGAACCAGTAGCTTGCACATTTGAGTTAGAGAGCACTTGATCTTTGTCATCTTCAACTTTAATCACTTCTCTAGGCCTTATGTCACCAACATCCATCTTCTTCATTGCATTGGCCAATTGAGTGCCTCTCACATCATATAGATTCTCATCTTCCTCTTGGAAATCATTGGTTTCATCAAATTCCACATCATGAACCTCCTTAAGAGTACCACTAGCCAAATTCCAAACTCTATATGCCTTGCTAGTAGTAGAGTAATCAAGCAAGAAACCTTCATCACATTTCTTTTCAAACTTGCTCAATCTTGTGTCTTTCTTCAATATGTAGCATTTACAACTAAAAAGCTAAAAGTATGTATCGGTGTTTGGTGACCGGCAACTCATCATCATAGGGTTACTCGGATGATTGTTCGGGGGCATCGGCATATGCAGAACTCGATGGTGAACACAAAGACAACAATTTATACTAGTTCGGTCCGCCGGAATAGCTTTGGCGTCCCTACGTCTAGTTTGGGGTGAATAGTATATTACGCCCTGTGCTTTAGGGTTTAGACCGTGAGGTCTGTTCCTATTGTTCTGCCAATCTAGGGAGACTTGCCCTCCTTTGTATAGTCCAGGAGGCAAGAGTCCTAGTTGGTTACAATATAGAAGTCCTAGTAAGATTACATGATAGCAATGTTACTAGAATTTCATAGGAGGAATCCTAGTCGAACTAGATCTTCTCTCTTCCTTACGGGTACCCTGGGTACTATGTACCGACAGGCCCCGAGAACTATATGGTTGATCTTGGAAGTCTCTTTTTGTTCCTCCAGGTCTTGCTAAGTAAAAACGAGCTTCGTTCGAGTGCTTTCTTGAGAGTAACCATGTAACGCTTCTTGAAATCTTCGAGTGGTGTGCACTTTCTGAAAAAGTGCACTCTTTGAGTGTAGCCCCTGAGCCTCTTGCTGTTTTGGAACAAAGAGTTGGAGGGTCTTCTCTGTAATTTTTTCACAAAAAATTTAAAAACATCCTCTGAGGATATGTATCCCGTAGCCCCCGAGCCTGTGTTTGAGTACTTGTAGTCAGCGCTAGGAATTGAAAAGAGTATGCTTAGGGATGCAGCCGGGTAATTGCTGAGACAATGATCAATGATTGCTTGTTGCTCAGTGGTTGAGTGCTTGTAAACTTGATCGTCCATCCTTGAATTCGAGCCCCCAAGTATAATCGGAGTGAAGTCGAAGAAGCCAAGGCAATGGGCAAGTAGAAGAATCGACATGTTGTGGAGTCCGAGTAGATGGATAAGCTTGTAAGTGTACACCTGTTGTAAAAGCGTGCACTTATGTACGATTAAAAAATCTCCCAATAGCTTGCTAGCTTGTTGTCATCTTGTATGTAGAGTTGCCGTGACGAGTTGCTAATAACTAGCTTGCTGGTCTCATCAATCATAATGCCGTGGAGAGGATGCTTTTCTTTATGTGCTGATGGTAACACGTGAGTTGGGAGCACGCACATTGGGCCCTCCTGCACTTCCTTGTTGCTGTACGGATGCATGCACCCGTCTTGACTTGAGTCATCTCATGGACTCGTTGTGAAGGCAATCGAGGACGTGTAGAAGTGGCTTGTTGAATTAGCGTACTCATGTGTCCTGCATGCTGCCTTGATAATCTCAATTGACTTGTTTGCTCAAGACTTATTCTAGAGTTCTAATTTGATGACGTTGGAGACGTAACCATGTCCTCCACCCTGAATTCCTCCACATGCATAGCTCTTGCGTTGCTGGGAAGCTGTTACTCATACTGCGCTTGAGCTGAGTATTATCAATAGTCGCGTACAGGCTGCTGTACTCTGCACATAGGAGCATGTTGCGGCGAGCCGTGCCACAGTGTTGTAGTGAGTTACATCTAGGTGATGAAGATCGTAATCACAGGGAGCTGAACCGCTACGGACAGCGATAATGAAGAATTTCCCATCTGCGGCCTGATCCATCATGCTGCCGAGTACTTGGTGAGTTGGCGGAATGGCGTGTAGATGCCAAAGATGACGACTTTGAGGTCAGCATGCTGCTTGCTTGTCCCATATTGGTGGACACTGCTTGACTTGGCGCAACGGAGTGTGCTGAAGTGAGTTATATCCGGACACTGAATTGCCGTAAAAATTTGTTGACAACAGACGACATCGGCGAGCAGCAAGGACCGCTGAAGGTCACCAAATCCTGAGCTTAGTACCGGCTAACTTGAGGAAATAATCTAGCCCCCGAGGTTAGTGCCGACTAAGCCATGATGATGGCCGAGTGAAAAATCGGCAGGTCATACAGCCCGAGTATAGGATGTCATGTAAAAACCTCCCATCTTTAATTTGTCATAGATTAACTTGTAGCCTGTAGACAATGTAAGACTGTGTCTTGATTGACGTAAGACAAGTTAAATTTTGGTGACTGCGTCCTGATTGACTTAGGACGAGTCAAATTTTGGTGACTGCGTCTTGATTGACTTAGGACGAGTCAAATTTTGGTAACTGCGTCCTGATTGACTTAGGACGAGTAGAATTTTGGTGACTACGTCCTGATTGACTTAGGATGAGACGAATTTTGGTGCCTGTATCCTGATTGACTTAGAACGAGTCGAATTTTGGTGACTATGTCCTGATTGACTTAGGACGAGTCTTTCCGGGTAGTCACGTAGTCTAAGTAGGACCACAGAATAACCGACCTTGAGTGCATCGTCGTATACATAAGGTGATCGTATGACTGTCTTCTTTAAGGCTCACGCGCTAGAAGAGCAAGTCGACCGCCTTCTTTCGAGGTAATCTATTACGGGCTTGGCATACATTTAGCATAAAAAACTAAGTGTCATACTATGCGACAGGATAGGACTATGTCGCACGATGTGAGCCGTCTGATAAACATAGATGGCGTATCCGATTTTCATAGAGATACATACCAGCATGGTTAGCTGATGATTATCTGAATAGTCGACTTTTGTAAGTTGGAGATGTGTCCCAGTGTGAATAGCCGGTGAATCTCATGAGAGAGCAGCAGACGCAAGGTAGCAGCGTGCCCACTCGTCCGAGTAGTGGGAAGGAAACACTGAAGCCATTGCACGTTGACAGTGAAGACCGCCGTGGATTATGATAAGGGTGGCAGCAGACCGTCGAGCGCCACCGCTGCATGTGTGGTGCATATATGCGAGCATGCATATGTGTGCTCCAAAATCTAGGTTGTTCTTGGTCGGTCACGTAGATTGGATCTGGTCCAGTGGCCTTCATTTGTTTGCTTGCCGCCGTGCATGCCCGATACAGGAGGTTGCGTAGCCGGCGGCGATAATCAAACGTGTTCTTGCCGCGTGATGAAGCCAAGTTACTCGGTCATCCATGCTTCATGAGGGTGTATGTTAATCATTTGCCCCCCTAGTTGGTCGTTGGCTGAATCCTCACGTGCATGCATAATTGACGTGGCCTTGCTAGTTGAGAGCATGTACAAGCACGTGAAGCCTTAATATCTTGCATATATTGGCTAACTTGCCTGTCTCTTGCATGGCTTGTCGTGAATGGGAGCTTCTGGTACTCGGCTTCAAAACTACTTGTAGTATCTGGCCCTGAGCAGGACTGGCGGCGAGTTGTCGACGAGAGCCGCGATGGCATGGTGCCGTTGTTGGGTATGAGTAAAGCAGCCCACAGAGGCACGTGTCTCATCCAGGGGCGTGGTAATCGAGTAAGGTAGCCCTGCAAGGTATGACCGTGGAGGTGCACGGATAATATCCGAAGATATATAAAAATTAAAGAAATATTTAGGAAAATATTAAGAATGTGACTTAGCTTGATTGATGGCCGAGTAGAAGAATCAACGCGCGATCCTAGTGTTTCATAAGTCCGAGTAGTTGAACATCGTAGCTGAGTAGTTGATCACCACAGCTGTGTAGTCGGTTGCCATGACCAAGTAGTCGGACACGGCGAGTAGTTGGTCACCATGATAGAATAGTCGGACACTGCGGTAAGTAGTCGGACACCGTGCACGTACGCATACAATGTGCAACTGCCTTAGCTTTGTTCGATGGCCGAGTGAAGAAGTTGGCAAGTCGTAGTACTCGATGCTGGTGAAGTAAACCAGTCAGCCGACTGGATCATTGATCACTCGGAACACGTCGTCGAGCACCGGAAGCCATTGCCAAGTACCAGGAAGCTATCATCAGTACCTAGAACACGTCGCCGAGCACCCGGAAGCTGTTGCTGAGTAGCCGGAACATGTCGCCGAGCACCCGAAAGCTGTTGCCGAGTACCCGAAACACGTCGCCGAGCACCCGGAAGCTGTCGTCGAGTACCCGGAACACGTCACCAAGCACCTGAAAGCCGTTGCCGAGTACCCGAAAGCCATCGCTGAGTACCCGGGAGCTGTCGCCGTACCCAAAAACCACGACTGAGAGTCGGAAATCGCGTCAGAGTAGTCAGACACCGCAGACGAGTAGGCGGAACTGCTCCCAGGTAGATTCTTGACCAGCCTGAGTTGTCATCGAGTATAATGTCAGGACTCAGCGGACACAACTGGAAATCAGGACTTTGCCGAGTGCCTGACACTTTGCCGAGTGTTTTTTATCGGGGCACTCGGCAAAGCAATATTTTGCCGAGTGTCGCACTCGGCAAAATTTTACACTCGGCAAAGAAAACATGCAAAACGCTCGACAAAATTTAGGCGGACCGTGACGGCGGTCACCTGCCGTCATATTTTGCCGAGCGTGAGACGTAGGGCACTCGGCAAAAAAAAAATCAAAAAAGAAAAAAAATCATATTTTGCAGAGGGCATCACAGTGCACTCGGCAATTTTTTTTTAAAAAAATATTTTGCCGAGTGTTTTCTGTGGTGCACTCGGCAAACTTTTTTTTCTTTTTTTTAAAAAATTATTTTGCCGAGTGGATCACCGTGCACTCAGCAATTTTTTTAAAAAAATATTTTGCCGAGTGTTTTCTGTGATGCACTCGGCAAAATTTTCTTTTTCTTTTTTTAAAAACTTATTTTGCTAAGTGCATCACTTTGAACTCGGCAATTTTTTTTTAAAAAAATATTTTGCCGAGTGTTTTCTGTGGTGCACTCGGCAAAATTTTCTTTTTCTTTTTTTAAAAACTTATTTTGCCGAGTGGATCACTGTGCACTCGGCAAATTTTTTTTAAAATATTTTGCCGAGTGTTTTCTGTGCTACGCTCGGCAAAATTTCTTTTTCTTTTTTTATAAAAATATATTTTGCTGAGTGCATCACAGCGCACTCGGCAAAAAATATATATTTTGCCGAGTGCTTCCGGTGGCACTCGGCAAAATATATATATTTTTTTGATTTTGGACCCAATTTTTTTTGTGTAGACTAGTGACAGCATTTAGAGACCTACTTTAAAATTTGGTGAAATTTTGACCTTTTTTGGTATATTTTTTTAATTATTTTTGTTTCATTAATTTTTTCCAATATTTCAAATTTGAATTGCAGGTGCATGGAATATTGAAATTTCTTTATTCAAAAAATGATACTCATGATATTTAGGGTATGTTGTGGCCATATGCAGTAGCTCACATGAAATCTCGAGCATCTCGTTGACGTAACATGCCGACTTACTTGCGGGAAAAGTGAATTTAAAATATATAAAATTCAAACGAAGTTGGAAAATCACGAAACTTGTCGAGGTGTCATGTTATCTCATGTGGAGGCTATGATAAAAATTTGGAAAGGTTTCAAGCATGTTGCGTTGTTGGATGCCTAAAACCCAAACATCTCCACATGTGATGATTGTCGGAAAGGTTCAAATTTGAAATAATGGAAAAATCAATGAAACAAAAAGAATTAATGAAATATAGCAAAAAAGTTCAAAATTTCACAAAAATTTATATTAGAGCTCTAAATACTGTCACTAGTCTACACAAAAAATTTGGGTTCAAAATTAAAAAAAAATATATTTTGCCGAGTGCCACTCGAGGCACTCGGCAAAATTGGTTTTCTGAAAATAAAAAAAACCGATTTGCCGAGTGCCCATTTTTGGGACACTCGGCAAAGTTGCCCACAAACATTTAGGCCCAGCCGCGCCGGCCCATTAGCCACTAACCCCCCAAACCCTAAGTTCCAGCACACACACCACGCACCCGACCCGCCCCCCACGGCGCCGCCGCCGGCTGCGCGCACCGCCAGTCTTCCTCACCGCCAGCCGCACTCGCGCCCGTGCACGCAGCGTTCACCGCGCTCGGCCCCGCGCACTCGCCGGCCGGCGCTGCCACGCTCGCCGCACGCTCCGCGGCCGGCCCGTCCGCCCCGCGCCGCCACGCTCCGGCCCCGAGCCGTCGCGACCGCGGACCGCCCTACGCCACGCGCCGCCGTCCCAGGCGCCGGCCGCCCAGCACCGCGCGCCGTCGTGCTGGCCCCGCGCTGCCGTCTCCGACCGTGCTCCAGCCGCGTCCCTGCTCCGGCCTACCTTCGCCCGGTGCTCCGGCCTTCCTCTGCCCCGGCGCACCGCCACCAACTCCGGCCGGCTGCCGGCCACCGGATCCGGGCCACGCAGTAGCAGCTGTAGCAGGGCAGCAGCAACCACGCCCGTGCAGCAGCAGCCGCAGCCCTGGCCATCCACGTTCGAGGTAGCAGCAGCCCTAGCTGTCCACGTTCGTCCATGCCGACGAACGCCGGCCACGTTCGTCCACGCCGATGAACGCCGTCCACGGTTGTCCATGTTCGTCCACGTTCGTCCTTCGTACGAAGGGACGAACGTTCGTCCACTTTCGCCCTTTGTTCCAGGGGACAAACGTTCATCCACTTTTGTCCTTCATTCCAGGGGACGAACGTTCGTCCACACCGTCTATGTTCGTCCACGTTCGTCCACGCCGTCATCCCCGTCCTCGCCGAAGGAGAAGGTAAAGCCCCAGGGTCTTTGGCCATCATGCCGTTTATGTCGTTGATGGCCTTCGTGTCAGTGGTGTTGATGTGTGTGCCACCGTGCTAGGAAATGTGGACGTCAGCCATCGTGCCGACGATTTTTCTTACAGGTTCTGGAAACCTCCCAGTGCAGGGGAGGTGCTGCCGAAATTTTTACTTATTATGTTATTTTTCTTCTTTTGCAGAGCAGGACCTGTTGTAGGGAACCTGGAGTACCTTGGCGACCCTGATCATCTTCGTTGGCACTGTGGTCCTACCTGCACAGCGTCAACTCGCCACTGCATCGACTCACCACTGCGCCGCTAGCCTGTCTCCACCGCCACCCTAGGTATAATTAAGCTCTCTTCCTTACCATTGTCGTACGTAGCCCGCGCGTAACCCAGTTAGGCATCTCTCGTCCGAAAGAGATACGGTTGTAGGTATGCAGGTCTTTGCATATAGCGACCGTATCTTTTTCGGATTGTCCACGTTATTTGGACAGCCCGCAGATGCGTAGATGGGTTAGTTTCCATGTTCTGCTCGAATCCGAGACGGAGTTTTGGCACCACCTCCCTGTTGTTCTCCGGATGCACTCTCTCTTCTAGGACGTGTATCGGGAGAACAGCGGGGAGGTGCAACCGAAATTCTGTCTCAGATCGGAGTAGAGCTTGGAAACTAACCTAATCTACGCATCCACGGGTGGGATTAGGACCTATCCTCACCTATTAGATAGTAGGAACATCATATACATGCAATTGATGGTCACATTACTCCCTGTTATATATATGTTAAAGGATGGAGGACCGTGAGTGGATGTACACGCCCCGGCTAGACAATGGCGAGTACAATGTATTGTTTATAGTCGGCGTCGAACAATTCTTGGCACATGCATTTGGTGAGAGTGCTGGAGGCCATTCTCTAGTGCTTTGTCCCTATAGCGGTTGTCACAACAGAAGAAGGAAAGATAGGTAAACCATGTTTAAACATATTATGAAGTCTGGATTTACTCCGGGCTACCACCGGTGGATCCACCATGGTGAAGTCGATCGTATCAGGGAGGAGGTGGTGAGACCACGACTCGAGGCTTTTGATGATGATGCTAGGGTGCCTGACATGATGGATGACTATCACCAAGCTCAGTTCGCTGAATGCCGTGAGAAGGAGGAGATGGAGGCTGCCTTAGATGCCTTCTACAAGATGCTGGACTCGGTGCAGAGACCAGTTCATGATCGTACCAATGTTTCTAAGTTGGATGCTGTTGGTCGTGTAATGGGGTTGAAGGCCGAGTTAAACCTAAGTCGAGAAGGCTTTGACAAGATGTTGGCCATGTGGAGCGGCATGCTACCGGAGGGACACATTATGCCGAAGAACATGTACGAGTCAGAGAAGGTCCTTCTTGCACTTAAGATGCAGTATGACAAGATAGATGTCTATTTGAAGGGGTGCGTCCTATTTAGGAAAGAACACGTGGATGCAAAGTACTGCCCGAAGTGTGATCCTCCAGGTACATGGAGGTAGACTCAGGCAATGGCCAGAAGAGGCAGCTTACGATCCCCATGAGAGTCCTACGACACCTTCCGTTCCTGTTGAGGCTCCAACGGCTATTCATGATGCCAGAATCTGCGAAACAGATGTTATGGCACAAAAATGGCACACGGTACAATCCTAGGAAGACGATTGTTGACACCATTTTTTGGCACGTGTCAAGATGGTCAGAGTGGGCTAATCAGCAGGAGAGAAGTTACTGTGTACGCTGATAACCGATGAAAATTAGCTTGTAAAGAAGGCTGCCGATGAATGGTGGCGATATATGAAGAAGTTGATTTAGATTGAGGCGTTGCCGATAAGGTTAAGGATGTTATTGCCGATGCCGATGAAGGGAGGCTTGAAGACCGCTGCCGATGAAGCAGGAAGTGTGCCGATGGAAAGGAGGTCGATGGGAATTCCATCGTAATTAAGGCGGACAAGGAAATAGATAGGAATTGATTTCCTTTTCTATGTTTATTAGAGTCTGATTTGTATAAGAGTCATGTGTTTCCTTAGATTTGGACTTAGTGTCCTAGTCGTATTTGGTTATGTTTCAGTAGATCAGGGTATAAATATAGATTGAAGGGCAATGTAATGAGAATCAATCAATCAATATCAAAAACCAGCTTTTACTCTTATTTGCATCTATTTACTTTTCGACGACTTCGTCAATTCGTATATTTTTGCTTTTTCACGAGTTCTCATCGATTCGGCGAGCTGCATCGCTTCAGTGCGACCTTCGACGATCCTCGAGTTCCGCGTGAGTACCTCTTGGTCGTGACTTCTGGGCATATCGCTGCTGTCAGGACCAAAGTACTCGTATCTTCATCCTTGTCGATTAACAGGTCAAATCGACTGGCACGCTTTGGATATCGACTTCGGGTATTAGCCCTTTGTGTTTGCAGATCCACTTTTGCATCAACACATCTTTTGGCACGTCCGGTGGGACAAATCTGATCAATATGTTCAATCCTGAAATCGATGCGGGAAACATCATTGCGGTATTAGAAGAAGATCTTAAGGAAGAACAGAAGCAGGCTATAGAAAAGGCTATAGAAGAATACAGACAGCTTTGCTTGAAATCATTCAGCTTGAACAAGAGTGGACAAGTCATCCAGAAGCAAGATTTGCCGTTGCCTCGGCAAGTTACCTTTGACTCCAATCCGGGTAAACTTCAAGAGATGGTTAATTCTGCAGTAAATCATGCTTTAATTAATCACTCCAATGTGTTGTCCAATACTATTCATAATGCTGTGGTTCGAACTTTCAAAGAAGGGCAAGCGTCACCGCATTATGTTGGGCCTGCCTATCATCAACCAGAGCCAGCATCTGTTAATACTCCATCGGCTCCCTTGGCCGTTGTGGGTACAAAAGTTTCTTCCCCTCCAATATTAGCAGGCTTACCTAATGTGCAATCTACACCGATGCAATCAGACTCGGTATTACCAGGAGGACGAGTTCAGCTTAATATAGATCTATCGGCATCGGCTTTATCAGGCCCTGTGTCACAAAATAACCAGATTCCTGCTAATTGGTGGGGATATGATATGCCTCCAGAATCATCTGCTTTCAACCCTGGGTTACCTCAAGTGTTTGATGCGGCAGGAAAAGCTCCTATGCCATCAGCTGGTTCGCCGATAGCTCAAGTGCCTCAATATGCTACAGCAACTACTGTGCAACCAACTCCAGAAAGTTTCTAGATGCCTTTGGTTCAAACATCTAATTCAAGTCCATCGGCAAGCTTACTACCTATGCAGCAGAAGGCTCCTGCTATGAGTCAACCTGGAGTCCAGTTCATGCCTCAAGCTAGTTATAATTATCCAGCAATATCAGCAAATTACTAGCCATCGGCAAATTTTGTACCGATGAATTCTAATAATAGTTGGTCAGGACAGTTTCCTGCTCAACATACAGTTCAGCAAAATCAACAGGTTGCGGGGATTCATGAAGGTCATATGCAAGCTGGTTTTCAGAATCAAGCATCGGCAGCTCAGCCGATAAATCCTTTCCAGCAGGTTAATGTACCACAAGTAATGACAAATATGCCAATTGCTGGAGATCGTGGGCCACAAAGATACGCAGAGGGATATCAGCAAGTACCTCCTATAGAAATTCAGCCATATCATCAACAAGAGGCTGATGCTTTTTGGGCTGATAAGATAGCAGAAATTATGAAGGATCAGTTTGGGATAAAACCCAAGGTCAACACTTATTCTTATCGGACTCCATACCCTCCGGCATATGATTTAATTCCTCTCCCAAATCGGTACAAGGTACCAGATTTCACTAAGTTCTCTGGGCAAGACGATACATCAACCATGGAACATGTTAATCGCTTTATTATTCAATGTGGAGAGGCAGCTAGCAGAGATGAATTAAGAGTCCGTTTGTTTTCATCATCTTTGTCTGGATCAGCATTCACATGGTTTATTTCATTACCGCCAAATTCTATTATTACTTGGGCTGATCTGGAAAAGCAATTTCATAAATATTTCTTTGCTGGAATTCATGAAAAGAAGCTTACCGATTTGGTAAAATTGAGACAGCGTAATGATGAATCGGTGGAAGGCTTTGTGCAAAGGCTACGAGATGTGAAAAATAAGTGCTATAGCCTGGTACTGGATGATCGGCAACTTGCCGATTTGGCTTTCCAAGGATTATTGCCACACCTTAAGGACAGATATGCTTCTCAAGAGTTTGAAAGCCTGAGTCATCTCGTGCAAAGGATCTCTGATAAGGATACTAGGGTTTTTGAACCTAAAAAGAATTGGAGCAAGAAGGTTTCGTTTGTCGGAGAGGTAGAAGATTCTGATTCAGATGAAGAGCCAGTTATCGGTTTAGCCGAGTGGGTTAAAAATAAAAAGCCGATATCTTGTCCCTTTGGTCAAAAAGAGCCAGAGAAGTTTACTTTTGATATCACCAAGGCTGACAAGATATTTGATCTTCTGCTTCAAGAGGGCTAGATTAAGCTGTCACCTAATCATGTGATCCCATCGGCAGAAGAGTTGAAGAAAATTATGTACTGCAAATGGCACAATGCAACTTCACATAGTACAAATGAGTGCAAAGTGTTTAGGCAACAGTTACAATTAGCTATTGAATCTGGGAGAATTAAGTTTGGTAATTCCAAGATCCAGAAGCCGATGAAAATTGATCAACATCCTTTTCCGGCAAATATGTTGGATGCTAAAGGTAAGACCAAGGTGTTGACATCAGAAGCTGCTGAGAAAAACGCATCAGTGGATCCCCAACATCGGATAACTACCGATGATGCAAAAAGTAAGGGGCTACTGGGAGAAAGTAGCAGTTCTGGAAAACCTCCTCGATCTGGCATTGTGATTACCCATCGAAGGCAGCAGGAGGGCTGGCGTCAGCGAAGGGACCGATATCGACAGTAGCAAGAAGAGAGATGCCGAGAAGAGTGGAATCGGCATAAGGATCATTGGAGGTGTCCGTTTTTTATTCATTGTTGGGAAGAAGGTATTAAATTACCTACTGTTGAAAATTGCCCAGAGTGCAATGGTTATTATAGAGTTAATCGGTTAGAAGGTTTCAACCTGGCAATCAGGGTTTGTTTACCAATGAGCCGATCAGAGGTAGGGCATCAGTACATGATCGGCTTGGGGGCAGACTTAGTGTACATGAGAGGCTTGGTAAACGCGCTAGATATTTTTCAAGGAATCAAGAGGAGCTTGAAGAGATGGCAAATGCAAGGGTTCCCGATGAAGAAATATTTTACAAGGATCCTAATATACGTCGCATAGAATCAACTGGGACCTGTCATCAGCCGGTTTGGAAAACTAAGCTCCCTCAATGGTGCCTAGAGGGTTTGACAAAGACACAGAAAAGGAGGATGCAGCGGGAGCGTCAAGAGGACTTATACCGAGAGGAAAATTCCTCCAATGAGAGATCTGGCAATCAGCAGTGGCAAGTGAAATACAAAAATAAGGGCCCATTGGCAGATGTTAATATGGTATTTATGTTGCCGATGGAATTTTTGTCACTATCTGATAATGAGGAAGAAGTCGTTTTCTCTGACCAAGTAGCTCAGTTGATGCTAGATCCGATGATGGCTGTTTTTAAGAAACCTACCGATGATGAGAGACAGCATCTCAAGGCTTTGTTTGTGAAAGGCAGAGTTGATGGGCAGCCTGTATCCAAGATACTTATTGATGGAGGAGTTGCAATTAATATTATGCCTTATGTGATGTATCGGAAACTTGGTAAGGGTGATCAAGACCTAACCAAAACCAATATGATGCTAAAGGATTTTGAAGGCAATGTGTCACCAGCTAAAGGGGCAGTGTGCGTTGAGTTGACCATCGGCAGCAAAACCTTACCAACGACATTCTTTGTTATTAATGACAAGGGTGCATATAATCTGCTTCTAGGGAGGGACTGAATTCATGCTAATTGTTGTGTTCCTTCTATAATGCATCAGTGCCTCGTACAATGGATTGGGGATATTGAAGTTGTTCCTGGTGATTCTTCTTATATCATCGCATCGGCAGAATCAGATACTTATGAACGAACCAAATGCATATCAGGAAAAGTTTGGGAAAAAGAGTTCCTCAAGGTTGCCGATTATGAAATTCCACCGATCCAAGCAGTCGGTTCTGAAGAAGAATTTTAATGGATAGGTTTGCCGATGATGGAAAATTAGGTCAAGGGTTCACATCGGCTGATGATTTAGTAGAAGTAGATATTGGTGATGGTGATAGGCCAAGACCTACTTTTATTAGTGCTAAGTTAGATTCCAAGTGTAAACAACAAATAGTCAATTTATTAAAAGAGTATAAAGATTGTTTTGCTTGGGATTATACTGAAATGGCTGGATTAGACCGATCGATAGTTGAACATCGGTTACCTATTAAGTCTGGATTTCGGCCACATCAGCAGCCAGCGCGCCGATGCAATCCTAATATACTTCATGATATTAAGGTTGAAATAACTAAATTAATTGAGGCAAAATTTATTCGGCAGTGTCGATATGCGGAGTTGATTTCTAATGTGATTCCTGTTTATAAGAAAAATGGGAAACTTCGTGTTTGTATTGATTTCAGGAATCTCAATAAAGCCACACCGATGGATGGATATCCAATGCCGATTGCTGATTTGTTAATTGATGCTGCAACCGGACATCAAATTATTAGCTTCATGGATGGTAATGCAGGTTACAATCAAATATTCATGGCTGAAGAAGATATTCCCAAGAGTGCTTTTAGATGTCCAGGTCATGTGGGATTATTTGAATTGATAGTTATGACGTTTGGTTTGAAAAATGCCGGTGCTACTTATCAAAGAGATATGAACTTTATTTTTCATGAATACATCGGCACATTAGTAGAGATCTACATCGATGACATAGTGATTAAGTCTGGGATATCACAAAGCATCTAGCCGATCTACGAAAGATACTGGAGTGCACAAGGAAGAATGGACTAAAGATGAATCCTAATAAATGTACATTTGGTGTATCGGTAGGTCAATTCTTGGGTTTTATGGTGCATCAGCGAGGCATTGAAATTAGTAGGAAGTCTATTGAGGCAATCAACAAGGTGGTTGTTCCTGCCAATAAAACTGAATTGCAATATTTGATCGGTAAGATTAATTTCATTAGAAGATTCATATCTAATCTGTCGGGTAAGATCAAGGCTTTCAGTCCATTACTTAAATTGAAAGCCGATCAGGAATTTAGATGGGGAGATGAGCAGCAGTTAGCTTTAGATGAAATTAAGAGATACTTAACAAATCCTCCAATGCTAGTTCCACCTCAACACGGGAAACCTTTCAAATTGTATTTGTCAACTGATGATACTGTTATCGGCTCAGCTCTTATTCAAGAATTTGATGGAAAAGAACGTGTTATTTATTATTTGAGCAGAAGGTTAGTGGATGCTGAAACAAGGTATTCGGCTATCGAGAAATTATGTTTGTGTCTATACTTTTCTTGTATCAAATTAAGGCATTATTTGCTATCGGCCGAGTGTACTGTCATATGCAAAGACGACATGGTCAAATATATGCTGTCGATGCCGATATTAAGTGGTAGAATCGGCAAGTGGATTTTAGCGTTATCAGAATTTGACCTACGTTATGAATCGGCTAAGGCAGTTAAGGGGCAGGTTATGACTGATTTTGTCACTCAACATTGCAATATAGTGGACTCTCCGGAGGTTGCTCCTTGGACACTTTTCTTCGATGGGTCTACATGTGGTGAAGGAGCAGGTATCGGCATTGTGTTAATTTCCCCTCAGGGAAGAAAGTATGAGTTTTCATTGCCGATTGTTGCTACATCAACAAACAATCAGGCTGAATACCAAGCTTTGATAAAAGGGTTAGAATTGCTTAAGGAGATACGTGCCGATGCTGTTGAAATCTTTGGTGATTCTATGCTAGTTATAAATCAGTTGGCTGGGATTTATGAATGCCGAAGTGAAGTTTTAATTTCATATTATGAGAGATGTCTGCAATTGTTGAAAGGGTTTAGGAATTTTCATCTGGAACATGTTTCTCGATTGCATAATGAAGGGGCTAATCGACTAGCTCAGCATGCCTCAGGGTATCAGCCTATTCAAGAAGTATTAACATCGGCAGTCGATACCGATGACTGGAGAAAGGAAGTTGTCGATTATTTAAAGGATCCATCTAAAAAGGTTGAAAGACGTATAAGATTCCAAGCTACCAAGTATGTGCTCCTTGATGATGAATTATATTATCGAACCATAGATGGAGTTTTACTCAGATGTGTTAGCAGTGATGAATTAAAAAGCTTGATGGGTGAAATCCATGAAGGAGTGTGTGGAGCACATCAATCGGCTTTCAAGATGAAGTGGATGATCAGAAGAAATGGATACTATTGGCTAACTATTCTCGAAGATTGTTTTAAATATTTTAAAGGATGTCAGGAGTGTCAAAAATTTGGTAATATTCAAAGAGCGCCCGCATCGGCTATGAACCCTATAATTAAGCCCTGGCCGTTCCGGGGTTGGGCTATCGATCTCATCGGTCAGATTTATCCGCCATCGAGCAAGGGGCATAAATTTATTCTGGTTGCCACCGATTATTTCATAAAATGGGTTGAAGCAATTCCTTTGAAAAAAGGTGACATCGGCTAATATGATTGATTTTGTGAAAGAGCATATTGTTTACCGATTTGGTATTCCTCAAACCATCACTACCGATCAGGGTACTATATTTACATCGGGAGAATTTGATGAGTTTGCTGTAAGTATGGGATTAAAGTTTTAAATTCTTCTCCATATTATGCTCAAGCTAATGGTCAGGCTGAGGCTTCTAACAAAGGGATTATCAAGCTCATTAAGCGCAAAATTAAAGAAAATCCTAAGAGGTGGCATACGGTATTAAATGAAGCCTTGTGGTCATATCGGATGTCGTGTCATGGTGCAACCAAGGTAACACCTTATCAGTTAGTATATGGACACGACGCAGTGTTGCCTTGGGAGATTAAAATTGGCTCTAGGCGAATACATTCTCAAGATCAATTGACAGCCGATGACTATGATATTCTTATGAAGAATGAGTTGGAAGATGTGACAGGTCATCGGTTAAGGGCTTTAGTTAGCATCAAAGAAAATAAGAAAAGAGTAACCAGATGGTATGACAAGAAGTTGAAGATAAAGGAGTTTGTTGATGGGGATTTGGTCTGGAAGTTGATTTTACCGATTGGGACTAAAAGCTCAAAGTTTGGAAAATGGTCTCCTAATTGGGAGGGTCCATATCGAATAAGTCAATCTGTTCCTAGTAATGCGTATATTCTCGAAACCCTCGAAGGGGTTGTGTTTCCCAGAGCATTAAATGGAAAATATTTAAAGAAATATTACCCTAGTATCTGGATGGATGCATAAAAGTATAAGTGCCGATAACAGTCCTATAGGCTAGAGCTATACAAGATGTCGATGTTTCATAGATTGCCGATGAAGTAAATAAGAATTACAAGTTTAATAAGGATTGGATAGCCGATATTGCACGCAGGCGAATCTGGTCGGCTTCCTTCATTTCTTTAATATCTTCATCAGCAACACCCTCCACAGGTTTAAGCCTCTTCTTCAAGGCCAAGGCTTTGCGAGCTTGGATGTCCCTTTCTTGCTGAAGGGCCTTGATGACATCAGGAAGCTGATTTTCTTCTTGTCTGGCGTGAGCTAGGGCTGTTTCAACTTCTTCCAATTCAGCTAGAAGAGCTGTCCTCTTTGCCGATAGGTCCAGAATTTTCTGCTTAAGATTGGCACCTGAGGTTTGCAAGTTGCTGATACTTTTGTGCTTCTCATCGGCAGTTTGTTTTAGCTGCAGCATTTCTTCCTTGAGCTGGGCTTGAGCTGCTCTATCGGCAATACGGTGAGCGGCCCGTTGATATTGCAGTTGTCGACTCTCTAGATGGACTGCTGGAAAGAGGATCTCTTCGATATCGGTAGGAACTTAGCCATGAATTGTTTTGAAAATGGCCTTTGCAGGATCTGAATCATTCACCAATTGAGCAGTATCCTGTTGTAACAAATCCAGAAGGGCTTCTAACTTGGCGTAGATTTCTGCCGATATTGTTCCTAGTGCCAGGGAAGAACTTGCTTCTTCTCCATCATCATCAGAAACGTTGATAGCAAAAGAAAATAAGCTATCGGGAGAGTCTTGTTCCTGGGGAAAGAAGAGGAAGTCAGAGATCCTACCTAAGGATAAATATGAATATTATAAATCGACTAGGTCAATCGGCTTACCTGCTTCAAGGCGATTTCCTGGGCTTGGCTGGAGGGAGCAGCTTGAAGGGTGCCATGCGAAGGATCGGCAGAGCTTGCCGATGGGATGTCTTCTACGGCTTCGTCAGTGGTTGGCCCTTGGGGTATGATTTCTGATGGTACATTCTGTGTAGAAGGGTCAACTTGCTCAGCCACGTCGATCGGCTGGCTTGCAGATGTTGGGGCAGATGAGGGGACTAGCATGGACTTCTGTCGTTTTTGCTGAGCCTCGGCATCTGTTAAAGCTTTGCGCTTTACTTGGGTCTCAGCAATGGTTGGCTGGGGGGCATCGACACTTGTTGATTGTGGAGCTTGAGCACCTGGTATGCTTGCCGATGTGCCCATTTGTTGCTGCAAAACAAGTGTAAGATTGGATGTTTAACAGATAAAATGTAAAGTTAAAAGAATACCTCTGAAGGCTGGTTGGAGGTAGTGGTGCTTGATGTTGGAGGAGTTGTCGATGACGATCCAGCAGCGGCTCTTACACCCTGATGGTTACATGTTAATATAGTTTGTATCGGCATGAATAAAAATAAACGAGGTTATTACCTTGAAAGCCTTAATTAGGCTTGTAGCGGCAGCCAACGGAGTAGCCCTAGCTGTTGCCAGCTTTGATCTGGAGGTGATAGTCTTAGCACGGGTCCTCTGGAAAGTTAAAGCAGCTAGGGTGGGGGCGTTGTAGCCGATCGGTGATATTGGGGAAACAGGTCGGAGGTTGAAGGGTTTCCCACTCTTGCTCATGGATGGTACTAGGTCATCGACCTATCACAAGAAAGATTAGCTGCCGATATATGAAAGAGAAAAAAATAGAAGGGAGTTAAAAGAAACTTACTGCATCATCGGGAATGGCGTATTTAGGATCGATCATGTGCCGATATGTATGGGCAGATGTTGCAAATAGTTGTTCCTTCCATTCTCGCCACCATTGCTTATATGACTCGGTGATAAAAGATGCTGGTGACCAGATGGAAAGATGCTGGTGATAAAAGATGCTGGTGACCAGATGGAATGACTCTGAGATATCGGCATCGGGGGCAAGTCTCACTACCCTGCTCCATTCTGTTCCACTGGTGATTGTTTCTCTGGGCTTGATCACTTCGGCAAAACAAAGTTTGATTGGCAGTTGCCCAAAAGCCAATTGACAGGATACTGCCGATGGATTGTAAAACTCATAGGTGATATTGGTATTTTTCCCGCTACCAAATGTGTTCACTGGGATCGCCCTGGGAGTAATGATGGCCATCATGAGCTCATTGTCTTGGTTCAGCTCGTCATCGGCAAAGTTGAAGAGAAGGGGGAACTTGTTCTCTTCATCGATATAGGGTACCCAAGCCCTATGATCACGAGGAAGACCATTATAGAAGTTTTGGAAGAATCTGCCGATCTGGTCTTCATTGACTTCTGTTCCAGGGAGGATAATTATGGCTTCACCAAAATTGAGAGGGGAGCGTGTTGCCGATTCTTCATCTCCAAGGACGTAATCTTCGGCGATTTCTTGTGGGAACTCTTGGGCGAAGAAATCCCACTGCAGACGTTTGTGCATATGGGCATTTAGCCACATGTTGATAAACCACCATGGGCCTCCTAGATTGCCGATGGGTTCGCCAAGCAAAAGTTTCTGAGACACTTGGTGAAGGAGGTGATAGGTGGAGCTCAGAAGGTATCGACCAAGCGGGAACCTTACACCATTGGCCAAGAGTTCAGCCGCAGGAAGGAAGGCGTTGGTTGGTCCTACCGATCGACCGCAGAAGATAAATTTTTCCAACCACATATTCAAGAATATGGCGTGTTCCCTCTGGTTAACGGTCCTAGTCCTTTGGTATTCCTGGATGTACCTGTCCAGCCGCCGATGTTGCGTGTATTCACTCTATGTTCGGCTCTTCTGCCATAGATGGAACCCTCATCGACAGTTGAGATATCCAAGCCAGTAAGCATGTATACATCGGCAAGAGTGGGGGTGGCTGGACCATGTCCGAACATGAAGGTGTTTGTCGTGTCTGACCAGAAATAAGCAGTAGCAATCATCATTGATTCATTTTTCTGCATATCGGCAATGGATAGCCTAATGCATTGGTCTATCTTCCGTTCTGCCCAGTACACCTGCATCGACCTATTGACCCTTAAATACCAATCTTTCCACCCTTTGGTGGTTTTGGGCCAGGATCGGAATGTGTCTTTCTATAGATTCAGAGAAAAATTCTAGGCTTTGAAAGGGATTCTGTTAGCTTCTGCGTTGATTAAATCGGTTGGATCTGGGTCGCCCATTGGACCTAGGCATTGGAAGTGTGGTTGATTGGTTGGAATAACCAATTTGTTGCGTAGTTCCTAAGTTCGGAGGATCGAAAGAATGAGAAAAAGAGGAAAAAATTACCAACTGTATGGACTCGCAAAGACCAAAAGAATCAAGGTAAAAGTAACGGAAGTAGAACAAACCGCAGGGACATCGAAGTTGATCGCCATTGCTCTGAGAAGGATGAGGGCGCTGGCTGGGGACTTGAGGATGACGCTAGAAGGGGTTCTTGTTGGTCGAGGTCGCGTGGTTGTTCGTCGGGGTCACCGCCGGAAAGAGAGAATGCCAAAGGTTGGAGTCTGAGGGTAGAAGACGAGCGTTCTGGAGAAATCTATTTACAGGCTGCTTGGAGTAGGGGTATTCTGTACTTATCTCTATGATGCGCGTGTGTAGGTCGAGGTGGTTCAGATGGATATGGTAACTGTTCGCACGATAATCAAGGGATTGTACAGAAGATTTGATGGCAAGTAATCAAGACTTGGAAGAGATCTCAGTACAGGATCTTTTAGTTCTAAAATGGTGGCATTATTATGTTAAGATCTTGCTGATGGGTTGTTATTTTGGTATCTTAACCGTAATTAGGGCAAGAATAGTTGGAAGTTGTGCGATATTTACTGAGATGCGTGAATCAGAACTAGATTTGATTAGATTCGGTAACAGATTATGTTATGCTTGGAGAATGGGTTGAGAAAAATAGGTGAAGGCAAGCATTATTTGGAGTAAATTTCGAAGCATCAATGTTTTATACTCCGAAATTGGGGGGCATGTGTTGACACCATTTTTGGCACGTGTCAAGATGGTCAGAGTGGGCTAATCAGTAGGAGAGAAGTTACTGTGTACGCTGATAACCGATGAAAATCAGCTTGTAAAGAAGGCTGCCGATGAATGGTGGCGATATATGAAGAAGTTGATTTAGATTGAGGCATTGCCGATAAGGTTAAGGATGTTATTGCTGATGCCGATGAAGGGAGGCTTGAAGACCGCTGCCGATGAAGCAGGAAGTGTGCCGATGGAAAGGAGGTCGATGGGAATTCCATCGTAATTAAGGCGGACAAGGAAATGGATAGGAATTGATTTCCTTTTCTATGTTTATTAGAGTCTGATTTGTATAAGAGTCATGTGTTTCCTTAGATTTGGACTTAGTGTCCTAGTCGTATTTGGTTATGTTTCAGTAGATCAGGGTATAAATATAGATTGAAGGGCAATGTAATGAGAATCAATCAATCAATATCAAAAACCAGCTTTTACTCTTATTTGCATCTATTTACTTTTCGGCGACTTCGTCAATTCGTATATTTTTCCTTTTTCACAAGTTCTCATCGATTCGGCGAGCTGCATCGCTTCAGTGCGACCTTCGACGATCCTCAAGTTCCGCGTGAGTACCTCTTGGCCGTGACTTTTGGGCGTATCGCTGCTGTCAGGACCAAAGTACTCGTATCTTCATCCTTGTCGATTAACAGGTCAAATCGACTGGCACGCTTTGTATATCGACTTTGGGTATTAGCCCTTTGTGTTTGCAGATCCACTTTTGCATCAACAACGATAGATCCGTCCGATGCTGAGGCATGGAAGTACTTTGATTTGTGAAATCCTGACAAAGCAGATGAGGCTCGTAATGTACGTGTCGCGCTGGTAACAGATGGGTTCAATCCATATGGTATGATGTCTGCACCATACACATGTTGGCCCATGTTCGTCATCCCCCTAAATCTCCCTGTAACAACCCAGAAATTTACAAGAAACAAAAATCACAACTACAATTTTTTTTTTCTAAAATAACCTATGTTTGGTGAGGTGTCATGTAGGAAACCTACCCTAGTTGCACAAGTAGCACCTAGCCTAGTTAATTACATTTTGTATTTAATTATATATTCATGAGTTGCTTCTTATGTTCTTTGTATTGTTAATCAAAAATAGTCAAACTTATTTAATGAATTGCTTAACTTAAATGAATATATAATTATAACCTTGGAAAAAGGTTGGAAACCAAAAATATATTTAGCAGATCCCATTCTGTTATATAAATGGAGGCAATATATATATTTTGGTTTACATACAAACGCTTGGCATAATTATATAAAGAAAATACAAAATAGAAAAGCTTTAAGGAATAACTAGAAAAGGAAGAAAGCCTTTCGACCCAGCTCTTGAGCCAGGCCCGCTCAGCCGCACCGACAGCCGGCCCGCTTGGCCAAGGCAGCCCAGCCATTCAACCCGCCGAACCGGCCTGCATCACTCCCACGGCCTCGCACGTTCACGCTCGCCCGCGTGTGGACCGGCCCAGCAACCGCACTCGCCTCACGTCGCTGACAGCTGGCCCCACTGTGTCATCTTCCTCATCTGATCCCTCTCCCTTGCCTCGTCAAGACGGAAAATAGAGAGAGGAGGGAGGGGGAGCAGAGTCACGAAAACGGTGAGGGAAGATTCCCCTTGTCCTCTCTGCCAGCCGGGCGCGCCAAGCCGCAACCCCGGACCCGCACGCCAGTCTCATGCGCTCGCCAAGCACGCACTGCGCGCGTGAAGCCGATGCCGCCATGGCAGCGCGATCGGTCGACACCGCCTGCCACCACCGTAACTTTTCTAACCGCCTGAGAATCAAATTAGCAACGCCAATCCGCTCGCCACCCTCTGGCCACCTCAAAACCCTACGCCAACCCCTCTCATTAGACGCCACGTGGTCCAGCTACCTCCATCACCGTCCGCCATCGCCATGCTCGGAGCTTGGCTATATAAGCCGAGCACCGGCGTCCTAGCTCCCCTACAACTTTTTCACCACTGCCTCGGGTGGCCTCACCTCTAACCACACCATGCTGCAAGAAGGGGAAGGAGGGCAGAAGAGAAGGGGAAAAGCGGCGAGGAGGAGCCGGACTGCCGCCGCCGCTCGGGACGCCGGAGAAGGAGACGCTGCTATCTTCTACCTCGCCAGGAAGCGTCACTGCAAGGCCGCTCGACTTCACTGCCTCGAATCACCACTGCACCGCCATCCTCCTGCCTTGAGCCCAAGGTGAGCCGATCCGCTCGCAAACACCCTCTGGTCACCACCGTGTGCACTCCGCTGCCACCACGGCCGAAACCGTACCGGGGACAGCCAAGGCCACGCCTGGACCTCCGTTCACGATCACAATCGATCATGAGCACACACTGGAGCACGGCACAGCCTTGCGGAGCTATACTAGCACGGGAACACCGCCATCATGAAGGCACTCTAGGCATGATCGCCATGGCCAGAGCACGGCCATGGCGAGGCCGTTCCTTTTGACTCGAGACGGTAGAGGCAGGAGCAAGGGGTCCAACAGGTTTGCCTTGGCGTAGGACACACCATGCGCACCTTAAGAGAAGGAGGGATCCCCGGTGGCATGGTCGGCGGTGCTCTGCCCGGTCGGAGGCGTCGAGCCGCCACCACCACGGGAGGTTCTGTTAGAGCTCAATTTTGTCATTTTGACCCCACCTTCATACTCCTTTTGCGGCCGCGAATCGGTAGGAGACCTTACCACCCGAGGCAAGTCACCGTGGAGGCCTTGCCATCGCTCACCGCACCGGCCGAGCCACCATCGCCATGGACAAGCCCCCTAGGCACTCTAATCCGCACCGCTGACCACTCTATTGAGCTCCATGGGACCACGCGGTGCTCTCGAGCCTACAAGTTTCGCCCGTGATGCCCCAGAGCATGAGCTCAGCCGCTCACCGCCGGTGAGAGCACGACCGAGAAAGAGGAAGCAAGGAAAGAGGAGCAGAGGAGCGACTAGGTGCACTCGGTGCACCGTGAGCCGAGAGGAAAGAGAAGAGGATGGACCGGGTCCACCGTGGACCGCATTCAAAATCCATGGACCATCCTCGCGAGACCACCGTGAGCCAAGCTCACCAGCCCGAGCCCGACTTTTGAATCCGAATAGGCGACGTGGCAGCACCAGCGCCTAACACGTGGCGGGCCCAGCCCGGCCCAGTCCGGCCCAAATCCGGCCCAGCCCAGGCCCACCGAGGCCCGGTCTTGGCCCGGTCAAAGTTGACCGTTAACCGTTGACCAGTCAAACGGGACCCACATGTTAGTGACTCACTCTGTTCCAGCCAATTAGAGCGCGACACGTGTCACTGCCTGGATTTTTTTCCTTTTATTTTTCTTTTTCAGGAATTCATTTAATCTTTAGAAATTCATAACTAATTCATTTTAACTCAGAAAAATACCAAACCAGTTTCTAACTTTTTCTAAAAATGAGCTCTACATCTTAGGCTTGAGTTTGAGTGCATTTGGATCTTTTGAATTTTTGTTGCTTCTCTGTGCACCTCTATAGGAGTCATTAATGCGACTCTACGATACGTTTAACAGAGCCGGAGGACCTACCGACTGAGGAGTACGACCCTGACTATAGCGAGGACTTGGGTGATGACCTGCCAGGTGCCACGCCCACCCAACTCCTTAGAACCTATTACGCATGCAAACATAGAATTGCTAGTGCTTTACTTTTGTGAAATGATATGTTGATAGGCTGCATGGTAGATGCTTTACTTTGAGCCCTTTACCTTGTTGCAACCTTACTCCTGCTCACCCTGCTGTTAGGCTAGATGCTCGCATGTTACATATTACTGCTTTTACTCTTACTCGCATTATATCTGTGATGTGATGCCGGTGAGTGAGAGGCATATATGTATAAGGCACGTAGTGCTGAGAACTTGGTATACCTGATAAAAGAATTGGGGAGATCTTGGCATGCGTCTTGGGTGAGTGGTGAGGGTTGAGTCGATCGGACAGGATCCTACGATGAGTCTTTGGGGCAAGTCTTGCTGGAGGGGTGCGACCTGGGCATTCCTCACGAGAGATACCTATGGTGGGTATATTGTAAGGTGAACTGGGGTGTTGGTTATCCCTAGTGGAGGTGCTGTCGTGGCACGGGGAAGACGGTGTTTCCCCTTTGAGAAGATATCATGTCTGGTCCCCCTAAGGACTGGTACGTCTTGAGAACCGAAACCATGGGACTTTTGTGCACACCACTCGCTCCCGATGGGCGGGAGACGATTACCTGACTAACTAGGGCAGTACCACTACTACTAGGTTGGAAGGTGATAGTGTAGGGAGGTACGGGCATGGGGACCCACACCCTCCTAAGACAGCGTAGTGACCTTGGGGGCCCGGTACTACATCTCACAGTCTCAGCGTTTCGGTGGACACCGGGGTGGCCCAGGGCTGAGTGGTAGGGTGGTACTGTACCAGTTGGGAGGCAGTCGGAATCAGCCTAGATGAGCCGGATCATCGAGGATGGCGATCTTGTGGATTTCTAGGTGTACACACTCTGCAGAGTTGATCGATCTATACGTATAGCCGCGTCCATGGATATGGACATTCCCATGACCTACGCTTCACTTGATTAGAGAGAGGAGTCCTTTCTACCTTTCCCCCGGGGTTTATGTTGGATTCTGGCTTTGGCCGTTGAGACAAGATCTGAGCAGGAGTCAATCTCATCGCTTAGAGAGTGAGATGAGATGTGTTGTGTGTAATGGGAAAGGGAAAAATGTGTGACTAAGATGGTTTAAAAACTGATGAACATCTTATTATTAAAATATTAATGACTTGCATAGGAAACCCACAACCTAAAATAGGTCTCTTTCTACTTCCCTCAATGCATTCCACTTTCCACAAAGCATTGCAAGCATAGGGTGGGCGATGCGTGGCCAGTACCAAGAGTACTGATAGATTTTTGACAGGTTCAGAGCCCGAGTACTACGAGGGCGATGATTGGGAGGACTAGAGGGTCTGTTCTACGCTCAAGCTGGTTCCAGGAGATCATTTTTCGCTGCTATCTACGTCGGATGTTGTTCCGGATGCTTGTGTGAGTGTGTTCCGCCCTGCGAGGCGATGAGAATAAGTTATGTAAAACTCTCTATTGTACTCTGATATTCGTGCATGACTTTATGTATCACTTAGAATTGGGTAAATTGACGAAAGGTTTCATCATTTTACACTTCATTTCTGTGGATTTCCCTTCATGGAAATCAAGAACGTTTCAGTTGGTACCAGAGCCATGCTGACCTTAGGACGGACCCATAGGATTGGACAATAGAATTAGGAAAGATATTGACACTTTCGGTTATATTACCGACCGTGCTGCATTTTCGTGCACAGCTTATCTCAACTTCACACTCTCTTACCTACGTTTCATTCTACCTTACCTATCACATCGCTATGTTCCACCCTGAATCACCCTGTTTCACTCAAGATTTATCAAGTATCACTCTGAGTTACATTGTTTCGCCTTGTCTTACCAAGTTTCACTCTGTAATACTCAAGTTACTACATACACAACAAGGTATTGACTCCATCTTATGGTTAATTTGCAGATGGCCCCCGTTGTCGAGCTTCCTGTGGATGGACTGGCCTACCATGGGTTCGCCACGATCCTGTACGACGTGCTGGACTCACTAGGCGTTCCCACAGAGCAGATCGAGTATGTGTGCCGGGGTGAGCCTGGACCCGATGGGTTCGAGGGCCACATCGTGGTCCACCTCAAGGTTCCCGCCAGCGAGTTCGTACCCGTGCTGCATGCCTTTGAGACACTGGAGGTGGAGAACTCTATTGCTTCATGCGTACAGTCCGTCTCACACACAACTCTTCGCAGTGTGATGCGTGACGCACACGACTACCTCAAGACGGGACCGTACCGCCTGCTACCTGCCGCTCTAGACCTCAATAGGTTCTCGGAGCTGCAGATCACTGCTGTAGACCATGCTGCGCGTGACGAGGTCGACCCCTATCTGAGGGCCTCCGCGCAGTACATCATCGCCTAGGATCGCTACATCATGGATGTAGAAATGCAGAACCGCCGCTATCCAGACCTCCTGTTCCGTTGCGACGAGGAGTTCCTCAAGGTGGAGCGCAAGGAGGGGGAGATGGTCGGCAAGCTCGAGGAGGAGTGCATGAGCTATGATAGGATGAAGACCTTCTACGAGAACCGTGAGCAGTCACTTCGGAAGGAGATCGCCAATCTCAAGGACAAAGTTGGGGAGGCTGAGCTTCGCCATGACTATCTTGAGTCCAAGCTGCTTGAGTGCGAGGATCGGATTGAGCATTAGAGGCTTACCCTGAGGGAGTTCCACGAGAAGGAGAAGCAGCGTGGCATCAGGAAGCTTGCCTTGGAGGCCCGTTGCAACACAATGGAGAAACTAGCTGTGGAAGCTGCCGTCACCACCACCTACAACATGCACCACCTGGTTCACTACATCAAGAGCACCGAGTACCTTCAGGATAAGGTGAACCACATCAGTCAGGCTTGGATCGACGCTGATCGCAAGCGCATCCAGGAGATCGGGAAGGTCCAGGACGTCCTCTTACCTGGGATGCGCAAGAAACCACGCAGACAGCCTTTCCACGTTGAGGCCACCAAGCTCAACTTCAAGGCTTGCTCGACTGAGGGTTACTCAGAGGTTCTGAGGACTGAGATGCTGGACTACGCTCTCACCTACGTCGCGAGGATCCACCACTCTGACGACGAGCTTCATGCCATGGAGGGCACTCCCGAGGCTTCCACTTTTGGTCCTTCTACACCACCCGCCACTCCCGGACAGGAGTAGTTACCTTTTTCACATAATCATGTAATAAGGTAGTAGTAGACATGTTGAGCCCTGCATGGCCAGAGAGATGATGATGCACTTATGGAGTAATGAAGGATGTCCCACTTTTGGAGCTACCTGCGAGTAGCACGATTCCCGCGAATCTGTCAGTGTAGCTACTGGAGATATCGCTATGTAATAAATTAATGTAATGGATGTTTTGGATCTTGTCGCATCTTATGGTTCTTATTTGCATCTTTGTATGAGAGTTGAATAGTTATCTCATTTTAAATTGATAAATCACTTAACCATGCACCTAATGAAAATGTTAAACAACGAACTGACCCTGCAGAAAGATGTCTTGCCGCTGATCCACTCGTCTGAACAACCGCTCGCTTTCCCCCATGCCTATGGCCCGTGGTCGTGGTCGAGGCCGTGGAGGAGGCCGGGGAGTTCCCTTCGGTGTCAGGGAGGAGCCCGCACTAGAGGAGCCTGCATTGGGGGCAGGTGCCGCCCAGCATCTTGAAGGAGAAGCACCGCCACCACCACAGTTGGCGGAGGTGATGGACCGCCAAACCCACCTCTTGGAGACACTGGCTCAGGGGATGCTTCACCGCCACGGGGTCCTCCCAATGTCTTCCAGCGGAAGTTGGAGGGTTTTCTCAAGCTGAGGCCTCCTACTTTCGACACCGCCGACGATGACCCCATCGCCGCCGAGGACTGCTCCGTGAGATGGAAAAGAAGCTAGTACTCACCACCTGCACTGACGAGGAGTGTGTGGGGGTAGCCACCCACCAGCTCACTGGTGTTGACGGTCCTTAAGTACCAAATATAGTTATCAAATAAATAAAGAAAAGGATCCAAATGCAACCAACACCTAGACTTAGGGTTTTATCTGACAGAATTCCACGAGTTTTGGTGTTTGTCTGTTTCCGCAGGGGGTTATCAGAAAATACGGAGGAAAGGCCCACACGTCGGGTTTACATAGAGATAATAACGTGTTCACCGATTTTCTATCATCTAGAAGACTCCAGAAGCCACGAGATCGAACGGGAGGCCGAACGGGCCCAGAGGCAGGGCGCCCGCCCTACTCCCTAGGGCGCCCGCCCTGGCCTGAGAGCCAATCAGGCTCTGTCTCGCGGATTATGCTCCACCGACCTAAGGGATCAAGGAAAACCGTGCGATTAATGTCGGTTTGATCCGACGGCCCACGTTCACTTGAGGGGGCTATATAAGCAGGACCCCTGGCCCCTGGAGGAGGCACTCCCTCATTCTCAATTCTTCAAACCCTAATCTCAGGAGGAGAGTCTCTGATCAAGCCCTAGAGCCACCACATCAACTAGATCTCTAGTATAGCATAGCTACATAGGATTAGAACTAGAAGGAGTCAATCTTCGATTGGTTTCTGGATATGTCAAGAGGATTCTTGGTAATTCCTTTACTGTTCTTCATTGTTCATCTTTGTTCTTCAATATTATGAATACAACTTTGTTCTATTTCAATATATTGATTATGACTATGCTCTACTTGTTTATGTTTGCGATTATATTGTTCTTAGTTTATCGTAGTTATACGCTTGGCTTAGTTAGATTGGAATTATATACATGTTTAGGATCGTATAGCGTTTATCCATCGGATCCATGGGTAAATGATAAATATTGTGTAGGCGTGGTGCTTAGACCATATTTATCTGCGATTGCACCTTATATGCCGGATCGTGGGGTGGTCCGCGATGGTGACAGCTTCGTTGGTTCTTATATAGTCCCTCTCCCGTGTGTAAGGCAGGCAGAGCAACATTATTACGGGGGAGTGATTGCTATGTTTCTCATCTTCCTTGATAATATCACTATGCATGGGCGTAGTCCTTTTTCGCAATGATTGCCAAGTGTACTTGCACTAACTATGATATGCTAGACTTTATAGTTAAGAATAACTTAGGAAATATCCTTGTAGTTCATCCTAATACCATGCTAATGACTTGCTAGAATATCTATTGAGGTGCTTATCATTATTATATGTGGCTAGCTGATCAGATTAATTATCTTTGTCACCATTCATACTTTATCTATATTTTATGTGACACTTACCCCTGTATGCAAGAGATAGATGAACGCTCTCACTTATACATGCAATGATTGATACTCATTCCTATATTCCATTCCATAATCAACATTGATGTTAGTAATCCCTTCCCAGTGGTAAAAATATAAATAACGATACCTGGAATACTTCCCGGTTAAAATGCTACATCGGTATTAATCTGTGCGCTTGCAGATCTTATTTATTATTTATTTAGAAGAGCAGTTGCATATTTTAATACCGTGTCTCTCATGTCATGCTGGGGATGACAACTTGGCTTAAGTGGCATGAGGGATAGGTTCAGCATTTTTGGCGTCGTTATCAGAATTAGAAAACTAAGTCTACTTTTGGTAATGACGTTAAGAATGCCCAACAAGCATTTTTGGCGCCGTTGCCGGGGAAGGTTGATTTACTAACAAGGAATGAATACGGAATTTGAGTCATCATTCGCATCATTAAGTGATTGAGATCATCAATTCTCCCATACAGATTTACCCCTGTATTTTTCCATTCTTATTGTTTTGCAGGGTGATCTATGAATAGAGGACATCTTCCAGAAAATTTTGTTGACAACCCCGAAGCATTAATCAGAAAGGCAAGAGCCAAGCTCAAGAAGTCAACACTTCGACGCAACACTTCATCCAATCCAGAAGACCGCCAAAGTTTCATCCGGAATTTGTCAACAGAGTTCGCAGCCATGGCGAACAAGACGATCCGCGAGTTCTCAGCTCCCACTACGAACAACATCCGCACTGGACTTTGAGCTCAAGCCAGGGCTCATCAACATGGTACAAGCCAACCAGTTTTGTGGGAAGCCGCACGAAGATGCAAGTGCTCATCTCCAACACTTCCTAGAGATTTACAGCACATTCACTTTATTAGATGTTCCCAGAGACGCCATACTACTTCACCTTTTCCCATTCTCACTATTGGGGAGAGCGAAGCAGTGGTTCTACACGACGAAGGATAAGAACACTACGTGGGCACTCTGCTGTACGAACTTTCTGGCTAAGTTCTTTCCCATGGGCAAGACCAATGCTCTCCGTGGGAAGATTACAAGTTTTTAGCAACAACATGATGAATCCGTTCCAGAAGCATGGGAGCGCTTTCAAGATTACATCCTAGAATGTCCCCATCATGGAATGGAAAGCTGGCTACTTATGCAGACTTTCTATCATGGGCTCATCACTAGTGCTCGTGAGACCATGGATGCTGCAGCTGGAGGCGCATTTCTATCACTCACCATACCACAAGCTACAACCCTTGTGGAGAAGATGGCATCAAACCAAGGTTGGAACGAAGAGAGGACTCAAACACGCAAGAAGGGTGGAGGTATGCACCAGCTCAAGGAGGTAGACATGCAGTCTGCAAAGTTAGACCTACTCATGAAAAAGCTCGATGACAAAGCTGGAGACAAAAGAGAAGTTATGAACGTCTACGACACTCACATGACTTGTGAGGAATGTGGAGATACTGGACACTCAGGCAATCACTGCCCTGAGATGCTTGAGGATGCAAGGTACATCAACAACAACAACAACTACAACCGTCCTCAACAAAATCAAGGTTGGAATCAACAGAGGCCTAACCACTCAGGTAACTACTCAGGTAATTATCAAGGTAATAACTCTTACAACAACAATAATAATTTTCCACCCCTGAGAGAGTTAGTGTCTAATCAAGGAAAGCTAATGGATAACTTGTCTAAGAAATTGGCATCCAATGATAAAATACTAGAAAACATAAATAATAGAATGGATAATTTCTCTACTGCCATCAAAAACCAAATTAGCTTTAATAAAATGATTGAATCTCAGTTAAATCAAATAGCTGCTGCTGTTCCTGCTACTAACCCCGGTATACCATCACAACCGGAAGGATTAGAATCTGCAAATCTTGTAGACATGTTTGATGCAGGTAACTATTGGAGTAATCCCGCTATCGGAGTACATAATGTCCTTCTGCCAGTCAAGAGAGGCGATCCAGGACGCCCCGTCATTCCGATCTCCATCGGCATGGTGGACTTCCCAGAAGCACTCTGCGACTTTGGCTCCAGCGTCAACATTATGCCCAGGGTACTCTATGAAAAATTCTTTACATATCCTTTATCAGAAACAACTATGTGTTTGCAGCTTGCAGATCGGACACTAAGCTTTCCTAAAGGAATATTAAAGAACATGTGTGTCCGAGTTGGTACCTCGTACGCTCCAGCTGATTTCGTGGTGATAGAGACCAGGTCGATGAGAGGTCACCAGTTATTCTGGGAAGGCCATTCCTGAACACCTCGGGAGCTGTCATCTACGCCAACGCTGCGAAGATCAACTTCAACATCAAGGGGAGGAAGGAGACGTTTTCCTTCAAGAACAAGATTACACAAATCCCAGAGCAACCCCAACATGAACCAAGGAAGAGGACCAACAGGAGGAACAAGCAGAACAAGAACAACCAAGGATGGACCGAATCAGCTAAAATGGTCACTGCAGTTCAAGGAGGTCAAGATGGTCGACCCAAGTCGCCGTTCCTAATCAAGAAGGACGACCCAGGCATGCCAAGCATTGAGTGCTCAATCAATGGATACTCCTTTCAGAAGGCGCTCTGCGACACTGGATCAGGCGTCAACATAATGGTCACAGTCACCTATCAGCTCTTGTACGGGACCATGCCCTTAAAACCAACATACACTCAGCTCCAGATGGCAGATCAGACATCCCGAAAGGTCGAAGGTATAGTAACCGATGTCCCTGTTAAAATTAACGATCATTTTGTCCATACAGACTTTCAGGTCATTGACATGGGAGACGACGAGTACGATCCACCCATCATCCTAGGAAGACCGTTCCTAGGCACCGTCAAAGCAATCATCTACATTGGAACCGGAGAAGTCCATGTGCATTTCCCCTCTGAGAAGGTACGCCGCTACTTTAATGACCCTAACTATATAGTTGAAGATTCTAAGCAGGTCAGGACAAGAAGAAGGCGACGTAACTGTAACCAAAGGAGGCAAACCATCAAGGACGTATGGGCAGACTATGAAGGAGAGGTCATAAGGCCCGAGGATACACAACAGGAGACCAAAGCACCAAGTCGGGTATGGAAAGCGAAGACAGTTACACAAGAAGAGGAGGCGCTGCCAGAACCACCGTCTACGCCACCCAAATCCCAGGACAACTAAGAAGAAAAGAAGTCCTGTTCGGAGGACTTAAAAACACCGAACGCCGTGCCAAGAGGTAAACTTGGTAGTTATCATTTCCCCTTTAATTATTGCTCAGTTAATCATGTTCATTCTGTCTAAAAAAATGTTGAAAACAGTAAGCCCCATGTGAGTATGCGAGTGGCATAAAACCCATAAGTACATTCACTGTGGTGGCATAAAAAAAATATAATAATAATATATATTTTTTCTGTTCTATAAAAATGAAAATAAAAATAGAGAGTGACATTTATCAAGGAAGCTCAAACATAATAAAGACTAGATATTTATGCTAACGCTTAATCAAGTTCCACGAAGCTTTGTTGTCTATTTGAGCTCCACAGAATTCAGGAAGACTAGCAGATGGAGGACATCCTAATCATTGTCAGGGTGCTGCCGACATTCAAATACACCTCTGCACCTGCTAGCTACATCAGAAGAAATTACGTCAAGATCCAGCTTGGGGGAGAGCACCCCCATTTATCCCGATAAGTGTTTTTATCTACATTTATACCTATGCTTTATTAAAATAAAAAGATGCATAATCATGAAAACCCAAATAAATATTTTGTGTTTATATATATTTGCTTAGTTTAATAAATAAATAAAGTAGCTATGCTAAACTGAATCTTGAAAATAAAACTCTAGCATGGATATGATGAATAGTTGCTCTGCCTAATTTTCAAATTTGTTCTCTCTCTAGTTTAGACATAACTGTTATAATTTAAAACTGGCTCTAAACCTGAACTAGTGGGAAGAGAACTTGATCTGAAGTCTAAGTTGTTAGCGGATATGATATGGGAAGGTTGAGCTGCTGTTTATCTGTTCCTAGAGATGCTAGAATTTTGGAGAATTTTATCTTTAAAAATCTTTAAAATGTTGCATAATGAGTTCTTGTATGATGAGAGTTTAAATTCCTACCACAGCCATATATACATGCTTGTTAGATTAAGAGCCGCACTTTTACTACTTACTGCTTATGGGCATTGAGTGTTGTCGAGCTGTGTAGACCCTTAGGAACTTGTCATGTGGTTAAAATCAAGATTCACTTGCACGTTCACTCATACATGCTGCTTCTACTCCGAAAGTACGCATCCACATATATCCACTCATTTCCATCTCCAGATTCACCCAAAATTATTCTACTCCTGACCCGGGAGAGAATAGCCAAAAACATTATCCCATTCCTGTTATTCCCTGTGAAGTTAATGCTCAAGTCATTTCTACTACCACTTGCTATATTTTCAAAAGAGGGAGATTGCTCTAAAAAAATATAAATACGAAGAAATAAAAAGGAGCAAGTGCTCGGAACCTCGAAGAAAGAAAAAGTGAGATGAGAGGTAAAAATGGACAAGTGTCCGACAGTAGAATTAGGGGTACAATACCCACCTGAGAGAAAAAAAATAGAGCATCTCATTCTCCTAAAAAGTTTTAAAAAGCAAGAAAGGTATGTATTCCCTCAAAAAGAGCATTAGACTTTTGTTATCACCATCATCACCATACACCACTCATTCACCACACATGCACATCTTGATTTGACTTATTGACTTGTTTCTCTGGATCCATGGTTTGACTATGCAATAAATGTTCTATGAGTATGTATACTGTATCTCCCACCTATGAGCTCCAGATATCAAAGCCTTATTAGAGTAGGGTGAGAGAGAAGGCAATGTCACTACGCCTTATACCATAAATACCACATACTTTGAGAGAGAAGGCATATACCATTACTGCCTTGGTAAGGATCCAGAAATACCACAAAAGAGAGACCCGAGAAAGTCATACAAGGAATCTCTGAGTTTTATTTGAAAAATTTGCAAAAACTCCAGAGCTATAGCTGATCAAGAATAAGAGACATGGCGTTTGACTAGACCGTTCTATCTTTTAACCACTCAAGATGCAGGTGACGGTTGCAAGCCCCATGGTGAAAGGTAAAATGAGTAAGTTTTAAGTCTTGACAGTTTACTCTAACTCAGGGATGAGACCTTATTTGAAAGCATATGTACCGTCAACGTTCAAAGGCGTTGCAGCAACTTCTGATCCATAATGAGTCTATCCTTGCTCAGGGACGAGCAAGAGGTAAGCTTGGGGGAGTTTGTTGACGGTCCTTAAGTACCAAATATAGTTATCAAATAAATAAAGAAAAGGATCCAAATGCAACCAACACCTAGACTTATGGTTTTATCTGACATAATTCCACGAGTTTTGGTGTTTGTCTGTTTCTGCAGGGGGTTATCAGAAAATACGGAGGAAAGGCCCACACGTCGGGTTTACATAGAGATAATAACGTGTTCACCGATTTTCTATCATCTAGAAGACTCCAGAAGCCACGAGATCGAACGGGAGGCCGAACGGGCTCGGAGGCAGGGCACCCGCCCTGCTCCCTAGGGCGCCCGCCCTGGCCTGAGAGCCAATCATGCTCCGTCTCGCGGATTATGCTCCACCGACCTAAGGGATCAAGGAAAACCGTGCGATTAATGTCGGTTTGATCCGATGGCCCACGTTCACTTGAGGGGGCTATATAAGTAGGACCCCTGGCCCCTGGAGGAGGCACTCCCTCATTCTCAATTCTTCAAACCCTAATCTCAGGAGGAGAGTCTCTGATCAAGCCCTAGAGCCACCACATCAACTAGATCTCTAGTATAGCATAGCTACATAGGATTAGAACTAGAAGGAGTCAATCTTCGATTGGTTTCCAGATCTGTCAAGAGGATTCTTGGTAATTCCTTTACTGTTTTTCATTGTTCATCTTTGTTCTTCAATATTATGAATACAACTTTATTCTATTTCAATATATTGATTATGACTATGCTCTACTTGTTTATGTTTGCGATTATATTGTTCTTAGTTTATCGTAGTTATACGCTTGGCTTAGTTAGATTGGAATTATATACATGTTTAGGATCGTATAGCGTTTATCCATCGGATCCATGGGTAAATGATAAATATTGTGTAGGCGTGGTGCTTAGACCATATTTATCTGCGATTGCACCTTATATGCCGGATCGTGGGGTGGTCCGCGATGGTGACAGCTTCGTTGGTTCTTATATAGTCCCCCTCCCGTGTGTAAGGCAAGCAGAGCAACATTATTACGGGGGAGTGATTGCTATGTTTCTCATCTTCCTTGATAATATCACTATGCATGGGCGTAGTCCTTTCTCGCAATGATTGCCAAGTGTACTTGCACTAACTATGATATGCTAGACTTTATAGTTAAGAATAACTTAGGAAATATCCTTGTAGTTCGTCCTAATACCATGCTAATGACTTGCTAGAATATCTGTTGAGGTGCTTATCATTATTATATGTGGCTAGCTGATCAGATTAATTATCTTTGTCACCATTCATACTTTATCTATATTTTATGTGACACTTACCCCTGTATGCAAGAGATAGATGAATGCTCTCACTTATACATGCAATGATTGATACTCATTCCTATATTCCATTCCATAATCAACATTGATGTTAGTAATCCCTTCCCAGTGGTAAAAATATAAATAACGATACCTGGAATACTTCCCGGTTAAAATGCTACATCGGTATTAATCTGTGCGCTTGCAGATCTTATTTATTATTTATTTAGAAGAGCAGTTGCATATTTCAATACCGCGTCTCTCATGTCATGCTGGGGATGACAACTTGGCTTAAGTGGCATGAGGGATAGGTTCGGCATTTTTGGCGCCGTTATCAGAATTAGAAAACTAAGTCTACTTTTGGTAATGACGTTAAGAATGCCCAACAACTGGCGTTGCACGCGCATGGTGGGGCAGCTACTGCGACGCCCACGATGACCCGGGGAGTATCTCTTGGAAGGAGTTCACCGAGGCTTTTCGTGAGCAACACGTGCCTGAGGGCGTCATGGATGCCAAGGTGGAGGAGTTTTGTAACATCTCCTAGGGCTCCCAGAAGGTTCAGGAGTACACTACTCGTTTCACTCGCATGATGAGGTATGCTCCAGGTGAGACCGATACCGAGAAGAAGATGTACTGTTTCAAGAAGGGGCTGAACTCTCGTCTCAAGGTGGCCCTCTCGGGTCATGCTTGTCGCACCCTTCGTGAGATGGTCAACAAGGTGCTGGAGATGGAGAGGGATCGTCTGGAGGCGGACGCCCTCCACAAGGAGAAGAAGCGCCGGTTCGAGAGCTCCTCTTGTGGCCCGGCCCCGCAGAGGCCACGTGCTCATGTGCTTCCTCCGCCCCGCTCTCGCTACACCCAGGGGCAGTGACCGCTCCGAGCCGTGGAGGTGGTACCTACACCGCCAATTACCACCGCCCCGCTCAGAGCTGTCTCGCTCCGAGTCGCCCCACTCAAGGAGCTGGCACATGGAGGACCGCTACGCCTACCTCCACAGGTAGCGCGCCCTTCACCTGCTTCGGTTGTGGCCAGCCCGATCACAAGATCGCTGAGTGCCCTGTCAAGAACGGCACACCGCCTGCTTCAACCCAGACAAGACAGACTGCTACACCTGCTTCTTCGCACAAGAACATTGCTGGGGCTGTCCGTAGTCATGTCAACCACATGACCACAGAGGACGCTCCCGACGTGGTGTACGGTATGTTTTTGGTACAGGGAGTTATAGCTTCAGTCTTGTTTGACTCTAGAGCTACTTGTTCTTATATTTCCACCAAGTTTTCACGAGAACATAGCATACCCGTGACTCCCTGCAAGGAGCCCATTGACACTAGCTCACCTTTAGGTCACATTATATGCACCAAGAGATGTCAGGGAGTGAGTATCACCATTGAGGGCTACCCTTTTCTAGCCGATCTCACCTTACTTCCATCCGAGGGGCTAGATGTCATACTAGGGATGGATTGGTTGACACGGCATAAAGGAGTGATATCTTGTTCACCAAGGTATGTGGAGATCACACACCCGAGTGGCCACATAATCCGCTGTAGGCCAAATCAGGGAAAGACAGTCTCTATGTTGTGTGCTCTAGAGGCCAAGACAATCGAGGAGGTACCCATTGTGAGAGAGTACCCTGACGTGTTTCCTGAGGAGTTGCCAGGCATGCCACCTGATCGGGATGTGGAGTTTGTGATTGACCTTCTACCTGGTACCGGGCCTATTGCTAAGAGGCCCTACCGCATGTTAGTCGATGAGCTAGAGGAGCTGAAGAAGCAACTCAAGGAGTTGTCAAACAAGGGATACATCAGACCCAGTGCTTCACCTTGGGCTTCCCCTGTTTTGTTCGTGAAAAAGAAGGATGGATCCATGAGGATGTGCACTGACTATCAGAACGTGAATGCCGTGACAGTCAAGAACAAATATCCCCTGCCCAGGATCAATGACCTCCTAGATCAGCTAAAAGATGCTAAGTTCTTTTCCAAGACCGATCTCAGGTTCGGATATCATCAGATGAAAATCAGACCTGACGACATTCCTAAGACAGCTTTCGTCACCAGATATGGGCAGTACGAGTTCACAGTGGTGTCCTTCGGACTCACTAATGCCCTGACTTATTTCATGAACATGATGAATAAGGTATTCATGGACGAACTGGACAAGTTCGTAGTGGTGTTCATTGATGACATCCTTATCTATTCCTCCACTACCGAAGAACATGAGCAACACTTGAGAGTGGTTCTAGAGAAGTTGAGGCAGAATCAGCTTTATGCCAAGTTCAGCAAATGTGACTTTTGGCTCAAAGAAGTTGCCTTCCTTGGTCATGTTCTCACTGCTGAGGGAGTCACTGTAGATCCCGCAAAGATTGAAGCTGTGAAAGAGTGAGAACAACCCCGCAATGTGACTGATATCCACAGTTTTCTTGGATTGGCCGGATACTATCGCAGATTCATCAAGAACTTCTCAAAGATAGCCAAGCCCATGACTAACCTACTGAAGAAGACTAATGAGTTTGAATGGATGCCCGAGTGCGAGCACAGCTTCCAGACTCTGAAACATAAGCTCACCACCACTCCTGTCCTTGCCTTGCCTGATATCCAGAAAGACTCCATGGTCTATTGTGATGCATCCAGACAGGGACTCGGTTGTGTTCTGATGCAGAGTGGAAGAGTCATTGCCTATGCGTCCCGACAGTTGAAGGACCATGAGCAACGCTACCCAACCATGATCTGGAGCTTGTCGCTGTTGTGCATGCTCTAAAGATTTGGAGGCACTACTTGATCGGAAATAAGTGTGATATCTACACCGATCACAAGAGCCTAAAGTATTTCTTCACTCAAGAGGATCTGAACATGAGACAGCGCAGATGGCTAGAGCTTATTAAGGACTACAACCTGGAGATTCACTATCATCCAGGAAAAGCTAATGTAGTCGCTGATGCTTTGAGCCGAAAGAGTTTGCCGCAATCTATCCATGGAAGCTGTACCACCCGAGCTATGTCAGGAAATTGGCGAACTTCGTCTCGAAATCCTACCCAAGGGAATGTCGAACGAGCTTCGAGTGCAATACAACCTCAAGGATCAGATCCGCAATGCTCAACTAGAGTGTCCAGAAATTTGGGAGATCCGAAAACTCATGAAGAAGGACAAGTGCCCCGAGTTCAGGGAGGATGTGCAAGGAGTGTACTGGTACAAGGATAGAATCTGTGTACCATCTGATTCCGCCTTGCGGCAAGAAATCTTGGAAGAGTTCATGACTCCAAGTATTATATTCACCCGGGAAGCACCAAAATGTATGCCGATCTAAAGAAATAGTTCTGGTGGAAGAACATGAAGGCATATATTGTTAGGCATGTCACGCAATGCAACATCTGCAATAGGATCAAGGCTGAACACCAAAGACTAGCCGGGTTGCTTAAACCCTTGGACGTCCCGATGTGGAAATGGGAGAGCATATCTATGGACTTTATAGTAGGTTTACCTCGAACCCCTAAAGGCCATGACTCGATTTGGGTGATCGTTGATCGACTAACCAAGGTAGCTCACTTCATAGCTGTGAGGACTGACTACAGAGTTGAGAAGCTAGCAGATCTATACATTGAGCACATTCTTAGACTCCACGGAGCCCCCGCTAGCATAGTGTCTGATCATGGTACGCAGTACGTGTCCAAGTTCTAGAAGAGTCTCCACAAAGCTATAGGGACTCGACTTGACTACAACACCGCATACCACCCACAAACAGATGGTCAGATAGAGAGGGTTAACCAGATTTTGGAGGATATGCTCCGAGCTTGTGTCTTGAAGTATGGGTCCGACTGGGAGAAAAGTTTGTCCCACGCAGAGTTCTCTTACAACAACAGCTACCAGGCTAGTCTCAAGATGTCACCGTTTGAGGCTTTGTATGGCAGAAAGTGTAGAACCCCTCTGATGTGGTTAGAAGTGGGAGAGAGATCATTCTTTGGCCCCACAAAGATCAAAGATGCCGAAGAAGGAGTTGCCCAAGTGCGAGAAAACCTGAGGATTGCCCAAAGCTGACAAAAGAGTTATGTAGATAACCGTCAGAGAGACCTCGAGTTTCAGGTTGGGGACTATGTCTATCTCAAAGTCTCCCCACTCCGAGGCACCGTCAGATTTCATGTGAAAGGAAAGTTGGCACCTAGGTACGTTGGACCATACAGGATTTGTCAGAGGATTGGCAAGTTGGCATACAAGGTAGAGTTGCCCGAAGAGTTGACAGGAGTACACCTAGTGTTTCACGTGTCTCAGCTACGCAAGTGCTTGCAGTTGCCAAAACAAGAGGTACACACAGATGCACTGGATATCCAAGACACCCTGGAGTACAAGGAGCACCCGATTCGGATATTAGGCAAAGCTGAGAAGGAGACTAGAAGCACCGTGATACCCATGTGCAAAGTTCAGTGGAGTAACCACACAGAACGGGAAGCTACATGGGAGAAAGAGTCCGAACTCCGGATGCTTTACCCCTACCTCTTCGAAAGGTATGTCACACCTTGAATCTCGGGACGAGATTTCAGGGAGAGGGGAGGACTGTAACAACCCAGAAATTTATAAGAAACAAAAATCACAACTACAAAATTTTTTTTTCTAAAATAACCTATGTTTGGTGAGGTGTCATGTAGGAAACCTACCATAGTTGCACAAGTAGCACCTAGCCTAGTTAATTACATTTTTCATTTAATTATATATTCATGAGTTGCTTCTTATGTTCTTTGTATTGTTAATCAAAAATAGTCAAACTTATTTAATGAATTGCTTAACTTAAATGAATATATAATTATAACCTTGGAAAAAGGTTGGAAACCAAAAATATATTTAGCAGATCCCATTCTGTTATATAAATGGAGGCAATATATATTTTGGTTTACATACAAACGCTTGGCATAATTATATAAAGAAAATAAAAAATAGAAAAGCTTTAAGGAATAACTAGAAAAGGAAGAAAGCCTTTCGGCCTAGCTCTTGAGCCAGGCCCGCTTAGCCGCACCGATAGCCGGCCCGCTTGGCCAAGCCAGCCCAGCCATTCAACCCGCCGAACCAGCCTGCATCACTCCTGCGGCCTCGCACGTTCATGCTCGCCCGCGTGTGGACCGGCCCAGCAACCGCGCTCGCCTCACGTCGCTGACAGCTGGCCCCACTGTGTCATCTTCCTCATCCGATCCCTCTCCCTTGCCTCGCCGAGACGGAAAACAGAGAGAGGAGGAAGGGGAGGGGGAGCAAAGTCATGAAAATGAAGAGGGAGGATTCCCCTTGTCCCCTCTGCCAGCCGAGCACGCCAAGCCGCAACCCCGGACCCGCACGCCAGTCTCATGCGCTCGCCAAGCACGCACCGCGGCGTGAAGCCGATGCCGCCATGGTCGCGCGATCGATCGACACCGCCTGCCACCACCGTAACTTTTCTAACCACCTGAGAATCAAATTGGCAACGCCAATCCGCTCGCCACCCTCTGGCCACCTCAAAACCCTACGCCAACCCCTCTCGATGGATGCCACGTGGTCCAGCTACCTCCATCACCGTCCGCCATCGCCATGCTCGGAGCTTGGCTATATAAGCCGAGCACCGGCGTCCTAGCTCCCCTCCAACTTTTTCACCGCCGCCTCGGGTGGCCTCTCCTCTAACCACACCACGCTGCAAGGAAGGGGAAGGAGGGAAGAAGAGAAGGGGAAAAGCAGCGAGGAGAAGCCGGACTGCCGCCGCTGCTCGGGACACTGGAGAAGGAGACGCTGCTGTCTTCTACCTCGCCGGGAAGCGTCACTGCACGGCCCCTCGACCTCACTGCCTCGAATCACCACTGCACCGCCATCCTCCTGCCTCAAGCCCAAGGTGAGCCGATCCGCTCACAAACACCCTCTGGTCACCACCGTGTGCACTCCGGTGCCACCACGGCCGAAACCGTACCGGGGACAGCCAAGGCCGCGCCCGGACCTCCGTTCACGATCACAATCGATCACGCGCACACACTGGAGCACGGCACAGCCTTGCAGAGCTATACTAGTGCGGGAACGCCGCCATCATGAAGGCACTCTGGGCATGACCGCCATGGGCAGAGCACGGCCATGGCGAGGCCGTTCCTTTTGACTCGAGACGGTAGAGGCAGGAGCAAGGGGTCCAACAGGTTTGCCATGGCGTAGGACACACCATGCGCACCTTAAGAGAAGGAGGGATCCCCAGTGGCATGGCCGGCGGTGCTCCGCCCGGTCGGAGGCGTCGAGCCGCCACCACCGCGGGAGGTTCTGTTAGAGCTCAATTTCATCATTTTGACCCCACCTTCGTACTCCTTTTGCGGCCATGAATCGGTAGGAGACCTTACCACCCGAGGCAAGTCACCGTGGAGGCCTTGCCATCGCTCACCGCACCGGCTGAGCCGCCACTGCCATGGACAAGCCCCCTAGGCACTCTAATCTGCACCGTTGACCCCTCTATTGAGCTCCATGGGACCACGCGGTGCTCTCGAGCCTACAAGTTTCGCCCGTGATGCCCCAGAGCATGAGCTCAGCCGCTCACCGCCGGTGAGAGCACGGCCGAAAAAGAGGAAGCAAGGAAAGAGGAGCAGAGGAGCGACTAGGTGCACTCGGTGCACCTTGAGCCGAGAGGAAAGAGAAGAGGATGGACCGGGTCCACCGTGGACCGCGTTCAAAATCCATGGACCATCCTCGCGAGACCACCGTGAGCCAAGCTCACCAGCCTGAGCCCGACTTTTGAATCCGAATAGGCGACGTGGTAGCACCAGCGCCTGACACGTGGCGGGCCCAGCCCGGCCCAGTCCGGCCCAAATCCGGCCCAGCCCAGGCCCACCGAGGCCCGGTCTCGGCCCGGTCAAAGTTGACCGTTGACCGTTGACCAATCAAACGGGACCCACATGTCAGTGACTCACTCTGTTCCAGCCAATCAGAGCGCGACACGTGTCACTGCCTGGATTTTTTTCCTTTTCTTTTCCTTTTTTAGGAAATCATTTAATCTTTAGAAATTCATAACTAATTCATTTTAACTCAGAAAAATACCAAACCAGTTTCTAAATTTTTCTAAAAATGAGCTCTACATCTTAGGCTTGTGTTTGAGTGCATTTGGATCTTTTGAATTTCTGTTGCTTCTTTGTGCACCTCTATAGGAGTCATTAATGCGACTCTACGATACGTTTAACAGAGTCGGAGGACCTGCCGACTGAGGAGTACGACCCCGACTACAGCAAGGACTTGGGTGATGACCTGCCAGGTGCCACGCCCCACCCAACTCCGTAGAACCTATTACGCATGCAAACATAGAATTGCTAGCGCTTTACTTTTGTGAAATGAAATGTTGATAGGCTGTATGGTAGATGCTTTACTTTGAGCCCTTTACCTTGTTGCAACCTTACTCCTGCTCACCCTGCTGTTAGGCTAGATGCTCGCATGTTACATATTACTGCTTTTACTCTTACTCGCATTATATCTATGATGTGATGCCGGTGAGTGAGAGGCGTATATGTATAAGGCACGTAGTGCCGAGAACTTGGTATACCTGATAAAAGAACTGGGGAGATCTTGGCGTGCGTCTTGGGTGAGTGGTGAGGGTTGAGTCGATCGGACAGGATCCTACGACAAGTCTTTGGGGCAAGTCTTGCTGGAGGGGTGCGACCTGGGCATTCCTCACGAGAGATACCTGTGGCGGGTATATTGTAAGGTGAACTGGGGTGTTGGTTATCCTTGGTTGAGGTGCTGTCGTGGCACGGGGAAGACGGTGTTTCCCCTTTGAGAAGATATCCTGTCTGGTCCCCCTAAGGACTGGTATGTCTTGAGAACCGGAACCATGGGACTTTCGTGCACACCACTCGCTCCCGATGGGCGGGAGACGATTACCCGACTAACTAGGGCAGTACCACTACTACTAGGTTGGAAGGTGATAGTGTAGGGAGGTACGAGCATAGGGACCCAAGCCCTCCTAAGATAGCGTAGTGACCTTGGGGGCCCGGTACTACGTCTCACAGTCTCAGCATTTCGGTGGACACCGGGGTGGCCCAGGGCTGAGTGGTAGGGTGGTACTGTACCAGTTGGGAGGCAGTCGGAATTAGCCTAGACGAGCTGGATCATCGAGGATGGCGATCTTGTGGATTACCAGGTGTACACACTCTGCAGAGTTGATCAATCTATACGTATAGCCGCGTCCGCGGATATGGACATTCCCATGACCTACGCTTCACTTGATTAGAGAAAGGAGTCCTTTCTACCTTTCCCCCGGGGTTTATGTTGGATTCCGGCTTTGGCCATTGAGACGAGATCTGAGCGGGAGTCAATCTCGTCGCTTAGAGAGAGTGTGAGATGAGATGTGTTGTGTGTAATGGGAAAGGGAAAAATGTGTGACTAAGATGGGTTAAAAACTGATAAACATCTTATTATTAAAATATTAATGACTTGCATAGGAAACCCACAGCCTAAAATAGGTCTCTTTCTACTTCCCTCAATGAATTCCACTTTCCACAAAGCATTGCAAGCATAGGGTGGGCGATGCGTGGCCAGCACCAAGAGTACTGATAGATTTTTGACAGGTTCAGAGCCCGAGTACGACTACGAGGGCGATGATTGGGAGGACTAGAGGGTCTGTTCTACGCTCAAGCTGGTTCTAGGAGATCGTTTTCCGCTGCTATCTACGTCGGATGCTGTTCCGGATGCTTGTGTGAGTGTGTTCCGCCCTGCGAGGCGATGAGAATAAGTTATGTAAAAATCTCTATTGTACTCTGATATTCGTGCATGACTTTATGTATCACTGAGAATTGGGTAAATTGAGGGAAGGTTTCGTCATTTTACACTTCATTTCTGTGGATTTCCCTTCGTGAAAATCAAGAACATTTCACTCCCCCCGGCGTCTCCTTTCAATGGCATACCATGTTCCTGTCGTTGATAATTCCTAGACACCCTGGGAGTAATATGGGTGTCTTCATGGAGCCTGTGATAGATGAGTTGATCCATGCTTGGGACAAAGGGGTGTGGACGTACGACTGAGCCGAAGACAAGCTTCAAAATGCACGTCTGGTACCAGTACTCCTTGCACGACTTCTTGGCCTACGGGTTGTTCTGCGCCTGGTGTGTTCACGGGAAGTTCCCATGCCCAATATGCAAGGAAGCTGTGAGGTTCACATGGTTAAAGAAGGGTGGCAAGTATTCATCGTTCGACAAACATCATCAATTCCTCCCTCCTTATCATCCATTCAGAGAAGACATCAAGAGCTTTACGAAAGGTGTCAAAGTGAGGGATCCTAAACTGCACTTGAGGACTGGTGCCGAGGTTCGTGCTCGGATAGATGCTCTCGTGCCCAACGAAGAAGGTGGTTTTGTGGGATATGGTGAGGAACATATCTGGACTCATAAGTCCGGCTTGACGAGGCTCCCCTGTTTCGACGACCTCCTACTTCCACATAACATTGATGTAATGCACACTAAAAAGAAACAACCCCTCAACAAGGCCGGCTCAAGAAGAAGGTAAGTACTTACAGATGTTATCACTAGTACTTCATATGATACGTTGAAAATCAAAAGAGAAACTAATAATTTTCTTAATCACTTATGCAGGGGATGGCTAGTTATGTTGGGTGCTCTTGATCCCCCATGTACCCCCGCTACCATCTTGGGATGTCTGTGCAGGAAACACTTCCCCGGCATTGTGACCTTGAAGGATGGGAAGCGGGAGCGGGCCTGGACGTGGAAGAGGTATGCGCTAGCCACAGACGACGTGCAGGAGAACAAGCAGGAGCGGGTTTTGGTGGACTTTTGGGTAAGTGTCTCACAACTTAGCTCAATACATCTCCTCAATTGGTTAAGTGTTTTATTGAAATAATGAACGAATACATCGTGTTTGTATGCAGAGTTTTTTCAAGGCAGAAGATGGTCTAGAGGACGTGGCGGATAAGACAGCACACAGAACCTGTCAGAAGTATGTCAGCGACATGATTCACGAGGCGCGACTCTAGGCCCACGTCGACTACTATAGGTCCATCAAGAAACAACCCCTCAACAAGGCTGGCTCAAGAACGGTTACGCTAACCAAGGAGCAGTACCTTCAGGTAGGTGAATAGTATTGATTCATTTTGAGATTTAGGTGTCAGCGACATGATTCACTTGATGCTTCACTTGATGATGTGTAGGTGCCGCCCTCGTGGTGCATGTCACATAAGCCGACATGGGTGATGATCGTGGACAGGTACCTTGACCTGGCGTATCTCGAAAAGCACCAGCTCGGCAAGCGAAAGCGGGCACTGAATACCGCTCCAACTCACCACCAAGGCAGCCGCAACCTCCCCACATTCAAGTGAGCACTTGTGAGTGATGTCATTTACCTTTTGTAACGCTCAATTTTGCATGTCTTATCATCTTTCCGTCTTTCTCGCAGGAGAAGGCACACCCGGATGTGCCAGTGTCAGAGTTTGGGGCATGGGCTGTGTCCCACATGGGCCCGGTGAAATCCGGTGTTGTCTTCAACCCGGATGCCCCTGCCCAGGCTTACTCTGACACGACCATCCATGCTAAAGTCAGAGACTGTGGAGGCGGTTAGGTCGCTCCATGGTCCAGATTGCAATGTGAGCACTGAGCCCCTTGACACAGAGATGATCGTGAGGCTGGGGGATGGCAGGAAGCACAGGCGACTATGGATTGCTGACGGCGCCGACTCCTCGAGCTCTGCGCCCTCTCTCTCCGACGTGTAGTAGTGCAGTTGCCAGCTCCAGCTCCAGTTCGACTCTTCACTCCGGTGAGTATCAAAGTTTAATGCATTCATGCCGTTGGGATTGTCGGCCTTCGTGCCGTTGTGATTTTCGGCCTTCGTGCCGTTGTGATTGTCGGTCTTGGTGTCGTTGTTTATTGTAGGTTGGAAACCTCCCCGTGCGGGGGAGGTGCTGCCGAAATTTTTAATTTCTAGTCTAACACATGCAATCTCTTCTCTTTTTGTGCAGCCTCCGTCGGCGGGTTCAAACATTCCCGCTATCGTGTCACCGGTGGCTGATCCCGTCAATCCTTCACCGCAGTTCGGTCCGACATGGATGCAGTCGCCGCCGCCGTAGTAAGGATGTTTAACTTTGTGATGTCGAACTTGTAATAATGAACTTGTGATGGTGAACTTTGGTGGATTTCTAATGGATTTTCGATGGATTTATGAAATATGCATGTGCTTGTCATATATAATTCATGTTGATGATATAGCTGTGATGATTGATGTGTGTGTATATATATATTGCCTATTAAAATGGAATGAAAAAAAATGCAATTCTCGAGCTCTTTGCCGAGTGTTTTTTGAGTAGGCACTCGGCAAAGTTTTTTTATTTTTTTCCTGGAAAAATCTTTGCCGAGTGCCTAGTCACAAAACACTCGGCAAAGGGTTTTCCAGTAGGAAAAAATAAAAAAACTTTTGCCGAGTGCCTACTCAAAAAAACACTCGGCAAAATAAGTATATTTTGCCGAGTGCCTACTCAAAAAACACTCGGCAAAGTTTTTTTTTAAAAACGAAATAAATTTTGCCGAGTGTTTTAAAGGCGCTTGGCAAAATAACGGTTAACGGCAAGCGACGTAACGGCCGAAAAAATTTTGCCGAGTGTTTTCGTAAGCACTCGGCCGAGTGCCCATAAAAAAGCACTCGGCAAAGTCTCTTTGCCGGTCATTATGTTGCCGAGCAAAATTTGCTGAGTGCCTAGTCAAAAAATACTCGGCAAAGCCTTTGCCGAGTGTAATCTGCTCTTTACCGAGTGTAAAAACACTCGGCAAAGTCCTGATTTCCAGTAGTGATGGAACAGAATCGGCAGAGTCCTGAGGCGGAGTGGTCTTCGTTTGCTTGTTGGAGCCAACGTACGAGTACGTGCGTAGGTCCTTTCCATGTTGACGACCATCGCTACCTTGCTTGTCATCAATTAATGCACACATGCAGACTGCTTCCTTGATTCGGGTAACCGTCGTTCACTATGTAAAAGTTTGGCAAATCCAACACCCAATCACAGACACACCCCTTAAAACGTGTCTGTAGTAGATATACCTCAGACGAGCTTTAATAACACCCGTCTGTAATAACCCGACAGATTGATTGGCAATGGTACTGTTCTTAATACGCGTCTGTAATATCAATTATCACAGACGCGCACTAAATTACAGACGCACTTTTGTACGCGCGTCTGTCATAAATACTAATCACAGACGCGCGTTAACTTACAGACACGCTTTCAGACGCGCGTCTGTGTCTAGCTAGTAATTACAGACGCGTGTTAGGTTACAGACGAGCTTTCTGATGCCCGTCTGTTACAGGTTTATTATCACAGACGCGCATTGAGTTACAGACGCTCTTTCGTACGCGTGTCTGTATTTTCCTTATGCGTCCTTTAAGATGGCCCACGTATGTCAAATTGGAAAATTTTAAAGGGGTACCAAATAAACCATACAAACAAACAATGAAAGAGCAAAAAAATGATCAGATAATTGTTCGAATATTTTTGACTATTCTTATTTACATATAATTAATTTACACCAACTGAACATAAAATTTACACCTAAACCGAAAATGTAAAATATGGTCTAATAAGATGTACTCCATCCGTCCCTAAATATTTGTCGCTTTCGCTTCCCAAGAAACAACTTTGATTAATTATATATTAAAATATATTAATGCTTATGGTACATAATTAGTTTCATTGGAAAGATATTTGAATCTAGTTTTTTAATAAATTTATTTGAAGATACAAATGTTGCACGCATTTTTTATAAATTGAGTCAAACTTGTGGCACGAACACCAACAGCGACAAATAAATAGGGAAGGAGGGAGTAATATTCTTCGTATTCAAGGAATAAAATTGCACGCATACATAGGCCTTGTTTAGATGACCAAAAAGTGTCAAAATAATTTTGCATAGTAATTGTCACATCGAATCTTTGGACGCATGGATAGAGCATTAAATGTGGGTAAAAAAAGTAACTAATTGCACAGTTTGTCTGTAAATATCGAGATGAATCTTTTGAGCCTAGTTAGTCCACGGTTAGACAAATTTTGTTAAATAATAACGAAAAGTGTTACAGGAATTTTTCAAAAAAAAATTCGCAACTAAACGGGGCCATACTAAGGTATGCAAGTGGCACACGAGGTATGCACTTATTATTATTTTTTTGGGTGGGGGTGGGGTGGGGTGGGGTGGGGGGCGTGGGGGCCAGCAGGCGCATGCTGTTGTGTGTGTTGCCCTGCCCCTACCTAGCTGAGCCAGCTACTTGGTCTGCACCACTGCATGCGCGGTCTCTCGGCTGTGTGTACACATAGGCAGGAGACGACGCGTCAGATCAAAAGATAGAGGGATCAGACGGTGCTGAAATCGGGTGACGGACACCAATAAATCACTCGGATGACGGTTAGATTTACCGAAATTTTTTGAATGAATGATTCAGAGGAACTAAAAAGACCCACGAACCCCTCAAAAAGAAAGACCTTACCCGCTAAACAGTGATGGCAGGTACGTATATACAGAGACGACGACGAAGCCAAGATATGCGTTCGATGCGAAGACCGGCGAAATATTGTATTGGTGAGCGTCGAGGTCGATTCGTCGTACTGGTGAGCGTCGAGGTTGATTCGTCCTCAGGGTCCTTCGGTCGTGTACGAGCTTGGCTGGCACTGCCGCACTGGCCCCTAGAGCAGTTGGGCGCCGGCTAGTAAACTGAGCCCTGTTTAGTTTTCCAAAATATTTTACAAAATATTTCAGATTTCTATCGTATCGAGTCTTTAGACACAAGCAAAAAAAACATTAAATATAGAAAAAATAAAACTAATTACATAGTTTAGTTGTAAATCACGAGACGAATCTTTTAAGCCTAATTAGTTCATAATCGGATAATAATTGCCAAATAACAACGAAAGTACTACAGTAACACTGTAGTTACATTTTGCAAAATATTTTGGGAAATAAACAAAGGCCGACTTGCTTCCGTTTTACTCAACCATACTAGTTCACGAACAGTGCTATTGCACAAGTTAGAATTTTTTTTAAAAAAACTAACTAATAAAAAGTACTTACATTAAACATTTTCTCTCTTCACTAATGTTAAAAATAGATATAGGTACTTTATAGTCTATATTCAAGTTTTATAATACTAGTCCATCAACCCGTGCACCCGTCCGGATACCTAGTTTTTCTGTTTGGTGTTGCTTATTATAAGTTTTTAAATTAATTTGGTTTCACTTTTTTTGTTTTTTAGGTTGGGATTATTGTTCCATGTGTATAGCAATATTATTTTTTATTGTCTTTTTCTAATAATATGTGTTGCTATTTTTTGAATTTATATGTTTTATTAATCATAATATATTTTATGACTATTAGTGGTTACTTTTGTAGATGTTATTGCAATGACATGAGATTTTTTTGCCTTAAAAAATGACATGAGATTTTCCCCTTGTCGATTTTCTCAACTTTGGCCCCCAAAGTCAACCCTTTACTTTTTGTCCGCTACAAATTTCGAATTGAAAAATAATGTAATTTGAGATGTGCTGAAACATAGGAAAATTGATCTCATTTAAGTTGTGCATGTAGGATGCATGTAACTCGTGCTTTGAGTTTTCATAATTCCTTTCATGGCCTAATCTCACTTAAAGTTTTGCTAACCATTGCAGGATTAGCCAACCACTCGGGATGATGAACCTCCTTGATGAATCCAGCCTTCAAAAGCTTGTGGATCTCCTCGCCGATGACCTTGCGCTTCTCCTCGTCGAAGCGGCGCAAGCGTTGTTTCATCGGTCTGGAGCCGACTCGGATCTCCAAGGCGTGCTCGGTGACTTCCCTGGGTATGCCCGGTATATTTGAGGGACTCCACGCAAAAATGTCGACGTTTGCGCGGAGAAAGTCGACGAGCACTGCTTCCTATTTAGGATCGAGGGCGGCGCTGATGCTCAACGCCTTTCCGTTCGGGTCGGTGGGGTCGAGGGGTACGAGCTTGACGTCTTCCGCGGGCTCGAAGTTGCCGGCATGGCGTTTGGGGTCAGGGATCTCTTTGGCCAAACAGTCGAGGTTCGCCGCCAAGGTTACTGACTCCAACACGGCTTCCCCGTGCTTGACGCATTCCACGTCGCACTCGTAGGCGTGCTCGTAGGAGGGCCCGACAGTGATGACACCGTTAGAGCCCGACATTTTGAGCTTTAGGTAGGTGTAGTTGGGAACCGCCATGAACCGGGCGTAGCAGGGGAGCCCAAGAATGGCGTGGTATGTCCCATAGAACCCAACCACCTCGAAAGTGAGAGTTTCATTCCTGAAGTTGGCGGGAGTATCGAAACAGACAGGCAGGTCGACCCGCCCAACGGGCTCTGCTCGTTTTATACTAAAAAATAAATGGCACATGGGCCCCACATTTGAATACTCTGTCGAAACATAGCCTCGATTGATCTCATTTTGTTTGACATATTATTTTCAACAATATAATCTTCAAACAAAATTAACCGTACGAGGAAATCCACTCTCCATGACCCGGGTGGAGAGATGTGAGAAATGTGAGAGGAGATCCAAATGTGAGATGAGATCGGTTCCGCTGCACTGCACTCCAATGCTGCTGTGTGTTGGTTCCGATCCGGGGAGATTGGCTTCTACTAATATGCACGCTGCTCAAATAATCGTTTTGTAATCAAATTTCTATAAAAATGCTACTGTTTATGGAGCAAGCACCTGCTGATCGATGGGAGGTGAGTAATTAACGTGGACAACTTGAGACGCATCCATTTCAATTACCAAATTTTAAATGGCTATAGCCTCTGAACGGTGCTTTATTTTTGTGATTTCTTGCATTTGCACTATAATATTCATTGCAATTATTAAAACTATAAAACAAGATCCCAGTTGATATGTTTTAATGAAAACCATTTTTCTGACATATGGAACGACGTGACCATTCTCACGCAGCTCGCGGCCGCCATTAACGCAGGACGGCAGGAGCAAAATAGTCACACAGGAGCAAAATAGTCACCGGTGGCGTGGCCAGGCATGCAGCCTTCCGGTGACCTGGACTCCACGTCCCCGTACGTGCTCCATCCGACACTGCTGACCTGACTCAGTGAGGGAAAGACAGCTTCTCCGCCCTCATGAGCTGTTCTTGTTGTTGAAGTTACACACGCACACACTAGGGCCTCGTTTAGATGCTGAAAAAATTCCAAACCGATGAATAGTACCACTTTCGTCTTATTTGACAAATATTGTCCAATCGTGGATCAATTAAGCTCAAAAGATTTATCTCGTAATTTCCAACTAAACTGTGTAATTAGTTATTATTTTTACCTACATTTACTACTTCATGCATGGGTCTAAAGATTGATGTGATGGAGAGAGAATGAAAAAAATTTTAACTTTTCATGTGCATCTAAACAAGGCGTAGGAACGACAAGGGGAGGAGGGAGAGGACGAGCAGATCGATACGAGACGATTCGACGAAATGGGGGTGATTAATTAACCGGCCTTCCAGCTCCGTTTCAACTCGCCGCCACGAGCTGCCTCCGCGGATGGTGGCGCCGGGGATGGAATAGACAATGCCGACGCTGAGGAGTTGCCGTTGCAACCGTGGACGCTCACGGGCGGCACCACGGTGATGGTCTGGTGGAGGTGGAGGTCGTCGTCGGCCGCAGCGCCCTCATGGGCCTCGCCAGCGCCCACGTCCAGCTCCAGTGGCTCCGGCAGGACAACCTCTTGGTGCCGTTGCCGACGCCCGCGCCCTCGGCTGCGGAGAGCCAGTAGGATGACGACGCGGGGCTGTCGTCGTCGTCTGCGCCTGCGCCAGAACCGCCGAGGTGGCGGAGGCCGCCGCGCATCTTGTGGGGCTTGGGTTCGCGGTGGAACTCGACGCTCCGGAGCGTGCAGTCGCCGAAGCCGTCGGAGAGGCGCTCCAGGAAGTCCCCGGAGAAGCTGCGGCTGCCGCAGCCCACGGAGAGGGACCGCACCACCACCGTCAGCGTGGACGACGTCCCACCTCGCGGCTGTTGGTCCTGCGCGCCATCGCCGGTGCCCCTGGACGCCCACGCCGCCGACGCCACGGACACCGACTTCCTCCTCGTGGCGGCGGCGGCACCCGCGTTGGTGGCGTACGGCGTGGAGGCGGCGGCGGCCTGGTGCGCGTAGGCGGAGGAGTTGAGGGAGAGGAAGGACCAGAAGCTCTTCTTGGGCGGTCTCTCGATCACCAGCGAGGCCGCCGCCGACGAGCAGGGGAACTGCTCCAGCTCGCGCCTCGGCCCGCCTCCCCCAGCAGATGCGGCGGTGCAGGAGGACGACGACACGGGCGTATTCTTCCGGTGGAACGACATGAACTTGCGCGAGGTGCCACCGGACGAGTGGAACGGCAGCGGCGGAGCCGGGGGCTCGGCGGCGTGGCGGAACGACAGCGGCGGGTGGCCGCCGAGCGGGAAAGCGCTGGAATTGGACGAGGACACCAGGCGATGGAGCTTCTCCTGCAGGCAGAAGACGCATATCCCCACGCCGGCGACCGCCGCCGCGGCGGCGGCGTCCGCGGCCCGGTACAGGTGCTTGCTGCAGTACTGGATGCCGCCCCCCGCGGCAGCGGCGGCGGCGGCGGCACGGTGCCATCGCCCTGGTCCCCCGCGCCCGTGGCCACGGCCGCCGCCACGTCTGTCGCCTGCTTCTCCCCCATGGTTCCCTCCTCTCCGACCGGGGACGCACTTTGCCTGTTTCTTGGCCGGCGGACAACGTGTAGCGACAAAATGTCCTCAGACCAACGAGTGTCCTCAGACCAACGAGTTTGGCTCCCTTTTGTGCTCCCTGGGAATGGAGGTACTACTGCAAGATAAGGAGGAGCTGCATCTCATCTCTCCAAGGAACCATCAATAGCTAGGATGAAAGACTGGCCCCTTTCTCTCTCGTTTTTTTTGTCCCCCATCGGTCTCACTTTTTTTTAGGAAATGATCAGTCAGCGTACAAGAGTGAAAAACTCAGTACGAAAAATACAAAAATATACTTGGAACCACTAAATCTCAGATCAAAGAGCCAAAATCACCCCTCCATTTTTTTCATTCAATTTGACCCAACCATTCGGCCCACTCACTCGCCTCCAGCTCAACTCACATCTCTCCACCTCACGTCGCTCTGAAAAAAGTGTCCGTCTTTTGGTGCCGCTGCATCGTGTCCTACGTCAGTACCATTCGGCTATGCTGATAAGCCGGCTGAAAAAACGCTAATTTGTTGTGAGAGAAAAACACTGTTACGACTGGAAAAACAAGCTGAAAAAGATGGATTATAAGCCAAGTGAACATGGCCGTCGTCGTTGCTTCTGTCCTGCACCAGCGTCCCGTACGCTACACCGCCGCTACTCTTGTCCTGCGTGTAGCAGTGCCACTTTTTCCGTCTCACGTACAGTGTTGTCGCTACTCCAGTCTCGCGTGCAACGCTGTCGTTCAGATGAAGCAGTCTGCGCCTCCTCCTCCCAAGGCCGTGCTATCGCGTTCTTCCGAGAAGCTTGACGTCACCGTCTTCTTCCAATGCGCAGACATGTTTGCTAGTAATACGAAGTCGTCTACAGGTAGCTAGAATGATTTTTTGAAAATTGTTCCGCCAGAAAACGACTTTAGGTAAAATCACATGGGAAAAATAATTTTATTTTCACTTAAGCATATATGTTGAGAAATTATTTGAATGGTTCGAAAATATTTTTGAGATTTAGTGGTTCCAGGTATATTTTTGTATTTTCAACATATATGCTTCGTAGTGGTATATTTTTGTAATTTTCATACTTGAGTTTGGCACTGTAAGTGATTCACAAAAATAGCGCTAAGTCTAATGTGCTACTGCTCTTTTCCCTCAAAAGAGAGACCGATAGCACATTGGGAAGAAAAAAAATAAAAGAGAAAAGGAGCTTTCGTTCTAGCCATTGATGGTTTATTGGAGGGCTGAGATGCTGCTACTGCTTATCTTGCAGTAGTAGTAGCTACTGCACCGGATCTGTCACCAATTCGGTGCACAAAATTACTGTGCTGAATCACTGTAGTATTTTGTTTTTATTTGATAATAATTGTCCAAACTTTGATTAATTAGGCTTAAAATGTTCGTCTCGCAAAGTATAATAAAACTATGCAATTAGTTTTTGATATTATCTACATTTAGTATTTCATGCATGCATGTACCAACATTTTATTGTGATGGGAATCTTCTTTTTTATAGTGGAATTTATGGTGAATTTGGAACACTAAACAAGGCCGGAGTTTATTTTCTCCACTGTTTACTGGCCGGGGCCCCACCGCTCCAGGGGGCCAGTGCTGCGGCTTCGACCTTCCAGACCCACACCGGTCACTCCAGCCCTGAGAGCAACAGTCCAAATGTAGCAACTTTTGACTTTCTCGCCGGTCTCCGTATCGAACGCACGCACTGCCCGAATGTTATGCACTGTTTGGAATGGTGGAGGAACAGGGCCGCAGCATCACAGCTGGGGATACAGGTCACCGAAGTGCGGCTCTTTTCGCGTTTGGGTCGTGCAGGAGACAGTCTAATTAAATGTAAGGAGATTAGGATTAAAAGGTAGAACATGGGTACAAATAATAAACATTACCCACGTTCCTCTCATCTAAGGCTGGATAACGAGCCGGCTCGGCTCGGCTCGGCTCGGCTCGTTATGGCTCGTTAGGATAACGAGCCAGCTCGGCTCGGCTCGTTATCCTAACGAGCCAGAAAGCCAGCTCGGCTCGGCTCGTTAAAAGCTCGAATCGGCTCGTTAGGCTCGCGAGCCAGTTATAAAAAATATACAAAATTTAATATTTGCATTTATCAAAAGCTTAAAAATAGTAATAATACAAAAATAATATATCCAATAGCTTTAAATTGAATAAAATATTCGTATGAGCTAACATATCAACTATTTGCAGAGTCAAGACATGAAGTAATACAAACATAATATAAGTTATGATGACTTTTTCCCTAAAACTATGGCTCGTTTGGCTTGCGAGCCGCTCGCGAGCTAGCTCGAGTTGGCTCGTTATAGCTAACGAGCTAAAATCTTGGCTCGGCTCGGCTCGTTATGGTAACGAGCCGAGCCGAGCCGAGCCGAGCTAGCCACGAGCCGAGCAAGCTAACGAGCTTCGAGTTTTTCGTCCAGCCTTACTCTCATCAATGCCTGGTACGACCGGCAACGATACCATTGGTGTCGCGGAAACCGCGCGCGAGGAGCAGAGGACTGGCGTGTGCGCGTGGCACAAGCAGCAGAACTGGCTGCCAGAAATCAGCAGGAGGCCGCACAGAGGCGCAGGCTGGCAGCAGTAACCAGTAGCAGTAGGGGCCTCGCATGCAGGCAGGCAGCAGTAACCAGTAGCAGTAGGGGCCTCGGGTGCTGCAGAGGATGAGGTTTTTTTTTAAAAAGCAACGTCTCGTTAGTTACAAAATTTTTTTTACAAAGGTTGTGTTTAGTTTTATTGAAAAGTGCACTATATAAAAAAAATTTCCCGTAACATTAAACTTGCGATACATGCATGAAGTACTAAATACAGATAAAATCAAAAACTAATTGCACAGTTTGGTTGTACTTTACGAGACGAACGTTTTGAGCCTAATTAGTCAACGGTTGGACAATTATTACCCAATACAAACGAAATGCTACAGTATCGCTACAGTGACTTTTGGCACTCTAAATTTGAGAACTAAACACAGCCAATTTTTTTCAACATTCCTCGTCGCATCGAATTTTTGGACGCATGCATGAAACATTAAATATAGATAAAAAATAAAACTAATTACACATTTTAGACGAAATGGACGAGACAAATCTTTTAAGCCTAATTAGACCATGATTATACACTAATTGCCAAATAACAACAAAATTTTCTACAGTGTCATTTTCCAAAAAAAAAATTTGCATTCAAATCTTCCGATGGATTTGGGCCCTGTTTAGTTGCCAAAAATTTTGCAGATTTTTTCAAGATTTCCGGTCACATCGAATCTATGGACGTATGCATGAAGCATTAAATATAGATAAAAAATAAAACTAATTATACAGTCGGGCGAGGCGTTGTACGGGCACTTGAAAAACCACTGCCCTTTACTACCTCGCTGCTTGCTCTGAATCCGAACCAGTGGAACATGGCAAAAGGGACACTGAATGCTGCCACTTCCACTTGCCCTCGAGCCAGGAGAGCCAGCCAAGGTTTGCTTCATCGAGCTTCCAATCGAGTTCCGCTTGCGCTCGGACACCGGTGGGGCGGCGGCCTGGCAAGGACGCGCGGTGACGCGGCGACAGGCTAGAGCAGATGGTCCGCGGTCGCGTGTGGACGCGTCGGGGGCATGGCGCGGACGCGACAACGGACTGGACGCGCGGACCGTCAGTGGCGGCGTCAGAGGCGGCAGCGGCGGCGGCGGGGAGCCCTTCCCTCTAGATGGCGATTGTACCATTATGAAAACTGGGCTTCGTAATTTTGCCGAAAATGGGATTCGCTCGTTTGCCATTCTCAAAAGATACACACCTACAAATATGCCCTGCGAAGAATTTGTCTTCAAATTTAATTATTTTTTTTGCCATGCCATATTTGCCTTCCAGTTTTGCCCCTGGCCTGATTCCATCTTTCCCCTTCGTTCACCGCCGTTCACGGAGACAGATGACACAGAGGCGAGGGAGAGAGGGAAGGGAGATCTGGAGGGAAGGGCTCCCCGCCACCGCCGCCTCTGACGTCGCCGCTAACGGTCAACTGCAGGCCACCTCCTTGCCCGTTTCCCCAAAGCCAGCCAGGCTTCCCGTCTCTGCCGGCCGACGCCGGCACTGCTCCAATTGATGGATGGAGAACTTGCCAGATCTCATCCAAGGGTACGTATTCTTGCTGTGATGGTAATCTAATTGTGCCCAAGTGTGCAGATGAGACTCAACCAGTGTAGATGTGGTGGTAATCTAACTGTGCCACCTTTTTTTCTTTACTAGGCTCGATTGGGACTTATAGAGCCATTGCTTGATAGGTCACAGTGGCTAGATGTTGATTTGCCTTTTGGGGTTATGGCACCACTTGACAAGAAAACTGCTGGTAGGTACAGAAAACTCAGGATAAAAGGCTTCCTAGAAGGTGGTGGCAGCAAAGGAAAGAAGGCAGCCAAGGAAGCAGCAAATGAGGCACATGAACAAGCTGCAAATGAGGCAGAAAATGGCAAGAAAAAAATGATTATAGGCAAAAGGAAGTGCAAGGGATGTGGAGAATTAGGCCATGGTGAAACAAGCTACAAATGCCATCTTAATGGGACTAAGAAAAGGTAAGACCCAACTATATGTACTTGCTGTCATGACTTGTTCTACTAACTAAATTAAATACTTTTTGTCCAAACTTGCAGAAAAAGAAAGCCAAGGAAAAATACAACAAAGTATGGTGAGAATGTAAAAATCCCGACAAAGAGAACAAAGAAGGGAGGGAAATCTCAGGATACTGCTACTGAACCAGCAGCCCCAAATGCTTTCCATGATCAAGAAATGGCACCACCAGCCCGGGATGATTTGCATGCTTTAGAAATTAAAGCACCAACCTCAGTTGCTTCTCTCCATGACCAAGAAATGCCTACACCAGCCCCAAATACACTCACCAGCCCCACAAGGCTCACAAGGGACCAGATCATACAGAACAACCCCAATAGGGTTACAAGAGGGTATCCTACACATTAATTCTCATTCTTTTATACTTGTACACTGCTTTCATACAAGTGACTCATAGTGCTATTTTATTGTAGTCAACTGCAAAACCTGCTAGCTAAAGGTGTCTCACCACACAAGACAGTGCAAAAGAGGAGCCCACTAAAAAAACTCAAGCCAAGAAAACTGAAAACCAATTGAAGGTTTCGGTATGGAATGTTATGTCCATCATGAAATTGTAACTTAAATTGTATCCGGACATGTATCTCCGTCATAAAAACGGAGGTCTCTATGAAAATGCATCTCTGGACATGTGTCCTATGTATCTGGATTTTAGTTAAGTTATTTGGATAACTTAAATGGTTGGAGTCAGTATTGTATGCATGTGATCATGATGATATGGTTGGAGTCTGTTCTGTATTTTTGAAATATTATAGTGATCTTGAAATTGTGTCAAAATTCAAGCAGATTTGCTGCTCAGGTCCTTTAAATGTTTCTCATAGATGGAATGGCGGCTGGAGCCATACGGCTATACTTCATTCAGTGTTGATTTCGAGTGGTTTCGCATACAACCTGAAGGAAGCAAGAAAGAAATTAGTACTAATATTATTTCTGACATTTGCTGCTACTAAAACTTGCACCATTTTTTTAAAAAAATGCACACCTTCAACTCCAGCAAGTCGGGCGACACGTTCACAGTCTACCTGCTTTTCAGAGTCGGGCGACACATTCACAGGCGGGCTACTGCTCACAGTTCATAGTCGGGTTACTATTCACAGTTTCGTTCATAGTCAGGCTACTGTTCACAGTCGGGCGAGGCGTTGTACGAGCACTTGAGAAACCACTGCCCCTTACTACCTCGCTGCTTGCTCTGAATCCGGACCAGTGGAACATGGCAAAAGGGACACTCTGAATGCTGCCACTTCCACTTGCGCTTGAGCCAGGAGAGCCAGCCGAGGTTTGCTTCATCGAGCTTCCAATCGAGTTCCGCTTGCGCTCGGACACCGGTGGATGCGTCGGGGTGGCGGCCTGGCAAGGACGCGCGGTGACGCGGCGATAGGCTAGAGCAGATGGTCGGGGCGGTGGTCGCGGCCTACCGCGGTCGCGTGTGGACGTGTCGGGGGTGTGGCGCGGACGCGACAACGGCCTGGACGCGCGGACCGTCAGCGGCGGCGTCGGAGGCGGCGGTGGCGGCGGCGGGGAGCCCTTACCTCTAGATGGCGATTGTGCCATTATGAAAACCGGGCTTCGTATGGGATTCACTCGTTTGCCATTCTCAAAAGATACACACATATTTGCCTTCCAGTTTTGCCCCTGGCCTGATTCCATCTTTCCTCTTCGTTCACCGCTGTTCACGGAGACAGATGACACAGAGGCGAGGGAGAGAGGGAAGGGAGATCTGGAGGGAAGGGCTCCCCGCCGCCGCCGCCATCGCCGCCTCCGACGCCGCCGCTGATGGTCAACTGCAGGCCACCTCCTTGCCCGTTTCCCCGAAGCCAGCCAGGCGTCCCGTCTCTGCCGGCCGACGCCGGCACTGCTCCAATTGATGGATGGAGGAGAACTTGCCAGATCTCATCCAAGGGTACGTATTCTTGCTATGATGGTAATCTAATTGTACCCAAGTGTGTAGATGAGACTCAACCAGTGTAGATGTGGTGGTAATCTAACTGTGCCACCTTTTTTCTTTACTAGGCTCGATTGGGACTTATAGAGCCATTGCCTGATAGGTCACAGTGGCTAGATGTTGATTTGCCTTTTGGGGTTATGGCACCACTTGATAAGAAAACTGCTGGTAGGTACAGAAAACTCAGGATAAAAGGCTTCCTAGAAGGTGGTGGCAGCAAAGGAAAGAAGGCAGCCAAGGAAGCAGCAAATGAGGCAGATGAACAAGCTGCAAATGAGGCAGAAAAGGGCAAGAAAAAAATGATTAGAGGCAAAAGGAAGTGCAAGGGATGTGGAGAATTAGGCCATGGTGAAACAAGCTACAAATGCCATCTTAATGGGACTAAGAAAAGGTAAGACCCAACTATATATACTTGCTGTAATGACTTGTTTTGCTAACTAAATTAAATACTTTTTGTCCAAACTTGCAGAAAAAGAAAGCCAAGCAAAAATACAACAAAGTATGGTGAGAATGCAAAAATCCCAACAAAAAGAACAAAGAAGGGAGGGAAATCTCAGGATACTGCTACTGAACCAGCAGGCCCAAATGCTTTCCATGATCAAGAAATGGCACCACGAGCCCGGGATGATTTGCATGCTTTCGAAATTGAAGCACCAGCCTCAGTTGCTTCTCTCCATGACCAAGAAATGCCTACACCAGCCCCAAATACACTCACCAGCCCCACAAGGCTCACAAGGGACCAGATCATACAGAAGAACCCTAATAGGGTTACAAGAGGGTATCCTACACATTAATTCTCATTCTTTTTAACTTGTACACCGCTTTCATACAAGTGACTCATAGTGCTACTTTTATTGTAGTCAACTGCAAAACCTGCTAGCTAAAGGTGTCTCACCAGACAAGACAGTGCAAAAGAGGAGCCCACTAAAAAAGCTCAAGCCAAGAAAACTGAAAACCAATTGAAGGTTTCGGTCTGGAATGTTATGTCCATCATGAAATTGTAACTTAAATTGTATCTGGACATGTATCTCCATCATAAAAATGGAGGTCTCTAAGAAAATGTATCTCTGGACATGTGTCCTATGTATCTGGATTTTAGTTAAGTTATTTGGACCTTTGTAATAACTTAAATGGTTGGGGTCAGTATTATATGCTTGTGATCATGATGATATGGTTGGAGTCTGTTCTATATTTTTGAAATATTACAGTGATCATGAAACTGTGTCAAAATTCAAGCAGATTTGCTCCTCAGGTCCTTTAAATGTTTCTCATAGATGGAATGGCTGGAGCCATACGCTGTACTTCATTCAGTGTTGATTTCTAGTGGTTTCGCATACAACCTGAAGGAAGCAAGAAAGAAATTAGTACTAATATTATTTCTGACATTTGCTGCTACTAAAACTTGTACCATTTTTTAAAAACGAATGCACACCTTCAACTCCAGCAAGTCGGGCGACACGTTCACTGTCTACCTGCTGTTCACCGTCGGGCGACACGTTCACAGGCGGGCTACTGTTACTGTTCATAGTCGGGTTACTGTTCACATGCGTTCGCAGTCGGGCTACTGTTCACAGTCGGGCGAGGCGTTGTGCGGGCACTTGAGAAACCACCTCACTGCTTGCTCTGAATCCGGACCAGTGGAACATGGCAAAAGGGACACTGAATGCTGCCACTTCCACTTGCGCTCGAGCCAGGAGAGCCAAGTTTGCTTCATCGAGCTTCCAATCGAGTTCCGCTTGCGTCGGACACCGGTGGATGTGTCGGGGCGGCGGCCTGGCAAGGACACGCGGTGACGCGGCGACAGGCTAGAGCAGATGGTCGGGGCGGTGGTCGCGGCCTGCCGCGGTCGCGTGTGGACGTGTCGGGGGCGTGGTGCGGACGCGACAACGGCCTGGACGTGCGGACCGTCAGCGGCGGTGTCCGAGGCGGCGGTGGCGGCGCCCTTCCCTCTAGATCTCCCTTTGAGAAAATGGCGATTGTGCCGTAATTTTGTCATCCGGAAAATGGGATTCGCTCATTTGCCATTCTCAAAACATATGCACCTGCAAATATGCCCTCAAAACATATGCACCTGCAAATATGCCATTGGAAGAATTTGTCTTCAAATTTAATTATTTTTTTGTCATGCCATATTTGCCTTTCAGTTTTGCCCCTGGCCTGATTCCATCTTTCCTCTTCGTTCACCGCCCTTCACGGAGACACGACACAGAGGCGAGGGAGAGAGGGAAGGGAGATCTGGAGGGAAGGGCTCCCCGCCGCTGCCGCCACCACCGCCTCCGACGCCGCCGCTGACGGTCAACTGCAGGCCACCTCCTTGCCCATTTCCCCGAGGCCAGCCAGGCATCCTGTCTCTGCCGGCCGACGCCGGCACTGCTCCAATTGCTGGATGGAGGAGAACTTGCCAGATCTCATCCAAGGGTATGTATTCTTGTTGTGATGGTAATCTAATTGTGCCCAAGTGTGTAGATGAGACTCAACCAGTGTAGATGTGGTGGTAATCTAACTGTGCCACCTTTTTTCTTTACTAGGCTCGATTGGGACGTATAGAGCCATTGCCTGATAGGTCACAGTGGCCAGATGTTGATTTACCTTTTGGGGTTATGGCACCACTTGACAAGAAGATTGTTGGAAGGTACAGAAAACTCAGGATAAAAGGCTTCCTAGAAGGTGGTGGCAGCAAAGGAAAGAAGGCAGCCAAGGAAGCAGCAAATGAGGAAGACAAACAAGCTGCAAATGAGGCAGAAAAGGGCAAGAAAAAAATGATTAGAGGCAAAAGGAAGTGCAAGGGATGTGGAGAATTAGGCCATGGTGAAACAAGCTACAAATGCCATCTTAATGGGACTAAGAAAAGGTAAGACCCAACTATATGTACTTGCTGTAATGACTTGTTTTGCTAACTAAATTAAATACTTTTTGTCCAAACTTGCAGAAAAAGAAATCCAAGGAAATATATAACAAAGTATGGTGAGAATGCAAAAATCCCAACAAAGAGAACAAAGAAGGGAGGGAAATCTCAGGATACTGCTACTGAACCAGCAGCCCCAAATGCTTTCCATGATCAAGAAATGGCACCACCAGCCCGGGATGATTTGCATGCTTTAGAAATTGAAGCACCAGCCTCAGTTGCTTCTCTCCATGACCAAGAAATGCCTACACCAGCACCAAAATACACTCACGAGCCCCACAAGGCTCACAAGGGACCAGATCATACAAAACAGCCCCAATAGGGTTACAAGAGGGTATCCTACACATTAATTCTCATTCTTTTATACTTGTACACTGCTTTCATACAAGTGACTCATAGTGCTACTTTTATTGTAGCCAACTGCAAAACCTGCTAGCTAAAGGTGTCTCACCAGACAAGATAGTGCAAAAGAGGAGCCCACTAAAAAAGCTCAAGCCAAGAAAACTGAAAACCAATTGAAGGTTTCGGTATGGAATGTTATGTCCATCATGAAATTGTAACTTAAATTGTATCCGGACATGTATCTCCGTCATAAAAATGGAGGTCTCTATGAAAATGCATCTCTGGACATGTGTCCTATGTATCTGGATTTTAGTTAAGTTATTTGGACCTTTGTAACTTAAATGGTTGGAGTCAGTATTATATGCATGTGATCATGATGATATGGTTGGAGTCAGTTCTATATTTTTGAAATATTACAGTGATCATGAAATTGTGTCAAAATTCAAGCAGATTTGCTGTTAGGTGCAGATTTGCTGCTCATGTCCTTTAAATGTTTCTCATAGATGGAATGGCTGGAGCCATACAACTGTACTTCATTCAGTGTTGATTTCCAGTCGTTTCGCATACAACCTGAAGGAAGCAAGAAAGAAATTAGTACTAATATTATTTCTGACATTTGCTGCTACTAAAACTTGTACCATTTTTTTAAAGAAGGCACACCTTCAACTCTTTCCAGCAAGTCGGGCGACACGTTCACAGGTGGGCTACTGTTCATAGTCTGGTACCGTTCACAGTCTGGTACTGTTCATGGTCGGGTCACTGGTAGTCGGGTGTTCACAGTCTGTCTACTGTTCACAGTCGGGCGAGGCATTGTACGGGCACTTGAGAAACCACTCGCTGCTTGCTCTGAATCCGGACCAGTGGAACATGGCAAAAGGGACACTGAATGCTGCCACTTCCACTTGCGCTCGAGCCAGGAGAGCCAGGTTTGCTTCATCGAGCTTCCAATCGAGTTCCGCTTGCGCTCGGACACCGGTGGATGCGTCGGGGCGGCGGCCTGGCAAGGACGCGCGGTGACGCGGCGATAGGCTAGAGCAGATGGTCGGGGCGGTGGTCGTGGCCTGTCGCGGTCGCGTGTGGATGCGTCGGGGGCGTGGCGCGGACGCGGCAACGGCCTGGACGCGCGGACCATCAGCGGTGTCGGAGGCGGCGGCGGGGAGCCCGTCCCTCTCTCCCTCGCCTGACCTAGCGGTGTCGCTCCGTTCTCTCTCGTCTGTGTCGTCTGTCTCCGTGAACAGCGGTGAACGAAGAGGAAAGATGAAATCAGGCTAGGCAAAACTTGAAGGCAAATATGCCATGGCAAAAAAAATAATTAAATTTGAAGACAAATTCTTCCCGGGACATATTTGCAGGTGCCATTTTTAGGATGGCAAAATTACGAAGCCCAATTTTCATAATGGCACAATCGCCATTTTCTCCCACCACACCCATAGCACAACACCAACTTCACTATTAGTGCTACACTAATCCACCAACTTGAAGATAGTAAGACAAACAGGTATCGAGGTTTACCTTTCTTTCAAAAACAGATTGTTCTCGAGCAAACAATATGTTCTAAAGGTGCATTTATTTATATATTATCTAAATCCAAATCTCCTTATATTATCATAATCATATCCTTATATTATCATAATCATGGATTTATGTATTTCTTTATTTATTAGTTTATATATATAAACACAACACACGTAATGTTTTGAAATCAAATAAATAAACAAATTAGATCTATAGAGGACACTAATAATTAAAGGAACTAGGAGAATGCCCCGCGTGTTGCTGCGAGAATAGTCAGTGAAATAAAACTACTTGTATCTACGTGGACAACTAAATATATATCAGTAAATGATGTGGTTTGCTAATGTGTGAATATATAGGTAGATCGAAGATGCGTGAATATATAGCTTGAATTCATTTAGCAGATGAATTCTTCTCGTCGTATTACTGCTAGACCTTTTAAATTTAAGAACTCTATATAAGGGTATGATAGCTAGTTAATTGGGTTTGCTTCATCCGCTAAATGACTGTTCCTTAACTGATAACAAAGCATGTAGGGAATTTTGGGGTCTTGAAAAGAAGAGAATCTTCTCTACTAAGTCTTTATATCGTTTTCTGACTTACATGGGGGCTGGTAGCAGAATGGCAGGGTTTATATGGAAGAGTAGAGTTCCTTTGAAACTTGAATTGTTTCCCTGGCAACTTGTTGATAATAAGCCGCAAGTAGCGGTGAATTTGGTTAAGAGGGGTTGGAAAGGTCTTGTTTCATGTTGTCTTTGTGGAAACAACAAGGAGGAGAGACACTTCACCTTCAATACTGGGTTTCCATCGTGGATTCTTCGAGGCTTTTCTGCTCTTCTTCCTTCACGCCATGGTCGGTATTTAGGGAGTGGGCTGCACCGTTAGGGATTGGGGGATTTGGGGGCTGTGATGCCGTGTTGGATAGGTCGGCGTGGGCGGTGGCTAAGGCAATATTACCAAATCGGCCTTTTTTTTGCGAGAGACAGTGTTGCTCAATTGGTGAGGGCAAAATGGTAATTGCGTGTGCCAAATCGTTGGGTGGAGAAGGCCGCGCGCCGCGCGAAGTTTTCTGGGTTCCCCTCACAGTTTTATAATCCTGCGCACGGGAGGCGGTGCTATTTGAGGTCCTTGTTTATTTTTTGTGACTTTTTTTAACTATGATGAAACCAACTAAAAAATCGTTTTAGATTTTCGAAGGGTTGTTCTTTAAATCCAATAATATGTAAATCACTAATGGCCCCTCTTATTTGAGAAAATAATATTACTTAATAGCGGTGAGAACGTGAGAAAATGTAAAATAGAAAAATAGTTAACAACAAAATAATGGATGTAACACCACATAACAACAAGAACTCAAAGCAAAGTTAAAAAAACTCAACAGAGCATGCGGCCAAAAAAATTTAACTGCTAATGGTGTGGATGAGCGACATTTACAGATAAACTGTGCAATTAGTTATTTTTTTTACCTACATTTAATACTCCATACATGCGTTCAAAGATTCGATGTGACGGGAAATCTTGTAAAATTTTTAGAATTTGAAAGGAACTAAACACTGCCTGATATTGACCGAGACTCAAATACAAAGGTCGGCCAGCCCACCCCACCCCACCCCAAACGAGATCTCACCCCCAAACCCTTTCCAGTATCCACCCCGCCCAACGGCGACTGCGCCAGCCCCGACCGACCGACCCCGCCCTCCCCGGCCCCGAGCACCCCATCCCGCGGCCACCCCCGCCACCGAGCACCCCGGCCCGGGCCCCCGTTCGAGCACCCCCCGCGGCCCCGCCCCTCGTCCGAGCACCCCCCGCGCCCCCGCCCCCCGTCCGAGCACCCCCCGACGCGCCCGCCGCCCCCGCCCCGAGGGCCTGTCCTCCGTCGCCCCCGCCCCCCGTCCGAGCACCCCCCGCGCCCCCCGCCCCCCGTCCGAGCACCCCCCGGCGCGCCCGCCGCCCCCGCCCCGAGGGCCTGTCCTTGGAGTGGAGGGGAGGTGGAGGAGAGGAGGAGCAGCGGAGGAAGAGAGCAGAGAAGGGAGGTGGAGGAGAGGAGAAGGGAGCTTCTACTACTGTGTAATCCAGATCCAGAAGCAATCAACATACTCCTCCTTCAGTGTGTCGGTGGCGGCAGCAGGTAAGCAGCGCAAGCAATGCGCCTGCAGTACCTTTTTTTTTGGCTGGGTGGGGCGGATCTACAGGGGGGTGCAGTACCTATTCTTGGCTAGTAGCCAAGCGCGGCAGCAGGATCGTGTGCAGGTATTATGCGATAGTAGTACGGCACCTGAGCCCGTGAGGTCGTTTTGATGAATTGATGTAGATAGATTTAAGAATACATGCAACATTTATTTATTTATTAATATATGCTTGTAGTGGTATTTAATCAGTTTTGTAAAAAATAGTGATTGAACTGCAGAAGAAATTTGACTACAATTTTGGTATTGGAGATTTGGGATAAGCTATATATATGTGCCAACTACTGGAACTTTTGTTCTACAAAAAATATTCCCTGTTAGCTTTATTGACATAAAAATTTCCAATTGAGATTGTTGAAAAACTCCAAATGTCAAAACTCAAAAATGATATTTTGTTCTCATGACTCATGTAGTTGTGTGTTCTCATTTTGGGCCTATGTTGCTCTAGCCAGCCATTTCTTCAGCCCCCCTACATTTTTTCTAGATCCACCACTGGTTGGGTCTGGGTTCTTTATTGTGTGCCTGTTGCTGACCTTGCTGATTAGAGAGGGTGATTAAGTACTTATACTGTGAGGCAGTTATAGTAGTGGTTCCAGTGCTAAAAGATCCGAGAGGCTGCGTCCCAGAATGAGTGTTGTTTTACCTACTTGATCAGTACAATTGCTAAGTCAAACATTTTTAATTTAACCCTTTTTTACAAACATGTACTAATGGGGAGGTGCTGCTGAGATTTTCAACTTATATAATGTTGTCTTTCTTAATTGACAATCTTTTGTTCCTTATTTTGCAGGAGGAGAGACTGATGGCGTTTTTCAACCGGATGTACACCACCACAATCTTCCACGATAGTGAGATCTCCATGGAAGCAAAACTATGGTTTGGCTGCACAGTTCTTCTCAAGGTCCCACCAACAGCAAGCCAGGACCATCTTAATCGCATCCTGATACACCATGCAATTGTCAACATCTGTGGGGTCAATGTTGACCAACAGAATATTATACGATGTAATTCAGATTACCTGGTGTGGGCCAGTTCAAAAGAGCAAGCCACTGAAATCTTGAGAACACCAGAAATTGACATTGGAGGTGCAAAGATTGTGACGTATCCATGGACTCCCGAGCATTCTTGTGCAATACTACCCCTCGATGTCCTACCACCCCCAATCCCAACTCTGACACCAGCTAAACGCCAACGAGGACAAGAAGTTATGGAACATCTCAAGGTTACAGTTCGCGGACTGCCACCACATTTGCTTGTCACTAGAACCTTAGGTAGAGTCTTCGTGAACAAGGTTGTTATGATGAATCAAACATTTTGTAAGGAGAATCTCACTGCAAGCTTCAAGACATATGCATCCCGAGAAGATATACCTGATACATGGAATGTAGCCATCAAAAGAGGCGATACTCTCTACATGTGGCCAATTTGGATGGAGGTAGAAGGATATACACCGGGTCCCGACTCGGCATTCTGGACACGACAGAACGGTAACTGCAGTTACAACTGAACCTTTTGCAACATTAATGTTACACTGTTCGCTCTAACAAATCTCACTCTTATTGCAGCTATGAGGAACTTCCCTGTCCGATACACACTGTTCCCAAAGGACGGTGCAGGGACTTCTGAGCAAGCAGATGGAGGTGGACAAGGTGGAGGTGGACAGCAACAGGCTCTTCTGCAGTTAGGTATGGTACAACCATCTTATACATCGCCCCTAACCACATACTTTAGATGTATCACAATCCAATTATTAAATTATTAAACTACCTTATGCGGATTGTCATGCAGGTTACACAATTCAACCATGCGGCTCTTCATCAGGAGATTTAAATTTCGCCCCATCGCCACCGGACTCACCACTGTACGGGGAAGACGATCCATTTGCCCCACCAGCACCTTTGTGCAGAACACCAAGTTCGGACCAAATGACCGAAATACTTGCGACAACAGAAAGGTACATTTAGTCTAGCTTCAACCCTTGTGTATAACACTGTCCAATAAAAATGATAGAACTTGTCCAGCCGTCTCTATGCTAACACAACTCATTTACAGCTACGAAGGCTAAATCCAAAGATGTGGAGACACGGGAAGCGACAAACACTCAAGAAAGCTGTGCCTGATGCGATGACTACCTGTCCTTCCTCTGTGAAATGTGTCGTGAACTTTGGTTGTCAAATTCAGTTTGGTTGTGAACTTATGGTTGTAAATCTTGTGAACTTGTTATGCATTTGAACTCGAGATGTATTTGTGATGAATCTTTGTGCTAAATGTGCTTGTCGTGATATATATGTGGTGTTCATGTTTGATTGGAACTTGTATAAGAGTTCATTTTTGATTGGACAAACCATGGCACACATCATCACCTGCACATAAGAAAGGCTAAACTATGTATATTTGATCCACTTTTTTTTGAGAAAAGGGTTAGATTTTATTAGTAGGACACCAATAGTCTTTTGAGGCCTAATTGTATATCTGAAATGACCTATATAATTTCAGCAGAAGCACATGTTCTGGTTCAGTAATAACTTGCCAGGGTACACAACCTGAAGGTGATTGAATGATTTTGAACTTGTGCTTTGAAAGTGGAGCACACAAATCTCCAGTGTGTTTGAACTGTGTACCAATTATGTGCTTGTGAAATATCCTTGTTTGTGTGCAAGTCTGATATTTTTTTTGCCATCAGTGAAAAATTTGGGGCTGAACATGTACTGTCTAAATACACACTAATCAGTACAAACAAAATATTGCATTTTCATTTCTAGATTGCTACAAACATTAGTTCAGAAGAATCTGCCATGTTTACAAGAAGTGGTTTCTATCCAAATGCTAATTACATTAACCATGGGTTCATCAAAAACCATGGTGGCAGCATGCCTGCCCAGTACATCTCGTCCATGGCAGCAAGGACCTTCAGGTCGTGGTAGTGATACAGACTTCATCCATGAAGCCTGCGCCTGAGCTCCATCTTTTCTGGTCGGTGCGAGCTCCATCTTCTCCTGGTTGGTGTGAGCTCCATCTTCTCCCGAGCGGAATGGCTGCAGTGCTGCTGGATGGGTGAGCTCGAAGAGCTACGGCGGCATGAGCAATGGGAGGGCTGCGAGGCACTGCGTGCAGGAGGAGCAGCGGTGGCGCGCGGCGCGGGAGGGCAGCAGCAGCATCAGTGCGGGCGGAGCGGCGGCGGCGCAGCTACAGTGCAGGGAGCGTTTAGTTCCCACAAAATTTTTATGGCCCAGCCAATGTGGAGAAATGAGTTTTTATGTAAGGTAGCGTTTAGTTCCCACAAAATTTTGCAAAATTTTTCAGATTCCCCGTCACATCGAATCTTTGAACACATGCATGAAGCATTAAATATAGATAAAAAATAAAACTAATTACACAGTTTAGACGAAATGGACGAGACGAATCTTTTAAGCCTAATTAGACCATGATTGGACAATATTTGCCAAATAACAACGAAAAGAGCTACAATGCCGTTTTGCCAAAAATTTTGCATCTAAACGCTACCTAAGCCGATGGATGCTCTTTCAACGATGGATAGAAACCCAAAATACGCCGTGCCTTGCCAGAGCAAAGGCACCGAATCTGAGTCCGGAATTTTCCCCTCCCTCACAGGCATTTGGGGTGATGTAAAAAAAACCTGCGACCCCTACGCCGTGCGGCTTCTTTTCTCCGCAGCGTGGCTGTGCCAGAAGTGCACCTCCCCTCCCCCTGCATCTCGCCAGCATTGCCCTGCCTCCCTGCCCCCTCGCTGCCCCTCCCTGCATCTGCGTGCGTGCGTGGCACAGCGCGCGCCCTCCTGGCCGTGCGCCTCCCACTCGCGGCAGCGACCGGAGCCGCTCCATCCAGGCTGCGCCGTGCCCTACTGCGAGCTCGCCGGCCAGCGAGGTCGGCTCTCGTCCCCATCATCTGCAGCGCCCGGACCAGCTCCGCCCGACAGCGACAAAGCCAAGTGCTTTCTAAATCCCGCTGGTCCCTTTTCTCAAGCACGTGAAGGTCCTTTTCAAGGTGATTTCTTTTTGTCCGATCTGCGCACGTTCTTCGCTTTTGGTCGATTCCTGTGGTCCCCTCCGAATTTAGTGCTTAATTAGTCCCGATCTGCTGCTGCTTTGCAACCCCAAGTCTTTTTCTTTGCAAATTCCATCAGCTAGGGTTTGTGCCAGTGGCAGACGCAAGTATTTAAAATTGGGTGTACATGCTACATATATACATTATAGAACCAAACCATCCTGGCATATGTAAATCTAAGGGCTTATTTGTTAAAGCTCACAACGGCTTAATGAGCTACTGTGAGCTATTTTTATTTTTGCAAGCACCTTTTGACTCTGTCTCTTGCACTGGTTTCAATAAATGATGCCCTGGTTTCAGTAGCCAAACATGGGCATTTTGACTCTGTCTCTTGCGCTCTGCAATCTTGCTTAATAATACGATTTTAACACCTTATTTGAAAGCAAGGATAGGGAGGGCTTAATATATTTTTTTGTGTGTTAATATTTTTTCTTATATATTAATATCTAGAATATATATAAAATAATGGGGATGACATCTTAGAACTTCCATGCCGAGGAGAAGGATGCAACTTGTCATTTGTGTTGTCAATGAAACAAGCAGGAAATGGAGAAACAAAAAAAAAGATGATCTATTGGACTTATTCAGTTAAGATTCTTTTTTTTGTCATTTTGTTTATCCTAAAAATTAGAATCATTTTAGGATAAGATGTAAGCATGTGTTCATTTTATCAACATAGTAAACTAGCAATAGTAATAAACCCCCTCATATTGCTGTGATTATAGAAAATCGAGTCAAGAGAAAGAAGATTGAGGAGTTATCATTATAGGAAAAGAGGTACGTAATGCACATTCACACATGTGCGAAATGAGATATCAAAAGTCATGTAAAATATCAGAGGCTGGGAGCGAGCAATTTGACATCATGCCGTTCACCTGCTATGCCATTTCCTCTGCCATGTTCAGAGAGTAAATATTGGTTGTTACTGCTGTTGTTGCTCCCTCTGTAGGAGATTGCATTTAGAATCAACTGAACACCAGGAAGCTGGAAAAATTTATATTAAATGTTTATTAGCATATAGAACATGAAAGTCAAATCAATCACGAATATCGCTTTGAATTATATCAACTTAACTCATTGTTTCCATATACTTGTGTTCAGTTTTGAAGGGTGGTTGTTCTGGTTTTTAGTAGCTTCCTGTCTCATTGATTGTTCTCAGATATATGCTCCACAGATATTGTTAGTTTCTTAAGATATTGATTGTGCCCTCTTTCTTGTTCAATCAAAGATATCACCCATCATTTTATTTTGAATGTACCTCTCTGCAGTCTCTACTGCAACTTAACACAACCAAAAAGTGCAGTCTGCATTATCCTGCCACATGTTTGATCATTGGTTATTATTTTTTTCTCGAACACGCAGGAGAGCTGCATATCATTATATTAAGAAGAGAAAACAGGGGGTTAAGAAACCCCTTACAACACTAAACACACCTCAACACACTCCACAAAGTACAAACTGACTCTCTCTAGACAAAGCCCTGACCCTTGACCAGTAGGAGAAATCACCCATTGGCTGGCCCTAGAGCGAGGAGATGGGAAACTCCTCGAGCTCCGGCCAGACTCCAGAGGTGTAGCTCATCCCTAACCATAGCTAAAACTCCATTAAGACTAGGTTGAATCCTATCAAACACACATCTATTACGGTGGTTCCAAATAGACCATGCTCTTAGGATGATGAGAGAATTAAGACCCTTTCTTGCCTGACCATCGATTCCACTGTTCGTGCTTGCCCACCAATCCTCAAATGAGATGTCTTCAGGGTGGGGGGAAAGGTCCTGCAAACCGACCTTCTGAAGAATAATGAACCACACCTGGCGGGAGAATACACATGATACTAGCAGGTGGTTAATTGTTTCTTCAGCCTTGTCGCATAGCGGGCAACGTACAGGGTGAGGCAGCCCCCTTTTAGCAAGGCGGTCTGCCGTCTAGCATCTATTATGTGCAACCAACCACATCAAAAACTTGCATTTTCCCAGTGCCCAGCTCTTCCAAATTCTTTCCGCTGGTCTGAACTGTACAGCACCCATGAAGAACCCTTCATATGCTGATTTTGCTGAATAAGAGCCTGAGGGAGAAAACTGCCAGACAATGAGAGTCATCAACATCAGGTTGCAGTACCACCTCTGAAAGGAGATCCCATAGCCTGAAATATTCTGCCATAAATGGAACTGTAGTAGCCCTTCTGACATCCTGAACCCATCTCATATCTGTCATTGCTTCAAAAACGGTTCTATTCCTTGCTCTAGCAGACACTGAGCCATAGAGATTAGGCACAAGTTGAGCTAGGCTTTGACCGTGCAACCATCGGTCCATCCAGAATATGGTGTTCTTGCCATTGCCAACTTCTGAAATTATGGCCACCGCAAAGAAAGCCTTTACTGAGGGGTGGACTTGGTTCTGGAAGGCTGCCCATGGCCGATCAGGTTCAATTTTTTGCAGCCACAGCCATCGCATCTGGAGGGCCCAACCAAGCTGTTGCAAACTAGAAATCCCAAGTGCTCCAAGTTCAGGTGGCCGAGTAACCTTAGGCCAAGCCACCAGGCAATGGCCACCCCTCGCATCTCTTCTTCCTCTCCAAAGAAAAGCTCTCCTAATTTTATCAATGACTTTGAGAGCCCAAGGGGGAAGATCCATTGCCATAGCCAAATATACCAACATGGATGTTAAAATAGACTGAACCAGTACTTATTATTGGATGGCCTCTTCGCGGCCTTCCATTGCATGCTGAACTGAAGGAGTCAAATAAGTAAGGTGCTGATATTGGAGAAGATGAGAGTATAGGTGCAGATGTTGAAGCGGATGTCAAGCTAACAGAAGATGTCAAGCCAACAGAAGATTGGACCAAAAACTCAGTTTTAGCTGTTCCTTGATGGGTCGTTTGGTGTAAATGTTAATTTGAATGCAGACAATTTTAGTAACAGATAATTAGGTACATGTGTTCCAATAACCTAAACTAGGTTTTCAGAAAGATAATCTGGCAGGAGAGAGAATGTGTTCCATGTGCATAAGTCCATCAAACTATTTAAGGATAATATGATTCATTGTTTCCCTACTAATACCAGGAAGGTGAAATGAAATTGCAGATTAAGCAATGTTTTTTTTCTCCATGTGAAATACTTTCATGTTAGCATCAGGGCTTGGGTTGCGAAATAACAGTTTGGTTCAGAAAATTAGTTGTGTATCTCCAGTTTCCTTTGTTTTGCTGTAGCACAAAACTGTTATATCTTAATTATACAGATGGCGTTAGCAAAAGTCACTTTTATAAGATGTTGAACATTGAGTTTATCAGGTTTTGAACTTTGAGTTTGATTCAGAAACTATTTGGTGTCTACAGTTATTTTTAGTAGCGTTTGCTAATTAGCAAAAGAACAAGAATTGAAGTAATTTAGTTGGCAACTATACATGTTATCTTTGTACTGAATCATTTGGAGTGAACCTCCAGTTACTTTAATGGAAAGATCTGATTTTTACAATTAGGCTTTAGCGTGCCACTTATTTGTGTCACTTATGCCCGTTCAGGATCACTACAAATTCTGATGAGAACAGTGTTAAATCTGCTATGTTTGGGCAGACTTTGGCCTTCTCCTTTGAAGTACTGTTTAAATTGAAAAGGAAGTTCATTTTAGGTAATAGCGTTACCATGTCATTAATTTTTCCCGTTGCAACGCACGGGCAATCACCTAGTTACCCTATAATGAAGTCTGAGCTGTTATTATCAAATTCAGTTCAGATTCAGATTCTTTTGATCAAAATATTTCTGGTTTATTTGGACAGTAAAACAGCTGAATTAATTACTTCGGTGGGGCAATGGATGAACCACTAAGTATTAACTGAAAGCATATAATTTTGATTGTTTGTTTGTGTAGCATATCTGCTTATATTGGTTAGCCTAGGACAATTCTATTCTAGGTCTCAGCACAAACTGTCTATTTAGAGGCAGCTGGACAAGTTATATTGTTTTACCAAGTAATACCACTGTTTTTACAACTAGGTTACTTATTTTGCTCACTATTTCTAGGAATCTGGCAAAGAACAAAGGCGCTGGTTATTGGTGTTAGTGGTACCTGTTGGCTACACACAGATCCCTCTGAATGGTAAGCTTAGCTTTGTGATATACATGACTAGCTACATACTGTTACATGGCAGAACTGTATCATGGTCCCTAAGAACCTTACTAAAATTTCTTTTATAGGAATTTGATAACGGACGCGCATCATCATCTACCGACAGAGAAGTTAGTTGCAATGAATCAGATGCAGGAGAGAGTGATGGTAATGCAGAGGACCAACATGGACATGATACTGCAGAGGAGCAAGAGAGAGAGATGCAGGCATCTCAACCTCGTGGTCGCTGCCGGAGAAAGAGGAAAGTCGCAAAGTGGCCAACTGACCAGATAGTTGTCAGGGAGCTCACGGAGGATGGGATGCCCACTGAGGAGAAGGCTATGACAAGAATGAGGAAGCTTGCTGGTTTGATTGCTAGACAAAGGTTGTCCTTGGTCATGCCTTCATTCGATGTTCTAACTGATGATGACAAGAAACAGTTATTTGATGAATGTGTCGAGCCTTCATTGCATTTTGAAGTTAACTTGAGGCCTACAGCGCTTAAGATGATGATGAGGATTGTAAAGCATAGTTGGAGAACCTACAAAAGCGAGCTAGTACGCTTGTTTGTCAGGCCAGGGTTGAATGCCAGGGAGAAGCACCCATTCATTCCACTTCAAGAATGGGAAGCTTTTGTGGCACTACAGAATACTGATGAAGCAAAGAAGAAAAGTGAGAGATTCAAGAAGCTTCGCGGTAGGAACAAGCATAACCACTGCCTGGGGACAGCAGGGTATGCTGGAGCAGCTAAAAAGTGGGTGCAACAGGATAGGGACTTAGCCACCAATGGCATAAGTAATCCTTGGCACAGATATCCTGAGGGTCGCCCTAGGAGTTATCTGCGTGCACGGAGTAAGTTGGTTATGTCTGAAGGTTCTGCTAAGATTCAATGGGCGTCAAAGTCAACTGAAATGGTCTGTCAGCAAGTTGTAGAGAAGCAAACATAAATTGAGTCTTCAGGGCTCACAGACACTTTGGTCAGGGACAAAGATGTGCTCACACAGGTCTTGGGCCCAGAACAGACAGGGCGCATACGTGGTTTTTCTAGTTATAGTGGTTGGAAGTATTGGCCGAATTGCTCTAGCATGTATAGAAAGAGGAAGCGTTCAGATGTGGATGTGGATGCCATTAAAGATGAACTTCACGAGGAGATTAAAGATGAACTTCGCGAGGAGCTCACTAAAGATATCATTGCCATGCTACGTGAACAAGGAGTGAATTTGGTCCTGCCCTCCAACACCCTTCCCGCTGTAGGTGCTATGAAGAGCAGTTGTTCCTCAGCCTCTGATGCAGTCTGCAACAACGTGCAGTTGGATAGACCTAGTGGAATTTCATATCCAAATCCTGTGGACCTTGTTGGAAACGCAACATCTTGTGCACTTGTAAGCAATCAGGTGGAGGTAGGAAAGGGTAAAGTCTTCCCGATGCAAACTGAGTTATATTCAGTTCCTGTACAGGATGGATATGTTGTTGTACTTGTTGATTTTGTATATCCAGAACATGAGAGCTTTGTGTTGACTCCGCCGCCAACTGCTGAGGTAACAACTCTTGGAGAGGCTATGTTCAAGAGGGTCCAGTGGAGGAAGGATGGCATTATGATATCACCGAAGGAGGTCTCTACTAAAGGCTCACTGATTGGCAGGTCAGCCAAATACAGTCTGAAGGACCTTGTATGCAATGTTTCATCCTCACAAGATGAGACAACGAAGAGTGCCCCTACTGTAGGAAATTGTGCTTCCAAGGAGCATGCAGAAGGCAAGAAAGAAACTAATAAGTCCACACGTGGTCCAGCTAGATCTTTCGCAGCCTCTAGAGCACCCAAGAGTAACACCAAACTGGACGAGCAGGTGGGTGTCAAGCAGCAGCAGCAGGAGGATGAGAAAGCGAAGAGTGCCCCTACTGTAGGAAATTGTGCTTCCAAGGAGCATGCAGAAGGCAAGAAACAAACTAATGAGTCCACACGTGGTCCAGCTGGATCTTCCGCAGCCTCTAGAGCACCCAAAAGTAACACCAAACGAGACAAGCAGCAGCAGCAGCAGGAGGCGGAACCGACCAAATTGTCTAGTACCCCTGTGGCTTCTGTATGGATACGGTCCAACCCCAAGTTCCAATTTGGAATGCCAATGCTATCACCAAAAGAAATTGAGAAGGCAGGACCCGGGTGTGCTGCTCTTCATGCCTTATACATGACTGCATGTGCAGAGAATAGAGACACCGGGATAGTAGGTAGGGTGGAGCACCATTATTTCTGGTGTGAATTAGATTCTCTCACCGTGGGATTTGAAGACTTGTTTGACCTCCTCACACTTGATGCATTGGATGTAGCAATTCTACGCGTGATAACTTTGTACGTACAATTTCGTCTCTTTTAAACTCGTTCATTTTTAGCTAGGGGTTCTCTTCATATATTTGCATTGCTTGCTAAATTGCTTTTGTATGCTTCTTTAATCCTAGATACCTCATTGTACAAGCTAGGGAGAAGTCTGCGCCAGTTGCCCTTCTTGATCCAGATGCATTGTCAATAGTTAACCTGAGAAGAGATAGAGGTTACAGTGTGGCGTATCTGGAAAGATGCCTAAGGAAATATGCCTAGGAAAAATATGTGATGTTTGCGCATAACTGTGGTGGGCACTGGATTTCTGTCATCATCGTTCCCAACTGGCACAAGGTCTTGTACCTCGACTCCAATAGAGGCATTAAGAGTGATTTGAGTCCGTTGAAATCTGTGATAGATGAGTGAGTATTTTCTAACCTACTATTATATTGCCCCATTCTTTCTTAATTATGTTACTGAGTCAAACAAATGTTGTAACAACTCATGTATGTGTAGGGCTTATGGCAATATCCAGCCCAAGGCAAAGAAGGCAAAAGTCAAGTTGATTCATGCCCCCAAAGTTCCAGTTAGTAGTGCTTCACTTCTAGTTGTGAATTAGTGTTTCAATCATATTATTAACCATGTTTGGTCATATGATCACAGTGCCTGCAGCAAGGTCTGGAAAACTATTGTGGGTTCTATGCGGCCCACAATTTGATGCTTGCGATGGTACAGACGAATTTGGATAATTCTAAGGTATGGCGGATCTATTTAATTATTAGTTGTTCGCAGTTGAATGTGATTACTTCTCCAATGCTGAACGGTTATGTTGCTTATAAATATCTTGGTAGTCAAATGCTGCTTGCCTTGCCTCCTTGATGTTGTGATGAGGATGGCACTGGCACTGCCATCTCAGAAGACAGAAGGAAGCTAAGATTTGTGTACCCCTGGAATTACTGACAACCTTCATAAGGAAACATATTTTTCTATATCCTGTTAGCTGAATTATGCATATCCTCTAGTCAGTTGATGAAAGGTGACTCATTTTTTTTCTAGAAGACCGAACCCGAGCACCAGGACACACACACACCCACACTAAGGACACCAGTACTGCAACGCGCCACAAAACTAAAAGACGACCAACAACCCCAGGACCCTAAACTCCAGAGGGGAGCGACCTGGGAGGCCCCGGCCATACACCAAAGACCACCCTCCGTACACACAACACTGATAACCTCCTGCACATTTGGCCGTACGTTCTGGAAGACACAATCATTACGATGCTTCCAGGCCTCCCAAGCGACCAATATTATCAAAGTGTTCAGACCCTTTCTCATTTCCTTTGGAGCTGCTGCAATAGTTCTCCTCCACCATCCCGAAAATCGTGTCACACTTGGGTCCGGAGCCAAAAACAGCAGGTCAAGCTTCTGGAATATCAAGGCCCACACTTGGCGAGTCCGGTGGTTTTAGCCAACCTATCGGTTGTCCAGACTTTATTGTGAAATACCAACCTATCTATTGTCCAGACTTTATTGTGAAATACCAGCCAAATGAAGAATCTGCAGCGCGGGGGTGGCCATGTTTTCCAAATCGTTCGCCAAGGACCAAACTTGATGGTTCCCATAAAGAATGCTCCATACGCAGATTTGCTGCTGTATGTCCCATCCTCGGATAACTTCCAGGTGTAACGGTCCTGCACGTTCGGCTGTAAGACTAAGCCCTCCACAATATCCCAAATATGGAAGAATTCAATCAGTATGTCTATTGTGCGAGCTCCTTTTATGTCACCAACCCATCTTCTGCTCTGGATTGCTTGAGCCACCGTCCGTCACTTGGCTGTTCCTTTTGTGACTCTTTTGACCAAATTTGGGGCTATTTCCGCCATGGTGTGACCATCCAGCCACCTGTCGGTCCAAAACAGGATTTGTTCCCCATTTCCAACAATGGCATCCACTGCGGCATCAAAAAGGGCTTGAGCCTTACGAGGTACTAAGACCGGGAGCCCTGCCCATGATCTATCCCGGTTAGTCTTCTATGCCCAAAGCCATCAGATTCTTAGAGCGCAGCCAAGCAGTTCTAAATTATGGATGGCCAACCCTCCATATTCGAGTGGCCGTTGTACTTTCTCCCAAGCTACCAAACAGTGACCCCATTTGCTTGCTCTTGTCCCTTCCAAAGGAACCTTCTTCTTATTTTATCTATAGCTTTAAAAAAACCATTTTGGCATATCAATAGCTGTCAAGAGGTAAATAGGAGCTGTAATGACCGCACGCACCATTACCAGCCGTCCTGCTCTGTTCATTAATGATGCTTTCCATCCTGGGAGGTATTCAGCCACTTTATCTAGTAAAGGCAACAATACTTCCTTGGTTGGCTTACCAATTGTGAGTGGAAGGCCAAGATAAGTACAGGGAAAATCCTTGATGGAGCAAGAGAGAATGTTGGCAGTGAGTGTCAGCTGTTCATCTGTATATGGATAGGGGAGACTGCACTTTTGGACAGATTGGTTCTAAGGCCGGAGGCATGCCCAAACAGGTCAAGAAGATGTTTGACAACAATCAAATCTGAACTCAAGGGCCTTAAGAATATCACCGCATCATCAGCATAAAAGGAGATTCTATGCTGAACCTGTTGAATGGATAGCGGCTGCAGTAACTCATTCATCGTTGTGTACCTTACCATTGAGTTCAGGACATCCATATCTGCACTAATCTAGTTCTAAGATAAAGTGAAGTGGAATTGGATAGCTCCAAGTGTTATGTCAAACTTATCTAGGTATGCACCCCCTATTTATACACCAAAAGTGACTTATGGGTAATTATAGGTGCTGGTAGTCCAAAAGATGAGGATCTGGGTGTCCTATACATGGTTGACCAGCCTTGAGATGCACCACACCATCCCATTCTACATAGTTATTGCACAAAGTAGGGTGCCCAGCCTATGTAGCTTGGTTGACACTACCCTCTGATCCAGTACAATTGCCACATGACGCTTGAGATTGCTCAACCACAAAGGTTTTAAAAAACTTCACATTGGGTCTAAAAGGCGGGCCCTCCAACCCATCTTTTCTTAAAAACCAGGAGAGCTGCGCTTCATTGTATTAGAGAAGAAAATGGTCCCATATACACTAGTATGAATAACATGGGAGAGAGGGGATCCCCCTGTCTAAGACCTCGCTGATGTGTAATAATCTCTCTCGGCTCACCATTCACCAATGCTTGCGTGGAGGAGGTTGACAGGATCAGGCATAATAAGTCACACCACCGCTGTCCAAACCCCTCATGTCGCAATACTTCCAATAGAAATGACCAGGACACAGAATCAAAATCCTTCAAAATATCCAACTTGAGCAAGATGTGAGCTTACTTCTTTCTGTGTAGAGATTTCACCATTTGCTGTACTAATAAGAAATTGTCCTGGATATTCCTTCCTCTTACAAAAGCACTTTGGTTCGTAGAGACCAAAGATGGTAAGAAAGGAGCTAGTCGATTAGCCATAATTTTAGTTACCAATTTAGCGAAACTATGAATGAGGCTTATTGGCCTGAAATCCTTTACTTGAACTGCATCCATCTTTTTTGGCAGCAAGGTAATGAAGGCCGAGTTAAGGAGCCTGAACTTGAACACATGGCCCCGGTAAATGGCATCCAGGGCCCTCAAACTGTCTTCTTTGATAATACTCCAACATGTTCTATAGAACCGTCCAGTAAACCCATCGGGACCTAGGACTCATCACTGTGATGCATGGATTTCTATATTCATTGGAGCTGTCTGATGAATATTTTACTTGTGCATCATTCATTCATGCCTCTGCTTGTATATGTCATGTCATAGCACTGCATATATTGTGCATATATATATCTTGAGACATACATATATATAACTGGGATACCGGTGAGCTGCTGAAATGGAATAATGGAATATTAGCATCATCCATCCACCTATATTCTGATCTGCCACATTTGAACTTTGGGATAATTACGAGATGTGCCCTCCAAATATAGAAGTGCAGAGGGTTGTGATGGTGTAGGGGCCTCTAGGAGCAATAGAATCAGAGGGAGCATTATACTAGTGATTGGTGAGTAGGACAAAATGCCTAGTGCCTGCCTGTAAGGCACCAGTGTGAGCTCCTGCTTCCTACCAGCCATCCCTTCCCTGCCATCAAAGGGTTAGTTTGCATTGCATTGCATTGCATTGCATTGCATCTGAAAGCACCACCCTAGCTATCTCCTATGTGAACTGTGAACAATAATGCATCCATCCCAGAGATGCTTTCTTTGATTTGTCCTCCTCACCACCCCCATTACCTTTTTTTCACTGCAAGATCATGCTTTTTTTCCATTAGGATTAGGAGGGCTGTTCCCTAAAGCAAGGGAACAGACAAATACATAATAGAGTACAAGCTTTGCGACGCCGCTTGCGAAAGCGAGCTCGAAAATGATGATTGAGTCTCTGTGCGTATATTATTCTTGGTTTATGATTGGTGTTTTTCAGTTGAATGGTGAAAGGACATAATGATAACAACAATTAATAGGTGCTGGTTTTAGAAAATTTGGTACCCTCCTGCCTTGATCAGTTAGTAATTTCTTTCAATTTTGCGCAATCGAGGTCTCAACTTATTTTTCAGCAGTATACTTGTCTAGACTTAGAGCAATGCATAACTGAAATTAAGTAAACTTATTCTATGCAGCTTTATATCTTTGGCTACTGCTGTGTTTTACAGGAATTGGACATGCAGAACGTGCCAATCAGCTTGGAGGAGATTAGAGAGAATATCGCCATGTTCATTCTGTCGGAGATCGTGGACCAAAATGGCAAGTTTCATGACCCTACAAACTAACCAATGATGATGAATGGTTTTGATGCCATTGGAAGCATGCATATATATTTGTCAAGCAGCTTGAGATCAGCCATGTATGCAGTTTGGATTATATATGTCAATGAGCTTTTGGAGGTACACATTCGAATAATTGAACTTTAATCCCTTGTATTAAGGCAGTGTGGGCTAGCTAGTTTGGATTAAATGTGCACGTACGTTTATGGAGTTACACTAGTAATTAAACCTTGATGTGTGTTGTTTTTGTGTAATTTGATATATATTACACTAGTAATTAAACCTTGATGTGTGTTGTTTTTGTGTAATGTGATATATATGGTGCCGATGTGTATTGTATCATTTGCTGACGCCGGCGGAGCTGTGCAGCTCTACATTGTATCATTTGCTGACGCCGGCGGAGCTGTGCAGCTCTACATTGCAGACAGACGCTCTATTGACTTCAGACGCTCGTAATTGTTGCGTGTCTGTAGGTTAATCGTTACTACAGACGCGTCTTCTTAAAATCACAGACGCTTGTAATTTTTGCGTGTCTGCAGGTTTATCGTTACTGCAGACGCGTCTTCTTTAATCACAGACGCTTCCACAGGAACACGCGTCGGTGGTAAACTCTTATTACAGACGGGCTTAAGAGTGTCTGTAATTTACTTATCACAGACGAATTATAACAGACGCGCAATAGCACGTCTGTGATAACACTAAAGGTGCGTCTGTAATGTTTTTTTTACATAGTGGTTGGCTGAGGGCGGACTGCGCTAGTCTGCGAGACTCCGACGCCGAGAACCTCACAGAAAGTGACAGCCGAGTACCTCCCACTCGGCATCGGCCGCGCTACTCTGTGAGGTGAAGTCGTCCAGGACAGGGAGTACGTCGGAGTCGAACTCTGACTCGGCGAGGAGTCAGAATGGGTACCCGAACTTAACGAGAAGAAGTCGGAATCAAATGCTAACTCGTCGATGATGCCGCCGGCCAAGTGGTCCACGAGCGGAACAAAGTGGCGCACGTGGCACTCGAGTTGTAGCAGAGGCCGAGTTCCGTATAGATGGTAACATGTACGCGTAACTTCCTCAATAGATTGCTTGTTTGCATCATGATGGATGGCGTCAGTTTGGACACGGCCTTGTTTTGCTTGATCAGGCCTGATGTCGCCAATGTCACCGTGGTCTTCCTGGTGTTTGGGCCAAGTTATGGCGTATAGCATGTCATGCATGCATGCACACGTATACGCTAGTTGCACCTTGCATGGCCTGTACATGCTTTGGATCTTCATCCAGCTTGCCATGTGCTGTCGCCAAAGACGAAGGCGGCGCCGGTCGCAGACCGATTTGTATTCTGACTTCGCTACTTGGCTTAAGAACAGATCCAGTCCAGCATACATTGTTGACGTCATCATGGACGTGTCCGTTGGCTTTCTTTTCTTGTATTGACTGGATGGAATCCAGGAATTTGGAGCTGATGCCGCGGCCGATGGTCATCGTAGGCTGACGGTTGTGGATTAATGAGCTCCACATCTCTATGCAGGATAGCGTGTTGCCGCGAACTGCCTCGGGGTGGACAATTGATGATGAGAGCCCCAGCTTGGGAGCCGCCGAATCGCCGCAAGATAACGAGAGTTGATCTTGTCGGTAACGTGATCTTGATCTTGAGGTCCATCGAGCTCTCGAACGCAATTACGCTGAAAGTCCCTACCTGGCGCGCCAGCTGTTGTTGTTTGGTGACTGACAACTCGTCACAGGGTTACCCAGGACGATTGTGCGGGGGCATCGGTGTATGCAGAACTCGATGGTGAACGCAGAGGCAACAATTTATACTGGTTCAGTCTGCCAAATGGCATTGGCGTCCCTACGTTCAATTTGGGGTGAATAGTATATTGCGCCCTGCGCTTTAGGGTTTAGACCGTGATGTCTGTTCCTATTGTTCTACTGATCTAGGGAGACTTGCCCTCCTTTATATAGTTCAGGAGGCAAGAGTCCTAATCGGTTACAATGTAGAAGTCCTAGTAGAATTACATGATATTAATGTTACTAGAATTACACGGGTGGAATCATAGTCGGATTAGATGTTCTCCTTTCCTTATGGGGTACCCCAGGTACTATGTACCGACAGTATGCAATATTGGGTTTTCTTCCATTCAAGAGCTCGATGGTGTCTTCTCCATCATGGGATGACAATAGAGACGGTTGCTATAGTAGCGAGCCGTGTTGATTGCTTCGGTCCAAAATGAATGACTCACATTATACTCACTCAACATTGATCCTGCCATATCAATCAAAGTTCTATTCTTCCTCTCCACTAGGCTATTTGATTGAGGAGTGTACTTGACTGAGAATTGGTGTCTAATGCTAAACTCATCACACAAATCATCAACTCTTGTGTTCTTGAATTCACTTCTATTGTCACTTCTGACATTCTTGATGGTGGTCTTAAACTCATTGTGAATTCTCTTGATGAATGTCTTGAAGGTTGCAAACACATCACTCTTATCGATAAGAAAGAACACCCATGTATATCTAGTAAAATCATCCACAATCATAAATCCATATTTGTTTCCACCAATGCTAGTATATATGGTTGGTCTAAATAAATCCATACACAACAACTCAAATGGCTTGGATGTGCTCATCATGCTCTTCTTAGGATGAGTGTTACCAACTTGCTTTTCGGCTTGACATGCACTACATAGCTTATCCTTCTCAAATGTGACATCTTTCAAGCCTCTAACTAGATTATGCTTTATCAATCCATTCAATTACTTTATTCCAACATGACCAAGTCTTCTATGCCATAACCAACCCATGCTATACTTAGTGATCAGACATGTTGATAATTGAGCTTCTCTAGCATTGAAATCAACCAAGTATAGATTTTTATATCAAAATCCTTTGAATATCAAGTTAGAGCCATCTACACTTATGATCTCTACATCATCAATTCCAAATATGTACTTAAAACTAAGATCACAAAGTTGTGCTACCGATAAATAGGTTGAAGATTAAGCTCTCTACTAGTAGCACATTGAAAATGCTCAAATCATTGGATATTGCAATCTTACCAAGCCCCTTGACCTTGTCTTTGCCATTATCACCAAATGTGATACTATCAACCTCATTGCCATCATTTTCATTGATTGAATTAAACATTCTTTAATCACCAGTCATGTGTTGTGTGCACCCACTATCAAGCACCCAATACCTTCCTTCGGCTTTATAATTGACCTACAATTTTAATCAATTCTTTTTATGTACCCAAACTTGCTTGGGTCCTTAAAGGTTAGTTACTAAGGTCTTTGGCACCCAAATGGCTTTCTTCTTTGAGCCCACAATTGGTGTATCAATAAACTTAGCCTTCACACCATTCACACCCTTAGTAAGCAAATAACAAGAATCAAACTTGATTGAGGATACATTAGCATTCTTGTTCTTGTTCTTGCAATATTGCTCTAAGTGTCCAACTTGCTTGCATCTATTGCAAAACCGACCATTGCTCTTCACAAAGCTAGCTTTGGGAGTAGCAAAGGCCGCCTCGCCTTTCTTGGGGGTATAGTTTAATCCCTCTTTGTTAAGAGAATCTTTGGCTACCCAAGCACTTTAGCAAGCAGGCCTCACCGCCATAGGCCTTGCCTATGGCGTGAGTGAGCTCATCCACCTCTCTCTTGACAGTCTCATTCACAACCATTAGTGAGACATCACAAGTGAAACCATCATTAGTAGTGGAGGTAGAAGTGGTGGTGATAGTGGATGATGAGCTACATGAAGGGTTAGTGAGAGCAATAACAATTGGTTCATAAAAAGATTCATCAATTAAGTCACATGTTATGCCCACATCACATGATACTATTACTTTTCCTTATCTTGTTTAAGAAGCAATGAGTGAGCTTTTTCAAGCTTGGTGTGAGCTTTGCCAAGCTTCTCATGGGCTTCCTCAAGCCTCTCATGGGTAGCATTGAGCTCATCAAAGGATTGCTCAAGAGCGTCAAGCTTCTTTTACAATTCTTTGCACTTCTTGTTCTTCTTTTTAATTATTGAGTCGGCTAGTTCTAGCATGCTCGTTAGTTGGTCATTAGAGAATTCATCATCATCACTATCATTTTCACTTTCACTATTATCATTTTCACTCTCATCATATTTTACCTTGGAGCCCTTGGTCATGAAGCATGAGGAAGTGTCAAATAGTGAAGGCTTGTTGTTGATAGCAATGCTTGCTAGAGCCTTCTTCTTGGATGCCTTGTCATCATCACTTGAGTCATCATCGGTGGAGGCATCACTATCCCATGTGACAACATAGGATCCACCCTTTTTCTTTTTCTTGAAGGTCATCTTGTTCTCCTTCTTCTCCTTCTTTTATTTCTTGTCTTTCTTGTTCTTCTTCTCATTGTCCTCATTATCACTATTGTATGGACAATCCCTCACAATATGATGAGGACTCTTGCACTTGTAGCACAATCTTGCATACTCCTTGTTCTTGGAGTGATCTCTTCTCTTTCTTGTATGATAGCCCTTCTTCTTCATCATCTTGCCAAACTTGCGCACAAAGAGAGCTAGAGCTTCATCATCACTATCATCATTGGAGCATTCCTCATCACTTGAATCTTCCTTCTTTGCTTTGCTCTTGTTCTTGTTCTTGGAGGATGAAGTGTTGGCTTTGAATGACACACTTTTCTTTTTCTTATCTTCCTCCTTCACAACCTCATCATCATCATCATCATTGTATTGATCTTCGGTTATGACATCTCCAAGTACCTCATTGGGAGATACATCCTTCAATTCACCTTTAAAGATGATAGTTCTCAATGTCTTGAATCTCTTGGGTGTTGCCGATCCTTATTGCATACTTTTTACCATCAACTTTTATATAAAATCCACACCAAACTTAGATATTGTCACACCTGGTTTTAAGGACAAAACCAGACATACACTATATGTGAAATAAAGGAGTCAAATCTCACATATAGCCACAGATAAGTGTAATATCAAGAGACAAATGCTTAATATACATAACGCAATAGTATAAAATATACCTTAAAGAGCAACACAGCGGAAAGACAACTCTGAACACTGGGTGTAGACTTCACTCCAGGAACAAACTGACTGGTTGATCACAAGCCTAAAAACTCCAGACACTATCCTGAGGTGTGGGAAATAGCAAGAGTGAGTCCATGTCGAACTCAGCAAATATATCATGGGGTTCATGAAGCACAAAAGGCTAGACACTGTTTGACTGCGTTTAGCTTTTAGTCATCATTTGCTTAGCAATTGAGTAGCATCAAGGTATTTCAATTCCCATTAATGAACCAATGATCAATTGTAATAGGAATAATGAAATAGCATTAACATGGCATAACAACATCAGTATTAAGCATAATATATCAATGGTGATCATTTATTCTGTAAGAATTCCCAAGGCCGCCCGTGTCCGTGGGCACGGCTTGTATACCAGTTTTTAACTCTGCGTAGAGGTGTACACTTTCACTGTGAGTCATGACTTCCAAATGCATGGGTTAGCTAGGCCCAAAACACCGGAATTCATATAAAGCCATTTAAAAGTTCGTCTAACAAGTTAGGGTCGCTAAGGATTCTCAATTGGAAAGCATGAACCTCCCTCCAAGGGGCGACTTACAAAAGACTGCACCCACCTTGGCAGGCCAAGACCATACTAGACATGACCCCTCTTACGCCTTTCGGTAACCACTAACAAGCTAGAAAAGGTCTCTTAAACAACTAGAGCCAGAGCCATATAGCCCTCACAGCTGTACTGTAAATCCCGGTTATCACTTACAGATAAGTCCTTACGGAGAGAAACTAGAGCAACATATAAACAACATAATGCTCTAGCACCCTTTAACAGTAATTAAATCATCTTAATAGGTGATTGCACAATTCATTAGTCATATTACAAGATCATTGTTTATTATTAAGCACTAGCAATAGCTACCCAATGCATAATCCCATAGGTGACAAGGAATCAAGATATCAATCGCTAAGTTAAAATCTCTAAGGTTGCCAAGGAAGACACATGCATATGATAGCAATTATAGTGAATAGGTTAACAAGGATGGTCCCATGTTATACTTGCCTTGATCAAAGTTCTCCGGTAGATACTGCTGGTCTGGCTCAAAATAATACTCCTAATCATCGTAGTACTGCTCACTGTCTAAATTCGATCACCAAGCATCAACATACAAACATTCCGAGCAAACATACATGAAGCAAACAAAGGATACAATTAGAACAGTACACCAACAGTAGAAAAACATTTAGGAAAGCTTACAAAACTATTCTACACGTTGCTACGATCACACAGACGTAAAGATCACAAAAATCGGACTTAAAACGTGAAAGATATGCATTTTCTAAGATTTCCTATAAATAAATAATTACTTTAATATAAACTCAAAAATTAAATCTTCCAAACCTACTGTACAGCTACACTAACATGTAGAACTCGCAAATACGAACCTAACGCAACTTGAACGGGTCAAATCGGAGTTAAAACGTAGAAGATATGGCCTAAACAAGATAGTGACAGTTTCGTAAATACCTAGAATTTTAATTTCAAAAATAAATCCAAATCTGGTTTTTAATGTGATCTAGATAGTGGAATTCAAGTAAATACCTCTTATTCTTCTTGGAATAGAATGCCTGGTGGCTTCGTCGGACGGCGGCGAGAGAAGGAGGAGAAAATATAATTTACTACACGAGAGATTTCCCAAACTAGGGGCTCCTCTACGGTAGTTTTAGTGTGCTTTGCCCATGGGGTAGGTACGTATATATAGGGAGAAAAACTCTCCACCTCCATGTCAACTAGCGATATGGTGCTAATTGACGTTGCGCCATCCACCTCCGCTAATAGGCCTAAGTAATCATTTAAGCCCATTAGTAAATAAATGTATGTGCCTTTGAGATTTATTAGGATTATTGCACATGGGCTTTGAGCGTTGGAAAACAAATGAGAGATTTATTATTTTTGGAATTAATTATTTTCATGGATAAAATAATTTCAGAAAAGTCCAGAATTATTATTTAAGCCGCAAAAAATACTCCGAAGGTCCGAAAATTCAGGGAAATTTTTCAGAGACATTATGGAACATGAGGAACCCAAATAAAGTATTTGGAGCTCATGATAAGATATTTTGGAGCATTTAAAAATTAGATTATGCTCACAGACAAGTGGAAACAAGCTACAGAAAAAGTCAAAAAAATTTCCGAGAAGTTTGTAGAGATTGATTGATGGACGAGAAACTGAAATGAGTGATTTGGGTTACAAAGAAAATATTTGAGGAAGCTCTCAACGAAAACTTGAGGTGAGAAACAAGGAATTTGATTGTAGAAAAATGATATATGTATATCGGAGAAGGAAAACCGACCTAAACGTATTTTGAAAGAACAACTTGAATTCATTTTGATCTTTGGTCAAAACCAAGCAATGCAAAAACACAAATGCATCAGCATGTATGCACAACAATGTTGCTAAACCTTCTGATAGATTTTAATTTAATGAAAAATATTATTTTCCTATGTTTTCATGAGCACAAAAAAACATAATTAAATCATTTTAACTCTATTTTCAAAGAAGCAAATTTTAAGGTGTTACAATTCTACCCCCCTTAAGATGAATCTCGTCCTCGAGATTCGGAAGATGATGATAAAAGAGATAGTGACATTCTGTCTTCATTCGATCCTCATTTTTCCATGTTACATCTTTCAATGAGAATCATGAGACAGTTCCTAAGACCCTCGCTAGCTAATCTGTGTAAGCATGATCATCTCTCATATTAAGCTCCTCCAAAGTCGTTTGTTCCTCTGCTATGACTTTTGTAAACTCATGATCCGCTTTGCTATCCTCAGTGTAACCACCTTCTAATTGGTCATTCTCGTCTTCCTCAGGTGCCGGTTGAACACCTACATACTCAATTCTTTCTCCTGATCGTGTGGTTAGAAGCACCGAACGTTGGGCAGAATTAATCACTCCTTTGCAAGCAAGTAACCAACCTTTTCCAAGGATAACATCTATTTCCATTAACTCCAGAACAGTAAGATTTGCCTCAAACTTCACCCCGTTTATGTCGAGACTAACTCTTGGGCATATACGGTTTGCCTTCTTTTCTCCTTCTAGAGAGTTAACTACCACCGGTTTCCTCATTGGAAGCATAGTTATCTTATGATCTTCTACATATTTGCGAGAGATGAATGAATGTGTAGCCTTAGGGTCAAACAAAACCATAGCCATGTCTGAGCCTACACCAATATAGCCGAGAACAACCTCTTTAGCTTCGTAAATGGTAACCACATCCACATTGTTCAACCTACCTTGGATATATTTTCGATTCAATTTATTTCTTTGCACCTCCTGATTATGGACACTTTGTTCTGGCTCTTGATGTTGTTGATTCTGGCTACAATTACTCTTAGTAAGCTTCTCCAAACAATCGTTCTCATAGTGCTCTACCTCACCACAACCATGACCTTCCTCACTGATATTAACAATCGGAGGTGACAGACATGGTTCTTGAGAGTTAAAGTAATGCACATCATTATTGGGTTGCTGAAACTGGTACTGATCCTGATCTATACTACCAAGTAGATTCATAGAGTGTGACTGATACTTTGGTTGTACAGCAAAACCGAGACAAGTGTTGCTACCTGCAGATTGATGTTGCATCTTCCTTCTCTTCCTATCATGCTCCTTGCGCATATCGTCAAGCACAATAGCACGGTCCACCAAAGATTGGAAATTTGGATAGGTGTGGCCCTTCAGTTGTAACCTGAGATCATAATAAATTCCCTTGAGAAAAAGACGTTGCTTATCTGCATCTTCTCTCACCTCATTAGGATCATAACGAGACAACTGAGTGAACCGATCACGATACTCGCACACTGACATAGATCCTTGCTTTAGAGCCCGAAATTCATCCTGCTTAAGTTCTATCAACCCTTTGGGAATGTGGTGAGCTTTGAATTTATCTCTGAACTCCTGCCAGGTTATCTGAGAAGCATTATTAGTACGTCCATCCTGGAAAGATTCCCACCAATCTAGAGCAGCACCATAAAGTTGTCCGGAAGCATAGAGCACCTTTTGATGGTCATCACACTGAGCTATGTCAAGATGTCGCTCCACAGCTCTAAGCCAATCATCTGCCTCTAGTGGATCACTCACATGAGAGAATGTCGGTGGGTGTCCCATCATAAATTCACCATGCTTACTAATAGGCGGTGCTTGATGCTGGTTATTCACCACATGTTGAACGAGAGTCTGCAACAATTGATTATGTGTCATCAAAGCTTGCTCTATAGTTGGAGAATTTGTTGCCGGCGGAGGATTAGTTGAATAGTGTCCCTTCGGTCACCATGTGAAGAACTTCTCCTAGTATTAACCATCTGTTTGTAACATGAATACATTAGGATTCAGTCATTCTTAACATTCCTAAGTGCAACTTCATGAGATGACAAGATAAGACTTGATAGCATGAGAGGTAAGAGAAAACCCAACCACATAGACAACCAAACTCTTCATCTTGGCTACCCCCCTTAAGAAAATATCAACTAGGGGAACGAAAGAGTAGCCTGAACCTTCTTCTCAATGGATATACTATCATGATGACCCTCCGATATCCAATAAAAACTCGTGTGTATAAACAAGAACAAGTAATCTGAAATTCCTTGCAAGCAGAAAAACAACAGCACAGTAAAACATCCATATCTCCAGTTCTGTTAATCCAATTATGTTGCACCTTATACCGTTGGAAAGATTATCAAATTCTCTACAGCTTACTTATAGAACACTTTCCCAGATTCTGCAAATAACTTGGTCGAAAACAGCACATAACAGATTCTATTCCAGGTTGCAGACAGCACAGATGCATCGTCTTGTGATTTTTGTACCTCCCAAACCAGAATAGATATGAGGGTGATTCTTGCGGTCAGAGAAACATGTTGAAGTCTACTATTGTCCAGAAAACTTTCATGATTTTTGGTCATCCAAGAACAGAGGTATAAGCTGAAGAAGACAGACTGCTCCGAAAAGACAGGATAAGGCAGAAACAACAAAACCAACCTGACTATTTATTCACTAATCCTTATATCTTAAGCCCATATCTAAATGAAATTGTGGGATCCACAAATTCACTGCAATCATTACAAAGATCCAAAACAAGCATAGGCATAATAACAATCCAACAAGGCAAAATAGGAGCAAAACTCAACATTGTCTCAACTTGCGATGCTATCGTTTTCTTCATATTAAAGGCAAAGATCCTAATGTTTCTCTTTCAATATCGCAAGAAGGTGGTAAGAAATGGTTCTAAAAGCATATCAAAGTAAGGAATAGGATGAGCACAAGACTTTGTAAAATAAGCAACAAGGTGGAGATGAATAACAAGGTAAGGATATAGTATAGAAGAAAATACCAAGGTTTTATAGAACAAGGATTGTTATAGCAATTTTAAAACCTTAACACGACCAAATTCTAACTAGGCTTGCGTCATACAGTCAGCATTCCTTTGATACCACTCTGTCACACCCGGTTTTAAGGACAAAACCAGACATACACTATATGTGAAATAAAGGAGTCAAATCTCACATATAGCCACAGATAAGTGTAATATCAAGAGACAAATGCTTAATATACATAATGCAATAGTATAAAATATACCTTAAAGAGCAACACAGCGGAAAGACAACTCTGAACACCGGGTGTAGACTTCACTCCGGGAACAAACTGACTGGTTGATCACAAGCCTAAAAACTCCAGACACTATCCTGAGGTGTGGGAAATAGCAAGAGTGAGTCCATGTCGAACTCAGCAAATATATCATGGGGTTCATGAGGCACAAAAGGCTAGACACTGTTTGACTGCGTTTAGCTTTTAGTCATCATTTGCTTAGCAATTGAGTAGCATCAAGGTATTTCAATTCCCATTAATGAACCAATGATCAATTGTAATAGGAATAATGAAATAGCATTAACATGGCATAACAACATCAGTATTAAGCATAATATATCAATGGTGATCATTTATTCTGTAAGAATCCCCAAGGCCGCCCGTGTCAGTGGGCACGGCTAGTATACCAGTTTTTAACTCTGCGCAGAGGTGTACACTTTCACTGTGAGTCATGACTTCCAAATGCATGGGTTAGCTAGGCCCAAAACACCGGAATTCATATAAAGCCATTTAAAAGTTCGTCTAACAAGTTAGGGCCGCTAAGGATTCTCAATTGGAAAGCATGAACCTCCCTCCAAGGGGCGACTTACAAAAGACTGCACCCACCTTGGCAGGCCAAGACCATACAAGACATGACCCCTCTTGCGCCTTTCGGTAACCACTAACAAGCTAGAAAAGGTCTCTTAAACAACTAGAGCCAGAGCCATATAGCCCTCACAGCTGTACTATAAATCCTGGTTATCACTTACAGATAAGTCCTTACGGAGAGAAACTAGAGCAACATATAAACAACATAATGCTCTAGCACCCTTTAACAGTAATTAAATCATCTTAATAGGTGATTGCACAATTCATTTGTCATATTACAAGATCATTGTTTATTATTAAGCACTAGCAATAGCTACCCAATGCATAATCCCATAGGTGACAAGGAATCAAGATATCAATCGCTAAGTTAAAATCTCTAAGGTTGCCAAGGAAGACACATGCATATGATAGCAATTATAGTGAATAGGTTAACAAGGATGGTCCCATGTTATACTTGCCTTGATCAAAGTTCTCCGGTAGATACTGCTGGTCCGGCTCAAAATAATACTCCTAATCGTCATAGTACTGCTCACTGTCTAAATTCGATCACCAAGCATCAACATACAAACATTCCGAGCAAACATACACGAAGCAAACAAAGGATACAATTAGAACAGTACACCAACAGTAGAAAAACATTTAGGAAAGCTTACAAAACTATTCTACACGTTGCTACGATCACACAGACGTAAAGATCACAAAAATCGGACTTAAAACGTGAAAGATATGCATTTTCTAAGATTTCCTATAAATAAATAATTACTTTAATATAAACTCGAAAATTAAATCTTCCAAACCTACTGTACAGCTACACTAACATGTAGAACTCGCAAATACGAACCTAACGCAACTTGAACGGGTCAAATCGGAGTTAAAACGTAGAAGATATGGCCTAAACAAGATAGTGGCAGTTTCGTAAATACCTAGAATTTTAATTTCGAAAATAAATCAAAATTTGGTTTTTAATGTGATCTAGACAGTGGAATTCAAGTAAATACCTCTTATTCTTCTTGGAGTAGAACGCCTGGTGGCTTCGTCGGACGGCGGCGAGAGAAGGAGGAGAAAATATAATTTACTACACAAGAGATTTCCCAAACTAGGGGCTCCTCTACAGTAGTTTTGGTGTGCTTTGCCCATGGGGTAGGTACGTATATATAGGGAGGAAAACTCTCCACCTCCATGTCAACTAGCGATATGGTGCTAATTGACGTTGCGCCATCCACCTCCGCTAATAGGCCTAAGTAATCATTTAAGCCCATTAGTAAATAAATGTATGGTTCTTTGAGATTTATTAGGATTATTGCACATGGGCTTTGAGCGTTGGAAAACAAATGAGAGATTTATTATTTTCAGAATTAATTATTTTCATGGATAAAATAATTCCAAAAAAGTTCAAAATTATTATTTAAGCCGTGAAAAATACTCTAAAAGCTCCGAAAATTCAGGGAAATTTTTCAGAGACATTATGGAACATGAGGAACCCAAATAAAGTATTTGGAGCTCATGATAAGATATTTTGGAGCATCTAAAAATTAGATTATGCTCACAGACAAGTGGAAACAAGCTACAGAAAAAGTCAGAAAAATTCCCGAGAAGTTTGTAGAGATTGATTGATGGACGAGAAACTGAAATGAGTGATTTGGGTTACAAAGAAAATATTTGAGGAAGCTCTCAACGAAAACTTGAGGTGAGAAACAAGGAATTTGATTGTAGAAAAATGATATATGTATATCGGAGAAGGAAAATCGACCTAAACGTATTTTGAAAGAACAACTTGAATTCATTTTGATCTTTGGTCAAAACCAAGCAATGCAAAAACACAAATGCATCGGCATGTATGCACGATAATGTTGCTAAACGTTCTGATAGATTTTAATTTAATGAAAAATATTATTTTCCTATGTTTTCATGAGCACAAAAAGACATAATTAAATCATTTTAACTCTATTTTCAAAGAAGCAAATTTTAGGGTGTTACAGATATAGGGCTTAACACTAACCAAATTCCACAAGTTTTGGTGTATTCCTTGTTTTGCAGGTATATATGGAAATACATCAAAATTGGGCCAACGGAGAAGAGAATACACATGAAATGATAAGCCCATGAAGCAAAACAAGTCCAAGCCCAACACATCTTGCTCAACTAGACCAAGCCCACCACGGGGCCTAGAACCAAGCCCAGCTAGGAGCACATGGGCCAAAGCAGGGTCAAGGAGGTGACACCCTAGGCGCGCGCGCCTAGGGCGCGGCCGCGCCCCCCTACCGTGGCTCAGGACCAACTCGTTGTGGCGGTTCGGACATTAAGAGGGGAGGACGGTGCGGGGGTTTATCCGGGGAATATTCCCCTGGAACTGACCCAGCCACCTCCTTTAAAAGGAGGAGCACACCCCCCTCAAACACACACACCACCAAGGAGCAACATTCTACCATTTTCCAAGATGTAGTAGTAGTAGCTAGTTGGGAGTTAGGGAGAAATGCTAAGGTTCCGGAGGAGTCCTCAGAGGTCCGGTATAATCTTATATCGCTCCTTTGTAAGACTTAGTTATTTCATATATTCATCTTCTCTATTTACTTGAAATGTCTTTCGTGGTTATCTAGTTGTTACCTTAGTGGTTATATAAGCATGGTTAAGTGTAGTGTTTACTTTTTGGCATGGGATCTCCGTTTGATCGAATGTTCTAGTTATCATATGTGGCTAGAGTAGTAATTGATTGTGTAGACGTGGTGTCTAGATTATCGGTTACCTGAGGTTGCACCCAACACTAAGGATAGTTGTGGTAGCCCCAGGGGTGACAGCTCCGACCAGGCCTTTGTATTCCACCACGTGGGGGTTGGTGTTTTTGTAGAGCTTTTGGCAGCCTTCTCCCGGTTACCCCTTCCCAGTCTTTTCGAGAACTGGAAAGGAACTGCTCCTCCGAAGTGCTAAGGTGTGATCACTATGTTTGACCTTTGCTTAGTTAGCCCCTTAGGTATGAACTAGAATAGAACCTCAGTAATAGAGAAGTAAATAGGAACCTTGACCTCTCCCATTGTCCTCCCAGCTTAACTTGTCTACTCTTCTATCTTTTTATGAAGTTCTCCTATGTGTCTTTTATCCAAAACTCTAATCATATCTTTTACCCCCACATTAGTTTAGCTGGTATACTAGTTAGTAGATACACGATGGTTAATTATCAACTTCTTTAACCATTGCTTCCCTGAGGATAAATACGATACCCTGGAATACTCCTGGGTGAAAGCTACAACGGTATCTGTTCGCTTGCGGATTTCTCTATTTGCATTAACAAATACCAACATGCTTTCTAGCGCCATTGCCAGGGACTACAAACCTGGTAGCAACATTAAGAAATGCCAACAAGCTTTCTGGCGTCGTTGCTGGGGATGCAATTGGTGTAAAGATTTTGATGTTTACCATGATATCTGTTAACCTAGTTTACCACTAGCTTTTGTGGGTATATATTAAAAAGAGAAAGAGGAATCATCACGAGCCCAGGGTGTCCAACCATTCATGAACAATTAAACCACCACACCCTGCCATCTCATAGATAGGTATATATATACACACTAACTCTATGTAGATGTAGAGAAGGTCGCTGTCAAGAGGAAACAAGACCATCATATTTGATGGAACGACTACATTGCATCACTTAGAATTCAATCACAAATTGTGAGTGATGAATCAATCAAGGTATGAGAGAACTAAAAAACAACATTTTATCTTTCTAATTTTATTTTCACCACTGCATGTTTCTTTAATTCACCATATATCTAGTGCTTTCCTTGGGTGGCTCCTAGTCTTTGAGCTGTTTTCGGGCGCCATGCCTAGTCTAGGTAGATGGCAATTTTTATTGTTATCTACCTATTCGATGCTCTTAGTCTAGCTTTGTAGTAGACGGATGTTAAACAGGACCATCTCGGAATCATATGTTGGCTTTGCCGGTCGGTATGATTTTCGTTAGATGGTCCGCGCTAAGAGAAAAAGCTAAAGCCTAGATTTTCATGCATATCACTTATTTAATTTCCTTGTTTTCAGTACCATGGCATGTTTTCTTAATCACATTCATCCGCTCCATTTGCATTGCTTGCATATAAAAACAAAATGGTTCTCTGATTCATCATTCAATGTTCACACACCTGTTTGAATCAATCTCATGTTTATCATTTTCATACTACCTTTCTCTACACTAGTATGCTGAAGTTTGGGAGTGTTGGTCAATTGCAATGATCATACTTCCATAGGCTTCTTAAATTAAGCATGGTGCTTAGGTTAATTAGTCTATCTAAATCAAATCAGACATGGAGCCTAGTTTGATTTTTGAACTGAAACTACTAGTATAGACTTTGGTTGTATGCCTGGACTAACCCTTGCAGGGAATTATCAAATTCATGTTGGTAAGTCCTTGAGATAAATACATAATGGAGGTAAATCAAGTTAATTTGGTGAACTTTGAATGAAACCTTGATCTAAAAGAAAAAGAAAATAAATAAATCACACACCCACCAAGCCAAAACCACACAAAAATCACGATGGCTTGACAGAGACAAGAAGTGCAAAAATCCATATCCTCATCTCCGGGATTGGATAACACACAATTAGAGCAGAAATGCAATGGAGAAGTCCTACTCAACAGACTTAAAATGGTGAGCCCTTGCCGAAGGTAAATCGGTAGTTAACCTAAAAATTTTAAAAAAATCAAAATAAATTTATATTTTCCTAAAAACAAAAGTTAAAATTTTACTTCAAAACCAAATCTTTAGAAAAATAAAAAAACATTTTCTAATACTTAAATTGTCTTTTATCATGTAGTTGAATCTAGATGCATCTCAATTTTTGCTTGCATATGCATCAATATTTAAAAATAAAATTCATCATTTTACATAAAAAAGAATTATAAAAAATAGTAATAATAACATGACTTTTGAAAATGAGCTTAAAGACATTTGTAGAATTGCTCCTTTGGGTATTTTTGTCACTAACCTTTCAGGTTTGAGCAAAAAGAACGAAGGAGTGGAATGAAAGGTAAATTCAACCAAATATCATTTCAACAATGAAGCACATTCAAATAGAGAATGCTACCATCTAAACTTGGTTTTGCTTATCACAATTCAAGTGTGGTTGTGAGCTTCTCTAAAGCACCTCATGATATGCTTCATTCATTGATTTCATCATTGGTTGTTTCTACCTTATTTTACCAATATGCCTTGGGTCACCATGATAAAGTCATTCAAAAAAATTTACATTCTAAATAAAATAAATAATAAATGAATGGTTATCATTTTTCTTTTACTATAATTCTTTAATACAAAAATAATATATAATAATAATGTTTCCTTTGCACAATAAACTTGTTTTAACTTAGACTTACATTTTTTAGAATAAAGCAATAACCTCCCTATCTCCCGCAATACAAAAAAAATCTTGGTGCTAGACAAAGTCCCCTTCTGGTATTCTTTGCCACTAATAATTACAGGAACGAAGGATGATAGATGTCTAGGAAAATGGATGCTGTAATACATGCAAAGGAGATGCTCCAACATTCACACTTGATTTTTAATGTCAAATGACTTAAAAATCCAAGTGTGGGGATCCGACCCTTCCATGCCATTATTCGGGTACACTGGTTTGCACTCCATTTCCTCACCCATGTGTTGGGGGATTAACTCCCCTTGGCGATGGAGGTAACGCAAGAGCGGGTTGTGCGCCCAAGACCGCGATCAAGTTATGGAGCCACCGCCGGTGGAGCCTTCGGCAATTCCTGGGCAGAGGTATCAAGCGGAGATACAGTAGGAGTTCCGCCCGCTAACCCTAACTTGGATGCTTTTGTTTCTACCACTGTGCAGGACGCGCAGGAGCGGAGCCCAAGCAGAGGCCTTACCTCTGCCTTTGATGGGTAGAGGTTAGACCTGCGCTGTATGGGTGGAGGTTCCGGGAGTTGCTCGGTGCCCTGGAATGCCACTCGGTAAAGTGCCAGGCAAGGCCAACAGGCGGGCGGTGCTCAAGATCTGGGGTAGAGGTAAAACCTCCGCCATCCGAGGGAGGAGGTCTGAACCATGCTCCTTCGGCATCAGCACTTAGGCCCCCACAAGCCTGATGGGCCGCAAGTGTCGATCCACCATGAAGCAGCCTTCATCACTGAAGAATGACCGGTTACCCTTGAGAGACTAGCTTAGGGAAGGTATCTGCGAGGAATATACCACCGCCATCACAGGGCAAGAATGTAATTGTGGTTTGTGTCAGTCGGTGCCCTATAAAATAGCGGGTTGTAAATACTACAAGGAGAGAGTAGGTGAATATAGTAATGAAACCCTAGCTTTCTTGGGTCCCACCTGTGCTTTCCCTAAGCCCACTCTTCCTCAACCTCCGTCCACACCCCGGCGGAGGTCCCATCCAACTATGCTAACGCCCACTGGGAATAGTTTCCCAACATTAGCACCCACCGTGGTTTGGCCAACACAAACCTGCAATGGCAGGAAAAAGGAAGGCACCACCTAGGCGGCCAGTAGCCTCCACCAAAAACATAAGGCCCAGGCACAACGTCGATAGCACTTACACTACACCAATAAAAGATGATGGCAACACTAAGACTTGGAACCAGCAACCTACATCAGAGGTTCAACAGGCGCCTAGCCTCACCCCTGAGCATGAGCTACAGCAGCTCCAAGCCCAACTACAAACCATGCAGCAAGAGAGAGACAAAGTTGCCGCCGCTTACGCTGTAAGTCAGCAAGCAATGCAAACATCCGCTCACACGGTGGAGATCAGGCAGCAACTCGCCCTTCTACAGGCAGAGATTTAGAGCATGCAGCCTCAACAAGCTCTTATCACCAATCCAAACCATATGCCTCCGACATACCAAAATGTGGGAAACAATGCCCTAGCTACACTAGTCTCAGCAATGTCGATACCTCTGGCTCTTACCTCTGTCACATAAAAAATAACAGACCCCAAATCCCCATTATCCGAAGGTATTGAAACTTCACCTTGGCCAGTTACCTACAAGCTGATCACTTTGCCAAAATACAATGGCAAGTCAGATCCTTGCCAGTTCATCATGAGTTTTGAGGCAGCGGTAGCATCAGCCGAGGGCAATGACAGTGTTTTGGCCAAGTCATTCGTTATTGCTGCTGAGGGCGATACCCTAGCTTGGTATTCAATGCTCAAGCCAAGCACAATATACTCATGGGAGAACCTCTGGGACAAAATTCTAGAAAACTTCAAAGGCTTCTCCAGCGAGTCCTTGACCTCCACAGACTTGTTTCAATGCAAACAGAGCTAGGGAGAGCCTCTAAAAGATTATTTCCAATGGTATGTACAACTCAAGGCTTGAGCACCCAATGTCTCAGACGACGTAGCCATAGAAGCAGCTATCAAAGGCCTACGCATCGGAGCCTTTCTTGCCCACCTAGCCAGAGAGAAACCAGCAACAATGCAACAACTATACTCAGAATTCAAGAAATACTGCAAATCAGACGATGATTACCACAAAAGGCTGGAGGAGCAAAACTAAGGAAGACAACACGGAGGTAGAAACGGGTGAAGGAATGCCATTGGACAAGGCTAGCAGTAGCAGAGGTTAGGGAAGGACCAGCAAGTGTTCAACATTGAACACTAAGTCACCAACCAGCAAAGCCAGCCTCCCTCATAGTCTAGAGGACAAGCCTCATCTCAGAGACAGTACCAAGGCAAAAGCAATGACCAAGGTAGAACCTAGAACAAGAATCCAAGACAAAGGCAGCGGAAGCAGTACTGTTTTTTCCATGGGGAAGAGAAGAGGCACGTCACCAGGGACTGCCCAGACGCCAAAGAAACCCAAGAAAGAATCAAGAATAGAAGACCACAACCTTTGCTGCAACCTCTGGCAAGAGATGTGAACCACATCTTCGCTCCACCCATACACCAACAATACTACCCACCTTACCCAACCTATATCCCCAACCAAGCCAATTCTCCCAACCTAACCTCTGCCTATTACCCCAGCTTTCTACCAGCCTAGAGATCATCAAGCCAACCACCTGCTCAACCAAACCTACAGAGGGCGGAGGCCGGCCTAACGTACATCAACCAAAGACCCCCATAGCTTACTTACATAGAGGGCAGCTAGCCTCCGTCGGTTGTTAACAGACCGCACGAAATGCTACCACTGCTACTAGCACTACCACAGCAGCCCCTAGCACCAAAAAATGAACCCAACTAAGAAAACCAAGTGAACCCTCACGCGCCGCTACCAACAATCGGCATGATTCTACCAATAGCCAAAGGTTCATCCATGGAGTCCCAGACCAAGTGACAAAAGAAAGATCACCTCTGGTTGGTGAACAATGTTGTAGTGTAGGGTCCAATACGTTGCACAGACTGGTCCATCCATCACCTTCTCAGAACAAGACCTCAAGCTAGAAAGCTACCCCCATGCAGACGCAATGGTAATCAAAGCAAACATAGCAGGCTAGGGGATCAACAGGGTCCTAGTTGATTCAGGGAGCTCAGTAGATATAATATTTGTTAGCGCCTTTGACCAGATGAAGCTCAGTAGAGGCTAGCTGCAACCTTCGAACACTCCACTGATTGGGTTTGGAGGCAAGCAAGTCAATGCCCTAGGAATAATCTCCCTACCAGTATCCTTCGGTGATCAGGAGAATGCAAGAATAGAATATGTCACCTTCGACATCGTAGACTTGTACTACCCCTGCAATGCAATTTTGGAAGAGGTTTTGCAAACAAGTTTAACATGGCACTCCATATGGGGTACTTGTGCATGAAAATTCCTGCACTTCATGGCATCATCATTGTACATGGTAGCCAGAAGAAAGCAAGAAACATCGAGAAAGCAATTTACAGGTCTCAGAGGAACATCAACTCCGTAGACACAACCAGTCTTAAGGATCAAGAGGACACCAAGGTGGTACTGCTAGAGCAAGCAGTACTAGACAGGCAGGTGATAATAGGTGCAAACTTGTCGGCTAGAGACGAGGTGGAACTCATCGACACTCTTACCAAAAACAATGACATCTTTGCCTGGATAGCCTCCGACCTATAAGGGGTTAACAGAGATATAATAGAGCACGCCCTAGACATCAACCTGAACACGAGGCCGAAGAAGCAATGGCAGAGGAAAATGTTAGAGGACAGGATTCTCGTAGCCAAGGCGAAGGTTCAAAGGCTCCTTGACGCCAACGTTATCAGAGAAGTAAAATACTCAGAATGGCTAACCAACGTTGTCCTTGTGCCCAAGAAAAATGACAAAATGAGAATATGTATAGACTTCACTGATCTCAACAAAGCTTACAAAAAGGACCCTTTTCCACTACCGAGGATAGACGCCTTAGTCGACAAGGCAGCAACATGCAGAAGATTCTCATTGCTTGACTGCTTCTCTAGCTACCATCAGATTTGGCTAAAGAAAGAAGATCAAGAGAAGACAAGATTCAAAACACCCTTCAGCACTTACTGCTACATAAGGATGCCTAGAGGTTTAAAGAATGCAGGCTCAACCTTCGCCAGGATGACAACAGCAGTACTGGGAAAATAGTTCCTCAGGAACATCATAGCCTATGTAGACAACATAGTGGTCATGGGTAGGAAAGAGGAAGACCACATTGAGGATCTAAAGGAGACCTTGATTAACCTCTGATAGGCTGGGCTAAAATTCAACCCTGACAAATACGTCTTCGGAGTTAGTAAAGGAAAAATGCTCAGCTACATCATTAGCTCAGATGACATACGGGCCAACCTAGACAAAACAAAGGCAATTATGTTGATGGTATAACCTTCGACCAAGAAAGAGGTCCATAGGTTAACAGGCAGGATAGCAGCATTCAACAGGTTCATCTCCAAATATGCAAAGCGCAGCCTACCCTTCTTCAAGGTACTCAAGGGCGGAGGTAATGCGCAATGGGGCCAAGAGCAGTCGGAGGCCTTCCAGAAACTAAAGAATTATCAGGCAGAAGAATTGTTGGTATTAGCACCAGAACCAGAGGCCCCACTCCTACTGTATGTTGCAGCCTTCGACCACGCTGTAAATAGCGCCTTGATCCAAGAAAAACAAATAGGTTTTGAGGTTGTCCAGTGGCCAATCTACTACATTTTAGAAGCCTTAGCCAGTGCCAAGCTGAACTACTTAGAGTTGGAAAAAATTGCATATGCAGTCCTAATCTCCTCCAGGAAGTTGAAGCATTACTTCCAAGCCCATGAGATTACTGTTCCAACCTCCTAGCCATTGGGAGACATCCTGAGAAACAAAAAAGCCTTTGGCAGAATAGGCAAATGGGCCACAGAGTTATCTCAGTTCACCATCACCTACGTCCCAAGAACAACAATCAAGTCGCAAGGACTAGTGGACTTCATGGCAGATTGGGCACCTCCGATAGCACCAACTGGAGTACTACAGCATGATCACGCTACCATGACTTGGATAGTCTACACTGACGGAGCCTAGGGTAACCTTGGTGCAGGAGCCTTCGTAGTAATCAGTGCACCCTCAGGCCTTCGATTCAAGTATGCAGCAAGACTAGAGTTCCAAGTAACCAACAATATTGCAGAATATGAGGGGCTCATCTTAGGGCTCAACAAGGCAAAAGCTCTTAGGGCCAAAAACCTCATCATTAAAATAGACTCCCAGATTGTAGCCGGGCAAGTAGAGAAAGAATACACAGCAAGGGAGCTACAGCTCAGCAAATACCTGGAGGTGGTCAGGGGACTAGAGCGGAGGTTCAATGGTTTTACCCAGAAGTACATACCCCGAGCCAAAAATAGAGAGGCAGATGAACTGGCGAAGGCTGCAGCCAACAACTTACCATTACCAGCAAACATCTTCTACCAAGTCCTCCACACATTAGCGACAAAAGGGCTGACGAAGGCATTCCTAGAAGTACTACTCATAGAGTACGAAGACTGGAGACAGTTAATCATTGACTCGCTAAACAACGTTCACCTTATGGATGATGAAGCAAGCGCAGCCAGAAGCTACACAATAGCCAGAGGTCAGGTCTACAAGAAAGGGGTTGTTCAGCCTCTCCTTAGATGCATATCTCAAGAAGAAGGCAAAGCATTATTGGTAGAGATCAATTCCGTCGTCTGTGGTTCACACATAGGCCCAAGAGCATTGTCATTGAAAGCCATAAGATAGGGATTCTACTGGCCTACACATGTCAGGAACGCTGAGCAAGTTACCAAGACATGTGAAGCCTGTCAAAACTACCTTGTTGGCCCCCTGCCACCTTCGCAAGGGGGGAACAAATTTGCAGTCATTGCAGTTGAATACTTCACAAGATGGATTGAGGCAAAACCACTAGCATCAATCACCTCTGAATTAGTGAAGAAATTTTTTGGCAAAACATAGTATGCAGATTCGGAGTGCCAAGAACACTAATAGTTAACAATGGCAAGTAGTTTGATTCTAACAAGTTCAAAGAGTTTTGCACCAGCATTGGGACCAAGCTAGCCTTCGCCTCAGTCTACCATCCAGAGTCCAATGGAGCAGTAGAGCGGGCAAACAAGGCAGTATTCTTTGTCATATTTTAACCTCCGCAAAGGCAAGTGGGTGGAAGAATTGCCAAAGATTGTCTGGTCGCACAACACCATAGTTTCCAGAACAACAGGTTTCACCCCCTTCAAGCTACTCTATGGAGAAGAAGTCATGCTACTAGAAGAGATCAAGCATGAAAGCCTCAGCGCAATACAACAGACCATAGTGGAGGATGAGGAATATTCTAAGGAAACAATCGAAGGTATCAGGCTAGAGGCTGTTGACAACATACTCAAGTACCAAGACCAAACCAAGAAATGGAGGGACAAATCAATAGTAAGAAATGACATAAAAGAAGGAGACCTGGTCCTCCAAAGAAAAGCAAATGCAGCAATAGCCAAAAAGCTGCATCCAAAGTGGGAAGGGCCATACATAGCAACAGCAGCAGGCAGACCAGGGTCATTCTTCCTAACCGATGGTGAAGGTAAAACCACGCTCCACACGTGGAACATTAGCAACCTTCACAGATTTTACATCTAAAGCATTGTAAGAGCAGCCTCCACACAAGTTATAAGCGAAGGTTAGCTCATATCTCCCTTCCTTTTTACTTTTCTTAGCCGGGTCTACACTTTGATTTCCTTAAGTTTCTTTCCTTTCAACTTTTTGGGCCTGCACTCTTTTCCTCACAACGGGAACTCCTTACGGAGGTGAGGTTTTTAATGAGGCAGAACCCATGTAAAATCCCTCCAAACATATGAAGAGGTTTTCCCCTAAAAGAAATGTTCTCATTTTGTGCAAGTCGAAAGTGGCCAGCAACGAGGCCACAAAATTTGACAAAAGAAAAACAAAACAAAAGAGGACCTCCGTTACCAAGAGCCGGAGGCTCCTTGATAACGGACGACCTCCATGGCCAAAAAAGACCTAGCCCGTGAAAAAAGTCCTACCAAGCCGTAGGCATCACGGAGATACATTCCAATTGGCAAAAAAGCCACACAAATTACAAAGTGCAAACACACATATCTCCGCCCGAGGCGTTGGAGGTCAACAAACTTGGAAGAAGTCCTGACATGATTCAGGCACCAGGAGTATTAATTGCTAGAGATATGAATAACATTAATGCAGATTTGCAAAATCACCAAAAATTTATATCATATCAATGACAAATCATTAGCCATTTAGTAGAGCATTTAACAACATGACGTATCCTAGACTACAAAACCCGACAGCACCATGCAATCTTCACTCAGCGAGAAAAGGAAAAGGGGAGAGTAGAAAGCCTACCATTAGCCACACCTAAACATCACCCCCAAAGGTCATGGAGGCGGGTGTATCCTTATCAAACATAAGCATGAAAGGAACCGTACGAAGACTCATAAAAGAGAGAGCAACCACAACCTAGAACCTACAACAAGCATCCAGATTGCCTCCGTAAGCTGATACCAGCATCCATGAGCCAACCGCCATTAGGGGATCGCACGAAGACTCATAAGATCCCCCATAAACCAAGTCAGCATGCGGGCGTAGACCAGCATCACACATGTTCCATGGGTGTGCGCACAACCGTCAACCTCCACTCGCGAAAAAGAAGGAGCTCAGCAACAAGCGAAGGGCATGTGCAAGAAAGTCTTCTTCAACCTCCAATAAATGATTAGACTGTGCGGAGTGCCTCCAAGAAGCAACCGACAATCGCTCAAGTTGCACCAAAGCCTCCACAGCAACAAGTACAAGATCAAACATGAGCACCGCCTTGACTTCTCCACACACCACCACACAGAAACCAACAGCTGCAAGAAAGCATAGAGATGGAGGTTGCAGCTATAAACAAACCTCCGTAGTAGACTACGAGGCTGGACTAACACAACCTCACACGCGAGATTTGCAAGACCAAGAACCTTCGGAGGAACAAGTGGAGACCACCGATGCAGGCAAACCAATCATAGAGCAAGGCACAGCCACCCTCCTTGGCCACAGCGCACAGGTTCATCTTCACATACTACAAAGGAAGAATAAGGCGGAGGCACGACTCTCAAAATAGACATGAGCCAGCTCTCCATGACATCTAGAGAAGGAACATATTGCGGAGCATAAAAACAGTTATAAGACGAAATCGTCAATAAGAAAAACATTCGACATCTTTAGGAATTCGGTAACATTGCATAGACCTCTTACATCAACTAATAAAATAGAGCCTAAACAAATCAACATTGCAACTAAGAAGGCGAATGTCCCCGCCAAGCTAAAGAGCTGGTAAACTCGGCTCTTTCATCATCAACATCCCGCTCCACATCCTCAAACATAGCAGCAGCAGTGGAGCCTAGGAAAGACCTCCGCCAGTACCCCCAGGGCTCGCCACTCACAAAAATACCATTCAAATAGAATGTCAACGGGGCAACATCCTGCATGGGCCCTCGATCGTAAACCTGCGCAGGATTCAAATCTACACAAAGGACCTTAGCGTTTATGTTACAAAAGTGTAGCAAGATACTATACAAAGACATCTCTCCTAGCAACACAAATCCGAACCTAAATCTACACCTCAGGGTCTTCTAGAGCCGCCACAGATGTTGTACCAACACCTAGAATGGCTCCACCTCTGTCACGGAACTATCCAAATTATAAGAGCACAAGTCCAAAAACAATCACCGAAGCGATCAAATTCTCAAACTTGTGCCCATATAACTCCGGTAGTCCACGAAATCACAAGGGATTTCAAACCAAACCGAGAACAAACCAAGATTGTAGTGATTCAACATAACACACCACCTGTTACAATAGTTCATAAGTAGTTCTCATACCTCAGAGTATGAATAAGTTATTACAACCCAAATTAGGAATAGCGAAAGTAACATAGTTTTGAAACCACATTTAGTTCAAGTACTACCAGTGCGTAGTCACATCCTGCAAAAGCATATTAGAAGAGAAAACTATAGAGACCATGCCCAATGGTCTAGTCTTCACACCCAACAGCGAAGACAGTACTTCAGGTAACCAGTAAGAATCCGCTACCTACAACAAGGTGGGAATAAACCCTGAGTATGAGATGGTACTCAGCTAGACTTACCCGTCAAAAACCAGAAAGAAAGTGACACCAAGGAGTATGCAAGGCTTTATATAAGTGGGCTAGCTTGACACATTTGCATAAAAGCTTAAGTACAGATAAGTAATCGTTATTGCTTTAGGCATCAAGTTACTCATTATTAACTTGTCCTCTAGATTAGTACCTGTACTATAGCAATCACTTGATTCAGCTAAGCAGACAATAGTAACCATATCAGGTTTATAAGGCCATCATTATATCATCATCTTTAGAACCATCAGTAGATTTAGTGAAATCTACGTTGCCTTTGCTCTGTCAAGTTTCTCACTATCTGGGAGAGATGGCGATTCGAATCGATTCTAACTCAGCTGAGGGGGTATTCCTAACACCAACTAGACATACTTTGCAAGAGTCGTCAACAGTCACCTTTGGTATAACTCAGGATGGGACCGAATAGCGCCGTGCTCTCAGGGATTCCAGTGGCCAGGTAGCTCAGGACTTTTAACTCACCTGCCCTTGGTCCCACCTGGCTCCCCTACGAGGCGACTTACACTTTTCAGCTTCGCAACCTGAGTTGAGCTACTCAGCTTCACGGTTGGCAACCTCAGGCCGGCCAGCTAAGTGTTAGGCTACGTTCAAAATGACAAAGGAAGTACATCAGATCGGTCCTTAACCGACACAGACGGGGATAGTTCCACACCCAAGACCTCCATGCCTTATTGCTTCACTATCGACATCCCGTCCGGTCTAAGTTCATTATTAACACTTGGTTCTTTTCCATGATAGCAAATATAGACAACCGTGACCAATACTTCCTATCTTGCAGGTGATAGGAGATCACCTGACATTACCGTTCTAATTAAGCAGGGCTAAGCATATAGACGATTCTGTCTACATAGGATTCATGGATTCATATATCTGGACAAGGAATAATATAATGTAGCAAGGGTTCCAAACAACTCCTACCACTTAATGCAACAATACATAGAACATATATAATTAATTGCTTTGAAAGTAGGAGGCTTATAATGCTCCGGGGCTTGCCTTAAACAAACGGGGATGGCTTCAGGTTCGGCTTCACGAACGGCTCCCGCGTTTTCTACGATTTTGTCGGACTGGGCCTCCGGCTCCTGAATGGACTCCCGCTTCAGGGTTCACGCCTTGTGGAGCTTCGCTCGTATTACGATCCTCGGCACACCTATTGCATGTATATGCACCAAATGAATTTCATGTATGCACCACGGGGAACATGATGATTTGTGCACATGTATGAATGATGCGGGATGCATGTAATGACATAGCAACATCATAAGAACAAGACCAAGTCATGTGGTGCTCTATTCAAATCACTTTAAGCTTTGGTGCAAATTTCCTCTCTGGTATTAACATGTTTAAACATCCATAAATAACCACTCAGTACCACAAGATTCAAATTTATAAAATTCATCACTAGAGTTCTATAACTCCAATGGACATGCATGAGGACATTTTGAAAAGCTTATTAAATTGCCTACATTTCATCTTCAGATACCAAAGCATGATTCACAAGTTTACCAGGTCGAATTCAAACATTCCCAGAATCTGTTCTGGGCAAACAGAGAGCAAACTGCAACTGGACACTTCTTAAGACATGCATAATTCCTAAACCATGGGGCCAAATGCCACCAATTTTGAACAGATACTACATCATAAAGTTTACTACAACTTTTGTATACAACATAGAGCATGAAAACTATCCTAGCCTTACTCAAAATGTAAACCTATCAAAACTGTCCAGAAATCAATGAACTTTAAAATTATATAAAAACAAAATCTAAAAACATTGCGAATGGCCAAACCAACTTGACCATCATTTAGGACATGTCTAAAGAACACCAGATCAAATCATGTTACTTATGTAAACATCTATTTAATTAGACTTTTCTATTTATTTAAATGCATAGGCACAAATAACATTACTGATAAAATGTGCCCAGAAAATTCTAATAAAATTACAGAGGCACATACATGGTACCAGGAGGCTACCATAAAAATTTCATCTCAATTTGACAAGTAGAATTGGAGATATCATAATAAACAAATGTATAAGCAATATAAAGCATATACAAAAAGGAAAATTATAAATGAAGCATGGGACCTCCAAAATTCATGAAAGTTTAACTGAAGTAACATCATAGCATGCTTAGTATTCACACAATTTTCATAGCAAAAGGATCAATATAAAGTAAGATACAAAATTATCTAAATCACCTAATTAAATAAAGTGTTGGAGATGAGCACTCGCATCTTCATGTGCTTTTCCACAAAACTGGTTTGCTTGCACCATGTTGATCAAAGTAGGCTTGAGCTCAAATCCGTTATCTCCCACATTTATTGTCGGTCCAGTCCTGATGTTAGCAGTGGTTGGAGCGGAGAATTCACGGAGTGATCGGTCGGCCATGGCTTCAAAGTCTGGTGTTAAGCTTCTTCTCAATTGGTTGATCTCAGACGAAGTGGTTGGAGCCTTCTTGAGCTTTGCTCTTGTTCTTCTGATTAGAGCTTCGGGGTTCTCAACGTAGTTTGTCGGGAGTTCAAAACCAGTCATACATCACCCTGCATAAGATCAAAAAATAGACAAAATACAGGGTGAGCCTATTAGAGTAAACGATCAAGTGATGTAATTCGAATATCACATGTGTAAGAGTGTTCCTAGATGTGGAAGTGTGTTTATGCTCTTATGAATGTTTTCTAACTTAGTGTGCCATTCCGTTGCCTCCCCGGCAACGACGTCAGGAATGCTTGTTGACACTTCTTAGCATCACTCGAGTTAGGTTGTCATCCCCAACATGACACCAAGAGTGTGGTTGTATTGTACTCATGCCACTTAACTATATAAAGATATTAAAGTATATATCTGCAAGCGCACAGATAAATACACCCGGTGCAATATTTCACCCAAGTTTATCCTAGGTATCGTTATTTATATTTAACCAAAGGAGAACAAACGGTGGGGCACATATTAATTAAAGGCTACTCTACACATGTGATATGAATATTTGAAATCACTATCCTTTACTCTCAAACAGGAATCAATCAAATAAAAAGAGATAAAATATATGATAATCAGACCATTCAGATGATATTCCTTAGAGCAGTACTACTATAGCAAGTCATTGATCAGAATATAAAGTAAGAGAATAACTCCTAAGTAATGCATTAACTATTAGTCATAATCTACATTGATTAGTGCAATTATATCAGGCAATCATTGGCTAGGTTATCTCATATCCATAAACAAGGAACATCTCCATTACGAAGCTGAGAAACAGAGTAACAACTAAGTAATGTGACTGCGTTCTACTAAGTTCTACACTCGGGGAGTGGACTACAAAGGACTCAACAGGAATGTCACACCCGCGATCTACCACATGGCCCAGAGTATAGAGTGCATTTGCAGGTAAACAGTGTATAAGTACCACACTTATACAATGTTGACCACCCACCCATGACTCAATAAGGTGAGTGCTTTGCAAACATGTGTATAAACATAATGATAAACTATATATGCCAAATATATAATCAAAGCAGACTAATCTCATAATAATCAAGGATATAATATAGATTAAGAACAAGATCATATCTAATGTATCAAGAATAATGATCAAGAACAATGAACTAGAACTAGACAATGATGAACTAGAACAATTACGAACTAGAACATAAACAATTAGAACATAAAGAACTAGAACATGAACTAGATCAAGAACTAGAAGAACTGATGAACTAGATGAATACCTGAAGAACAATGTTGATACAAGAGAGAAGAACTGGATTTACCAAGCTCCTCTTGACTAGATCTGGAGCCCAAGGCTGCTTGACTCCTCTACTTCTAATTCTAATCTAGCTATGCCTAGATCTGATGGAGCTCTAAGGAGATGAAAGTTGCTAGTTGGTCTTCTGCTTTCTGGTTGATGATTGATTGAATGAGTTCCCCTTTGGAGGGGGGTCTGGGGCCTCATTTATATAGCCCAAAGCATGGAACCGTGGCCCTTGGATCAACCCAACCTTCACGTAGGGTTAGGATACATCCTTGGAGGCGGTTGAAGTAGCTTGCAAAGGAAGGAGCCGAGGGGCGGCGGCCAGGGGCCGGTCGGCCTAGGGTTGAGGCCGGTCGGCCCCACCTGGGCGGCGCCTCGTGGTGGCCCTCCTCGTGGAGTCCTCTGGTGTCCTCTAGAAGCCTCTTGCATATTCGTGACATGGAGATTAGGCCGATTGACGTGGGTTCCTTCTCATGGAAGATATCAATTCCTGAATTATTCTGACAACCCCCTGCAAAATATAGATTCACCAAAACTCGTGGAATTTTGTTAGTTGACACCCTAAACCTATGTTGGTGATCATTTATTAGCCCTTTATATATTTATTTTAACCCTTTATTATGGTAGTTAACCATTATCAATAGTGCACTAGGCCTAAAATGCAATGCAAGTTTTCCAACACCTAGTGGCACTAGATCATCGAGTTGTCCGATGAGAGCTCCCCTCTTAATAGTACGATCATCTATCCTAAATGTGATCACACTCTCTATAGTGTCTTGATCATCAAAAATAAAGTGGCCCTATAGATATCACCTTTGCCTTGAGCCCATTTTGTTTTCTCTTTCTTCTTTTCAAAATCCCGGCGCTTGATCATCACATGTGTTCACACCATCACCATGATCTTCATTTCATGTGGTCATCTCCATCCATGAGTGCCACCAAGCTCCATCACCAACCTATCTCAAATTCACACTTAGAGCATAGAGTTAGTCCAAATAGGTTTCATCAATTAGCCAAAATCAAACTAGGGTTTCAATCTCCCCCTTTCTGGTAATTGATGACAACATCTACAAAGATATGAAATAAATTCAAATTTGAATCCATGTTGCTTGCCCAAGCATATTTACCATGTGTAAAAGGATTTGGACAAGTTTCATGAACCCCAATTGGTAGCATTAGCCCCCCTACATATGTGCTAAGAGTTTAGATTGAAAGCTTGCACATATACATAGATTAGAGTCGTGGGAGAGTGCACCAAATGATGCTAAGGTGTAAGAGATGGACCTTTAAAGCATGATTATTAGAGTGCAGCAAATATACCATCCTTAGCACCATAGTTAGTTAGATACCACTTGGAATTACTTGCAAAATGCAAACACAAACACTAGATACCTCGTGAGATCAACATTATATGCAAGGTTCTAGTACCACTTGTGAAAGCAAAGCAAGTAAGCAAGGCATATCTAACTATCACCTATGCATGCTAGTGTTTCATTTCATCAATCAAACCTACAACTAGCATACACCACACAAGCATGGAATTTTAATTTAAAACATGTGCCATGCAAGCAAACATATGAAATGCACATTCAAATGCATCAATCAAGTTTATGAGCTTGCTCCCCCTACTTGTGTGCTCAAATTTTAATTGATGCCCTTACTTTCATATTTCTCCCCCTATGTCATCTTTTCACTATCTTTGTGCATTACTTCTCCCCCTTTGTCATCAATGACCAAAAAGGTTTAATTTTAGATAGTTTAAGATTATCAATGTCAATCAATGGGGTGAGGATCATTTTCCCAAATTTGATAAAATCTAGAACACTTGCCAAAGATATTTAACTCAGTTTGATCCAAGGACAAGCTTCTTCACACCCCATTTCAAGGGTTATCTTGACCAAGTTGAGCTAAACACTTATAGCTCATTTTCTAGATCAAACACTAGGTTCACAAGCCCACAAACATGCCATATGCTATCAGTAGATCAAGTCAAGCATAGAAGCAATAGTGGTACCATACAAGCATCAAATTCATTTGATTTTCATGAATGAGCCTATAAAATGTGAGGAATGACTAGATGCACTAAACAAGTCCTTAGCAAGGAATGTATGCATGCCAAACAATTTTTACCTTGGATTGCTCGAAGGAGAGGCATGTCATATAAGTGGGGGGTGCATCAACACATATTTGAGAAATCCAATATGTTGTTGATGGTTCTTAAGTATCAATTTTAATTATCCAATAAATAAGGAAAAGGACTTATATGCAAGCAACACCTAGAATTAGGGTTTGATCTGACAGAATTCCACGAGTTTTGTTGTTTATCTGTTTCTGCAGGGGGTTATCAGGAAATACAAAGGAAAGGCCCACACGTCGGAATTACATAGAGATATTAATGTGTTCACTGATTTTCTATCATCTAGAAGACTCCAGAAGCCACGGGATCGAATGGGAGGCCAAACGGGCCCGGGACTAGGGCGCCCGCCCTGGACCCTGGGGCGCCCGCCCTAGGTCTGCAACCAATCAGGATGAGTCTCGCGGATTATGCCCCACCGACCTAAAGGATCAAGGAAAACCGTGCGATTAATGTCGGTTTGATCCGACGGCCCAGGTTCACTTGAAGGGACTATATAAACAGGACCCCTGGCCCCTGGAGAGGAGAATCCAAGTCCATTATTTTCATATTTTCCAGAGAGGATTCAGAGAGAGAGGTTCCCTTAGGGTTCCCACCTCATTAGGGCTTAGCATCCAATGTGAGATTAGACTTAGTTCTTCTAGATTGGGAGAGATAGAGTGGAGGTATAGATCGAAGGAAGCCCGGCCTGTCGGTGACTACTTCGAGGTTGTACCTGCGGGATCAAGTTCTCCTAACCCGAGGCTTGCTCCTAGGATTCTTCAGTATTTCGACTTCTAAATTCTAGTAAGTTCTTTGTTTTATTGTTCTTTGGTTTATGAGTTTACTTTAATCTCTTCGCGTAGAGTTTAGAGTAATCATCTCTAGCGTAAACGTGGTGTTTGGGCTAGGATACTCATAGATATCCCCTGTCTAGCCGGACCGTGGTAGTAGCGAGGAACGTGACATTTCCGTAGCTACCTTTGTATTCCATATCCCGTTAGCAGGATCAATAGGGTTTATAGGTGCGGGTCGAACATCCTTTGAGGTGTCTAGATTCCGTGAGCCTCCCCAATAGAGCAGTAGATCATCCTTACCAAGGTTAGAACGAGAGTGCAGTTGCAGTCTTCTCTATACATCGCTCACATCAAATCACAGTGGTTGTAGCCTAAAGGTTAGTAGTAATAGATTTGGTTAGTCAGATGCACGCTTTCTCCTAGTGGTAAAAAAAATAAATACGATACTCTGGATAACATCCCGGGTGAAGTGCTCACCGATATCCGTGCGCTTGCGGATCATTTCCTAATTGCGTTACCAAATATCAACATATGTTCAAGTCATTCCTTAGCTTGCAAAACCTCTTCTCATCAAGTGGCTTGGTGAATATGTCGGCAAGTTGATCTTTGGTGCCCACACTCTCAATTGAAATGTCCCCTTTTTGTTGATGATCTCTTATGAAATGGTGGCGGACATCAGTATGCTTTGTTCTTGCATGCTGAAACGGATTGTTGGTTAACTTGATTGCACTCTCATTGTCATATAGCAATGGCACTTTCTTGAACTTGATTCCAAAGTCATTCAAGGTGGCCTTCATCCAAAGAATTTGTGCACAACAACTACCAGCGGATATGTATTCGGCTTCGGCGGTTGATAATGCAACACTATTTTGCTTCTTTGATGACCATGAAACAAGTGATCTTTCCAACAATTGACAAGTGCTTGAAGTAATTTTCCTTTCAACCTTGCATCCCGCATAATCGGAGTCGGAATATCCAACTAACTCAAACTTTACTCCTTTGGAATACCACAAACCAATATTTTGTGTATGCTTCAAGTACCTCAATATTCTCTTTGTAGCCTTCAAATGACTTTCTCTTGGTGAGGCTTGAAATCTTACACACATACACACACTAAACATGACATCCGGCCTTGATGCGGTCACATAGAGTAGGCTTTCAATCATAGACCGATACAACTTTTGATCCACCATGTTGCCACTTGTATCACTATCCAAATTACCATTTGTTCCCATTGGTGTACTAATGGCTTTTGCTTCATTCATGCCAAATTTGTTGAGCATGTCTTTGATGTACTTGCCTTGACTCACAAATGTTCCATTCTTCAATTGCTTGATTTGAAGACCAAGGAAGTAATTCAACTCTCCAATCATGGACATCTCAAACTCATTAGCCATCATATTCCCAAACTCTTCACAAAAGTCTTAATTGGTTGATCCAAATATGATGGCATCAATATAGATTTGCAACACAAACAAATCCTTTCCAATCTTCTTGGTGAAAAGAGTGGTGTCAACCTTGCCCATCATGAATCCGTTTGAGAGTAGGAAGTCCCTCAACCTCTCATACCATGCTCTAGGTGCTTGCTTCAAGCCATACAATGCCTTCTTCAACTTGTACACATGGTCAGACTTCTTATCATCTTCAAAACTGAGTGGTTGCTCAACATAAACTTCTTCATTGATGTAGCCATTTAGAAATGCACTCTTGACATCCATTTGATAGAGCTTGATGTTGTGGGCACAAGCATAGGCTAGCAAGATTCTAATTACTTCCAATCTACCAACCAAGGCATATGTTTCTCCAAAGTCAAGAACCTCTACTTGAGTGTAACCTTGTGCCACCAAGCTTGCTTTGTTCTTTACTACTATCCTATCTTGATCTTGCTTGTTTCTAAAGACCCATTTAGTTCCAATCACATTATGGTTCTTTGGTCTTTCAACTAACTCTCATACTTGATTTCTCATGAAGTTGTTCAATTCTTCATGCATAGCATTCACCCAATCAATATCCTTCAATGCTTCTTCTATCTTCTTTGGTTCAATGGATGATACAAATGAGAAGTGCTCATAAAATGAAGCCAATCTTGATCTAGTTTTCACACCTCTAGAAATATCTCCAATTATAGTGTCCAATGGATGATCTCTTGCAATGTTGGGTGGTTGGAGTATTGGAACATTGTTGCTTGCACTTGCTTGCTCATTTGGTTGACATGATGTACTAGCCACTTGATCTTCTTCATTGTCATGAGAGCCACTTGTACTTGCTTGATTAGTGTCAACTTGTACATTTGAGTTAGAGAGCACTTGCACTTGATCATCTTCTTCATCAATCTCTTGCCTAGGCCTCAATTCACCAATATCCATGTTCTTCATGACATTTGAAAGTTAAGTGCCTCTAACATCATCAAGATCCTCATTCTCATCTTGGGAACCCTTGATTTCATCAAATTCAACATCATGAACTTCCTCAAGAGTACCACTTGCCAAATTCCAAACTCCATATGCTTTGCTAGTGGTTGAGTATCCAAGCAAGAATCCTTCATCACATTTCTTGTCAAACTTGCTCAATCTAGTGCATTTCCTCAAAATATAGCATTTGCAACCAAAGACCCAAAAATATGCAATGTTGGGCTTTCTACCATTCAAGAGCTCATATGGTGTCTTCTCTTTCAATGGGTGACAATATAAGCGGTTGCTACAATAGCAAGCCATGTTGATTGCTTTGGCCCATAAGACGGACACACATTGTACTCACTCAACATTGATCTTGCCATGTCAATCAAGGTTCTAATCTTTCTCTCAACAAGGCCATTTGATTGTGGAGTGTAATTGGCCGAGAATTGATGTCTAATTCCAAAATCATCACACAACTCATCAATTCTAGTATTCCTGAACTCACTACCATTGCCACTTCTAACTTTCTTGATGATTGTTTCAAACTTGATCATTGTGTATGCCCTTGACAAATGATTTGAATGTTGCAAACACATCACTCTTGTCCACTAGAAAGAATGCCCAAGTGCATCTAGTGTAGTCATCCACTATCACAAAGCTATATTTGTTTACACCGATGTTAGTGTATTGTGTTGGCCCAAACAAATCCATGTGCAACAACTCAAATGCCTTACTAGTGCTCATCAAGCTTTTCTTAGGATGGGTGTTTCCAACTTGTTTGCTGGCTTGACAAGAGCTACAAAGTTTATCATTCTCAAACACAACATCTTTCAAGCCTCTAACCAAGTCATGCTTAACCAGTCTATTCAATTGTTTCATTCCAACATGACCAAGCTTTCTATGCCATAACCAACCCGTATTAGACTTAGTGAACAAGCATGTTGACAATTGAGTTTCACTAGCATTGGAATCAACCAAGTATATATTCTCATATCTAAAGCCTTTGAAGATCAAATTAGAGCCATCTACACTTATGATCTCTACATCATCTACTCCAAATATGCATTTGAATCCAAGATCACATAATTGAGCCACGGATAGTAAATTGAAGTTCAAGCTCTCAACTAGCAACACATTGGAAATGCTCATGTCATTGGATATTACAATCTTACCAAGCCCTGTGACCTTGCCTTTACCATTGTCACCAAATGTGATACTATCATAACCATTGCTATCATTAGTGTTGATTGAGTTGAACATTCTTTCATCACCAGTCATGTGTTGAGTGCACCCACTATCAAAAACCCAATGCCTTCCTCCGGCTTTGTAATTGACGTACAAAAGAAGATCAATTCTTTTTAGATATCCAAACATGCTTGGGTCCTTGAAGGTTAGTGACCAAGCTTTTTAGCACCCAAATGGCTTTCTTCTTTGAGCCCACAATTGGTGTACCAACAAACTTAGCCTTCACTCCATTCACACCCTTGGTAAGCAAATAACAAGAATCAAACTTAATTGAGGATATATTAGTATTCTTGTTCTTGTTCTTGCAATATTGCTCTACATGCCCAACTTACTTGCATCTATTGCAAAATTGACCATTGTTCACAAAACTAGTCTTGTGAGGAGCAAAGGCTGCCTTGCCTTTCTTGGGGTATAGCCCAATCCCACTTTATTGAGAGAAAATCTTTGGCTACCCAAGCACTTTAGCAAGCGGGCCTCGCCACCACTGTTCGCCTAAACGCCCATTTAGCCCATTTAAACACCATATAAACACTACACAGTGATGCTCTATTTCTGTTTAATCATTTGTTTACCCCGTTTAATCATCCGTTTAGCCCATTTAATGGACTGTTTAGCCCGAATAATGGCTAAACAGTAGGTGACCGACTGTTTACCGTTTAGCGTTTAGGAAAACATTGCTCGCCACTATAGGCATTGCCTAAGGCACAAGTAAGCTCATTTACCTCCTTCTTGAGGGTCTCATTCTCAACCATAAGTGAGGCATCACAAGTGAAACCATCACTCATAGGTGAAGTGGAAGTGGATGATGAGCTACATGAAGGGTTAGTGGGAGCAACAATGATAGGCTTATAGAAAGACTCATCAATTATGTCACATGTTAAGCCGTTGTCACATGTTACAACATGTTCCTTCTCATTTTGCTCCTTAAGTAGAGAGGAATGAGCCTTTTCAAGCTTCTTGTGAGCCTTGCCAAGCTCCTCATGGTCTTCCTTTAGACTCTCATGAGATGCATTGAGCTCATCAAAGGCTTGCTTAAGGGCTTTTAGTTCCTTACGCAAGTCTTTGCATTCATGTCGACGAGATGTGGTCGGCAGTCATGGACGTAGCGTAACACCTTATGTCCTACGTCTCTATGGATTGTATTGATTGTGTATGAGATCAATTGATGGGGTCCTTGCCCGCCTTATATAGTACGGGGGGCAAGGTTATAGATCTAAGGAATCTAGTTCTAATCGGTTACAACAACCGTATCCGCATCGGATATGAAATCTATCCTAATCGACCAAGTTCCCTTGATTGTCAAGTTGGTCTCCGTATATCCCGCACGGTATGCCGATCAGTTAGGTGATCCGCGTGACCTGTTCTAGCGAGTTGGGCCACCTCCTCCGACGCAGCCCATTTGCAGCCATGAGGGTATGTGGGTCTATATCCCCAGAGCTGGTCCCCAAGCGCCATGTGTTTTGATGTGACACACCGTCTTGATCATCTCTGACCAGTGAGGCTTGAAATCTTGAGGCTTCCGACCAGAGGTATCCATAATAGAAGAGCGTTTAACCCTCTGACCAGTTTAACTGAATATCGACCACCATCCTGGTCAGAAAAGCAACTTGTCCAAAAAATACATGGTGCTCCGAGAAAAAAGAAAAACAATTCACCTCTGGTGAAGTGTGCCCAATTTAAGTTTCATTGTAGAAAGTTATTGATGCTCTGCACCATTGGCTCTGCCAAAACGGACAAGAGATGATCCTTAGGATCGGTATATCCAAGGTAGGGGTCGTGCCTCTGGCACTGTCTGATAACTCTATTGCAAAAACAGTAAGCACATTCACTGCTAGGTGAAGTGTGCCCACTTGGTCCCCAAGCCTGACAGTAGGTGACTCAGTCATGTTGTGTCAGGGTCCAAAAACAAATAATCCCAACTCAATTGAGAAACAGACCATGAATGTGCCACGGTGCCTAGCTCTACTAGAGGCCAAGTCCCCAGCTCTGCAATGGGACCAGTCCCTAGCTCTGCTACAGATGGGAGCATTGACCTCAAAATTCTTGAGAAACAAACCATGGCTCTGCCATAGAGCAGTCCCAGTGTTTCTATGGGCCTAGTCCCCAGCTTAGCTGCGGACTTATGACAAAAATCGAAAGATCCCAAATAAACACTGGCGTGCTCCAACTCAAAAAGCTCAAAGAAGCCATAAGCCAAGCCCGCCATGTAGTGGTGAGCCATAAGCGAGGCCTAGTTAGTGGCCCACTGAAAGCCAATAATTGAGGAAGTGGATGTGGCGCACAGGGCACGGTTACCCAAAAACCCTAGAAGTCAAAGGGTCACACCATTTCATATAAATACCCGTGCGGCGCCGCCCCACTACTCCACTTCTCAGTTCTCGTCGGTTTGTCTTCCTCACTCACTCACTCCATATCTTTCGCTTCCTACATAGCCATTGTAGTTGCATCTCGAACCATAGATCCAAACCACTCGAAGCCACCGTATTTCCGCTAGATCTAGCCTCGCCACATCCATCTCGCACACCGCGGCCGCATTTTGTTGCCGGAGAAGAGGGAGATGGCCCACGGGTCCCATGGACGGAGGGCTCAGATGATGTCGGCAGAGTGGACGAAATCCACAAGCACAGAGAGCTCCATCTGCAAGCTCGTCGACAGTGGCATGCTTCCTGATGCTACCATCGGAGGGTGGGGGCCATCTATTGGTGAGAGCTACCCAGACCCCCGCCCTGGTGAACTCGTTGCTTTTGAGGATTTTTACTGGCGCGGGTTTGGGAATCCTTGTCACCCATTCTTATGTAAGCTTCTTGATTATTATAAAGTTAGTCTGTGCAATCTACATCCCAACTCTATTCTGTCCATCTCCATCTTCATCAACTTCAGTGAGGTGTACCTTGGAATCTATCCCCACTTCAATCTATGGCATCATTTCTTCTGCCTCAAAAAGAAAGGGGGATCTGGGGGTCCAAAATAGCCAGAGGAGCGTATCTGCTTCTCTAGGATCACATGAAAGCGCAGTATCTGAATGTCCCTCTAAACACCTCAATGAGGGATTGGTACCACAAATGGTTCTACGTGCAGCAAGAGCATTGTTGATATTTGGTAACGCAATTAGGAAATAGGATCCGCAAGCGCACGGATATCGGTGAGCACTTCACCCGAGATGTTATCCTGGGTATCGTATTTATATTTTTACCTTTAGGAGAAAGAGTGCATCTGACTAACCAAATCTATTACTACTAACCTTTAGGCTACAACCACTATGATTCGATGTGAGTGATGTATAGAGAAGACTACAACCGCACTCTTCTTCTAACCTTGGTAAGGATGATCTACTGTTCTATTGGGGAGGTTTACGGAATCTAGACACCACAAAGGATGTTCAACCCGCACCTATAAACCCTATCGATCCTGCTAACGGGATATGGAATACAAAGGTAACTCGGAATTGTCACGTTCCTCGCTACTACCACGATCCGGCTAGACGAGGGGATATCTATGAGTATCCTAGCTTAAACACCACGTTTACGCTAGAGATGATTACTCTAAACTCTACGCGAAGAGATTAAAGTAAACTCATAAACCAAAGAACAATAAAACAAAGAACTTACTAGAATTTAGAAGTCGAAATACTGAAGAATCCTGAGAACAAGCCTCGGGTTAGAAGAACTTGCTCCCGCAGGTACAACCTCGGAGTAGACACCGACAGGCCGGCTTCCTCCGATCTACACCTCCACTCTATCTCTCTCAATCTAGTAGAACTAATTCTACTTTCACATTGGATGCTAAGCCCTAAGAGGTGGGAACCCTAGAGGGAACCTCTCTCTCTAAACCCTAACTAGAGATATGCAACTGAATAATGAATTGGGGTCTTCTCCACCAGGGGTCAGGGGCCTTGCTTATATAGCCCTTTTGGATGAATCTGGACCGTCGGATCAAACCGACCTTCATCCTACGGTTTTCCTTGATCCTCAAAGGCGGTGGAGCATAATCCGCGAGACTCGACCTGATTGGTCCCGGGGGCAGGGCAGGCGCCCTAGGGCACAGGGCGGGCGCCCTGTGTCCGGCCCTGTTACGGCTCCCGTTCGTTCCCGTGGCTTCTGGAATCATCTAGATGTAAGATAATTATGTGTTCGGTTAATATCCCGTCATTAATCCGACATGTGGGCCTTTCTTCCGTATTTCCTGATAACCCCCTGCAGAAATAGATAAACAGCAAAACTCATGGAATTCTGTTAGATCAAACCCTAATTCTAGGTGTTGCTTGCATATAGGTCCTTTTCTTTATTTATTTGATGGTTATAATTGATACTTAAGAACCGTCAACAAACACCCCCATACTTAGGCTTTTACTCGTCCTCGAGAAAAGGTTGGTTAATAAAACATCTGGGGTTGAAACATTCTTTCATACCTGCAGGGTGTTGTAAAACTCCACTGTGCACTTATAGTCAGGGAAATATATGGTCAGAGTAAAGAGCCTTTCTTCTTCTTAATCCCTATCACTTGGAGTTTTTACATATTTTTGAAAAGAAAAACTTAGCATACCTTTATCCTCATAGGTACCCTCAGAATCACTCATTATCTTTTATATTTCTCTCTGAGGCTGTTTTGATTTTGCAAAAATAATTCTTTAAGCATACATACCTTGCATTTATTGTATGGTCAAAACCGGATCCGAGGAGAAGAATACCATACTCTTTAGATCAAAGACTTTGAAAATTAAAAACTTGTCACTCTTACTGGCATATTGCTTATTAGAGGGACCATGGGCTATCATTTTCTTTTCATCATATTTTTATCATATCTCATTTTTTTTCATTTTGGGTGGATACCGAGGTACCCCTAATTCTACTGCCGGACACTTGTCCATTTTTTTTCCACGAGGTTATCGAGCACTTGCTCCTTTTTATTTCCTCGATATATTTATAATTTTGCATAGCCCATGCCTCTAATGCAATAATACTTCGGAAGAGTGAATCTTTCTGAATAAAAATGTCTTGATCTTAGGAGTATGATAAATCTCTCAACAAGGGTCTAACGTGTTTTGAACAAACTCAATACAAAGCAGATAGCTTTAATTAATATTTTCATGTTTAGCAGGCATATAAAACTTGAGGATGGTAGCTATAATTTTGAGATTTTTAAAACAAATTCTCCAAGCAATAAAGATACTAAGAATAAGGTACTCATACCCTTACCATCTCTTATTCCACAATGACTTTTAGCAACACAGGGTTTTGAAATAATTTTAATAATTGCAGGTTTCCAGGAAATATCACAGAGTGAGATTGATCATGATTATAAGCATTTTTATCCTTTTAATTTATCATGTTTAGAGAGATAAAATTCTGCACAAACTAAGGTGAGTGTGTAAGTGTGTAATAAAAGTGTGCAGAGTGTGTACCTGGTTCATAGAGTGGTGCGATCGAAGTGTGTGTGACATGTCAGGGAATCTCCCCCATACTTGTTTTCTGCTTTCTTGCACAAAAGTAAAGTAGAGACAGACAAGACATACTAATAATAATCTTTATTAATCTTGAGGCATTTATTACAACCAAATAATAATAATAACCAAATATAATAGATCTAAACTGATTATAAGCGAACCTAATCGAATCTAATAATAACTAAGACATATATAGCCCCAAGATCTAATCTAGATAGCTCAGCGACGCTCACGCCTCCTAAGACTATGCTCTAACTCATCGATCCTCTTGTTGGCGTCGGCAAGGTCATCCCGACTTTAATTTTTAATTGGAAGGTAAAAATTGATCACGTCTATTTCTTCTAATTCTTTATTGGGCTCTAAAAATAATTTAAGACGTTGACCATTTACCTTGAATAACGTACCTTCGTCATTTTGAAGTGTGATAGCTCCGTGGGATGATGAATGAATTACCTTGAATGGTCCTTCCCATTTGCTCCGGAGCTTTCCATGCCCGAAAAACTTCACCCTGGAATTAAAAAGTAATACCTTATCTCCGGGTGAGAACTCCTTCTTCTTGATCCTCTTGTCATGCCATCTCTTGACTCTTTCTTTGTAGATCTTTGAATTGTGATATGCTTTCTCCCGCCATTCTTCTAACTCCGATAATTGCATTCTTCTATGTTTTCCGGCGTTCTGAAGAATGTTCTTGATTTGCTTGTTAGAAGTCTCTGCTTGGCCACTTGTCTGAGGATGATAGGGAGTAGCGACGTTGTGACAGATTCCATGTCTTGATAGATAGTGCTCGAAGCACTTGTCAATGAAGTGTGATCCTCCATCACTTATCACTATCCTGGGGACTCCAAATCTTGGAAATATGATTTCCTCAAACATCCTCTTCGAACTGATATTGTCGGCATGCTTGCAAGGTAGTGCCTCTACCCACTTGGAGACGTAATCAACCGCCACCAAGATGAACTCACACTTCTTAGATGGGGGAAATGGACCCATGTAGTCTATTCCCCAAACATCAAAGAGCTCAATCTGAAGGTTGTTGGTGAGTGGCATAGCATCTCTTGTATTTATGTTTCCGTGCCTTTGACATGGCCCACATCTTCTGATATATTGCCTTGTGTCATCGTACATCGTAGGCCAGTAGAATCCACATTGCCAGATCTTTGAATGTGTACGGAATGCTCCATAGTGACCTCCGTATGGTGATGAGTGACATCTGTCGATGATCTTCAATCCTTCCTCAGTGGTCACACATCTTCTAAGTAGGCCATCAGTGCATACTCGGAAGAGATATGGCTCATCCCATATATGTGAACGACTTTCCTGAATAAGCTTCTTCTTGTTTGCTCCGGGTGGTACATAACCTGAAACCATAAAATTAACAATATCTGCATACCAGGGGTCAGATCTGTTAATCCCGTAAAGCATGTCGTCCCGGAGTGAGTCATTAATGGGGGGTTCTTGTGAATTCTTAAAGTACATTCTAGACAAGTGATCAGCAACAGAATTTTCTACTCCCTTTCTATCTTTTATTTCTAAGTCAAATTCTTGGAGTAATAAAATCCATCTGATTAAGCGAGGTTTAGCATCTTTCTTAGTGAGCAAATATTTTAGTGCAGCATGATCAGTGTAAACAATTATCTTAGCTCCAACTAAATAAGATCTAAATTTATTAATGGCAAAAACAACAGCCAGAAGCTCTTTTTCAATGGTTGCATAATTAAGTTGAGCTCCTGTCAAAGTTTTACTTGCATAAGCAATTGCATGATGCTTTTTATCTTTTGTTTGCCCCAAAACTGCCCCCACAGCATAATCACTAGCATCACACATAATTTCAAAAGGCAACGACCAATCAGGGGGTTGAATGATTGGTGCAGAGATGAGCGCATTCTTTAATAATTCAAAAGCTTTTAAACATGCATCATCAAATTCGAAAGGAGCATCCTTGGCTAGCAAAAGAGTGAGTGGTCTAGCAATAAATGAAAAATCTTTTATGAATCTGCGATAAAAACCAGCATGGCCAAGAAAGCTTCGAATTCCTTTTATATTCACAGGTGGAGGTAGTTGTTCAATTACTTCAATTTTAGCTCTATCTACCTCAATACCTCTTTCAGACACTAGGTGTCCTAGCACTATTCCTTCTCTAACCATAAAATGACATTTTTCCCAATTAAGGATTAAGTGCTTTTCTTCACATCTTTGCAAAACCTTATCTAAGTTCTCAAGACAACTATCAAAAGTTTTTCCATAAACTGAGAAATCATCCATGAAAACTTCCATAATCTCTTCAATCATATCAGAAAATATAGACATCATACATCTTTGAAAAGAAGCTGGTGCATTACATAACCCAAAAGACATTCTACGATAAGCATACGTTCCATATGGGCATGTAAAAGTGGTTTTGCTTTGATCATCAGGATGGATAGGGATCTGGTGATACCCTGAATATCCATCTAGAAAACAGAAAAACGAGTGTTTTGCTAACCGCTCAAGCATCTCATCTATAAAAGGCAAAGGAAAATGATCCTTTTTCGTGGCTTTATTAAGTTTTCTATAGTCTATGCACATCCGCCACCCAGTGACGGTGCGTTGCGGAATTAGCTCATTCTTATTATTAGTAACAACAGTCATGCCTCCCTTTTTAGGCACAACTTGAACAGGGCTTACCCACTCACTATGCGGCACAGGATATATAATCCCTGCATGCAGCAACTTTATAACTTCTTTTTTAACTACCTCTCTCATCGCGTTGTTAAGTCTACGTTGAGGCTCTCGAGAGGGTGTAACAGAAGGATCTGTCGGAATACGATGGGTACAAATCATAGGACTGATTCCTGTGAGATCTTGAAGTGAGTAGCCGAAAACAGAGTGGTGTTTTTCAAGAATGGTCATTAATCGCAGAGTTTGCTCCTGAGTGAGTTTATTACTAACGATCACAGGAAACTCTGGATTATTGTTTAGGAAAGCATAGATAAGACCGGGTGGTAAAGTTTTAAGCTCTATAGGAGGTCTGGGTGTTTCTGAAAACTCATCTAAAGGTTCAGATTCAGAAGGTTCAGCTTCCTCTTCTATGAAGAAAGGGGCTTCTTCTAAGTCTGATTCATTTAAAAGCTCTAGAGACGCAGCTTTTACCTCTTCCATAGGATCAGGCAAAAGAGATGACTCGATCTTATTATTCAAGGAGTGAGAAATTGTCATAGGGAATTTAAAATCCTTTCCAAAAGAAATGTGTAGCTTTCCAGTTTGACCTTCATAAAGGAGTCTTCTAAATGGTTGTCCTATCAACAGGTCGAAGTCCCATGTATCAAAGATATAAAAGTTCAAATGAATCATGGAGCCTTCTACCATAAAGGGTAGGACATTCACAATTCCAAGACTGGGGACCAATCGTCCCGAAGATTCCTTCATGAACTTTGTTGTGGGGGTTAAAATTAATTTTCCAAATAATTTAAGTGCAAAAGCTTCAGACATGATATTGATCCCCACAACAGGATTATAGAGAGCATCAAATTGATCAGAATCATAAGCACAGCGTATAGTGATAGGAGGTGTATCCAAACGGATCACTTCAGAGGAAAGCTCTGACTCCTCCAACCATTCGCTACTCATGACTGAGATAAGCTCTCTCAATTGATATTCACTTGGTAAACAAATGCTATAATGGCCGCTTTGGGGTTTGTCTATAGAATGGTAGTTTGAAATGTTTCCAAAATCGGCAAAAAGATCGGATTCTATATCCAGCATGAAATCAGGTGGTAGAATTTCTTCCTTTTGTGGCTCAGAACCTGGGATAGCTAAAGTAGATGAAAAATTTGGCAGAGTGTCTACTTCGGCTTCGTAGGTTTTATCATGGAGGGCATTATCCATCTCAGCTTCTAGGATTCTATTCAAGATCGCTCTAGCTTCATCAGTAGGGATACGAAAGAAAGAACCTCTAGCCATAGTATGCAGCATTTGTTTATTATCTCTCTGAAGACCTCGAAAAAAGTGAAATAAAAGAACAGTGTCTTCAAGCAAAAGTTTTGGACCAGATTCTAAAAGATCAGAAAAACGTTTCCAGGATTTCCCTAAAGTTTCATTATCTTTTTGTTTAAAAGATAGGACTTCGAGTCTAAGGTCACCAGTACGGTCAAGGGAATAAAAATCTAGACAAAAGTTGGCTCTTAAAACTCCCCATTCACCTTGCTGTTGACTTACCTTCTGACTATACCATCGTCTAGCTTCTCCTCTTAAAGAAAAAGGAAAAAGCTTCCAACGTAAAGTCTTATCAGAGATGCCATCAATGCGAAGACAATCGCATGTCTGCTCAAAATCTCTAATATGAAGGTAAGGGTTTTCGTCTTCCTTTCTCGAAAAAGATAAATTTTGAATCATCGCAATCAACCTTGAACTTAACTTATACTGGGATGTTTGGATAGGCTGTGATGACTCCCATGGTAAAAGGTCAGTTGCTGAAGGTGTTGCGGCATCAAAGATAGATATAGAACCTTGGTTTTCCATTTTTGGTAAAAAGAAAAAGAAAGAATGAAAAAGATAAGAAAATAAAAAGTATGAATACAAGCTAGTAGTAAGACTCAAGGTTATCTCAGCAAACCGTCTTTCTCCCCGGCAACGGCGCCAGAAATGCTTGTTGATATTTGGTAACGCAATTAGGAAATAGGATCCGCAAGCGCACGGATATCGGTGAGCACTTCACCCGAGATGTTATCATGGGTATCGTATTTATATTTTTACCTTTAGGAGAAAGAGTGCATCTGACTAACCAAATCTATTACTACTAACCTTTAGGCTACAACCACTATGATTCGATGTGAGTGATGTATAGAGAAGACTACAACCGCACTCTTCTTCTAACCTTGGTAAGGATGATCTACTGTTCTATTGGGGAGGTTTACGGAATCTAGACACCACAAAGGATGTTCAATCCGCACCTATAAACCCTATCGATCCTGCTAACGGGATATGGAATACAAAGGTAACTCGGAATTGTCACGTTCCTCGCTACTACCACGGTCCGGCTAGACGAGGGGATATCTATGAGTATCCTAGCTTAAACACCACGTTTACGCTAGAGATGATTACTCTAAACTCTATGCAAAGAGATCAAAGTAAACTCATAAACCAAAGAACAATAAAACAAAGAACTTACTAGAATTTAGAAGTCAAAATACTGAAGAATCCTGAGAACAAGCCTCGGGTTAGAAGAACTTGCTCCCGCAGGTACAACCTCGGAGTAGACACCGACAGGCCGGCTTCCTCCGATCTACACCTCCACTCTATCTCTCTCAATCTAGTAGAACTAATTCTACTTTCACATTGGATGCTAAGCCCTAAGAGGTGGGAACCCTAGAGGGAACCTCTCTCTCTAAACCCTAACTAGAGATATGCAACTGAATAATGAATTGGGGTCTTCTCCACCAGGGGTCAGGGGCCTTGCTTATATAGCCCTTTTGGATGAATCTGGACCGTCGGATCAAACCGACCTTCATCCTACGGTTTTCCTTGATTCTCAAAGGCGGTGGAGCATAATCCGCGAGACTCGACCTGATTGGTCCCGGGGGCAGGGCGGGCGCCCTAGGGCATAGGGCGGGCGCCCTGTGTCCGGCCCCGTTACGGCTCCCGTTCGTTCCCGTGGCTTCTGGAATCTTCTAGATGTAAGATAATTACGTGTTCGGTTAATATCCCATCATTAATCCGACATGTGGGCCTTTCTTCCGTATTTCCTGATAACCCCCTGCAGAAATAGATAAACAGCAAAACTCGTGGAATTCTGTTAGATCAAACCCTAATTCTAGGTGTTGCTTGCATATAGGTCCTTTTCTTTATTTATTTGATGGTTATAATTGATACTTAAGAACCGTCAACAAGCATGAACCTTTTGTAGCATGTGACGTCAACTAGATTCTCTAGCAGTAGGAGAGCTGGTTGGTGAGACCAACCAGCATCGAGATGGTGCAAGTGCAGGAGCTGTTCGAGTTGTTTGACAAGACCCGGATCAATGGCCCGATTGTCACGATATCTTCAGACGGGTGTAGCCCTGTAAGGATAGGGTGCTTCCGATGTACGAGTACTCCGGGTCCACCGACGTGACCCGAGAGTCACTAGAGGAGCTCCCAAGTGTAGAAATAGATAGGCGGCTGTCACATCTATTTGACTTGGCGGGATACCGCCTACTGCCGAATGCGATGAGGGCGTACAAGTTGACTTCGCCTCCGCCACAGGTACTTGCAAAGTCATCCACAATTTAACTCCATACCTGATAGTTGCTGGTTTGCACTTATAACGCTGAGTCTGATCTGTGCAAGACCTGCGGCCAGGACTGGATAGAGGTATATGTCTCCGACGTGCCCACCGATGACTGGCCGGCTGGCGTGGATGCCTAGGAGACCCATGTGCAATGCTAATAGAGGGTGACCAAGCACAACAATACTGCCCCAAGCTCAAGTGATAGTAGCAAAGAGGGGGCGAAAGACGCTGAGCGCCACATGACGAGGAAGGTGGCCGGGAAGCGCCCCACATCAGAGGGACCTTCCCGGGAGAAGACATCCACTGGCCCCTACGCACGGGGGCCGCTTGAATATTGATGATGAGGAGAGTAGCCAGAAATGACGTAAGGTCGTGGCTGGCTTGTCAGACGAGGAGGAGGAGGAGGAGGAGGAGGAGACGCCGCTGGTGTGCCAACAGAGGATGCAGACACTGCCCCGCGCACCGATGCCACCAAGAGCGCCCACACCTCCCTGAGCAGCAACACCACCATGAGCACCGACGCTGCCGAGGGCACCGACACTGCCCTGAGTAGCAACGCCACCGAGGGCGCCAACACCATCATGAGCACTGACGCCGCTGAGGGCGTCGACACCGCCCTGAGTAGCAACGCCGCCCTACATGGTAACACCACCATCGAGCACCTACAGGACAAGCTCAGTAGTCCCCAAGTACGTGCAGACCATAGCGGGACAGGCTGGCAGCAGTCAACCGGCTGATGCCCGTGTCATGGGGAGTGGTAGTCGCAGCGGTCGTCCATTCCAGGCTGCATTCAGACACTCTAACATGTGAGTACCTCTGTAGTCATTTGCTATTATCTTTGAGTATTTTCTTATTCACAGTGCTGTAGGCCAGAGTCCATAGAAAATGTGGAACATCCTATTGGCGACCAAGAGCCAGTGGTTGCAGAAAGCAGCCGTGCAGCGGAGGAGCGCGCCGAGCACGGTAGTAACACCAAATAGCACAACATAGACCAATGCAGTGAGGGCTCAATGCTCAATGCTGACACACCAGATGCTGCCTTTGGCGGTACTATAGGTGTCGTGATCGGCGCTGGGACCAGCAACGACAATCCTGCTATAGAAGAAGATGCACCAGAGGCAACGGCGATCGAAGAGGAGCCAGAGATCGAGGAGATCAACCGGGCTCCAAAGGAAACAGTGCAACCGCAGTGCATCCATGTGGCCAGGAAGCATCACGGCGAGTGGGTGTTCCATGAGGAAGACCATTATGACAGAGCTATGCATAAGCTGTAGCGCACCATTGATGACCTGATAAGCTAGATCAAGGTAAAAGTGCCACAAGCCCTATCTTGTGCAGATGAGTCTTTTGTAGTATTATAGGAGTAACCCATTGCTGTACCGTAGAGTATTGAGAAGACATCGAAGTATCACAGACGATGCTTTGACACCATCATCTCGACGGTGGAGGAAAATGAGAGGCTCAAAGCTGACATAGCATGTCTCTAGGAGAGGCTACAAGAGGCCTAGGACGAGCAAGTTGCGCTGGACGGAGAGAGGGCAGCAATGGTCGAGCAGCGCAACTGCCTCAACCAAGAGAAGAGAGGTGCATAGTAAAAACTCTGACCATGTCTATCTTTTGACTTATTGATGAACCATGCCTTGCTCAGTCGAGATGGAAGCAGAGAAAATCCTGCTACACGAGGAGGTGGCCCGCTTGGTCAATGAAAATAAGGAGCTGATGAAATAGGTGGACCTGCTTGATAAGGTTTTCTAGAGTAAGTGTTCGACAAGTCAATTGTAAATTAATTCTTAAGTCACCATGCTCAGCATGGCCTTCTTGTTTTAAATGCAGCTATTTGCCAAAATAGCAAGGCACAGTTTGATGTCCTCACTTAGGAGGTCAAATGGTACCAAGACAAGTGCCAGGCGATGGAGGATGGCATCACGCCAGTTTTGTACCTGATCAGGATGGAGCCTGTAGAGCTAGTAGCCAGCCAAGCACCCCGACTAGGTGCCATTGTCGACAAGTGCAAGAACTCCTAGTCGTGGTTCAAGCAATACATCCGGGACACCGGTGAGTATGTGGCCGCCCATGTCCTAGCCATGGTGCAGTCACATTACCCCGGCGTGGACCTGAGAAGGCTTGAGGCTGACGTGTCAAGCAACACCGACTAGAGGAAGGCAGAGTAGCTCAAAACTACCTCACAAGCGACGGCTGCGAAGATGATTGCTGATGTAGACCTGTATGGTGAGACTGGGCAGACTAGTCAGTAAGTTAGTGTAATGAAGTACTTTTGTAGTTAATTATGATGAATCACTTGGTGCTTTTGTGAACCATTAAGTAAGTTGTGTGGAGCACTCAGTGCTAGCTCAGACCAGGTATTATACTTAGTATAATATGCAGTCGTAGCTTTAAGCGAAAAAACTCTGTTTTTAGCCATTTTGTCATGTTATAGTTAGCACGAATAGTTAACCCATCCTAGAGTTCCACCAGCTCTGGTCTGACCAACAATCCAGAGCGTGAGGCGTGGAGCCAGGCATGCGTAAGACTGCCAGCCTCGCTAGAGAGCTACTGCCGACCAATCGGAACGCAGAGAGCAGATCTCGTGCACGTGTGGGGAGGAGTCAGAGACAGCGTCGGCTCTGAGAAACTCAAGTAGGAGAAAGAACTGGTTAGTAATCTATTTAGAAAAATATAGGAGAATTCTGGAAACACAGTAAGGTTGCAGCAAAATGCATGATGAGTACTTTTATTGAATGCTTAGAATATAAAAAGAGTACATATCTTTATTTAGGAGCGCATCAAGTGTAGAAACGCCTAAGGAGGTCGATGTGCCATGAGTTAGGAATGTCAACTCCATCGAGATCACACAGCCTATAAGATGTAGGCCTAGTGACTGCCTTGACCATATACGGGCCCTCCCAATGCAATGATAACTTGTGGAGGCCTTCTGTCTTATGTTTCCTGCACAAAACCAAATCACCGACCACGAGAAACCTGTCCTTGACAATGTAGTTGTAGTACCTTCGCAAGCCCTCTAAGTACTTTGCCGTCCATGTGCAAGTGTCAAGGCGCTGTTCTTTGGCGCAATTAATCTCAAGCTCTCTGGCTTCATCTGACTTCTCCTCATCATGATTCTCAACTCTGGGTGACCAAAAGGTGATATCAGCTAGTAGCATGGCCTCAGAACCAAAAACCATGAAGTACAGGGAGACACCAGTATTGCGATTGGGCTGAGTTCTTAGTCCCAAGACCACGGCCGGTAGCTCCTTCAACCATCTCCCAGGATGCTTGTCATTTTCCTTGTATAATCTCTTCTTCAATGCATCTAGAACCATGCCGTTGGCCCGTTCGACCTGCTTGTTAGCTCTAGGATGTGCCACCGAAACATACTTGACCACTATGCCTCTGTCATCGCAAAAGTTCTAGAAATCATTTCTAGTGAACGTGGATCCTAGGTCAGTAATGATGCTGTTGGGCAGGCCGAAGCGGAGTATGATTTCATTGAGCAGCTCGACTGCCTTCTTTATAGTTCCTTTGACTAAAGGTTTATACTCAATCCACTTGGAAAACTTGTTGATAATTACGTAGACCCAACAAAAACCTCCTGGAGCTGGCTTGAATGACCCGATCATGTCCAGTCCCTAGCATGTGAAAGGCAAGGAAGCTGGAATGGTCTGGAGCTTGTGGGCCAGAACATGAATCTGCTTGGCAAAAAACTGACACCCCTTAGTGGACCAGCTTCTCTGCATCGGCGACAGCCGAGGGCCAATAAAAACCTGCTTAGAAAGCCATGTCGACCAGAGTTCGCGAAGCAGCATGGTTGCCACAAGCGCCAGCATGGATCTCCCCCAAAATCTTCACCTCTTCTTCTTGAGAGATGCACTTCTGAAGCAATTCCTCCTTCGCATTCTTACGCATAAGCTTCTCCTTGATGAGTGCATAGTGCTTGCTACACCAGACAGGGCGCTCCATCTCAATTTTGTCATGGGGAACATCTGTAGATGTGAGATACCATATGAACAGCTCTCTCTAGTCACCACCGCTGGTCAAAACCACGGCAACCAGCTGGTCTACGAGCGGCTTTTCAGCCACAGGCTTTTCTTCCTCCTCGATGGATGGCTTCACAAGGTCCTGGATGAAAACTCCATGGGGAATCTCTGCTCGGGTTGACCTAACTTTTACAACTCATCTGCTGCTTGATTGTCAGCCCGGAGCACGTGATGAAACTCTAGACCATAGAATTTATTCTCTAACTTCCTAATTTGAGCACAATAAGTGTCCATCTTCTCGCTGGTACAGTCCCAGTCTTTGTTAACCTAACGGATGACAAGAGCAGAGTCACTGAAAACCATGAGTTGTTTGATGCTAAGCTCAATAGCAATACGGAGGCTGTGTAGTGCTGCCTTGTATTCAGTGGCATTATTGGAGGCCTTGAAGTGGATCCGGAGAACATAGCTCAGCTTATCCCCGGATGGTGAGATAAAATACATGCCTGCCCCAGCACCATCAATGTTGAGGGAGCCATCAAAGTACATTTTCCAGTGCTCAGGGCAGCTCTTTGAGACGGGCGTGTTCATGTCTGTCCATTCGACGATGAAATCAACCAGCGCCTGTGACTTGATGGTCTGACAGCTTCAGAATTCTAGGATGTACGGGCTAAGCTCCAATGCCCACTTGATGATGTGCCCGTTGGCATCCTTGTTATGCAAGATGTCCCCCAGCAAAAACTCCGTAACCACTTCTATGGGGTAGGTATCAAAATAATGGCGTAGTTTGCGAGAGGTGATCAGGATAGCATACAGCAGCTTCTGGACCTACAGATAGCAGGTTTTGGACTCATTGAGGACCTTGCTAATGAAGTATACTGGTCGTTGAACCTTGTACACATGCCTAACCTCCTCACGCTCGACGACGATGGCCGTACTAACCACCTGATTTGTTGTCATGATGTAAAGTAGCAAGGTTTCTCCTTCCTTGGGCGCCGTCAGGACCAGGGGGCTGTGAGAAACTGCTTGAGCTTTGCAAAAGCAACATCAGCCTTCTTTGACCACTCAAACTTCTCCTTTGCCTTGAGGAGCTGAAAAAACAGTAGACCCTTCTCTTCGAGCCATGATATGAAACGACTCAGAGCAGCCATGGACTGGTAAGCTTCTGGATGTCCTTGACGCAGTTGGGCAGCTTCATCCTCAGGACGGCCTTGACTTTTTTGGGTTATGCCTTATACCATCATGGCTGACTATATTGCCAAGCAGTATACCAGATGGAACACCGAATATGCACTTCTTAGGATTCAGCTTCCATTGAAAAGCATTAAGGGCCTTGAAAGTCTGGTCGAGGTCATCGACCATGCTAGAGGCCACTATGGTCTTTACTACTACATTGTCAACATATGCTTCAATGAGCTGATCTCTGATTTGGTCTTTGAGGCACTGTTGGATGGTTCTTTGATAAGTCGCCCCAGCGTTCTTAGCCCAAATGACATGGTCATGTAGCAGTAGCGTTGACGGTGGATAACATCAACATTTTATATGTGAATAAATAAGAGAAATGGTTCAAGTACAAGAATATACATAGATCTAGGGTTTAAACTGACAAATTCCATGAGTTTTGGTGAATCTCTGTTTTTCGCAGGATTATTCCAGAAAATATAGGAAGAGGGACCTAATTGAGAAAAAGGACGAAACTTGATCGTAACGAAGGATACACTAGAAGACTATAGAAGACACTAGAAGGCACAGGAACGAACGGGAGGACGAGACACCGCTAGGTGGGGCCAGCCGGCCCCACCCTTGTGCTGCCCAACCCCCTGTGAGAGGATTTCTCCACAAGCTTATGGAGTATTCCTCCACTGCCTCCTAGGATGCATCTCCAACCTACGTCAAAGTCGATTTGATCCAATCAACCCCAGGGCTATATAAGGTCCCCTGCACCCCCCTGAATCATCAAGTCACCAAGCTATTCAGTTGAAGATCAATTCATCTAGAGCCAACCCTAATTCCTCATAGTTCCTCTAGATTAGAGCTTAGGCTAGTTAGATTAGGTCTAGAGGGAGATCAAGCCATGCTTGGATTCTCGACGTTGGCAAGAGCGTGGTTCGGTATATCTATTATACTTACTCTATTTCTTTATTTCATTGAGATTGTGTTGTTGCTACTATATTTATGTCAACATTAAGCTTTTATATCATTTATGTCATTGAAAGCAATGTTCATTGTTTGCTCTAGTTTTATATTCTGTGTAGCTAGATTATGGAAACCATGCATATGTTCGTATAGCGCTCACCCTACAGGACCATGGGTGAGTGATAGACATTATGTGAGCGTGGTGCTTAGATATTTGTTTATCTATAGATGCCCTTATATGCCAAGACGTGTGGTAGATCGCGTAGGTGACAGCTGCATTGAGTCCTTTGCAGTCTATCCCCCGTATATATTGATGTTGGTAGAACCCAGTCTCGAAGGAGAGGAGGACTCTATTTCCAACTTTCCTAAGTTGATGTTCCATATGTGGCATAATTTGGCTATGATCACTAGATATAATTAATTAGACTAAGCATTTAACTTGTTAGTAAGACTACTTAGGAATTATCTTTCTAATATTCTAATTGGACATAACGTATTGCTTAACTTAAGTGCTCTGAGTTACTATTTATTTGTCGTGATGATTGATCAAGTACTTATCATTCATATATCTTTATTTATTATCTTGTGACTTATTCTCTCATGCATATTCATAAATTATCAATACTATTGTATTCATAGTCATACCTTCCCAGTGGTAGAATTATAAATCGACAACCTGGTAATACTCTAGGTAAAATGCTACAATGGTATAATTATCTGTCCACTTGCAGAATTCTTTTTATTCTTATCTTAATATTCTTTTAGTCACATGAAATAATAGATTCATGTTTAGTGTTATTCTCATAGTAATGCTAGATAGAACCAACAAACATTTCTAAGTTCCTCACTAGGGATGACAACCTAGTTTAATATTAGAGATGAAGGTTAATTGATAGGTGGCTACTGTAACAGTGACAAGTTAATAATTACCATATCATTTCTGACGCCACTGCTATTAGTAGGAGTAATTCTATTTTTAGTAGTGGTGCTAAGAAATATCAACAAGCATTTTTGGCGCCGTTGCCGGGGAAGGTATTTAACTTAGAAAGTATTGTTAATTTTATTTAACTATTGAGAAGAAAAAATAACTATTGATCTCTACTCATAACAAGCTTACCCTTGTTTTGTCTACTTGTGTATCCTATGCAAGGTAATGTATGCGTAATCTTCTAGAGAACTTTCTTGACGATCCAGAAGCATTACTCAGGAAGACTAGAGTTAAACTCAAGAAGGTTCTTGCTCTTGAGTTGGAAGATCACCAAATCAGAAGAAGTTTAACACCAGAGTTTGAGGCTATGGCACAGAAGAGTCTCCGTGAATTCTCTGTTCCGACAACATCAAATATTCATACTGGACCAGAAGTCAATGTTGGAGACAATGTATTCGAGCTCAAGCCTACGCTCATCACTATGGTGCAAGCTAATCAGTTTTGTGGAATGGCTCATGAAGATGCAAGTGTACATTTACAACACTTTCTAGAGATCTGCAGCACCTTCACTATCAAGGGAGTACCTAGAGATGCTATTTTACTCTGCCTTTCCCATTTTCACTATTGGGAAAAGCTAAGCAGTGGTTCTATGCAAATAGAGAGAAACACACTACATAGAATATCTGCTCAACTACTTTCCTGGCCAAGTTCTTTCCCATAGGCAAGACCAATGCTCTGCGCGGGAAAATTTCAAGCTTTTGATAATAACATGATGAATCAATCCCCAAAGCTTGGGAACGCTTTCAAGATTACATTGCAAAATGTCTTCATCATGGATGGAGAATTGGCTATTACTGCAGACTTTCTATCATGGGCTAAACACTAGCACACGTGAGACCATTGATGCTGCTGCTGGAGGTGCATTCTTGTCACTTAACCTCGCAGATGCAACATCACTTGTTAAGAAGATGGCTTTCGATCAGAGCTAGAATGAAGAACGTGTTCAACCTCATAATAGAGGAGGAGGTATGCATCAACTTAAAGAGTCAGACATGCTAACAGCCAAGGTAGATCTGCTGATTAAGAGGCTCAAAGATCAAATGGGTGAGAAGAAAGAAGTCATGCACATTCATGATTCCCGCATGACTTGTGAAGAGTGTGGAGACACTGGGCATTTAGGGAGCAACTGCCCTGAACTCCAAGAGGATGTGAACTACATCAATAACAATAACAATTACCATCCTTAGCAAAATCAAGGATGGAATCAGCATCAGAAGCTAAACTACCAAGGTAACTATCAAGGTAACTTTCAAGGTAATAAGTACAATGCTTCAAATCAACCACCTTTGAGAGATGTAATTGCTGGTCAATCTAGATTGTTAGATCAAATGACTAGAAAGGTAGCTTCTACTAATAAAACTTTAGAAACTATAAGCACTAGAATGGATGCCTTTGCTTTTTCCATTAAGAATCAGCACAACTTTAATAAAATGATAGAATCATAATTAGCTCAGCTAGCGGCTGTTATTCCTCCATTGGAAAAGGTAATATTCTAGGCCAGCCGGAAGATTTAGAAACTGCAAATCTTACTGATATTTACAATGCAGCCAATTATTACATCGAACCACTAGAAGTGAAGTGGATTGATTACACACTTCCTGACAAGAAAGGCGATCCAGAGAGACCAGTCATTCCTATCTCCATAGGATGTCACATTTTTCAAGAAGCTATTTGTGATTTCGGCATAAGTGTCAACATCATACCCAAGGTAATTTATGATAAGATTTTAGGAGATCCTTTGTTGTACACAGATATGCGTTTGTAGCTTGCAGATCAGACACTGTGCTACCCTGAGGGAGTTCTTGAAAATGCTATCATCAGAGTGGGACAATCATATGTTCCTGTAGACTTTGTGGTTGTGAACACAGGAGGAGATGAGAAATCACCAATCATTTTAGGCCAACCATTCCTATGCACCATGAAGGCCATCATTTATGCGGAGCATGCCAAGATTGTTTTCACTATTAAGGACAAGAAAGAGAAGTTCTCATTCAGGAGCCGGATGCTGCACACACCTACACGACCTCATGCGCCATACAAGAGAGATGAACCAATGATGATCAAAGAGAAGAAGAAGAATCCTAGAAGCTAGAGGAAGAACAAGGCTAGACTTGCACAGGAAGAGACTATTAAGATGATCAACACAATCCAATCAGAGTATGAAGATTTGCTCGCTCCACCATTCCTAATCAAGAAAGATGATCCTAGAGTACTGACAATTGAATGTTTATTTAGTCAAAAAGTTTTCCAGAAGACCTGCGATATTGGATCGGGTGTCAACATAATATCAAAGGTAACATATGAATATTTATTTGGTAACGAACCCTTATATCCTACATATATGTAGTTACAGATGGCAAACTAATCAGTTCGGTTCTCGGAGGGAATAGCAAAGGATGTCATTGTACAAATCCAAGATCGTTATGTTCCTGCTGATTTTATGGTCCTGGACTGGGAGTAGAAGATGAAGAGACCCCCATTATCTTGGGAAGACTGTTCCTCAACACTGTAACACTCCGGTGTTATGCAATGCATTTTTGCATGGCAATCATATTGCATAGCATTCATATCATTATAATCATGTATGATAATGGTATAATTCGATTAAAATAAAAGCTTAAACATGCTACATTTCACGGATTATAATAATATGATAATCACATTATATCAAAAGCCTTGCAACCATAATTCTTACATCACTTGGAACCTTAGTTCAAATTTTGGAGCTCAAATTTGGTCAAAAACTTGTTCAAAAATAATTATGAAAAATATTCAAAACTATTCCCTAATTTAGCTTTTATTTTGTCATTTAAAATCTATTAAGAATTTTGAAATGGCCCCTTAATCAAAGTTGTAGAGAATTCAATTTTGAGCAACTTTTATTTTTGGGCCAAATCCATAAAATGCTTTCTTCTTGTTCAAAATTGGGTTTGAAGTTTGAAATGCATTTAAATTCGAAAATCAAAAATCAAAAATGGATTTTCTTCCTTCGCGGGCCGCCGCCACCGGTTCGGCCCAGAGCCAGAGTCGGCCCGCCTCACCGCGCGCGCGCGCCCGCACTGCCCCGCCGCGGCCCAGGCCCAGCCAGCCGTCTCCCTCCTCCGCCCGCGCACTCGCCCGCGCGCGCTGGCGCTCCGGCAGAGCACGCACGCCGCGTGGCGGCCGCATGCCGGCCACAGCGGCCGGGTGGCGCTCGGTCGCCCCCACCAGCGCGAGCGCCCACGCCTTAACCCCCCCCCCCCCGCGCAGCGCCTCGCCATTCCTCCCTCCGCTCTGCCTCCTCGCTTGTTCACCGAGCGCGGCTGCCGTTTCCGCCTCCGCCACCGCACGCGCTCGCCGGACGCGCGCGTTCCGACGAGCTCCGGCCACCGCAGACCTCTCCATCTCGCCACGAGCTTCCTCTCTCTCTGGCGCACCCCGTGCTCACCTCCATCTCCCGCGGTAAGCTCCACAGCCCCGCCAATCGCTCGCCGGAGTTCCGGCCGAGCTCACCGTGGTTCTCCGCTCCGTGGAAACCCCGCCTCCGCCTCTCCTTTTCCCTCACTCGCGCAAGCATCTTGTTCGCCTCCTCCTCCCGGTGCTCGGACACCATCTCCCGTGCCGCCCCATGGCCGGAGAAGTGCTCCCGCCGGTGAGCAGCGCCGCCGAGCCGCCATGGCCGGTGGCAAGCTCGATTTCGAGCTCCTCCGGTCATGCCAATGGTCTCAACGGGACCGCCTCGTCTTGGGGAGCACGACGGTGGTGACCTCGTCGCCGGCGACCTCGCCGTCGTCGAGATCCGCGCGGTCAGCGCCCTCCTTGGCTCGGAGCGGCTGACGCGTGGGACCCGGTTGACCCGCGGGCCCGCCTGTCTGTCTCTGTGTGCGCGCGCGTGTGTAGATCGCCGGGTGCGTCTAGCCGTTCAGCGGCTGGATTTAAAAAGGATTTTTGGAAATGATTTTTCAGAAAATGTATAAATGCTTTAGAAAAATTGTAACTTGCTCATTTTAGCTCCAAAATTGATGAAACAAATTTCTATGGACTCTTTGGGACCAGATCTATGATATAAAATTGTTGCATGTCAACTTTGATGTACTTTTCTGTAGAGTTTATAATTAAATAGTGAAATGGCTATTTTCTTGATAAATACTTAATAAATCCTAGAAAAGTCAGAAAAATATGATTCCAAATTTGTTAATCTTTTTGTGTCATGTACTTTCTAGGGAAATTTTATAGCTTGGGTGTTCTGTATAAAAATTTGTAGTTGCAGTTCAAATGCTTTTTATTACCAATATTTGTTATTTTTGTTATTTAAATAAATTTGAATAAAACATGCAAGTGATAATTTTTCCATAGTGTTTGTTTAGGTAGTAGATAGTAGAAAAATTTCTAAATCTGTTGTTTGATACTTTTCATAATGTAAAGTATTTTAAATATCTATTTTAGGCCCTAGTTTGTTATTTTTGTATAGTAAGTTCTAATTATCCAAATGCAGTAAAAATTTTATGTCAAGCTATTCTTGATATTAGTAACCCACTGTAATTTTATAAAATTTTTCTGAGCTACTAAAATATGTGTTGCTGTTCAACCTTAGGACTAATTAGGGTTTCTATTTATTCTTAATGCAAAGTTAGTTGGAAAATTATACTTTGGTGTATCTTTGAAGCCTCTCGATTTTTCAAATACTCTTGCATGGTAGAAACTAGTGTTGGTAGTTTCCGAGTACATGTTCTTGGATGACGTAGACTACCTTGTAGAAGAGTCATAAGTTCCACATAATCCGATGACGTAATACATTCATTACACCGCATGCATTTCCGCATCATCATCATCTCATGTCACCTCTGCAATGCACCTATGCATGTTGCACTCATACTTCTGCATCATACAGGATCGCAGGAAGTGGTTCCGACGGTTGTTCCCGAGGACGCAGAGGAGCAGCTCGAAGTGACGGAGCCGGAGCCAGCAGAAGCCGAAGAGGAGTCCGGTGAAGAGCTTCCGGAGTGCCCTGACCATCGTCCCAGTACCTTCGAGCGAGGCAAGCCCCGGAGCATTTCTCCCCCGGTTTGCAAATAATTATTTATTAATTTTACTTAATCTGATGCATTAAGTTTAGGAGTTGTTTGCAAACGTTGCTGCATTATACCTTGTTCCACCTTGTTTTACCCGATCCTTGTCACCCTGGTGTCCACGGTCAATACTTGCTTAGCTTGCTTAGACCGGTAGAAGTCGGGTGATTGCCTGTCATCCGCGAGCTATAGGGGATTACCTGGTTTTATGTGAAAGAAATGTCATGTGAGAATAACTAAGTGTGGAAATGAATATGAGACCGGGCGGAAGCTTGCAGGGTTCTGGACTGTAGTGTCTTCCGTCTGTGTCGATTAAGGACCGTCCGATGTCGGGCCTCGGGTCATGTTGAACGCATGCCTCACATTTAGCTGGCCGAATAAAGTACCTTTCGACCGCGAAGCCGGGAGATTATTCGGGCCGAGTAGATTGCCCGCAACGCACTGTACCGGAGCAGTAGTGGCAGGAAACGGGGGCGCGATGATAAGGCCAAAGAGCAGTCGGGCGGCCCCCGGGTACATGTGGTTCCTGGCAAGCTCGCGACTTTACCTGAATGGTTGACTCGGTGACCAATACCTCACTTTAGCGGGTGAGTGAGGTTTGTGTGAGGAATAAATTACCAGCTGGTCAATAATCGATTCGAATCGCCATCGTTCACTGGATAGTGAACACTTGACTTGAGTTACTTCATCGTAGTAATCTTGATGAAACACTTGGACAGTTATGTGGAAAATGACATGGTAATTATTGTCAAATATCAATGGTAATCCTTGCTTGCTTAATTACATGGTTACTTTAGCATAAAGTGCAAACATAGTTGACAGGAGAATAAAGATTTAAAAGATGACATGCTTTTGTAAATGAATTGCTAAGCTAAAAATGCTTTTCTTGCAAATGAGTCAGCTACCCCACCAAAATGCCTATCATGATCCTTGGAGTCTTTTGTTTTGGTTCTGTCGGGTAAGTCTAGCTGAGTACCTTCTCGTACTCAGGGCTTTGTTCCCACTTGTTGCAGATGGACAGATGTACTATGGTTATTGTATCAACTGTCTCTACCCTGCGATGGGCGAAGCCTAGGACCATGGGCAATGGTCACTCACTACTCCTCGCCTGATGCTTTTGTGGGAGATGATCGCGAGCTGGCACTTTATTTTGGAAAGTTGTGCGTGTGTGTGTGTGCTTTGAACTAATGCTTCCGCTACTTTATTTGAAACTGGTTTGTAATAACTATGTTTAAACTCCGATGTATTTTGTGCCGCAAACTACTGTGTAACTTATGAAGGTAATCGCTGAACTTATTACGATCTTGGCTGTGATGTGAAATGGTTTGAAATCCGTCGAGATTTCACGGACTACCGGGTTATACGGGCTTAAGTTTGATAAATTGTCCGTCCGTTGGATGATTTTCTTACTTAATCTCGTATAATTGGGCGGTTCTGTTACAGCTGGCATCGGAGCATGGTTTAGCGTAATTACTGTTCATAAGTGTATTTAAACCAAAACCCTGCTTAAAAAGTGTGATTTTGAAACTAAAAAGTGTGCCAGTGGTCATATCCTGTATGCCCAGTTAAGGACTCTAGGTGGCTATTTAAGTACTAACTTGGGGTTCTGCACCATATTTCTTTTTCGTTGCTCATACGGCGTGCTATTGTATGAGTGCCACTTAATTGAGTGGTAATGTATGGATCAGTTACCTCTATGCTTCGGTAAGTGTGAGTTGTGAGAGCATGATCGGATACACCGCCGATCTAGGGAAAGTGCTTATATGATACTTGGATAATTACATGTTTTACACATGTTTTTATAAAAGTGTCGCATGTGTGGGTGTTCCGTCCGTTGAGGCGATGCCGTCAATAGGACGATGTGTTTGGGTAGTTACTACCGTTGTACACGCATCTGGGGATTCGTGTAAAGCGTGTAGGTAGATTTACTGCTTTCATGCATTCATGGGGAAATGGGCTGAAATGAGTTTCCTGCAGGTACATAACAGCGTATCGTGTAGACCGAATTAGTTACGTATATGAGAGATCGTTGTATGCCACCGAATTCACCGTTAGATGCTTTTTCATAAGTTTGTGAGAACGTAAGACTCGTGCATGCATCATATTGTTTGTGCATTCCATTCATGGCATGCATTCCTCCCCTTATAAAAGGATTATCCCATTTCGATAAAAGTGACCTCAACTAAAATATGTTCTCACCGGGTAATTTAAAACTTGTGCTACAGATGGCCCGCACGAAGCAGACTGCCCGCAAGTCCACTGGAGGAAGAGCACCCCGTCGTCAGCTAGCCCCGCGGGAGCACCGCAACACGGACACTTTTCTAAGCGAGTTTGGCATGCCCACCTTGCTTTGGAGAGTGCTCCATGATGTGGGGTACCCGGAGGGACAAGAGCCAGTTTACTCTTGGAGCGAGAGCCAGCTAGCTGAAGATGGACTTGCTGTGGTAGAGATCACCGTCCCTGCTCTTGGTGATGCGCCAGAATGGGATGGTTGGCATCTGGAGTTCGAAGGACGCACTCCAGTCGAGGGTGCAGAGGGCGCAGCTTTTCGCGTCATCCGAGACATCATGAGCAGATTTCCCAATGAGTTAGCAGCAGCTTTGGCCGGTACCTTCCCGAGAGATGATCCTCGCGACGCCATTTGGGTACAGCCGCAAGGAAGTGCCCTGGTTAGAGGCCCCAGTGAAGGACGGGCTAGCGACAACCACACCATGAGTGCCATGTATGCAGCCATCAGAGCATACCAAGGTCTGGAGAATACCTATTGGACCTTGACTGGCCTACGTGGTGATGATCGGCTTGAAGCAAGGAAGCAGAAGAAAAAGCAAGCACGTGCCATAGCTAGCTTGCAGGAGCAGTTAGCTAACATGAGCTTGCAGCGGGACCGAGCTCTCGAGAGAGGCGAGAGTTCCATGCAGCAGGTACAGAGGCTGACTCAGGCCAACAGGAATGCAGATCGCCTGTTGGAGCAGCTAGTACAGGAAAGGAATGAAGCCTGGAACGAGAGAGACCTTCTGAGGCAGAGGGTCGAGGAGCTAGAAGAGTACAATGCCAACTTGCATGAAGAGTTCCATGCCCTCTACAACGGGATGGGTCCGTATGCTCCTCCGAACGCCGCTCAGATGGACATCGACGATGACGCTGCAGCTGAGGGTAGCGAGGGCGACGCCTCCAACATCGACGATGGCCCCGAGGAGTAGGATAGTGTCCTGCGTTAGTAGCTAGGCTTGACGCGATGGCCTTCTTTTGGTTTTCATGTATCATGATGTATCCTGTTCGACCTTGAGACTGACAATCTTTGGAGTTTGGTTGTGTATGCGATACCCGAACGCATAAAAGTCCAGTGTGTGTATGCTGGCAACGTGGTTGTATGGAACGCGATGTTGCATTGGAAGTAACTGAATTGGTGCTGTTGTTTAATTAGAATGAAATTATTGCGCCTCTGTTTTCTTGTATGACTTGTTCTCTCCAATGAATTCAGTATGGCATAATTGTTCATTCGGACATAATTTTACAACTTCACTCAATTGTGCTTGTTGCTGAAATATGCAGATGGCCAACACTCGTCGTGCTACGTATGAAGCCGCTGAGACTGGTGGCAATGGTGCAGGAGCTGGTGGAAGTGGTGCCAACAATGTCAACCACCAGGAACCACGTCCAGAACCACATTTGCCCCCTCCTCCGCCGCTTACCGCCGAAATGTTCTTCACACAGTTTCTTGGAAGTCAACGCAGTACTGAACAATCACAGAGGAATATGGAAGACTTTCTGCGTACCATCGCGGAAAATGTTCAAAGAGGAAATAATCAAGGTGGTGGCCATGGAGTGAACCAGTACAGCAGTTTCAAGGATTTCATGGATACGAGGCCACCTATTTTCAAAGAAGCAGCAGAGCCACTTGATGCCGAAGAATGGATTAACACTATGGAAGATAAGTTCCGTGTGTTAAGGATGACAGAAGTTCTGAAAGTAGAGTATGCTGCACATCAGTTACAAGGACCAGCAGGAATGTGGTGGAAGCATCACCGCAGTACTTTTCCTCCTAATGCCCAGATTTCTTGGAGGGATTTCACTGAAGCTTTTAAGGGAGTTTATATTCCCCTAGGGTTGGTTGAGATGAAGCTTGGAGAGTTTTTAGCCTTGAATCAGGGTACCAAGACGGTGACACAGTATCTGCATGCCTTTAATAATTTGTGCCGCTATGCTCCAGACATGGTTGACACAGATGCAAAGAAGATTGCTAGTTTCAAGAGAGGGTTGAGTCCGAAGATGATGAAGCATGTGGGTACCAATACCCGCAACAGATTCAACGACTTTATCAGTGACTGTTTGAAGCAAGAGAAGAACAATAATGCTTACACCGCATCCAAGAACCGCAAGAGAGTGTTCGAGTCAGGACCATCCCAGTCCAGAGTTGTCCCTGCCAACCGTTCATCTTATCGTCCGTCCGCACCTGGTGCGAGGTTCAGGCCGCCGCAGCATAAAACCCAGAACTACAAGGGGCCACAGAAACCGTACAAGATGGCAGTGCCGCCAACAAAGACCAACGCAGCTGCAGAACAGAGCAACTCCAAGGGAGCTATAGGGTCTGCTGGTACAGTGAAAGGGCCCTGCTACAACTGTGGTCAGCCAGGCCACTTTTCCAAGTTCTGCCCTTATCCGCCTAAAAAGAAGCAACAAACTTACAATGCTCGTGTACACCACACCGCCATTGATGAAGTTCCCGAGGGAGAGCCTGTAACTGCTGGTAAGTTTCTTGTGAACCATCACCCTGCAGTTGTTCTTTTTGATTCTGGATCTTCGCATTCTTTTATGAGTCAAGCATTTGCACGGAAGCATGAACAACTATGCACAGAATTGAGTTATGGTTATCGCATAAGTTCAGCAGGAGCTGATGTGTTAACCAATAAGATGGTTAGAGGGGCAACCCTTGAGTTAGGTAGTCGGAAGTTCAGAGTGAACCTGGTAGTTATGCCTGGACTAGTTTTGGATGTAATAATAGGAATGAACTGGATGAAAGACTGGGAAGCAGTCATAGATACAAGCAGTCGGATGCTTACCCTTAAAGATCCCCAGGCAGAGGGTACTTTTCAGGTACCATTACCTAAAAGAACAGATCTTGTGAGTGTGACCTGTGCTATGGAAGTTACTCCTATCCATCAGATCCCAGTAGTATGTGAGTTCCCGGATGTGTTTCCAGACGAGTTGCCTGGCCTTCCTCCAGATAGAGATGTTGAGTTCGGAATCGAGTTGATCCCCGGGACGGCTCCAATTTCAAGGAGACCTTATCGGATGCCTCCAGATGAATTAGCTGAGTTGAAGAAACAGTTGGAAGAGTTATTAAAAAAGGGGTTTATTCGCCCAAGTAAGTCTGAATGGGGATGTCCTGCCTTGTTTGTAAAGAAAAAGAAAGAGGGTACTCTCAGGATGTGTGTGGATTACCGACCTCTTAACGCTGTAACCATCAAGAATAAATATCCCTTGCCTCATATTGATGTTCTGTTTGATTAGTTAGCTAAAGCCAGAGTGTTCTCCAAGATAGACTTAAGGTCTGGGTATCATCAGATAAAGATTAGACCTCAAGATGTTCCGAAAACCGCCTTTTCTACCAGATACGGGTTGTACGAGTATCTTGTTATGTCATTTGGACTAACAAATGCTCCTGCATATTTTATGTATCTGATGAATACGGTTTTCATGCCGGAGTTGGATAAGTTTGTAGTTGTCTTCATTGATGACATTCTAGTATACTCTGAAAACGAGAAAGATCATGAAGAGCATCTGAGAATTGTCTTGACCAGGCTGAGAGATCATAAGTTATATGCTAAGTTCAGCAAATGTGAATTTTGGTTGAAGAAAGTTCCTTTCCTCGGTCATATTCTATCTGAGAATGGAGTTTCTGTAGATCCGAGTAAAGTGCAAGAGGTTATGGATTGGAAGACTCCAACCACAGTGTCAGAAGTCAGGAGTTTCCTAGGCTTAGCTGGTTATTATCGCCGCTTTATCCCAGACTTCTCGAAGATTGCCAAGCCTATGACAAGTCTGTTACAGAAAGATCACAAGTTTGCGTGGACAGAGGAGTGTGAGACAGCTTTCCATACCTTGCGGAAACTGTTGACCACTGCTCCAGTTCTTGCACAACCCGACATCGAGAAACCTTTTGATGTGTTCTGTGACGCATCGAAAACAGGACTAGGGTGTGTGCTGATGCAAGAAGGAAGAGTAATTGCTTATGCCTCCCGGCAGTTGAGAAAACATGAAATCAATTACCCGACACATGATCTTGAGCTTGCCGCTGTAGTGCATGCCTTAAAGATTTGGAGACACTATCTACTGGGTAACGTGTGCAACATTTTCACCGATCATAAGAGTCTCAAGTACATTTTCACCCAACCAGAATTGAACATGAGACAGCGAAGATGGTTAGAGCTGATCAAAGACTACAACTTGAATGTACAGTATCACCCTGGGAAAGCCAATGTGGTAGCTGATGCTTTAAGCAGAAAGTCACATTGTCTGAATGTGCAACCCTTGCTTGAAGATGGTTTCGATCTAATGCACCCTGCCGTGCTACAAAGTATTCAGGTCAGTTGTTCCTTGGAGAGTAAGATTATAGAAGGTCAGAAAACAGACAAGGGGATATTCCACATCAAAAAGAAGATTCAAGAAGAACCCTCGAAACACTTCAGGGTGGATGAGCAGGATGTGTTGTGGTTCGACAACCGTCTTGTTGTTCCAAAGGATAGAGAGCTTAAGAATAAAATTATGGATGAAGCTCATCTCTCTAAGTTGTCTATTCATCCTGGCAGCAGTAAAATGTATCAAGAACTAAGACCTTGTTATTGGTGGACCAAGATGAAGAAGGAGATTGCAGCGTATGTAGCCAGATGTGACACATGTTGTAGAGTAAAAGCAATTCACATGAAGCCTGCCGGAATGTTACAACCTTTGTCAGTACCGAGTTGGAAGTGGGATGACATAAGTATGGATTTTATCACAGGTCTACCCACTACTCAAAAAGGTCACGATTCCATTTGGGTAATTGTGGATCGTCTTACTAAGACAGCCCACTTTCTGCCTGTCAAAAAGGAATATAGACCACCTCAATATGCTGAGAAGTATATTGCAGAGATTGTGAGGTTGCATGGCATACCAAAGACTATAGTGTCTGACAGAGGGGCGCAGTTCACTGCTCACTTTTGGGAGCATTTGCACAAAGGTTTGGGGACTAGTCTGATTCGTAGCACTGCCTATCATCCTCAAACCGATGGTCAGACTGAGAGAGTTAATGCTGTTCTAGAAGATATGTTAAGAGCTTGTGTGTTGTCTTCCAGAGGTTCATGGGAGTCATGGTTACCATTAGCAGAGTTCTCATACAATAACAGCTATCAAGAGAGTATCAAGATGGCACCTTTTGAGGCTCTGTATGGCCGAAAGTGTAGAACACCGTTAAACTGGATTGAGCCCGGAGAAAGAAGGTATTATGGTATTGACTTCGTAGAAGAAGCCGAAAGGAAAGTTCATATCATCCAGCAGAATATGAGAGCAGCCCAGTCACGTCAGAAAAGTTATGCAGATAAGAGAAGGAGACCGCTTGTGTTCGAAGTTGGCGACTATGTCTATCTAAAAGTTACGCCAATGAAAAAGAAAAGGTTTGGTGTGCGCAGAAAGCTGGCCGCCAGATTTGTGGGACCTTACAAAATCCTGGAACGGAAGGGTCCTGTGGCTTACAAATTGGAATTACCAGAGTCAATGGGTGCTATATTCCCAGTTTTTCATGTATCACATCTCAAGAAATGTTTGCGCGTTCCAGAGGAAAGGATTGAACCTCGAGGCATAAAGCTTAAGTCAGATTTGGTGTATCGTGAGCAGCCAGTTCGAGTTTTGGATACCAAGGAAAGGGCTACTCGAAACAGTGTGGTGAAAACTTATAAGATACAATGGAGTCATCACGATGAAGGGGATGCATCTTGGGAAACGGGTGAATACTTAAAGAACGCCTATGAAGATTTTTATAATAAATGGTTCGTAACCCAAATCTCGGGACGAGATTTTTATAAGGGGGGAGGGCTGTAACACTCCGGTGTTATGCAATGCATTTTTGCATGGCAATCATATTGCATAGCATTCATATCATTATAATCATGTATGATAATGGTATAATTCGATTAAAATAAAAGCTTAAACATGCTACATTTCACGGATTATAATAATATGATAATCACATTATATCAAAAGCCTTGCAACCATAATTCTTACATCACTTGGAACCTTAGTTCAAATTTTGGAGCTCAAATTTGGTCAAAAACTTGTTCAAAAATAATTATGAAAAATATTCAAAACTATTCCCTAATTTAGCTTTTATTTTGTCATTTAAAATCTATTAAGAATTTTGAAATGGCCCCTTAATCAAAGTTGTAGAGAATTCAATTTTGAGCAACTTTTATTTTTGGGCCAAATCCATAAAATGCTTTCTTCTTGTTCAAAATTGGGTTTGAAGTTTGAAATGCATTTAAATTCGAAAATCAAAAATCAAAAATGGATTTTCTTCCTTCGCGGGCCGCCGCCACCGGTTCGGCCCAGAGCCAGAGTCGGCCCGCCTCACCGCGCGCGCGCGCCCGCACTGCCCCGCCGCGGCCCAGGCCCAGCCGGCCGTCTCCCTCCTCCGCCCGCGCACTCGCCCGCGCGCGCTGGCGCTCCGGCAGAGCACGCACGCCGCGTGGCGGCCGCATGCCGGCCACAGCGGCCGGGTGGCGCTCGGTCGCCCCCACCAGCGCGAGCGCCCACGCCTTAACCCCCCCCCCCCGCGCAGCGCCTCGCCATTCCTCCCTCCGCTCTGCCTCCTCGCTTGTTCACCGAGCGCGGCTGCCGTTTCCGCCTCCGCCACCGCACGCGCTCGCCGGACGCGCGCGTTCCGACGAGCTCCGGCCACCGCAGACCTCTCCATCTCGCCACGAGCTTCCTCTCTCTCTGGCGCACCCCGTGCTCACCTCCATCTCCCGCGGTAAGCTCCACAGCCCCGCCAATCGCTCGCCGGAGTTCCGGCCGAGCTCACCGTGGTTCTCCGCTCCGTGGAAACCCCGCCTCCGCCTCTCCTTTTCCCTCACTCGCGCAAGCATCTTGTTCGCCTCCTCCTCCCGGTGCTCGGACACCATCTCCCGTGCCGCCCCATGGCCGGAGAAGTGCTCCCGCCGGTGAGCAGCGCCGCCGAGCCGCCATGGCCGGTGGCAAGCTCGATTTCGAGCTCCTCCGGTCATGCCAATGGTCTCAACGGGACCGCCTCGTCTTGGGGAGCACGACGGTGGTGACCTCGTCGCCGGCGACCTCGCCGTCGTCGAGATCCGCGCGGTCAGCGCCCTCCTTGGCTCGGAGCGGCTGACGCGTGGGACCCGGTTGACCCGCGGGCCCGCCTGTCTGTCTCTGTGTGCGCGCGCGTGTGTAGATCGCCGGGTGCGTCTAGCCGTTCAGCGGCTGGATTTAAAAAGGATTTTTGGAAATGATTTTTCAGAAAATGTATAAATGCTTTAGAAAAATTGTAACTTGCTCATTTTAGCTCCAAAATTGATGAAACAAATTTCTATGGACTCTTTGGGACCAGATCTATGATATAAAATTGTTGCATGTCAACTTTGATGTACTTTTCTGTAGAGTTTATAATTAAATAGTGAAATGGCTATTTTCTTGATAAATACTTAATAAATCCTAGAAAAGTCAGAAAAATATGATTCCAAATTTGTTAATCTTTTTGTGTCATGTACTTTCTAGGGAAATTTTATAGCTTGGGTGTTCTGTATAAAAATTTGTAGTTGCAGTTCAAATGCTTTTTATTACCAATATTTGTTATTTTTGTTATTTAAATAAATTTGAATAAAACATGCAAGTGATAATTTTTCCATAGTGTTTGTTTAGGTAGTAGATAGTAGAAAAATTTCTAAATCTGTTGTTTGATACTTTTCATAATGTAAAGTATTTTAAATATCTATTTTAGGCCCTAGTTTGTTATTTTTGTATAGTAAGTTCTAATTATCCAAATGCAGTAAAAATTTTATGTCAAGCTATTCTTGATATTAGTAACCCACTGTAATTTTATAAAATTTTTCTGAGCTACTAAAATATGTGTTGCTGTTCAACCTTAGGACTAATTAGGGTTTCTATTTATTCTTAATGCAAAGTTAGTTGGAAAATTATACTTTGGTGTATCTTTGAAGCCTCTCGATTTTTCAAATACTCTTGCATGGTAGAAACTAGTGTTGGTAGTTTCCGAGTACATGTTCTTGGATGACGTAGACTACCTTGTAGAAGAGTCATAAGTTCCACATAATCCGATGACGTAATACATTCATTACACCGCATGCATTTCCGCATCATCATCATCTCATGTCACCTCTGCAATGCACCTATGCATGTTGCACTCATACTTCTGCATCATACAGGATCGCAGGAAGTGGTTCCGACGGTTGTTCCCGAGGACGCAGAGGAGCAGCTCGAAGTGACGGAGCCGGAGCCAGCAGAAGCCGAAGAGGAGTCCGGTGAAGAGCTTCCGGAGTGCCCTGACCATCGTCCCAGTACCTTCGAGCGAGGCAAGCCCTGGAGCATTTCTCCCCCGGTTTGCAAATAATTATTTATTAATTTTACTTAATCTGATGCATTAAGTTTAGGAGTTGTTTGCAAACGTTGCTGCATTATACCTTGTTCCACCTTGTTTTACCCGATCCTTGTCACCCTGGTGTCCACGGTCAATACTTGCTTAGCTTGCTTAGACCGGTAGAAGTCGGGTGATTGCCTGTCATCCGCGAGCTATAGGGGATTACCTGGTTTTATGTGAAAGAAATGTCATGTGAGAATAACTAAGTGTGGAAATGAATATGAGACCGGGCGGAAGCTTGCAGGGTTCTGGACTGTAGTGTCTTCCGTCTGTGTCGATTAAGGACCGTCCGATGTCGGGCCTCGGGTCATGTTGAACGCATGCCTCACATTTAGCTGGCCGAATAAAGTACCTTTCGACCGCGAAGCCGGGAGATTATTCGGGCCGAGTAGATTGCCCGCAACGCACTGTACCGGAGCAGTAGTGGCAGGAAACGGGGGCGCGATGATAAGGCCAAAGAGCAGTCGGGCGGCCCCCGGGTACATGTGGTTCCTGGCAAGCTCGCGACTTTACCTGAATGGTTGACTCGGTGACCAATACCTCACTTTAGCGGGTGAGTGAGGTTTGTGTGAGGAATAAATTACCAGCTGGTCAATAATCGATTCGAATCGCCATCGTTCACTGGATAGTGAACACTTGACTTGAGTTACTTCATCGTAGTAATCTTGATGAAACACTTGGACAGTTATGTGGAAAATGACATGGTAATTATTGTCAAATATCAATGGTAATCCTTGCTTGCTTAATTACATGGTTACTTTAGCATAAAGTGCAAACATAGTTGACAGGAGAATAAAGATTTAAAAGATGACATGCTTTTGTAAATGAATTGCTAAGCTAAAAATGCTTTTCTTGCAAATGAGTCAGCTACCCCACCAAAATGCCTATCATGATCCTTGGAGTCTTTTGTTTTGGTTCTGTCGGGTAAGTCTAGCTGAGTACCTTCTCGTACTCAGGGCTTTGTTCCCACTTGTTGCAGATGGACAGATGTACTATGGTTATTGTATCAACTGTCTCTACCCTGCGATGGGCGAAGCCTAGGACCATGGGCAATGGTCACTCACTACTCCTCGCCTGATGCTTTTGTGGGAGATGATCGCGAGCTGGCACTTTATTTTGGAAAGTTGTGCGTGTGTGTGTGTGCTTTGAACTAATGCTTCCGCTACTTTATTTGAAACTGGTTTGTAATAACTATGTTTAAACTCCGATGTATTTTGTGCCGCAAACTACTGTGTAACTTATGAAGGTAATCGCTGAACTTATTACGATCTTGGCTGTGATGTGAAATGGTTTGAAATCCGTCGAGATTTCACGGACTACCGGGTTATACGGGCTTAAGTTTGATAAATTGTCCGTCCGTTGGATGATTTTCTTACTTAATCTCGTATAATTGGGCGGTTCTGTTACAAACACCACCAATGCTGTCATCTACATTGGATCTGGACAAGTCCACTTTCAATTTCTAGATGGAAAGGTACGCAGTCAATTTAATAGTTATACTAATTATGAACAGCCAAGAAGAACCGCAATAGGAGGAGACATCGTTCCTGTCGTCAAGCAGCCCAGCCCTTGAAGGATGTATGGGCATACTACCCAGGAGAAGTATCAAGGTATGAAGACCACTAGAATGAATGTGACACTCAAGATAAGAAGATTGAGGAGCCTATTAATGAAAAAGCTACATAGCCAGATTATGGTGCATGGACCACTCAGGTATGGAGAAAGAAGACAACATCAACATCAATGCCACAAGAAGAGTAAGCATCTGATTTGTAACACCCCAGGTGTTAGGCTTGCATTTGGCACTTGCATTGCATGAGCCTAAGCATCATTGTTCATATATGAGCATGGAACATATGTGATGCACTAGTGAAACATATGAAACATGTTAGTGCAACATGTGAAACATGTGTATGGAATGTGCTTGAAACATCTTCAACATCTCCTTGAAACATATGCAACATACCTTTGTTAGTTGTGTTTCAATGTATGTATGTTTGATGCTCATGCTTGGTAATGCAAGTGAGTGTTGATGTCACTTCTTTCATGTGTCTCACATCACTTTCTATCTATAGTGATCCCTAGAAAAGTTTCATGAAGTTTGGAATCAAACAGTCACATAAAATGATAAATTATGTCTATTTCAATGACTTTACTAAGTGTTGGAATTGCACCATTAAGTGAATAGAATTATAGATCATCAACCAAACCTTGCAACTTTGCCTAAATGACTCTATATGAACTCTACAACAAAAGTCATGAAGGGTTCATGTTGAGCAAATGTCAAGAAAATGCCCCAATTGGCCTAAAACCCTAGTTTAGGCTTTATCGGGTTGCTACTTTGACCAATGTGAAAGTTTGACTTATGTACTAGTTTTGAGTTTTGACCTTAAACAAAAGTTGTAGTTCATCTTGTGTAGAACAAAATTTGTTTAATGGTCAAGAGCTAGTTTGGCCTCTAACCTAGTCAAATAGAGCTCCCAAGATTCAATGCAGTGCTGTTTTGGATCTCAGAAATTTGGCTAAGTCATAATGGAGTTTCAGTTTTGGGTATCCCAGTTTGGAGCTTTGTATCTTGCAATACAAGCTGATCCAGACCTTGATCATTTAAGAGAAGTTGTAGTTCAGGTTGTGTACTACAAACTTTGTTCAAGCCTCAAGGCCTAGTCCAGCTCCTAACTTAGTCAAATAAGGAACCCAAGTTTGAACTTACTGCTGTTTTCAGATTTGAAAATATTCTAAGTCTAGAATTCATAGTCATCGACGTTGGCATGCCACGTTCTCATGTTTTTGTTAAGCAACTCAAGTTGAGGCAAATACAAAAGTTGGAGTAGACATTATGAAGGAGAGCATGTAAAAGTATGGCATCAAGTTGGAGTAGTCATCGATGTTGGAATGCTTTGACAATACCATTTTGATGCTTAGTTATCTCCTAACCCCGAGCACTACTGGTCATGAACCATAAATAGATTTTGTAGAGCATCGTATGGGCTTCGACTTTGCCTTTTGGCCCATGTACAAAATCGGCCCGTAGCCGGCCCAAAATGGAACCCCACCTTGCCCACGTAGTCACCCCACACGTGTTCGGCAAAATGCCCCTAAGGACAATGCGTGGCCAGTGCATGGCGGCCATGCCCGAGCTGGCGCCCCATCTCACCTCCACGCGCCCTAGCACCCTGCTATTGAGGTGAAGGAGCACCAGAGCACCTCCCCACTCCCTCCACTCCCTCTCGCTCCCTGCCCCTCGCCCTCTATGCCACGCCGGAGCACGCCCGCCATACGAGCCGCCCGAAGCTCGCTGCCGCTGAGGAAACCCTCCTCAGAGCCTCCTCAGCCCTAGCCACTACCTCCATCACCTCTACCTCTTCCTACCCTTAGGCCCGGCGCACCTTAGCCGAGCCACAGACCGCGGGAGGACCGCCGCCGCCGGCACAGCCACCATCGAGCCACCCGTGCACGTGGCCGGGAAGCCACGGGCCACGACCGACCGAGCTGCGACCACCGGCGCGTGTGCCAGGTCACCGCGGTGCTCGTGGACTCCTCAGATTCGTCGGAGCTATCTCCTCCGCACCGGAGCACCGACGCCGGCGAGCATCTCCTGCTAGAGCCACCCGTGCGCGTGGCTAGGCTGTTCAGGGCCATCTCCGACCAAGCTTGGCAGCCCTTTGCGTGTGCACCGGTTCCCTAGTGTTTCCCCACCATTTCCCTGCTGGCCGGTAGGCCCTCAGCCGGCCGACATCGCCGTTCCCGGTGACCCTGCTCCGCCTCCTCTGTTTTAGTTCCCGTCGGTGACCTCGCACGACAATTTGACCAAAGGGAGGGGTCTTTCTGCAGAAGCCAAGACTCATGTGAATAGTGCCGTGAGGACTGTTTTGTGATGATTTTGTAGGATCTTTGAAAATGCATAGTAAATCATAGAAAATTTGTAAAATAACAAATGAGTACTTTTTGGAATCCTTGTGAAATTGTCTATGGAGTGGATATATAATATTTCATGTTTTAGTTTAATGTTTTTGCTGTAAAAATAGATTTTTCAGATTAGGTTTTTAATACTAGTTGTATTTGTCTTTTTCATAACTGTCGTTGTAGGGCTCCAAATGAAGTGAAATTTTTGCGGCATTCTACTCCTGTGATGTTTGATGTGTGGTAAAAATGTCATGAATTTTTGTGGTAGTATGAGTGAGTTATTGATTCATCTTGCTCTCACATGAATTCTTGTAATAGCAATTTGTCTTTTTCATAGAGGTTGATATACATGTCCAAATGACTTGAAGTTTGGATAGTAGACTAATGAGGGCATATGTAGGCCACTGTAATTTTAGTAGAATTTATTATGTCACTTTTAATAGGTGTTCATAATTCCACCTAATTATCTAAATAAATTAAGAAAATGTAATAAAAGAATTTATTTAGTAATGGACACTATGTTTTCTGGTGTTCATTAGTCATGTGTGACATGTTGGTAAACTTGGTTTTATCCAATTATATGTTTGCAACATAAGTTAATAATTATTTCTTGCAAATGTGGTTTCTGAACAGATCTGGAAATTTAGCAAAGTTCTTCATGATAATGTGCTTTGTTGTAAAACTTGTTTATACAAAAGTTGTAGATAATTTATGTATCTATTTGCTGTTAGAATTTGGTGGCATTTGGCCATGTGGTTTAGGAGTTATAGCTATTTAAAGTTGGGTTACAGAATTGCTTGCTCTCTGTCTTGTTAGACCAGTTTCTATGTTTGTGTAAATTAGACATGTTAAACTTTGGAATCATGTTGTGATGATAAAATGTAGAGAATTTTATAAGCTTTCCATAATGTCTTCCTGCAATTCAGTTGGATTTATAAAACTCTAGATATGATTGATTTATGAAGCTATTGTTTGCTAGTCCAGAAATTGGCATATTCCAGTTATCGTTGTTGCTTCACCTTGACTTGCTTTGCATGTTGCTAAGTGTGATTCATGTCCTTGGTGATGATACAAATCAAGAAAGCTCTAGTGATTCTCATGATGAAGCTCAAGATCAAGGTCAAGCTAGTGGAATTAATCAACTCCCAATACTCCAACCTACCAACACTGCAAGAGATCATCCATTGGATGAAATCATTGGTGGAATTCAAAGTGGTGTTCAAACTAGATCAAGATTAGCATTTTTTTTGTGAGCACTACTCATTTGTGTCACTTGAAGTACCTAAGAAAATAGATGATGCTTTGAAGGATTCTGATTGGGTAAATGCCATGCATGAAGAGCTAAACAACTTCACTAGAAATCATGTTTGGGAGCTTGTTGAGAGGCCAAAGAACTACAATGTGATTGGTACTAAGTGGGTCTTTAGAAACAAGCAAGATCAAGATGACATGGTTGTGAGGAACAAAGCAAGATTAGTAGCACAAGGTTACACACAAGTTGAAGGTCTTGACTTTGGTGAGACATATGCACCAGTTGCAAGATTAGAGGTAATTAGAATTCTTTTAGCCTATGCTTGTGCCCACAACATCAAGTTATATCAAATGGATGTGAAAAGTGCATTTCTCAATGGCTACATCAATGAAGAAGTTTATGTTGAGCAACCTCCCGGTTTTGAAGATGACAAGAAACCCTATCATGTGTACAAGCTAAAGAAGGCATTGTATGGTTTGAAGCAAGCACCTAGAGCATGGTATGAGAGTTTGAGGGACTTTCTTCTCTCTAAAGGGTTCAAGATGGGAAAGGTTGACACCAATCTCTTCACCAAGAAGCTTGGAAATGACTTATTTGTGTTGCAAATCTATGTGGATGACATTATCTTTGGATCAACAAATCAAGACTTTTGTGAAGAGTTTGGAAATATGATGGCTAATGAGTTTGAGATGTCTATGATTGGAGAGCTTAGTTACTTTCTTGGACTTCAAATCAAGCAAATGAAGAATGGCACTTTTGTAAGTCAAGGGAAGTACATCAAGGACATGATCAAGAAGTTTGGATTACAAGATGCTAAGCCAATGAGTACACCAATGGGCACAAATGATCAATTGAGTATTGATGCTAGTGGCAACATGGTAGATCAAAAGCTATACCGGTCTATGATTGGAAGTTTGCTCTATGTCACCGCTTCTAGGCCAGATGTGATGTTTAGTGTGTGCAAGTGTGCAAGATATCAAGATTCACCTAGAGAAAGTCACTTGAAAGCAACCAAGAGAATATTGAGATATCTTAAGGGCACTCATGATGTTGGATTATGGTTTCCAAAGGGGTCTAATTTTGAGTTGATTGGATATTCGGACTCCGACTATGGTGGATGCAAGATTGATAGAATGAGCACAAGTGGCACTTGTCAATTGCTTGGAAGGTCTCTTGTTTCATGGTCATCAAAGAAACAAAATAGTGTTGCACTATCTACCACCGAGGCTGAATACATTAGTGCCGGTAGTTGTTGTGCACAATTACTTTGGATGAAGGCCACCTTGAATGATTTTGGAATTAAGTTCAAGAATGTGCCATTGTTTTGTGACAATGAAAGTGCAATCAAGATGACACAAAATCCGGTTCAACATTCAAGAACCAAGCACATTGACATAAGGCATCACTTCATAAGAGACCATCAACAAAAGGGTGATATTAGCATTGAGAGCATTGGCACTGAAGATCAACTAGCCGACATATTCACAAAGCCACTTGATGAAAAGAGATTTTACAAATTGAAGAATGAATTGAACATACTTGACTTCTCCAACTTGAGATGAGTGCACCCCCACATTCTTATATGACATGCCTCTCCTCCGACATAGCAAGGTAAAGTTGTTTGGCATATCATCCATACTTTGCTAAGGACATGTTTAGAACATATAGACATATTTGCATGACAAATAGGCTCATTCATGAAAATCAAATGAGTTTAATGTATATATGGTACCACTATTGCTTCTATGTTTGATTGATCTAGTGGTAGCATATGACATGTTTGTGGGCTTGCAAACCTAGTGTTGAATCTAGAAAATGAGCTCATGATGTGTAATTCAACATGGTCAAGATAACCCTTATACTTTATGAGGTGTGAAGAAACTTGTCCTTGGATCAAACTGAATTACTTATTCTAGGCAAGTGATCTAGATTGAACCATAATTTGGACTCCCTCATATTGATTGACTTAACTCTCACTAAAATTGGCACCTTTTTGGTGATTGTTGACAAAGGGAGAGAGAAAAGTCACAAAGATAGAAAAGTCACAAAGATAAAAAGTTAAGTTGCAAAGGGGGCGAAAGATATAGTAAGGGGAAGAGAAATTAAAATTGAGCACATAAGTAGGGGGAGCAAGCTCATGAATGCATTTGTATGTGCATTAACACGATGTATTGTTGCATTGCAAAGCTTAAATTCATATTCATGATTGTATGGTGATTGCTAGAAATAGAACTTGAATGATGATTTATTGAAAGTAGCTTTATAAGTGGTTTCTAGACACCTTTGCTTATAATGTTGATCTCAAGGGGTACTTTAGTGTTTGTGATCTTTACAAGTGATGTATTACAAGTGGTGTCTAGCTACATCGATGCTAAGGATGGTATAAAAAGGCAACTCTGATTGGTATCACGCTTCAAAGGTCCATTCTATAGACCTTAGCATCAATTTGATAGTAGTAACTCTCCCAAAATTCAAATCCATACATATGTGCAAAATTGAACCAAACTCATGGAAGCACATATGTAGGGGGAGCTAATACTATCGGAATTGAAAATTGATTTCATTTCATATCTTTGTGATGGTTGTCATCAATTACCAAAAAGGGGAGATTGAAAGCCCAAGTTTGGTTTTGGTAATTAATGACACCAAGTTGCTAATGCCATGTGTTAAGTGTTTTGAGTTAGGCATGAGCAACACATGTGATGAAGGTGTATGTGGCAAGGAGTGGTGGCCACAAGATCATAATGAAATGGTGCATGGACATGAAATGATGATCATGGTGATCAAGCATGAGGAGATGGACATAGAACGAAGGATCTAAGAGCGCAAGGCAAAGGTATAACCATAGGGTTTTCCTTTTGCCGGTCTAAGATGAGTAGAGAAGTGATTGATCGGATTTAGGATACATAGTCGACTATCAAGAGAGGCAATCACGGTTAGCTTAGGAATCAAGTTCCACTAGATCAATGTCTTGAGCATATGCATTAGGATCTAGTAGAGAGCTTACATAACGCCTTGAAAATGTTTGTGAAATGCTAACACACATGCACATGGTGGTGTACACTTGGTGGTGTTAGGACATTTGAGAAGGTGGTGGAGTTTAAGTGGTGTTAGCACATTCGACGCTTTTTGGGGAAGTGAAACGCCTATTTTCCACTGCGCTGGAGGCGGAGAAACGGAGGTGAAAGTCCGGAGTGTTTATCACTGAAAAATGTCAACCGGACGCTGGACCGGACGCGGTCCAGGGTGGACTTGCGCGTCCGGTCAGCTCAAGTCGAGGGTAGAGGCGCAGCACGCCTCGGGTTTGTGATCGGACGCTAGTCTGGCCTGACCAGCGCGTACGGTCAGTTCACCTGGGTGCAGAGGAAAGGTGCACGCAGAATGCGTGACCGGCGCGTCCGTTGGTCCTCGGGACCAGAGCATCCGGTTAGTAATGCGACACGATCGGACGCGCGGCGCGTCCGGTCACGAGCGATCGGACGCGTCCGGTCGCGGTGGAAGCTTACTGGACTACGACCGGATGCCAGGTGCAGCGCGTCCGATCAAATGCTAGAGCGCGTCCGGTCACGGCAACGGTAACTTCTGATGCGCACTGTTCACGCTTGTCCTGTACTGACTGGACGCGTCCGGTCACCCTGACCGGAGCATCCTGTCAGCACGATTTGCACTGCGTCATCCGTTAACGGCTAGTTGCGTACCCCTTCGCTATAAATAGAAGATGTCCGGGGTTAGAGGGTAACTCTTGCACATTTTGAGACCTAGAAACATCCTTTGAGCTAGAGAACAACCCCTCCACTCATCTCTTTGCTTAGTTGCACATCTTGAGTGAGATTAAGTGAGATTCAAGTGCATTGCTTGAGAGTTGCATTCTAGAGGCACTTGATCTTTGAGTTGTTGTGGATTTCTTGTTACTCTTCCGTGTTTCCCGACACGGTAGACGGCTTGGAGCAACAGAGGTGATTGAGCTCACAATTGAAGATTGTTGGAGCCCTCACCAAGTGTTGTAAGGGGTTCTTGATCCTTCCCCACGGGAGTTCGCAAATTGGATACTCTAGTGGAGCTCATGGCTTGGAGGATCCCCATCTTGTGTGTGGTTGTGCGGCGCCCGCCGAGGGCTCGACTCTTGATAGTCGATTAGCTCATGAACCGACAAGTGGGTGCATCGCCACAATGAGGAGTAGCTTGCCGGGAAGCAAGTGAACCTCGGTAAAAATCTTGTGTCATCTCTTTGCTGAGGATTTCTCTTGTGGTTGATCATTGTGATTGATTCTTCGAGTGCATTACTTCTCTACATCATTGGTATAAGAATCAAGTCACTTGCTCTTTACCTTCTTGTACTAACCCTAGTGTAGTTTGCTTAGTGTAGTTTTTATCACATAGGAGTAAGTAGCTTAGTGACTTAGTCTTGTTGGTGTGTATTAGAGATCATAGCTGTGCTTCACTAGATTTGTATAGGTGGCTAGCATAGTGTAGTTGAGCTAGTGCTAGAATTAGCTTAGCCATCTTTTATACTAATGTGTTTGTTTAGTGAAGCTTGTAGAATTTTAAATAGGCTATTCACCCCCCTCTAGCCATTTGGACCTTACAGTTATTACACCTGAGACTTTGTAAATCTTGTGTCATGTTTTGTATTGCTTTCCTTGCTATCTTAGAATGATAGGTTGTGTGATGTTTAATTAAACAATGTGAAGTACTTAGGTGTATTTAGCGTAACGTCGTACTTGCCTTGATTACTGTATGTGATGCATTGTCTATTTCAATTCCATGTATTCATACACTTGCATCTTGCATCTCATCTAGGTACGCTAGATGCACCACGAGAAGGACGAGATGTTGGAACCTAACCCGAAGATGGTGTTTGGTGGACCTATCTCGAAGACGGAAGGACTGGACAAGTGCTAGAATGGGAGATACTCGCCAAGCGAGTTTTATCTGACAAACTCTAACTTGAGTCGGATCCCAGGCAAGCCCCGGAGCATTATAAGCCTCCTACCTTCAAAGCAATTAATTCTATATATGTTATAAGTATTGTTGCATTAAGTGGTAGGAGTTGGTTGAAAACCCTTACTGCATTATATCCTTCCTTGTCCAGATATATGAATCCTTGAATCCTACATAGACTAGGATCGAGTAGATGCTTAGCCCTGCTTTAAGCGGTAGAAGTCAGGTGATTTCCTGTCACCTGCGAGATGTAGGGATATTCATATATGGCACAGTTGGCTATATTTGCTATCGTGGAAAGGAACCATGTGTTAATAAAATGGAATGAGACCGGGCGGGATGACGATAGTGAAGCAACAAGACATGGAGGTCTTGGGTGTGGATCTATCCCCATCTGAGTCGTTTAAGGACCGATTCGCTGTACGTCCTTGAGTCATGTTGAACATAGTCTAACACTTAATTGGCCGGATAAGCCGTTCCGACCGCGAAGCCGAGTAATACAGTTCAGGCCGGGAATCGAAGGGTAGGTCGCATCTTGGAGGAAGTAAGGATGTACTTGGGAACATTGGCATAAGACCAAGGGGGGTTAAAGTCCCTATCATTCTGGCAGAGTGTTGCCCTTGGCGATGCGGCATCAGTCGAACCTGCGCTTTCCTGAACTGTACCAAAGGTGACCTGAGCAGCCCTCGCTAGGCGTGTCTCGGTGAGTGTTAGAAATAACCCTCCAGCTAGATAGGAACTCGATTCGAATCGCCGTCGCTCCCGGTTAGTGAGCACTTGACTTGAGCAGCGACAACGTAGATTCAACTAAGTTGAACGGATGGTTAATTGGATGACAATGGAAATGTTGCCTCAATTTATACCTGCTATGGTTAATATTGTTTGCTCCTAATCAAGTGAGTGCTCTAGTACAAGTTCTAATATAGATGACAGGTTAATGATAATTAACTTGAAGCTTAAGCATTAATGATTATTCATCTATATTAAGCTTTTATGTAAAATGTTGTCAAGCTAGCCCCACTTTACATCAGCCTTGCATGATCCTTGGTGTCACTTTATTTCTGGTTTTTGATGGGTAAGTCTAGCTGAGTACGTTCTCATACTCAGGGTTTTGTTCCCACTTGTTGCAGGTTGTGATGTATCACGGCGACTGCAAGAGTTGGTTGGCTCCTGCCTTAGTGGCGGAGGCGATCATGGGCAGATCCTTCTTATTTATCTTGTCTCTAATGCTTTTGTTGGAAGGCGACCTTAGTACTTGCATGTAGTGGAAATAAGATTAATGTTAGTTTCAAATTACTTTGCTTCCGCTACTTTTCAATATAACTTGTAATAACTATGTTAAACTCCGATGTATGTTGAACTACTTGTGAAATGGATGTAACATGTGACTTGTTATGTTGAATCACTATGATCTTGGCTTGTATGTTGGTTGGTTTGAAATCCCTCGTGATTTTATTGGACTACCGGAGTTATATGGGCTCAAGTGTGAGAATTTGATCACTCCGGTGATTGTTTTTGTACTTGTGCTCTTATAATTTGGACGGTTTCGTGACAGCTGGCATCGGAGCAAGATTCAACAATAAACTTGTCGTATGTGTATTTAAAACAAATGTTTTGTTTTATAAAATCAGTTTTATCAACTTATAGCTATATATAGGTTTGTGAAATCTAAATTCTAAACCTAATATGCCAGTGGTCAATTTCCTTATGCCCATATAAGGATTATTAGGTGGCTTATATAAGTACTAACTTGGGGGTTTTCATTTATGCATCTACACACAGGCCAAGGTATGTATGTGTGATGACTCTCCCACAGTATGCTACTAGTGTGTTAGATTAGAGGTAGCCTTCATATATGAAATAGTCATATATGTTGCTAGTTTACTTTTATGCAACATCGCACCTATGCTCAGGTAAGTGTGAGTTGTGAGAGCATGACCGAACATCCGTCGGTCTAGGGGAGAGCTAGTTTTGGTTACTGGATTATTTACATGTTACACACATGTATATATGAAGGTACTTAGTTGTGGGTGATTGATGATTCGGGTAGTTTTGGTGCTACATGTATATATACGGGGGTATATGTATATCGAAGTACTTAGAATTTTACTTTTTTTTGCTTTCATTGTGTGCTATATTTGGGAATTGTTGGGCTGCAATGAAACTTTTCTACAGGTACGCTAACCACGAATGCGTAAGTCGAATGTAGCTGTCGACTAGCTATATATCGAGAGAGTGCTTGTTATGCCACCGACATAGAACGTGATTGCCACCTTAGGATGGCAATCTTGTGAGGACGAATAGGACGAAGTATGCATTATCATGATTGTTGCTTTATGCATAGCTATGCTCCTCTCACCCTTGTTCTATAGTGAGTAACTTGTGATCAATGTAGTACACTATCTTTCTTGTGTGAAGCTAAACAAGAATGCCTTACTCCATGTTGTTTGAGAAAAGTGTGTGCTTAGCCTTGCTAGAAATAGTTGTGGTTACATGCTTGAACCTATAGGTGTCCTTTAGTTTAGCCAAGTGGTGGATATGTTGTTCACACAAGCGTTTGCAAATGCTTTAGACCTCACTTAAGTAATTGTGGATTCTCACGAATGAATGCAATTGGTGTTGGTCTAAGGTAATAATGTTTAGAGCTACTAGAATAACATGTTTGTGTGCTCTCTTGTTAAGTAGAACAATGGCAAGCTTTGTTTTGCTTGTTGGACGTTGGCTGCTAGAATAGTTTCTGTTGTAGTGATGTTTTCGTAGTCATAATGGTGTTTTCTATAGTTATGGAGAATACAAAAGTTGTAGCTAACTTACTCATCTAGCTTGTCCAAAAAATTTCATGACACTAGGCCTTATGGTTTGGGAGTTATGAATTTTAGAAGTTTACTGTCAGGTTTTGCTTATGCTCTGAATAGATCTGAATGTTTGGTTTGTTTAACCTGTGTGCCTATGGAATCATGTCTTGGAGATAATAGAAGAAGTGTTGTACTTTTTCTAAGCTTTCCAAAATGTCCTATAGCACTAATTGTGGTGGTCTAAATCTCTAGTTATGAGCTTACAAAGTGGAATGACAGAATCTGTCCAAAGCTGGGCATAGATGTCTTCTTTGTCTTGTTTGGCCTTGTTAGCTGTAGTATCATCTTAATATTATAATAAGAAAGTTATAGACAACATAATAAAAATTAAGGCTCAGACTTGTTGTGTCCCTAGAACTCCAATTATGCATCTTTGAAGTTCTTGTCAGTTTTCTGTTCATATTGGTACAGATCTGAAATATCAGCATGTTTGGCCATGTTAACCTATGATTTAGCTTTTGGTATGAATAACAAACGTGTGGAAAACTTCCTAAGCTTTCTAGAAAGTCTAGGATCACCTTGGTGGGATGTCTACAACCTCAGTTATGGTTGAAACAAGTAACTATTGTGCTGCTGTCCAGATTCTGTGCCCATGCTAAGTTAGTCACCTTAGCTAGCGTTTGCTTTTGGCTAAACTTGTAGTTAGTTCTTGCTTTAGATAAAGCCTGTTATGGGTGAGCTTGATGATTAGTAATGATTGTTGTGTGTGAGCTTTTTGCTTGGTAATAGTTGCTTGAGTTCGTTTGTTTAAAGCTTCTTCATGTGTTTGCTTGAAGTTATGATGCGTGTATGTATGCTTGTTATCTAATTAGTGCCATAGTTGTCACCTCACTGTCCTCGGTGAGTATACGAGTGTCAAATAGCTTTATCTTAGAGCAATAATCGAGTTATGTGAAACGATCTCTAGGTGTCGTCTCCAATTAGGTTCTTTCCCTTATGAGCCTAAGCTTGTAGCCGTGGTTGCTTGCTTTGAATGTTTGTGCACCATGTTTTTGCTTGATATGTAAGCTCGAGCCTAGACACTTAAATATTCACGTATACCATAGCTATCCTACACTCGCACGTGAATACCTTTGTTTGATCTACCAACTAAGATAGATTCTCGTAAACACCTCCTTTTGGCCATAGTTGTTCAATGCCAACTTGTAAGACCCTTAACCGAATCCATGTTGGACCTACCGATTGCCTCTCCTATAGGTGATCTAGTGCAATGATAATCTTTCGTCGTCTGATCTCAAAATCGTTTGCTTGTAAATTCGTGTATCTACCTTATCAACTCAATCTCTGATTGACATATTGGTTTTTGTCCTTGAAGTTTGATTAATCCATCCCCAACCTTCCCAAGTCTCAGAATGTTTATCAGTCTTGATCTCAAGTTGTGCTCAACATGATCGAATCTCTGTTAATTAATTATCTGGTAGTTTCCTTAGTCGACGCCAGGTGTGTGTAGAATTACGCAAAAATCGCATGCTCAGTCACCTTCGGCAATGGAGCTATGTTCTCTTGTGAGGTGTTTTGATCTGTGAATAGCTACCCTGTTGATTCTAAACCTTGTGACTACCTTTGCTTGCTATCCCTCCTTGTATGGCGCTTGTTCTTACAACCCATTGGTGCCACTTGAAATTTCACTTTCGTTGTGCATTTAGTAATGGTGTTATGAGTAGCCGCTGATGGTGTCGTGACGAAACCAAGGGCCTCCTGTGGCTGCAGACACATGGCTGGCTGCCTGGCACGCGCTAGTATCACGGTTTCTAGTCATGATCCATTATGAAACAACAGTCGATGTGTTATTTTCTTGTGTTCCTTTCTTGGTTATCTCTCCATATCGTATCGTAAGATCCATATCTTAGACCGAAAGTAGTGGAGTTTCCTTCAAAAGTTGCTAAGAGGATAACCTTTGAAGAACAGGTCACCGACATAAACATTAACAAACTGCAATAGGTGGTAGACAAGTGACTCTACTTAGTTGTCCCAGTATTGACGAATGTCATCTAGTGAGCAAAGTATCTCATCTCTGTTGGATAAAAAGGACACTGTTGATGGTCCTTAAGTACCAAATATAGTTATCAAATAAATAAAGAAAAGGATCCAAATGCAACCAACACCTAGACTTAGGGTTTTATCTGACAGAATTCCACGAGTTTTGGTGTTTGTCTGTTTCTGCAGGGGGTTATCAGAAAATACGGAGGAAAGGCCCACACGTCGGGTTTACATAGAGATAATAACGTGTTCACCGATTTTCTATCATCTAGAAGACTCCAGAAGCCACGAGATCGAACGGGAGGCCGAACGGGCCCGGAGGCAGGGCGCCCGCCCTGCTCCCTAGGGCGTGTTGGGCATTCTTAACGTCATTACCAAAAGTAGACTTAGTTTTCTAATTCTGATAACGGCGCCAAAAATGCCGAACCTATCCCTCATGCCACTTAAGCCAAGTTGTCATCCCCAGCATGACATGAGAGACGCGGTATTGAAATATGCAACTGCTCTTCTAAATAAATAATAAATAAGATCTGCAAGCGCACAGATTAATACCGATGTAGCATTTTAACCGGGAAGTATTCCAGGTATCGTTATTTATATTTTTACCACTAGGAAGGGATTACTAACATCATTGTTGATTATGGAATGGAATATAGGAATGAGTATCAATCATTGCATGTATAAGTGAGAGCATTCATCTATCTCTTGCATACAGGGGTAAGTGTCACATAAAATATAGATAAAGTATGAATGGTGACAAAGATAATTAATCTGATCAGCTAGCCACATATAATAATGATAAGCACCTCAACAGATATTCTAGCAAGTCATTAGCATGGTATTAGGACGAACTACAAGGATATTTCCTAAGTTATTCTTAACTATAAAGTCTAGCATATCATAGTTCGTTCAAGTACACTTGGCAATCATTACGAGAAAGGACTACGCCCATGCATAGTGATATTATCAAGGAAGATGAGAAACATAGCAATCACTCCCCCATAATAATGTTGCTCTGCCTGCCTTACACACGGGAGGGGGACTATATAAGAACCAACGTAGCTGTCACCATCGCGGACCACCCCACGATCCGGCATATAAGGTGCAATCGCAGATAAATATGGTCTAAGCACCACGCCTACACAATATTTATCATTTACCCATGGATCCGATGGATAAACGCTATACGATCCTAAACATGTATATAATTCCAATCTAACTAAGCCAAGCGTATAACTACGATAAACTAAGAACAATATAATCGCAAACATAAACAAGTAGAGCATAGTCATAATCAATATATTGAAATAGAACAAAGTTGTATTCATAATATTGAAGAACAAAGATGAACTATGAAGAACAGTAAATGAATTACCAAGAATCCTCTTGACAGATCCGGAAACCAATCGAAGATTGACTCCTTCTAGTTCTAATCCTATGTACCTATGCTATACTAGAGATCTAGTTGATGTGGTGGCTCTAGGGCTTGATCAGATACTCTCCTCCTGAGATTAGGGTTTGAGGAATTGAGAATGAGGGAGTGCCTCCTCCAGGGGCCAGGGGTCCTGCTTATATAGCCCCCTCAAGTGAACGTGGGCCGTCGGATCAAACCGACATTAATCGCACGGTTTTCCTTGATCCCTTAGGTCGGTGGAGCATAATCCGCGAGACGGAGCCTGATTGGCTCTCAGGCCAGGGCGGGCGCCCTAGGGAGCAGGGCGGGCGCCCTGCCTCCGGGCCCGTTCGGCCTCCCGTTCGTTCTCGTGGCTTCTGGAGTCTTCTAGATGATAGAAAATCGGTGAACACGTTATTATCTCTATGTAAACCCGACGTGTGGGCCTTTCCTCCGTATTTTCTGATAACCCCCTGCAGAAACAGACAAACACCAAAACTCGTGGAATTCTGTCAGATAAAACCCTAAGTCTAGGTGTTGGTTGCATTTGTATCCTTTTCTTTATTTATTTGATAACTATATTTGGTACTTAAGGACCGTCAATAAACTCCCCCAAGCTTACCTCTTGCTCGTCCCTGAGCAAGGATAGACTCATTATGATTCAGAAGTTGCTGCAACGCCTTTGAACGTTGACGGTACATATGCTTTCAAATAAGGTCTCATCCCTGAGTTAGAGTAAACTGTCAAGACTTAAAACTTACTCATTTTTCCTTTCACCATGGGGCTTGCAACCGTCACCTGCATCTTGAGTGGTTAAAAGATAGAACGGTCTAGTCAAACACCATGTCTCTTATTCTTGATCAGCTATAGCTCTGGAGTTTTTGCAAATTTTTCAAATAAAACTCAGAGATTCCTTGTATGACTTTCTTGGGTCTCTCTTTTGTGGTATTTCTGGATCCTTACCAAGGCAGTAATGGTATATGCCTTCTCTCTCAGAGTATGTGGTATTTATGGTATAAGGGGTAGTGACATTGCCTTCTCTCTCACCCTACTCTAATAAGGCTTTGATATCTGGAGCTCATAGGTGGGAGATACAGTATACATACTCATAGAACATTTATTGCATAGTCAAACCATGGATCTAGAGAAACAAGTCAATAAGTCAAATCAAGATGTGCATGTGTGGTGAATGAGTGGTGTATGGTGATGATGGTGATAACAAAAGTCTAATGCTCTTTTTGAGGGAATACATACCTTTCTTGCTTTTTAAAACTTTTGAGGGGAATGAGATGCTCTATTTTTTTTCTCTTTTTTTCTCTCAGGTGGGTATCTTGTACCCCTAATTCTACTGTCGGACATTTGTCCATTTTTACCTCTCGTCTCACTTTTTCTTTCTTCGAGGTTCCGAGCACTTGCTCCTTTTTATTTCCTCGTATTTATATTTTTTTTAGAGCAATCTCCCTCTTTTGAAAATATAGCAAGTGGTAGTAGAAATGACTTGAGCAATAACTTCACAGGGAATAACAGGAATGGGATAATGTTTTTGGCTATTCTCTCCTAGGTCAGGAGAATAATTTTGGGTGAATCTGGAGATGGAAATGAGTGGATATATGTGGATGCGTACTTCCGGAGTAGAAGCAGCATGTATGAGTGAACGTGCAAGTGAATCCTGATTTTAACCACATGACAAGTTCCTAAGGGTCTACACAGCTCGACCACACTCAATGCCCATAAGCAGTAAGTAGTAAAAGTGCGGCTCTTAATCTAACAAGCATGTATATATGGCTGTGGTAGGAAATTTAAACTCTCATCATACAGGAACTCATCATGCAACATTTTAAAGATTTTCAAAGATAAAATTCTCTAGAATTCTAGCATCTCTAGGAACAGATAAACAGCAGCTCAACCTTCCCATATCATATCCGCTAACAACTTAGACTTCAGATCAAGTTCTCTTCCCACTAGTTCAGGTTTAGAGCCAGTTTTAAATTATAACAGTTATGTCTAAACTAGAGAGAGAACAAATTTGAAAATTAGGCAGAGCAACTACTCATCATATCCATGCTAGAGTTTTATTTTCAAGATTCAGTTTAGCATAGCTACTTTATTTATTTATTAAACTAAGCAAATATATATAAACACAAAATATTTATTTGGATTTTCATGATTATGCATCTTTTTATTTTAATAAAGCATAGGTATAAATATAGATAAAAATACTTATCGGGATAAATGGGGGTGCTCTCCCCCAAGCTGGATCTTGACGTAATTTCTTCTGATGTAGCTAGCAGGTGCAGAGGTGTATTTGAATGTCGGCAGCACCCTGACAGCGATTAGGATGTCCTCCATCTGCTAGTCTTCCTGAATTCTGTGGAGCTCAAATAGACAACAAAGCTTCGTGGAACTAGATTAAGCGTTAGCATAAATATCTAGCCTTTATCATGTTTGAGCTTCCTTGATAAATGTCACTCTCTATTTTTATTTTCATTTTTATAGAAGAGAAAAAATATATATTATTTATTTTTTTATGCCACCACAGTGAATGTACTTATGGGTTTTATGCCACTCGCATACTCACATGGGGCTTACTGTTTTCAACATTTTTTTAGACAGAATGAACATGATTAACTGAGCAATAATTAAAGGGAAAATGATAACTACCAAGTTTACCTCTTGGCACGGCGTTCGGTGTTTTTAAGTCCTCCGAACAGGACTTCTTTTCTTCTTAGTTGTCCTGGGATTTGGGTGGCGTAGACGGTGGTTCCGGCAGCGCCTCCTCTTCTTGTGTAACTGTCTTCGCCTTCCATACCCGACTTGGTGCTTCGGTCTCCTGTTGTGTATCCTCGAGCCTTATGACCTCTCCTTCATAGTCTGCCCATACGTCCTTGATGATTTACCTCCTTTGGTTACGGTTACGTCGCCTTCTTCTTGTCCTGACCTGCTTAGAATCTTCAACTATATAGTTAGGGTCGTTAAAGTAGCGGCGTATCTTCTCAGAGGGGAAATGCATATGGACTTCTCCGGTTCCCATGTAGATGATTGCTTTGATGGTGCCTAGGAACGGTCTTCCTAGGATGATGGGTGGATCGTACTCGTCGTCTCCCATGTCAATGACCTGAAAGTCTGTATGGACAAAATGATCGTTAATTTTAACAGGGACATCGGTTACTATACCTTTGACCTTTCGGGATGTCTGATCTGCCATCTGGATCTGAGTGTATGTTGGTTTTAAGGGCATGGTCCCGTACAAGAGCTGATAGGTGACTGTGGCCATTATGTTGACGCCTGATCCAGTGTCGCAGAGCGCCTTCTAAAAGGAGTATCCATTGATTGAGCACTCAATGCTTGGCATACCTGGGTCGTCCTTCTTGATTAGGAACGGCAACTTGGGTCGTCGGTCTTGACCTCCTTGAACTGCAGTGACCATCTTAGCTGATTCGGTCCATCCTTGGTTGTTCTTGTTCTGCTTGTTCCTCCTGTTGGTCCTCTTCCTTGGTTCATGTTGGGGTTGCTCTGGGATTTGTGTAATCTTGTTCTTGAAGGAAAACGTCTCCTTCCTCCCCTTGATGTTGAAGTTGATCTTCGCAGCGCTGGCGTAGATGACAGCTCCCGAGGTGTTCAGGAATGGCCTTCCCAGAATAACTGGTGACCTCTCATCGGACCCGGTCTCTATCACCACAAAGTCAGCTGGAGCGTACGAGGTACCAACTCGGACACACATGTTCTTTAATATTCCTTTAGGAAAGCTTAGTGTCCGATCTGCAAGCTGCAAACACATAGTTGTTTCTGATAAAGGATATGTAAAGAATTTTTCATAGAGTACCCTAGGCATAATGTTGACACTGGAGCCAAAGTCACAGAGTGCTTCTGGGAAGTCCACCATGCCGATGGAGATCGAGATGACGGGGCGTCCTGGATCGCCTCTCTTGACTGGCAGAAGGTCATTATGTACTCCGACAGCGGGATTACTCCAATAGTTACCTACATCAAACATGTCTACAAGATTTGCAGATTCTAATCCTTCCGGTTGTGATGGTATACCGGGGTTAGTAGCAAGAACAGCAGCAGCTATTTGATTTAACTGAGATTCAATCATTTTATTAAAGCTAATTTGGTTTTTGATGGCAGTAGAGAAATTATCCATTCTATTATTTATGTTTTCTAGTATTTTATCATTGGATGCCAATTTCTTAGACAAGTTATCCATTAGCTTTCCTTGATTAGACACTAACTCTCTCAGGGGTGGAAAATTATTATTGTTGTTGTAAGAGTTATTACCTTGATAATTACCTGAGTAGTTACCTGAGTAGTTAGGCCTCTGTTGATTCCAACCTTGATTTTGTTGAGGACGGTTGTAGTAGTTGTTGTTGTTGATGTACCTTGCATCCTCAAGCATCTCAGGGCAGTGATTGCCTGAGTGTCCAGTGTCTCCACATTCCTCACAAGTCATGTGAGAGTCGTAGACGTTCATGACTTCTCTTTTGTCTCCAGCTTTGTCATCGAGCTTTTTCATGAGTAGGTCTAACTTTGCAGACAGCATGTCTACCTCCTTGAGCTGGTGCATACCTCCACCCTTCTTGCGTGTTTGAGTCCTCTCTTCCTTCCAACCTTGGTTGGACGCCATCTTCTCCACAAGGGCTGTAGCTTGTGGTATGGTGAGTGATAGAAATGCGCCTCCAGCTGCAGCATCCATGGTCTCACGAGCACTAGTGATGAGCCCATGATAGAAAGTCTGCATAAGTAGCCAGCTCTTCATTCCATGATGGGGACATTCTAGGATGTAATCTTGAAAGCGCTCCCATGCTTCTGGAATGGATTCATCATGTTGTTGCTGAAAACTTGTAATCTTCCCACGGAGAGCATTGGTCTTGCCCATGGGAAAGAACTTAGCCAGAAAGTTCATAGAGCAGAGTGCCCACGTAGTGTTCTTATCCTTCGTCGCGTAGAACCACTGCTTCGCTCTCCCCAATAGTGAGAATGGGAAAAGGCGAAGTAGTATGGCGTCTCTGGGAACATCTAATAAAGTGAATGTGCTGCAAATCTCTAGGAAGTATTGGAGATGAGCACTTGCATCTTCGTGCGGCTTCCCACAAAACTGGTTGGCTTGTACCATGTTGATGAGCCCTGGCTTGAGCTCAAAGTTCTTGTCGATGGCCGCGGCAGGTCCAGTGCGGATGTTGTCCGTAGTGGGAGCTGAGAACTCGCGGATCGTCTTGTTCGCCATGGCTGCGAACTCTGTTGACAAATTCCGGATGAAACTTCGGCGGTCTTCTGAATTGGATGAAGTGTTGCGTCGAAGTGTTGACTTCTTGAGCTTGGCTCTTGCCCCTCTGATTAATGCTTCGGGGTTGTCAACAAAATTTTCTGGAAGATGTCCTCTATTCATACATCACCCTGCAAAACAATAAGAATGGAAAAATACAGGGGTAAATCTGTATGGGAGAATTGATGATCTCAATCACTTAATGATGCGAATGATGACTCAAATTCCGTATTCATTCCTTGTTAGTAAATCAACCTTCCCCGGCAACGGTGCCAAAAATGCTTGTTGGGCATTCTTAACGTCATTACCAAAAGTAGACTTAGTTTTCTAATTCTGATAACGGCGCCAAAAATGCCGAACCTATCCCTCATGCCACTTAAGCCAAGTTGTCATCCCCAGCATGACATGAGAGACGCGGTATTGAAATATGCAACTGCTCTTCTAAATAAATAATAAATAAGATCTGCAAGCACACAGATTAATACCGATGTAGCATTTTAACCGGGAAGTATTCCAGGTATCATTATTTATATTTTTACCACTGGGAAGGGATTACTAACATCAATGTTGATTATGGAATGGAATATAGGAATGAGTATCAATCATTGCATGTATAAGTGAGAGCATTCATCTATCTCTTGCATACAGGGGTAAGTGTCACATAAAATATAGTTAAAGTATGAATGGTGACAAAGATAATTAATCTGATCAGCTAGCCACATATAATAATGATAAGCACCTCAATAGATATTCTAGCAAGTCATTAGCATGGTATTAGGACGAACTACAAGGATATTTCCTAAGTTATTCTTAACTATAAAGTCTAGCATATCATAGTTAGTGCAAGTACACTTGGCAATCATTGCGAGAAAGGACTACGCCCATGCATAGTGATATTATCAAGGAAGATGAGAAACATAGCAATCACTCCCCCGTAATAATGTTGCTCTGCCTGCCTTACACACGGGAGGGGGACTATATAAGAACCAACGAAGCTGTCACCATCGCGGACCACCCCACGATCCGGCATATAAGGTGCAATCGCAGATAAATATGGTCTAAGCACCACGCCTACACAATATTTATCATTTACCCATGGATCCGATGGATAAACGCTATATGATCCTAAACATGTATATAATTCCAATCTAACTAAGCCAAGCGTAGAACTACGATAAACTAAGAACAATATAATCAAAACATAAACAAGTAGAGCATAGTCATAATCAATATATTGAAATAGAAAAAAGTTGTATTCATAATATTGAAGAACAAAGATGAACAATGAAGAACAGTAAAGGAATTACCAAGAATCCTCTTGACAGATCCGGAAACCAATCGAAGATTGACTCCTTCTAGTTCTAATCCTATGTAGCTAAGCTATACTAGAGATCTAGTTGATGTGGTGGCTCTAGGGCTTGATCAGAGACTCTCCTCCTAAGATTAGGGTTTGAGGAATTGAGAATGAGGGAGTGCCTCCTCCAGGGGCCAGGGGTCCTGCTTATATAGCCCCCTCAAGTGAACGTGGGCCGTCGGATCAAACCGACATTAATCGCACAGTTTTCCTTGATCCCTTAGGTCGGTGGAGCATAATCCGCGAGACGGAGCCTGATTGGCTCTCAGGCCAGGGCGGGTGCCCTAGGGAGCAGGGCGGGCGCCCTGCCTCCGGGCCCGTTCGGCCTCCCGTTCGTTCTCGTGGCTTCTGGAGTCTTCTAGATGATAGAAAATCGGTGAACACGTTATTATCTCTATGTAAACCCGACGTGTGGGCCTTTCCTCCGTATTTTCTGATAAACCCCTGCAGAAACAGACAAACACCAAAACTCGTGGAATTTTGTCAGATAAAACCCTAAGTCTAGGTGTTGGTTGCATTTGGATCCTTTTCTTTATTTATTTGATAACTATATTTGGTACTTAAGGACCGTCAACAGGGCGCCCGCCCTCGCCTGAGAGCCAATCAGGCTCCGTCTCGCGGATTATGCTCCACCGACCTAAGGGATCAAGGAAAACCGTGCGATTAATGTCGGTTTGTTCCAACGGCCCACGTTCACTTGAGGGGGCTATATAAGCAGGACCCCTGGCCCCTGGAGGAGGCACTCCCTCATTCTCAATTCTTCAAACCCTAATCTCAGGAGGAGTCTCTGATCAAGCCCTAGAGCCACCACATCAACTAGATCTCTAGTATAGCATAGCTACATAGGATTAGAACTAGAAGGAGTCAATCTTCGATTGGTTTCCGGATCTGTCAAGAGGATTCTTGGTAATTCCTTTACTGTTCTTCATTGTTCATCTTTGTTCTTCAATATTATGAATACAACTTTGTTCTATTTCAATATATTGATTATGACTATGCTCTACTTGTTTATGTTTGCGATTATATTGTTCTTAGTTTATCGTAGATATACGCTTGGCTTAGTTAGATTGGAATTATATACATATTTAGGATCGTATAGCGTTTATCCATCGGATCCATGGGTAAATGATAAATATTGTGTAGGCGTGGTGCTTAGACCATATTTATCTGCGATTGCACCTTATATGCCGGATCGTGGGGTGGTCCGCCATGGTGATAGCTTCGTTGGTTCTTATATAGTCCCCCTCCCATGTGTAAGGCAGGCAGAGCAACATTATTACGGGGGAGTGATTGCTATGTTTCTCATCTTCCTTGATAATATCACTATGCATGGGCGTAGTCCTTTTTCGCAATGATTGCCAAGTGTACTTGCACTCACTATGATATGCTAGACTTTATAGTTAAGAATAACTTAGGAAATATCCTTGTAGTTCGTCCTAATACCATGCTAATGACTTGCTAGAATATCTGTTGAGGTGCTTATCATTATTATATGTGGCTAGCTGATCAGATTAATTATCTTTGTCACCATTCATACTTTATCCATATTTTATGTGACACTTACCCCTGTATGCAAGAGATATATGAATGCTCTCACTTATACATGCAATGATTGATACTCATTCCTATATTCCATTCCATAATCAACATTGATGTTAGTAATCCCTTCCCAGTGGTAAAAATATAAATAACGATACCTGGTATACTTCCCGGTTAAAATGCTACATCGGTATTAATCGGTGCGCTTGCAGATCTTATATATTATTTATTTAGAAGAGCAGTTGCATATTTCAATACCGCGTCTCTCATGTCATGCTGGGGATGACAACTTGGCTTAAGTGGCATGAGGGATAGGTTCGGCATTTTTGGCGCCGTTATCAGAATTAGAAAACTAAGTCTACTTTTGGTAGTGACGTTAAGAATGCCCAACAAGCATTTTTGGCGCCGTTGCCGGGGAAGGTTGATTTACTAACAAGGAATGAATACGGAATTTGAGTCATCATTCACATCATTAAGTGATTGAGATCATCAATTCTCCCATACAGATTTACCCCTGTATTTTTCCATTCTTATTGTTTTGTAGGGTGATGTATGAATAGAGGACATCTTCCAGAAAATTTTGTTGACAACCCCGAAGCATTAATCAGAGGGGCAAGAGCCAAGCTCAAGAAGTCAACACTTCGACGCAACACTTCATCCAATTCAGAAGACCGCCAAAGTTTCATCCGGAATTTGTCAACAGAGTTCGCAGCCATGGCGAGCAAGACGATCCGCGAGTTCTCAGCTCCCACTACGGACAACATCCGCACTGGACCTGCCACGGCCATCGACAAGAACTTTGAGCTCAAGCCAGGGCTCATCAACATGGTACAAGCCAACCAGTTTTGTGGGAAGCCACACGAAGATGCAAGTGCTCATCTCCAACACTTCCTGGAGATTTGCAGCACATTCACTATATTAGATGTTCCCAGAGACGCCATACTACTTCGCCTTTTCCCATTCTCACTATTGGGGAGAGCGAAGCAGTGGTTCTATGCGACGAAGGATAGAACACTACGTGGGCACTCTGCTCTACGAACTTTCTGGCTAAGTTCTTTCCCATGGGCAAGACCAATGCTCTCCGTGGGAAGATTACAAGTTTTCAGCAATAACATGATGAATCCGTTCCAGAAGCATGGGAGCGCTTTCAAGATTACATCCTAGAATGTCCCCATCATGGAATGGAGAGCTGGCTACTTATGTAGACTTTCTATCATGGGCTCATCACTAGTGCTCGTGAGACCATGGATGCTGCAGCTGGAGGCGCATTTCTATCACTCACCATAGCACAAGCTACAGCCCTTGTGGAGAAGATGGCGTCCAACCAAGGTTGGAATGAAGAGAGGACTCAAACACGCAAGAAGGGTGGAGGTATGCACCAGCTCAAGGAGGTAGACATGCTGTCTGCAAAGTTAGACCTACTCATGAAAAAGCTCGATGACAAAGCTGGAGACAAAAGAGAAGTCATGAACGTCTACGACTCTCACATGACTTGTGAGGAATGTGGAGATACTGGACACTCAGGCAATCACTGCCCTAAGATGCTTGAGGATGCAAGGTACATCAACAACAACAACAACTACAACCGTCCTCAACAAAATCAAGGTTGGAATCAATAGAGGCATAACTACTCAGGTAACTACTCAGGTAATTATCAAGGTAATAACTCTTACAACAACAATAATAATTTTCCACCCCTGAGAGAGTTAGTGTCTAATCAAGGAAAGCTAATGGATAACTTGTCTAAGAAATTGGCATCCAATGATAAAATACTAGAAAACATAAATAATAGAATGGATAATTTCTCTATTGCCATCAAAAACCAAATTAGCTTTAATAAAATGATTGAATCTCAGTTAAATCAAATAGCTGCTGCTGTTCCTGCTACTAACCCCGGTATACCATCACAACCGGAAGGATTAGAATCTGCAAATCTTGTAGACATGTTTGATGCAGGTAACTATTGGAGTAATCCCGCTGTCGGAGTACATAATGACCTTCTGCCAGTCAAGAGAGGCGATCCAGGACGCCCCGTCATCCCGATCTCCATCGGCATGGTGGACTTCCCAGAAGCACTCTGCGACTTTGGCTCCAGCGTCAACATTATGCCCAGGGTAATCTATGAAAAATTCTTTACATATCTTTTATCAGAAACAACTATGTGTTTGCAGCTTGCAGATCGGACACTAAGCTTTCCTAAAGGAATATTAAAGAACATGTGTGTCCGAGTTGGTACCTCGTACGCTCCAGCTGACTTCATGGTGATAGAGACCGGGTCCGATGAGAGGTCACCAGTTATTCTGGGAAGGCCATTCCTGAACACCTCGGGAGCTGTCATCTACGCCAGCGCTGCGAAGATCAACTTCAACATCAAGGGGAGGAAGGAGACGTTTTCCTTCAAGAACAAGATTACACAAATCCCAGAGCAACCCCAACATGAACCAAGGAAGAGGACCAACAGGAGGAACAAGCAGAACAAGAACAACCAAGGATGGACCGAATCAGCTAAGATGGTCACTGTAGTTCAAGGAGGTCAAGATGGTCGACTCAAGTCGCCCTTTCTAAACAAGAAGGACGACCCAGGTATGCCAAGCATTGAGTGCTCAATCAATGGATACTCCTTTCAGAAGGCGCTCTGCGACACTGGATCAGGCGTCAACATAATGGCCACAGTCACCTATCAGCTCTTGTACGGGACCATGCCCTTAAAACCAACATACACTCAGCTCCAGATGGCAGATCAGACATCCCGAAAGGTCGAAGGTATAGTAACCGATGTCCCTGTTAAAATTAACGATCATTTTGTCCATACAGACTTTCAGGTCATTGACATGGGAGACGATGAGTACGATCCACCCATCATCCTAGGAAGACCGTTCCTAGGCACCGTCAAAGCAATCATCTACATTGGAACCGGAGAAGTCCATATGCATTTCCCCTCTGAGAAGGTACGCCGCTACTTTAATGACCCTAACTATATAGTTGAAGATTCTAAGCAGGTCAGGACAAGAAGAAGGCGACGTAACCATAACCAAAGGAGGCAAACCATCAAGGACGTATGGGCAGACTATGAAGGAGAGGTCATAAGGCCCGAGGATACACAACAGGAGACCGAAGCACCAAGTCGGGTATGGAAAGCGAAGACAGTTACACAAGAAGAGGAGGCGCTGCCGGAACCACCGTCTACGCCACCCAAATCCCAGGACAACTAAGAAGAAAAGAAGTCCTGTTCGGAGGACTTTAAAACACCGAACGCCGTGCCAAGAGGTAAACTTGGTAGTTATCATTTTCCCTTTAATTATTGCTCAGTTAATCATGTTCATTCTGTCTTAAAAAAATGTTGAAAATAGTAAGCCCCATGTGAGTATGCGAGTGGCATAAAACCCATAAGTACATTCACTGTGGTGGCATAAAATAATAATAATAATATATATTTTTTTCTGTTCTATAAAAATGAAAATAAAAAATAGAGAGTGACATTTACCAAGGAAGCTCAAACATGATAAAGGCTAGATATTTATGCTAACGCTTAATCAAGTTCCACGAAGCTTTGTTGTCTATTTGAGCTCCACAGAATTCAGGAAGACTAGCAGATGGAGGACATCCTAATCGTTGTCAGGGTGCTGCCGACATTCAAATACACCTCTGCACCTGCTAGCTACATCAGAAGAAATTACGTCAAGATCCAGCTTGGGGGAGAGCACCTCCATTTATCCCGATAAGTATTTTTATCTACATTTATACCTATGCTTTATTAAAATAAAAAGATGCATAATCATGAAAACCCAAATAAATATTTTGTGTTTATATATATTTTCTTAGTTTAATAAATAAATAAAGTAGCTATGCTAAACTGAATCTTGAAAATAAAACTCTAGCATGGATATGATGAATAGTTGCTCTGCCTAATTTTCAACTTTGTTCTCTCTCTAGTTTAGACATAACTGTTATAATTTAAAACTGGCTCTAAACCTGAACTAGTGGGAAGAGAACTTGATCTGAAGTCTAAGTTGTTAGCGGATATGATATGGGAAGGTTGAGCTGCTATTTATCTGTTCCTAGAGATGCTAGAATTCTGGAGAATTTTATCTTTGAAAATCTTTAAAATGTTGCATGATGAGTTCCTGTATGATGAGAGTTTAAATTCCTACCACAGCCATATATACATGCTTGTTAGATTAAGAGCCGCACTTTTACTACTTACTGCTTATGGGCATTGAGTGTGGTCAAGCTGTGTAGACCCTTAGGAACTTGTCATGTGGTTAAAATCAAGATTCACTTGCATGTTCACTCATACATGATGCTTCTACTCCGGAAGTACGCATCCACATATATCCACTCATTTCCATCTCCAGATTCACCCAAAATTATTCTACTCCTGACCCGGGAGAGAATAGCCAAAAACATTATCCCATTCCTGTTATTCCCTGTGAAGTTAATGCTCAAGTCATTTCTACTACCACTTGCTATATTTTCAAAAGAGGGAGATTGCTCTAAAAAAAATATAAATACGAGGAAATAAAAAGGAGCAAGTGCTCGGAACCTCGAAGAAAGAAAAAGTGAGACGAGAGGTAAAAATGGACAAGTGTCCGACAGTAGAATTAGGGGTACAATACCCACCTGAGAAAAAAAGGAAGAAGAGAAAATACAGAGCATCTCATTCCCCTCAAAAGTTTTAAAAAGCAAGAAAGGTATGTATTCCCTCAAAAGAGCATTAGACTTTTGTTATCACCATACACCACTCATTCACCACACATGCACATCTTGATTTGACTTATTGACTTGTTTCTCTGGATCCATGGTTTGACTATGCAATAAATGTTCTATGAGTATGTATACTGTATCTCCTACCTATGAGCTCCAGATATCAAAGCCTTATTAGAGTAGGCTGAGAGAGAAGGCAATGTCACTACGCCTTATACCATAAATACCACATACTTTGAGAGAGAAGGCATATACCATTACTACCTTGGTAAGGATCCAGAAATACCACAAAAGAGAGACCCGAGAAAGTCATACAAGGAATCTCTGAGTTTTATTTGAAAAATAAGAGACATAGCTGATCAAGAATAAGAGACATGGCGTTTGACTAGACCGTTCTATCTTTTAACCACTCAAGATGCAGGTGACGGTTGCAAGCCCCATGGTGAAAGGTAAAATGAGTAAGTTTTAAGTCTTGACAGTTTACTCTAACTCAGGGATGAGACCTTATTTGAAAGCATATGTACCGTCAACGTTCAAAGGCGTTGCAGCAACTTCTGATCCATAATGAGTCTATCCTTGCTCAGGGACGAGCAAGAGGTAAGCTTGGGGGAGTTTGTTGACGGTCCTTAAGTACCAAATATAGTTATCAAATAAATAAAGAAAAGGATCCAAATGCAACCAACACCTAGACTTAGGGTTTTATCTGATAGAATTCCACGAGTTTTGGTGTTTGTCTGTTTCTGCAGGGGGTTATCAGAAAATACGGAGGAAAGGCCCACACGTCAGGTTTACATAGAGATAATAACGTGTTCACCGATTTTCTATCATCTAGAAGACTCCAGAAGCCACGAGATCGAACGGGAGGCCGAACGGGCCCGGAGGCAGGGCGCCCGCCCTGCTCCCTAGGGCGCCCGCCCTCGCCTGAGAGCCAATCAGGCTCCGTCTCGCGGATTATGCTCCACCGACCTAAGGGATCAAGGAAAACCGTGCGATTAATGTCGGTTTGATCCGACGGCCCACGTTCACTTGAGGGGGCTATATAAGCAGGACCCCTGGCCCCTAGAGGAGGCACTCCCTCATTCTCAATTCTTCAAACCCTAATCTCAGGAGGAGAGTCTCTGATCAAGCCCTAGAGCCACCACATCAACTAGATCTCTAGTATAGCATAGCTACATAGGATTAGAACTAGAAGGAGTCAATCTTCGATTGGTTTTCGGATCTGTCAAGAGGATTCTTGGTAATTCCTTTACTGTTCTTCATTGTTCATCTTTGTTCTTCAATATTATGAATACAACGTTGTTCTATTTCAATATATTGATTATGACTATGATCTACTTGTTTATGTTTGCGATTATATTGTTCTTAGTTTATCGTAGATATACGCTTGGCTTAGTTAGATTGGAATTATATACATGTTTAGGATCGTATAGCGTTTATCCGTCGGATCCATGGGTAAATGATAAATATTGTGTAGGCATGGTGCTTAGACCATATTTATCTGCGATTGCACCTTATATGCCGGATCGTGGGGTGGTCCGCGATGGTGACAGCTTCGTTGGTTCTTATATAGTCCCCCTCCCGTGTGTAAGGCAGGCAGAGCAACATTATTACGGGGGAGTGATTGCTATGTTTCTCATCTTCCTTGATAATATCACTATGCATGGGCGTAGTCCTTTTTCGCAATGATTGCCAAGTGTACTTGCACTCACTATGATATGCTAGACTTTATAGTTAAGAATAACTTAGGAAATATCCTTGTAGTTCGTCCTAATACCATGCTAATGACTTGCTAGAATATCTGTTGAGGTGCTTATCATTATTATATGTGGCTAGCTGATCAGATTAATTATCTTTGTCACCATTCATACTTTATCCATATTTTATGTGACACATACCCCTGTATGCAAGAGATAGATGAATGCTCTCACTTATACATGCAATGATTGATACTCATTCCTATATTCCATTCCATAATCAACATTGATGTTAGTAATCCCTTCCCAGTGGTAAAAATATAAATAACGATACCTGGAATACTTCCCGGTTAAAATGCTACATCGGTATTAATCTGTGCGCTTGCAGATCTTATTTATTATTTATTTAGAAGAGCAGTTGCATATTTCAATACCGCGTCTCTCATGTCATGCTGGGGATGACAACTTGGCTTAAGTGGCATGAGGGATAGGTTCAGCATTTTTGGCGCCGTTATCAGAATTAGAAAACTAAGTCTACTTTTGGTAATGACGTTAAGAATGCCCAACAGACACACAACATTTAATGTCGGACAAGTTATCTGTGGGATGAGAATCAATTGTCGCATTGTGCATATGACCGGAGCTATCCAAGTCCCAATCTTGTGTGCATAATGACCATACAATCGAAATCAACCATCTCTAGTGTGACTCTTTATCTGCTGACCTCGATGGCAACCATTCGTTCTGCATCAACCACGATTATTGTGGTCAAGAGTGAAGATTTGAAATTTTTAGTGTTGAGCGACAACTAATTAGTTACCAATAGGAACATTAATCTCCAACTAGGTAACGACTCCTTGGTAGCTACGAAGGCTATGTATTATAGAGCAATAACCAACAAGAAGTTAATCAACTAGCCAACAACTTAAGTGATACTCTATCTTCTAAAGCCATTGTGATCAAGTCAATTCAATCTTGGACAATCACACAGAGAGTGCAAGGTGTTCTATCAACTAAAGTGAAGAATTAGAGAAAGCATGCCCTAGTTTCATTTAGCATCCTTGTGCCCTTAGGTGCCACAAATGGTTTGTTCATAACTCTATTGGATGAAGTATTGAGGACTATTCAGAAACGGTTCCTTATTCTTGTAGGAAGATCCTCCAGGCGGAGTATGCGTTTTGCCTTGCAAAAGTAAACTGCAAGTTCAAAGTGTGTGCATCATCAGATTGGTATGTAAATTAATGGTCGAGATCTGCTGTTGCATGACCCTTTTGAGGTCCCACATATACTAGTTTACACTCTTTCGTGCTTTTGCTTTCTCGTATCAACAATGTACGAGCAGCCTTGGTTTCTGCAAATTAATTTATACCATCGCGAATCAAAAGCAATTTGAAAAGTATTAAACAACAGATTTCCCATCGTAGAGCTACTGTTTGATCCAAAAGAGGAAGCCTCACAGTGAAAAGTTAGCCTGACAAAGCTAGTTCACTATGTTGCAAGTCAAACTCAACTTACTATGCAACTGCCTCATGAAGGGGATTGTACTCAACTTGCTCGATAGTGAGCTATTTACCGAAGTTGGTAAATACTTGTAATTTTTGTTGTCTACCAGACCTCGCTATATCCTTCTTTGGCAATAATTGCTAATACTCACTGATCTTTGGTATCTTAAAGTATTCTTACCCAAGAGGTTGCATCTGATTCAACCCAGATAACTATTGTCTTTGGATAAAAGAATCTTATTAGGTAGCTTTTGGCAGAAATACAAAGCCGACAGAGTCAGCTATCACATTCACTAACCCCTTGACAGACATAGATAATATAATGTTGTCATCAGAGAAAGGGAACTGCACGCATGAAATAGGAAGTAGCTTTCCATTAGTTGATATCTGAAGGATTGAACATTTACGACCAGCATAGACCTTGTCTATTGGTTACTTAGTATCATATAACCTCTGAGGGTTGTTTGTCGTCCACGATCTCACCCTTTGGAAGGTTGTACTCAAGCCATTTTGGTAGAGGACTGCTTTTCAAACTTTATGAACATAGGGTCATTTCAACTACTTCTGAAAATTTTGGTCTAGTGTAAAGTTCATATAGACTATGCTGTGTTCACTAAAGAATCAGATACTTGTGAGTGGTTAGCTCATCGATCAAATGACCCCTGTACACTGAGAACGAAGTACTGCATCGTCTTGGATTGCTTCCAAAGTAACAATGCTTCATGGAAGTCAATGAAGGAAATTCTTCAGACAAAGTTCAGATCTTCCGTTCTGAATCTCGGGACACGATTCCTTTAAGTGGGGAGGGTTGTAACACCCCAGGTGTTAGGCTTGCATTTGGCACTTGCATTGCATGAGCCTAAGCATCATTGTTCATATATGAGCATTGAACATATGTGATGCACTAGTGAAACATATGAAACATGTTAGTGCAACATGTGAAACATGTGTATGGAATGTGCTTGAAACATCTGCAACATCTCCTTGAAACATATGCAACATACCTTTGTTAGTTGTGTTTCAATGTATGTATGTTTGATGCTCATGCTTGGTAATGCAAGTGAGTGTTGATGTCACTTCTTTAATGTGTCTCACATCACTTTCTATCTATAGAGATCCCTAGAAAAGTTTCATGAAGTTTGGAATCAAAAAGTCACATAAAATGATAAGTTATGTCTTTGTTTCAATGACTTTACAAAGTGTTGGAATTGCACCATTAAGTGAATGGAATTATAGATCATCAACCAAACCTTGCAACTTTGCCTAAATGACTCTAGATGAACTCTATAACAAAAGTCATGAAGGGTTCATGTTGAGCAAATGTCAAGAAAATGCCCCAATTGGCCTAAAACCCTAGTTTAGGCTTTATCAGGTTGCTACTTTGACCAAAGTGAAAGTTTGACTTATGTACTAGTTTTGAGGTTTGACCTTAAACAAAAGTTGTAGTTGATCTTGTGTAGAACAAACTTTGTTTAATGGTCAAGAGCTAGTTTGGCCTCTAACCTAGTCAAATAGAGCTCCCAAGATTCAATGCAGTGCTGTTTTGGATCTCAGAAATTTGGCTGTCATAATGGAGTTTCAGTTTCGGGTATCCCACTTTGGAGCTTTGTATCTTGCAATACAAGCTGATCCAGACCTTGATCATTTAAGAGAAGTTGTAGTTCAGGTTGTGTACTACAAACTTTGTTAAAGCCTCAAGGCCTAGTCCAGCTCCTAACTTAGTCAAATAAGGAACCCAAGTTTGAACTTACTGCTGTTTTCAGACTTGAAAATATTCTAAGTCTAGAATTCATAGTCATCGACGTTGGCATGCCATGTTCTCATGTTTTTGTTAAGCAACTCAAGTTGAGGAAAATACAAAAGTTGGAGTAGACATTATGAAGGAGAGCATGTAAAAGTATGGCATCAATTTGACTTTGTTTGGACCATTAATTTTGGAGTTTTGTTAATCGCTTGGAATGATTTGACAATACCATTTTGATGCTTAGTTATCTCCTAACCCTGAGCACCACTGGTCATGAACCCTAAATAGATTTTTTAGAGCATGTTATGGGCTTCGACTTTGCTTTTTGGCCCATGTCCAAAATCGGCCCGTAGCCGGCCCAAAATTGAACCCCACCTTGCCCACATAGTCACCCCACATGTGTTCGGCAAAATGCCCCTAAGGACGACGCGTGGCCAGTGCATGGCGGCCATGCCCAAGCTGGCGCCCCATCTCACCTCCACGCACCCCAGCACCCTGCTGTCGAGGTGAAGGAGCACCAGAGCACCTCCCCACTCCCTCCACTCCCTCTCGCTCCCTGCCCCTCACCCTCTATGCCACACCGGAGCATGCCCGCCATGGGAGCCGGGCGAAGCTCGCTGCCGCTGAGGAAACCCTCCTCGGAGCCTCCTCTGCCCTAGCCACTAGCTCCATCACCTCCGCTTCTTCCTACCCTTATGCCCGGCGACCCTGCTCCGCCTCCTCTGTTTCAGTTCCCGTCGGGGACCTCGCGCGACAATGTGACCAAAGGGAGGGGTCTTTCTGTAGAAGCCAAGACTCATGTGAATAGTGCCGCGAGGACTGTTTTGTGATGATTTTGTAGGAACTTTAAAAATGCATAGTAAATCATAGAAAATTTGTAAAATAACAAATGAGTACTTTTTGGAATCCTTGTGAAATTGTCTATGCATTCGATCTATAATATGGCATGTTTTAGTTTAATGTTTGTGCTGTAAAAATGGATTTTTCAGATTAGGTTTTTAATACTAGTTGTATTTGTCTTTTTCATAACTGTTGTTGTACGGCTCCAAATGAAGTGAAATTTTTGTGGCACGCTACTCCTATGATGTTTGATGTGTGGTAAAACTTTCATGAATTTTGGTGGTAGTATGAGTGAGTTATTGATTCATCTTGCTCTCACATGAATTCTTGTAATAGCAATTTTTATTTTTCATATAGGTTGATATACATGTCAAAATGACTTGAAATTTGGATAGTAGACTAATGATGGCATATGTAGGCCACTGTAATTTTGGTAGAATTTATTGTGCACTTTTAATAGGTGTTCATAATTCCACCTAATTATCTAAATAAATTAAGAAAATGTAATAAAAGAATTTATTTAGTAATGGACACTATGTTTTCTGGTGTTCATTAGTCATGTGTGACATATTGGTCAACTTGGTTTTGTCCAAGTATATGTTTGCAACATAAGTTAATAATTATTTCTTGCAAAAGAGGTTTCTGAACAGATCTGGAAATTTAGCAAAGTTCTTCATGATAATATGCTTTGTTGTAAAACTTGTTTATACAAAAGTTGTAGATAATTTATGTATCTAGCTGCTGTTAAAATTTGGTGGCATTTGGCCACGTGGTTTAGGAGTTATAGCTATTTAAAGTTAGGTTACAGAATTGCTTGCTCTCTGTCTTGTTAGACCAGTTTCTGTGTTTGTGTAAATTAGACATGTTAAACTTTATAATCATGCTGTGATGATTATAAATAAAATGTAGACAATTTTATAAGCTTTCCATATTTTTTTCCTGCAACTCATTTGGATTTATAAAACTCCATATATGATTGATTTATGAAGCTACTGTTTGCTAGTCCAGAAATTGGCATATTCCAGTTATCGTTGTTGCTTCGCCTTGACTTGCTTTGCATGTTGCTAAGTGTGATTCATGTCCTTGGTGATGAAGTTAGTACACCTGAGACTTTGTAAATCTTGTGTCATGTTTGGTATTGCTTTCCTTGCTATCTTAGAATGATAGGTCGTGTGATGCTTAATTAAGCAATGTGAAGTACTTAGGTGTAGTTAGCGTAACCTCGTACTTGCCTTGATTACTGTATGTGATGCATTGTCTATTGCAATTCCATGTATTCATACACTTACATCTTGCATCTCATCTAGGTACGCTAGATGCACCACGTGAAGGATGAGATGTTGGAACCTAACCCGAAGATGGTGTTTGGTGGACCTATCTCGAAGATGGAAGGACTGGACAAGTGCTAGAATGGGAGATGCTCACCAAGCGAGTTTCATCTGACAAACTCTGACTTGAGTCGGATCCCAGGCAAGCCCCGGAGCATTATAAGCCTCCTACCTTTAAAGCAATTAATTCTATATATGTTATAAGTATTGTTGCATTAAGTGGTAGGAGTTGGTTGAAAACCCTTACTGCATTATATCCTTCCTTGTCCAGATATATGAATCCTTGAATCCTACATAGACTAGGATCGAGTAGATGCTTAGCCTTGCTTTAAGCGGTAGAAGTCAGGTGATTTCCTGTCACCTGCGAGATGTAGGGATATTCATATATGGCACGGTTGGCTATATTTGCTATCGTGGAAAGGAACCATGTGTTAATAAAATGGAATGAGACCGGGCGGGATGACGATAGTGAAGCAACAAGACATGGAGGTCTTGGGTGTGGATCTATCCCCATCTGAATCGTTTAAGGACCGATTCGTTGTACGTCCTTGAGTCATGTTGAACATAGTCTAACACTTAGTTGGCCGGATAAGCCATTCCGACCACGAAGCCGAGTAATACAGTTCAGGCTAGGAATCGAAGGGTAGGTCGCATCTTGGAGGAAGTAAGGATGTGCTTGGGAACATTGGCATAAGACCAAGGGGGGGTTAAAGTCCCTATCATCCTGGCAGAGTGTTGCCCTTGGGGATGCGGCATCAGTCGAACCCGCGCTTTCCTGAACTGTACCAAAGGTGACCTGAGCAGCCCTCGCCAGGCGTGTCTCGGTGAGTGTTGGAAATACCCCTCCAGTTGGATAGGAACTCGATTCGAATCGCCGTCGCTCCCGGTTAGTGAGCACTTGACTTGAGCAGCGGCAACGTAGATTCAATTAAGTTGAACGGATGGTTAATTAGATGACGATGGAAATATTGCCTCAATTTATACCTACTATGGTTAATATTGTTTGCTCCTAATCAAGTGAGTACTCTAGTACAGTTTCTAATATAGATGACAGGTTAATGATAATTAACTTGAAGCTTAGGCATTAATGATTATTCATCTATATTAAACTTTTATGCAAAATGTTGTCAAGCTAGCCCCACTATACATCAGCCTTGCATGATCCTTGGTGTCACTTTTATTGCTAGTTTTTGATGGGTAAGTCTAGCTGAGTACCTTCTCGTACTCAGGGTTTTGTTCCCACTTGTTGCAGGTTGTGATGTATCATGGCGACTGCAAGAGTTGGTTGGCTCCTGCCTTAGTGGCGGAGTGCGATCATGGGCATGATCCTTCTTATTTATCTTGTCTCTAATGCTTTTGTTAGAAGTCGACCTTAGTACCAGCATGTAGTGGAAATAAGATTAATGTTAGTTTCAAATTACTTTGCTTCCGCTACTTTTCAATGTAAGTTGCAATAACTATGTTAAACTCTGATGTATGTTGAACTACTTGTGAAATGGATGTAACATGTGACTTGTTATGTTGAATCACTATGATCTTGGCTTGTATGTTGGTTGGTTTGAAATCCCTCGTCATTTTATTGGACTACCGGAGTTATATGGGCTCAAGTGCAAGAATTTGATCACTCTGGTGATTGTTTTTGTACTTGTGCTCTTATAATTTGAACGGTTCTGTGACATGATTCTTCTTCAGGATCAGATGATGCACCTAAATAGTAAGTACTTACTCCTACCTAGTCTTGTCCAGAGGACTATTAAATTTCGTACCCTTGTCATGAGGTAATAATGGTAATTATCCATATTTACATTGCATGAATTATTTTTTCTGTTAGCATATTTACTTTTCTGCTCTAGCACTACATTTAGATTATTTCCACTTCAGCATTTTATGTGAAAAAATAAAATAAAAATATTTCATAATATTTTTATCTGTCTTTGCATGTAAAAAGAAAATAAAAATATTTATTTCATCATTGCACCATAAAAATATGAAGCCCCATGTGAGTAACTTATGGTGACCCTGTAGGGTTATTCATCATGGTGGCATAAAAGTAAAAATATATTGCATATGTATTTCTTTTTGCATTATAAACAGAAATTCACAAAAAGATGAAAGTCAACATCCTGTCAAAGTTCTGTCAATTTATGAATCTATCTTAAGCAATAAGATCAGTCAATTGCTCAACGGCTGACCACTAACCCCCTTGTCACAATAAAGCTTTGAGTTTTTGGTGTTCTTGTTGGAGTATATTTTGCAGGATGTCACTTTTAGTAACTTTATTCGGTGGTAGATGCTACACTCTGCCAGAATAAGGACTACCCTTGACAAGCTCGTTCTAAAGATTTCTCAATTTCTAACCACGACAACATTCAGCTTAGGGGAGAAGCATTCCCATGTGTATTTAGCTAAGTATGTCTTTCATGTTTAGTTATTATGTTTGAGTTTGTTTTCTGTCTAGTTAAAAGAAATAAAAAGATGAATAACAATTCAAAACCAAATAAAAATTATTCTAGCTACTTATACATACTAAGGTGTGATCTTAAACTTTGAAAACAAAATAAAGAGTGTGTTTAGATTTTTCCTGTTTTAAGGATCATAAAATGTTGACAATAGAAATAATGAATAGAGCTCAACTATAATTCTTTTTTAGTACCTAGCATTCATATTTGAATTCTCCCGAGTTTTGATTTGATAAAAGAATTTGCTCTGAACCTGAAATTTGTGGGAGTATATGCTTGAGCTAAGTCTAGGGAATTGAGGGATATGATATAAGAAAATCTGAGCTGCTATTATGTTGTTCCTAACGATACTAGAGTTCTAGAGATTTATCTTTTGAAAACTTTAAAACTTATATGATGAGCTCTTGTATGACAAAGCTTAAATTCCTACCAAAGCCAAATATGATTAGAATAGGAAACCTTCCACTTATGTGCTGCTTGCTTTGCATTGAGTTTGGTCAAGCTTTGTTGATGCCTTACAAGAGGTTTGTCATGCTCTTAAAATCAAAATCATGTACACACCATCCACATATACACTATTCCTACACTGCGAGTAGGCGCACTCATTTTTTCATCTAAATCCACCTAAAATGTTTTGCTCTTACACTGAGAGTAAACACCTAAAAATATATCTTATAGGACTACCCCCAAATAAATGCTTAAAGTTCTTGTTATTATCTCTCCAAAGTTTTGTTGCAGAAAGATGCATGTGGCTATGCAAAAGTATTGAAAAAAAGAAGAGAAGAAAAAAGTATGAAAAAATGGACAAGTGTCCAAGAGAATAAAACAATGGGTACTCTAAAGCCTGCCTGAGAAGAAAAAAAGAGATAAATAAGATAGCCCATGTTTTCATTGTAAAGTGTTCTTCAATTTTTACAAGAGAGGTATGTTTTCAAGGAGCAGTAGTAGAACTAGGATTAGCCACCATATACACCTATCATATATCCACCATATTCCATACACATGCATATCTTGATTTGATTATATGACTTAACTCTTTTTGGATCCATTGTTTGACTTTACAATATATGAATTGCAAGTATGTTCTATTTATGTTCTCTCCACTCCTATGAGCTCCACATAAGCTTTAGTTGTAGAAGAGAAACGCATAATATCATTAATGCCTTGGTGAGGATCCACAAATACCACATATATTGAGAGATTTGAGAGTGTCATACAATTGAAGCACTGAGTTTTATTTTGAAAATCTGCAAAACTCTGGATAATGGTTGAGTGAAGAGCTAGAGACATAGTGCTTGACTTGATTGTTCTGTCTTTCAATTACTCAAGACCCAAGTAAAGGCTAAGAAGCTCCATGGTTAAAAGTAATATGAGTAAGTTTGAAAGTTAAATCAGAATCTAGATTAGAATTTTTGTTTGAATGCATGTGTACTTTTTAGGAGTTATCTCAATGTTTTTCTAAAAATCTCAACATGTTCAAGTTCTTTTCCAAGTTTGCTAAGTTTGGTTTTGCTAAGAGACAAGCAAAGAGTAACTTGGGGGAGCTTGTTGACGGTGGATAACGTCAATATTTTATATGTGAATAAACAAGAGAAATAGTTCAAGTACAAGAATATACATAGGTCTAGGGTTTAAACTGACAAATTCTATGAGTTTTGGTGAATCTCTATTTTCTACAGGATTATTCTAGAAAATGTAGGAAGGGGGACCTAATTGAGAAAAAGAACGAAACTTGATCGCGACGAAGGATACACTAGAAGACTATAGAAGACACCAGAAGGCACGGGAACGAACGGGAGGACGAGACGCTGCTAGGTGGGGCTAGCCGACCCCACCCTTGTGTCACCCGGCCCCCTATGAGGGGATTTCTCCATGAGCTTTTGGAGTATTCATCCATCGCCTCCTACGATGCATCTCCACCCTACGTCGAAGTTGGTTTGATCCAAGGGCTTACGTTCAACTCCTAGGGCTATAAAAGGACCCCTGCACCCCCCAGAATCATCAAGTCACCAAGCTATTCAGTTGAAGATCAATTCATCCAGAGCCAACCCTAGTTCCTCAGAGTTCCTCTAGATTAGAGCTTAGGTTAGTTAGAATAGGTCTAGAGGGAGATCAAGCAACGTTTGGATTCCTGACGTTGGCAAGAGCATGGTTTAGTATATCTCGTGTACTTCACTCCATTTCTTTATTTCATTGAGATTGTATTGTTGCTACTATGTTTATGTCAATATTAAGCTTTATATCATTTATGTCATTGAAAGCAATGTTCATTGTTTGCTCTAGTTTTATATTCGATGTAGCTAGATTATGGAAACCATGCATATGTTTGTATAGCGCTCACCCTACAAGACCATGGGTGAGTGATAGACATTATGTGAGCATGGTGCTTAGATATTTGTTTATCTACGGATGCCCTTATATGCCAGGACGTGTGGTAGATCGCGTAGGTGACAGCTGCGTTGAGTCCTTTGCAGTCCATCTCCCGTATATATTGATGTTGGTAGAACCCAGTCTCAAAGGAGAGGACTCTGTTTCCAACTTTCCTAAGTTGATGTTCCTTATGTGGCATAATTTGGCTATGATCACTAGATATAATTAATTAGACTAAGCATTTGACATGTTAGTAAGACTACTCAGGAATTATCTTTCTAATATTATAATTGGACTTAACCTATTGCTTAACTAGAGTGCTCTGAGTTACTATTTATTTATCATAGTGATTGATCAAGTACTTATCATTTATATATCTTTATTTATTATCTTGTGACTTATCCCTATTTTGAGTAGAGTATATGATATTGGTTCATTCTCTCATGCATATTCATAAATTATCAATACTATTGTATTCATAGTCATACCTTCCTAGTGGTAGAATTATAAATCGATAACCTAGTAATACTCTAGGTAAAATGCTACAATGGTATAATTATCTGTCCGCTTGCAGAATTCTTTTCATTCTTATCTTTATATTCTTTTTAGTCACATAAAATAATAGATTCCTGTTTAATGTTATTCTTGTAGTAATGCTAGATAGAACCAACAAACATTTCTAAGTTCATCACTAGGGATGACAACCTAGTTTAATATTAGAGATGAAGGTTAATTGATAGGTGGCTACTATAACAGTGACAAGTTAATAATTACCATATCATTTCTGGCACCATTGCTATTAGTAGGAGTAATTCTATTTTTAGTAGTGGTGCTAAGAAATTCCAACAAGTAGGCGCCGAAGGGAGTAATGAAACATGTCTTAATTTGGTCTTCCTCCCTCAGGGAGATTTGATGATAGCTAGAGTAGCAATCTAGGAAAGACAAGAGCTCGTAGCCAGCCATAGAGTCTACAACCTCGTCTATACGAGGCAGGTTGAAGGGGTCCTTAGGGCAGTGTTTGTTAAGATCGGTGTAATCAATGCACATTCTCCATTCTTTATTCTTCTTTCGTACAAGAACCAGGTTGGCAAGCCACTCTGGATGATACACCTCTTTAATAAACCGGTGGCTAAGTGCCGTGTTACTTCTACCATAATCGCCTCCTTTTTGTCGCACGAGAATCATCGTAGCTTCTGCTTGATCAGCTTGGCGGTCTTCGAAACGTCTAGGAGTGCTCGATCAACTCCCAAGGTACACCAGGCATATTTGTAGGTTTCCATGCAAACACGCTTACGTTCTTCCTCTAGAAGCTAATGAGCACGTCTTCCTATTTGGGATCCAGGTCGGCCCCGATGCGGGCTGTCTTGGTCTTATCGCCCTTGACCAGCTCCACCTCCTTGGTCTCCTTAGACTTAGCAGGGGCATGAGCAGCCTCCTTGCTTGAGATCTCTAGCTCCTCCAGAGCAATCTTCTTGGAATCGGCGATGGACTCCTACATGCAGATCGAGAGCTCAAGGGCCTCAACAGTGGTGAAACTCTCTTTCTTGCACGTGTAGGCAATGAACACGTTGCCTCTGAGGTGAGCATGCCCTTCTCAGTTGGCATCTTCAACAATAGGTAGACATAATGCGGTACTGCCATGAACATGGACAGGGCTGGTCTGCCGAGGATGGCATGGTACGTTCCCTCAAAATCCGTGATGATAAAGTTGACGTAGTCGACGCGGAAGTGGTCGGGAATGCCAAATTGGACCGGCAGCATGATCTGACCCAGGGGATGAGAGGTCTGCCTTAGGAGCACCCCCTAGAAAGGTGCGTTGTATGGCTCGAGGTCCTCTGGCTTAAGGCCTAACTCAGTTAGGGCGTTGTGAAAAAGGATGTCGAGGGTGCTACCTCCATCAATGAGCACCTTCTCAAATTGAACATTTTTTATGACTAGATCTAGAACGAGGGGGAAGCGACCTAGTTCTAGGATTTTGGCCCACTGATCAGCTCTGCTGAACGTGATGGCCCGGTGCGACCAATTCTGGTACTTGGGATCAGCGGTCTTTTCATCAGAGTTGGTGATAGCCATGATAGCTCAGGTGGTCAGCTTCCTCTCCTGCCCGGTCTCCAAGGCTACCTTGTCGCCAAAAATAGTGTGGATGGTTTTATCGAGATCTTTGTAGGCATGATGGGCCTTTTTGTCTTTCTCCTCTTCATCCTTCTCTTCCTCGTAACGCTTCTTGTCATCCTGCTGGTCATCATGCTCACCGTCCTTGCCGCCACTACGCATCCTCTTGCGAGGATTTGAGCAGTCAATAGACTTCAGGCCCTTGCAGTTTCCCAACATGTGGCCACAATCTGAGTGAGCCGGACAGGGACCCTAGTGGACCTTGGAGTAGGCGTCTTCATAGTCATTCTTGGCCCCCGGCTTGATGGCGTTGATGGTGTTGTCCACTGGGTGGTTGTGGTTCTGCCGCCCCTGGAGTCCTCTTGCTGATCATGACGCCGGTCACGGTTGTCATTACGGCGGTCGCGGTTATCGTTGCACTGATCATCATGGTGGTCATTGCGGTGCCGCTCATCACGCCGGTCATCGTAGCGGTGGTTTGGCTGGTCAAAACGAGGAGCTCGCCCGACATCCTCCTTGATCTACTGGTCAGCCTCGTCAGCATCTGCCTACTTTTTTGCCACCATGAGCATCTGCCTACTTTTTCTGCCTACTTTTTCGCCGTCATGATAGCGGAGGCCCCTAGTAAACGTGGAGATGGCCTCATCATTGTTGATGTTGGAGATGGATATCCATATCTTCGAGAAGCGGTGGATGTATTCATGTAGCGGCTCATTTGGATAGTCTCTGACTTTCTCCAAATCGTATTTGTTGCCAGGCTGCTGGCAAGTGACCATGTAGTTATCAACAAAAGCCTTTATGAGCTCATCCCAGGTGTTGATGGAGCCTTCCTATAGGCTAAGGAGCCATTGGTTTGCAGATTGGTTGATGACCACAGGCAGGTAGTTGGCCATAACATCTTCGTCCCCTCCCACTACTCGGACAACGATCTCGTACAACATTACCCACAACTTGGGGTTATCCTTTCTATTATAAGTGTCCAAGTCATGGAGCTTGACGTTTTTTTGCCAGACAACGGCACGGAGCCTATCGGTGAAAGGTTAGAGGCCTGGGATAATGCCCTGAGCAGTGCACGACCACGCTTGGGTGCTCCGAGTTCTTGATCGTATTCGCACCTGCACCGCATCTCAGATGCATGTCGCATGTCTTTGTTGTTCTTGATGTAATCCCTTAGGTTCAAATTAGCGCTGAGATGGTTGCGGAGGTCATTTTTGACTTGTTGCTCCACTTCCTGGTCAGCACCACGGTGGCCGCTGCGACCACCGCTGCGATTTGTTCCTCGTTCGCCCCACAGTGAGCGTTGCGTCCGCCATGCTAGTCTATGCCACGTGAGCCCCCTGGTCGGCGTCACTCCCCCTGCCCTAGTCATGAGGGTGGGAAGGTGGACCGTCTTCATGTGGGTGCGCCTCGTAGTTTTCATCTGGCCCTGATAGAGGTAGGGACCTCCCTGTTGCTGACTCTGGTGGACTCCCGATGCTTGGCGCTGACTTTGACATTGCCAGGAGCTATGGGGACAACGACTGCGACTAGAAGCTATGGAAGGAGCAGGTGCATGTCTCCCCAACCCGTTCTAATTGACCTAAACCGTGGCAGCCTTCAGATAGGCCGTGACGCGTCAAGCACCGGGGACTCGGGGAGCTTTGCGAGCTCGTTCATAGCGATAAAAATGTTAGCGCTTGTTGTCTTGTGGACTTGTTGGTTGCCACACATGTCGAAAGTTGGCTAGATCACGCCGAATGGGGCGCTGACCCTCTGCATTTGCTCATGCCTCTTCGGCATTCTCTCGCTCCACCCTGTGAGCTGTGCAATCAGCGTTTCTTTCCACCTGTCGGTGTTTGGTCCCATGGGGGTCCTAAGCCAATGAGTGAGTGCTGCGTGTCCCTAATCTGGATGGTGATGCAATATCCTGGTTCGGGCAAAAGAAGGCCCTACGTCCAGCGGGGAGGGGGAGTATTGTATTTCCTTGCACCGAAGTGCTTGCATAGGGGTTACAAGCTGTGAGAGAGGGAACTGAGCCCAGGTCTCAAAGGAAATGTGAGAGTACAAGGGAGATTGCTTGAGATGTTGATCTATGGGTGGTGTGCCTTTGCTTGTTTGTGTGTGGCCTCTGGCTTGCGTCTTGCTCCGTGTCCCCTTGTAGAGCCCTGGTCTGCCCTTTTATAGGGTAAGAGGAGGCCGGGACGCTGGGGTGCCTTGAGGTGAAGTTTTGTCGATCCCTGTAGAGGTGGCTGTAGAGACGTGCCCCAGGAATGGCCGGCCATCCCTGGACACCATGGTGACGTAGGGGACGAGACAGTGAAAAGACCCCGAGTCCTGTGCCACGTTGGCCTTTCCTCCCTGCTGACCGATGGTGGGTCGAGGCTGGGACGAAGCCGGGTCGAGGACGGGCGGATAAGGCCGAATCCTAATATCATGGGGTACGGACCTTGTCGTTTCCTCCCTCGAGGGTGGTCGGTGGCAAAACAGTGTGCGGTATGGTGTGTATAGTGACAGGTTTTCACCTCCCATCCCGGGATGGGCAGTAAAAAGTGAGATCTAACACCGACATTGCTTCCACGTCGGTCACAGCTATAGCCATGACGGTAGGAGGTAGTAGGTAGTCGCATTAAATGCTCTGACTTTTTCCTCAGAGTAGGTGAATAAGTTGGGTCGAGTGGTCCGACCCGGGGTCGTGCGAGTCAGAGATTTGCTGATAGTCGAGATGCCTTGTTCAACGGGCCTCATACGAGTCGGGACGCGGTCGAGGCATCCCGTCGAGGGTGCCTCGTACGAGTCGAAATGTGGTCGAGGCGTCCTGTCAAGCTGGCCTCGTGCGAGTCGGAATGCAGTCAAGGTGTCTCGTCCGCTATCTTTGTCTTTGTTCCATTTGTGGATAGTGTTTTGTTTTTCTTAATCGTTGATTGTGGGTACCCCTTGTTTGTAGGTACCAACAACACCCAAGCAGCTCTCTCTTGGTTTGTCTCCCCTTCATGGGATGGTTCGTCAACGCTGATGGCGAAGATTGCACCTCCGAAGCCAGGAGGAACACCAGGAACTCCTATTAATATGGGTTGGTAATGGTGTGGGTATGGGTAGAACCGGTAGATCTGGTGCTTTCCTCTAGGATGGTAGAGAGTGAATCCCCACCAATCTGCCTGATATATCCACCATGTTGACAATGGGGGCAGGGTAGTCGTTCTCAGGTAGCTCTAACAAGAATAGATCTGAAACATGGTCGCGCTTAGCGGGATCCACGAATAGATGCGAGACGTGGACCATGTACTCAAACGTCACATTCGCCAACCCATACAGGTAAATGGTGGATGGATGCTCCGTTAGGGCCTCATAGTCTGCCAACCTCAGGGTGGTGGTGGGAGCTGGTCGGTAACATACCGTTTGCCCTTCAAGAGTCACCGTGATCACCAGATTGGAATCTAGATGCCTCTAGCGGCTAGCCTAAGCAGGTTGCTTGGTCTGGTGATGACGGATGGGGACATAGCTATCCTTAGCAGATTGATCTCTAATCGATTCTACCAAGGTTAGGGTTTTGGCCAGGCCCGTAGTGACCCGATCGATGGACTCGATCAGATCAAAATTGTCGAGCCGCCTCCCTTGGTAGTGGGGAAGTAGACGATGAGTTGCCAGAGAAGACAACCTCGAGAGCAATCTTGGGATTGGATCCACTGGTGCTGGTGTAGATTCGATTAGTGCAGGAGGAGCTTGCACCACCTCCATGATTTCGATGGCGCCGTCCACGCAAGTGGTCCAGGTGAACATCCCGATCGTGAAGGTTTGTCCCACCGAGAGGACCATGGAAGTAGGGAAGATGACCATCTGGCTCACCATGGGATCTGCATGCACACCCCCTACCTAGCACGCCACTGTCAACAAGATGTGGTCAACAGTCTACTAAGGGGTATGCCCACGGTAGTAGATTAATCGGTGGAGGTGCACGAGACAATGAACTAGATGGTGATGCAAGGCGAACACAAGGGTTTATCCAGGTTTGGACCGCGGAAGCAGTGTAACACCCTACGTCCTGCATCTCTATGGATTGTATTGGTTGTGTATGAGATTAATTGAGGGGGGTCCTTACCCGCCTTATATAGTACGGGGGCAAGGTTACAGATCTAAGGAATCTAGTTCCAATCGGTTACAACAACCATATCCGCATGGGATACAAAATCTATCCTAACCGACCAGGTTCCCTTGATCATCAAGTTGGTCTCCGTATATCCCGCACGGTATGCCGATCAGTTGGGTGATCCGCGTGGACTATTCTAGCGAGTTGGGCCACCTCCTCCGGCGCGGCCCATGAGCAACCATGAGGGTATATGGGTCTATACCCCCACAATTCTCTTCTCTTAATGTCAAAATGTTCTTAAGCATCTTCCAACATGTCAATTAGTTCATTTTTAGTTAGTTCATCATCATCATCACTTTCACTTTCATTATCATGTTCCTCATTACATCCATAATCACAAGTTTGTACCTTAGTGGCCTTGGCCATGAAGGAAGTCAATAGAGTGTCGAAGAGAGAAGGCTTCTCATTGATAGCAATGCTTGCAAGAGCCTTCTTCTTGGTGATCTTGTCATCATCACTATCATCAACATCACTTGAGGAAGCATCACTATCCCAAGTGACTGTTGACGGTAGATAACTCCTATTATTAACCGTCAACTAGACATGAAAAAGGACCTAAATATAATTACCATCTAGATATAGGGCTTATACTAACGGACTTCCACAAGTTTTGGTGAATGTCTATTTCTACAGGGTGTCAGCTGAAAATAACCAAGGAAGGCCCACATGGCAGGTTTACATAGAGATAATCGGGATACGATCAATTTTCTATAATCAGGAAGGTTCGAGAAGGCTCTGGACCAAACGGGAAACGGATCGGGCTCCGGAGCCGGGCGGCCGCCCGCACCCTAGGGGCGCCTGCCCCGTGACCTCCACCAATCAGAACAAGTCTCGCGGATCCCTATTCCACTGCCTTTGAGAATGAATAAAAATATGTTGATTTAGGTCAGTTTGATCCGACGGCTGCGGTGCATCCTAGGGGGCTATATAAGGGGGGCCCCTGACCCTGGAGGAGGCATCCCTTGAAACCCTAAATCATTATTTCTAGAGAGGATCAGGTGAGAGAGGTCCCTTGTATGGATCTCCTTCCTAGAGCCTAGCATTCAAGATAGGTTGAGAGAGTATAGGGTGGAGGTAGAGTTGGAGGAAGCCCGGCCTGTCGGTGTCTCCTCTTCGGTTGTACCTACAGGATCAAGTCTCCTCGCCCGAGGCTTGGTTCTAGGATCATTCTACAATTCAACTTCTAATACTAGTAAGTTCATTGTTATTATTGCTCTTTAGTTTACGAGTTTACTTTATTCGCATCCGGTTGGGAATAGAGTAATCGTTCGTAGCGTAAGCGTGGTGCTTGGGCTAGGTTCACTCGTAGATGCTCCCTATCTAGGCAGAATTGTGGTAGTAGCGGGGGAGGTGACAATCCCTTTGTTATCTTCGTAGCCCACTTCCCGTCAGTAGGTAAGGTAGGTCCTAACGTGCCGGGGTTAAGCATCCTCTGTGGTGTCTCTTTTCCTTAGGTGCCCCCATAGAGCAGTAGTCGCAAAGCTTGCCATAGGTTGGAAGGAGACTGTTGGAGTAATCCTCTCTATATCGCTCATTACCTTGTTTGTAGCTCAGGGGTTAAGTATACACTTGGGTTTGTCAGATGCACATTTTCTCCTAGCGGATAAATAAATAATGATACTCTGGAATATCTCCCGGGTGAAGTGCTCACCGATATCCGTACGCTTGCGGATTATTCTTCTGTGTGCGTATCTAGTATCAACAAGCATTTCTGGCGCCATTGCCGGGGAGAAAGACGGTCTGCTAAGATAACTTTAAGTCATGCTTAACCTTGTATTATACTTTTATCTTTTTCTTGTTTTCTTTTGCCTTTTCTTTTCTATCCGTATAGATAACCCAAATTCCATGCCTATCTATCAATATCTTGCACCCATGAGCGCAAGCTTAGAACCTCTGATTCTTACATCTAGCTATGAGCTGCACCCATGTTTGGTTGCAATAGGTCAAAGCCAACCCTTTTCTATAGCTAGAGTCCTATCTTCTAATCAAGAAGGTAATGTACCCAAGGTCCTATCTTCTGATCAAGTAGGTAATGAACTTTTGGCTACACTTAGGGAATCTTTTAACCTTCCTATAAATTTAGGTTTAGACCTAGACTTACAAGACCATATTCTTTTTCAACATCTATATAGGGGTCTTGATAATATCACCTTTGGAGGAGTTTTCCTTTCTTTATCCATTAGTGAAGTGAGGTTTGTCCTTATTATTAGTGGACACACTGTAACAGAACTGACCAAATTATAAGAGCACAAGTACAAAATCAAGCACCGAAGCGCTCAAATTTTCGAACTTGAGCCCATATAATCCCGGTAGTCAATCGAAACCGCGAAGGATTTCAAACCAACTTGCTTACAACCAAGATCGCATCATTCAAAACAACATATCGCACATTACCTTTCACAAGTAGTTCCGAAATCCACTTACACACACGGAGTCACAAATTATTACAAACCAAGTTCATAAAGTAGCGGAAGCATAACACACCAGTTGTTTAAATACTACTGCCAGTCTTACGGATCAACATCCCGCAAAAGCATTAAGGAAAGTACATAAAGGATGATCACGCCCGAGTGATCTAGTCTTTGTCACCCGTAGGGTGGAGACAGGTCTTGTAGAAGCCTTGGTAAAGCATATCATCTGCAATAGGAGGGAATAAACCCTGAGTACTGGAATGTACTCAGCTAGACTTACCCATCAGAAACCAGAAATAAGATGACACCAAGGATTATGCAAGGCTTTCACAAGTGGGCTAGCTGACATCACATTTTGCAGAAAGGCATAAGTAATTGAAACTCTTTCAACCTGTACTAGCAGTTATTTTAGCATTTACCTGTCATCTATCTTAGCACCTGTACTAAACATGCACTTGATTATAATCAAACAATTAATATCATTATATCCATAGCAGGTATAAATTGCGGCAACATTGTATCATTCACTTAACCATCTGTTCAATTTAATGAGATCTACGTTGCCGCTGCTCAAGTCAAGTGCTCACTAACCGGGAGCGACGGCGATTCGAATCGAATTCCTATCCAGCTGGAGGGGTATTTCTAACACTCACCGCGCAGGCCCCTGCTAGGGTCGCACAAGCCACCTTTCGTAAGATTCAGGAATCATGGGTCCGAATGATGTCGTAACCCCAAGGGCGACACTCTGCCAGGTGATAGGGACTCTAACCCCCCCTTGGTCTCACGCCAATGTTCCCAAGCACATCCTTCCTCTCCTCCAAGAAGCAACCTACCATTCAATTCCCGGCCTGAACCATATTACTCGGCTTCACGGTCGGAACGACTTATCCGGCCAACTAAGTGTTAGACTGCGTTTAACATGACTCAAGGACGTACAGCGAATCGGTCCTTAAACGACTCAGACAGGCATAGCTCCACACCCAAGACGTGAAGTGTCTTGCGGCTGTACTATCGAACTCCCGCCCGCTCTTAATTTCATTTTAAGGTATGGTTCCATCCACGATAGCCATATAGCCACTCGTGACCCATTCCTACATCTCGCGGATGACCGGAAATCACCCGACTTCTACCAGACTATGCAGGGCTAAGCATTGACACGTGCCTAAACCTAATTTAGGATTAAGTACGATATCTGGACAAGGACAGGTATAATGCAGCAAGTGTTTTCATACAACTCCTACAACTTAATGCAGTAAACAAGTAAAAGTACTCAAGATTGATTTATAAAACAATAGGGTCAGCATGCACCGGGGCTTGCCTTTCAGAAAGATGGACGGCCAGTGATCGGGACACTCAGGGAGATCTTCTGCGGGAACTCCTTCGCCGGCTGGTTCCTCTGGCTCCCCCGGCTGCTCCTGGATTTCCTCCGGGATCACTTCCTCGAACTCGAGGAGAGTCACCCCCTTCGGAACACCTATTGCATGAGTGCATAATAAATTTCATGGATGCATAATGAAAGATGCAGCATGCTCAGAATGAAATGCATTTCAACCACTCCTAAAGCTCTATTCAAATCACTTCAATTATTAAGTACAAATTTCCTCTCCGGTAGAGAAGTACTCACCTAATCTACTCAACCTAAGGTATAGTTGTTCCTCCTCTGTTAAGGCCCTAACACCTAACAATCACAAGAACAGCTTTACTTAAGTTACCACATCCAAGCACAAAATATCAAAGCAAGACATTCTGGACAGCAGCTAAATGTTTCTATCATAACTAGAGATTCCTAATTCCAAAAGATATGATCCAAGATAATCTGGAAAGCTTATAAAATGCTCTACAAATCATTTTCAGACCTCAACCCTAAATTCCTAAGTTTTCCTGGTCAAATTTCCAGAGTTCCAGAAATCTGTACTCTCTAACAGAGAGCAGCCAGTTCTGGACAGTCACTTAAAACAGCAACAACTCCTAAACTACTAAGCCAAATGCCCCCAAATTTTGACACAAGCTAGTTTATCAAGTTTACTACAACTTTAGTATTCACAAGTTTTCCAGCAAACACTTTTATTAAGGGTCAAACCCAAAGATACTACCAGCTGTCCAGAAAACCTAGAAATATGAAGATTAATTATTTATTCATGTGGCAAACTTCCTTTATGACCAAACTAATGTTACCAATAGTTCACACATGTCATAAAAACACCAGAAAGCAAGGTGTGCCCACCTAGAACATTTATTTACACCCCTTTCTTAATTTACTTAATTAATTAAGTGGAAAATTAAACCTATATGTAAACTACTCATCAAATTCTACAAAAATTACAAGAGACTCTCTGACCCAAAAATAGGCTACTGTAAAAATTTGAACTAAAGTTATTCAAAGAAACTCCCTACACAAAATTCACAAGCCAAAAAGGCTGATTTTTGTATAATTAACAAATCATATTGAAAGGTATCAAACAACAGAATTCATATTTTTCTTAAGCACCAGAGGGTACCAGGACACTCTCCACAAATTTATATGAACATTGCACATGTAGAAAAATTACTAAAATTCATTCAAGTATTCATTAATATAACATGACATCATCATAACTTGAAAAGTACCCAAGCACTAGTGCCCAAATTTTTACCAGAGCTAATACATGCATAAATTAACCTACCCACAAATTTTCACAATTTTTGGGACAATAGAACTCCAGTTATTCATTTATCAAGTTTATATCCAAATTAAGACACATTTCAAAACCCTAATTATTTCTTCCAGAAAATAAACATCACATAACTATTTTATATTTTTCTTAAATACTACACATCATGCAGAGCCCAACAAAATTTAATTCATAATTTTTGAGCAAGCAAAACCCTAGATATTAATTTCCTAACCCTCACCTAAAATCTGTGATAAAAATAAAAGGAAAAATGAAAACTAAATTCATAACCCGCTACTGGGCCGGCCTGGGAAACCGACGCGGCCCAACCGCGCGTGGCCCACCCTGGCCATCCCGCCCGCGCACGTGCGCCTACCAAGAGGGGCCCACTGTCAGCGGAAGGGGGACAGGGGAGCGGCGAGCCGAGAGCTCCGGCGAGCGGTTTCGCGTCGCCGGTGGCTCCTCCGTCCAAGCCAAGCACACCGCTGTGTTCCCCAGACAAAACCGCACCGAGGCAAACACTTTTCCCCAAGGCTACCGCACCAGAGCTCCCTTGTCGACGGTGAGGGCGGACGGCAGTGACGCATGGCAGCACACCGGCGAGCTCCGGCCGCTAGACGGCTGGCAGAGGGGTGCACCCGCTCCCTAGAACCCTGGCGGACCTCCCGAGGCTATGCAAGTGGATAGGGATGGAGTGGAGTCACTTGGCCGCGTGAACACCTGGCCGGCGGCCATGGCGCGGTAGTGCGTGGCCGTGTTTCGGCCTGACCGGGCCGAGAATGGAGGTAGCGTCTTCACCCGAGCATCTAGGTGTGATGGGGAAGGGGGAACGTGAGCAAAGGAACACAGAGGAGTGGGTGCGGTGCTGGCCACGGTGACCGTGACCACGGCGGAGTTCCGGTGGCATTTGGGACGGGCGGAGGCGGCAATGTGGCTCACCTCGGGCTCGATTGAAGCCACATGTTGGTCGAGGAGGTGCAGGGCAGTGTGGCGGAGTGAGCGACGCGATTTGGTGGGCTGTGGTGCTGTGACGAGTGCGCGCGGCGACGACGGAGCTCGCGGCAATGGCGGTGGCCTCGTTTCCGCCCGGCGCACGCAGAGGGATGGAGAAGGGAAGGGAATGAAATGGAGGAGCTCGGTGCGTCGTGGCGGCCTTTGAACGTGTCGTGGGCTGACATGTGGGGCCACGGCCAGCGTACGGTCGCCACCGCGCGGCCACGCGTCGACGACGGCCTGCGGCCGGTCAGCCACGACTGAAGACTGAAACTCTGAATCGCTGACTGCATTAGGTGACTGATAGAGGGATTTCGTCGTTGATTATCTCTTAAACCAGCTCGAGTTAGCAGAAGATGATAACACCAATTTTGTAGAGCTACATGAGGACTACAACTTTGTCAATTGGCTCTAGGACTGCTTCAGCTTAGTTAGTGAGATACAGTGCCCTAAAGTGAGGCTCCTGAAAACTGAAACTGAGTTTCAGTTCACTCCTTCGACTGAAACCCATTTTTCAAAGCATTCTATCTCCTAAACCCTCGAGAACTAGGTGATGATGATGTTGACAATATTGTAGAGCTAAGTGGGTGCTACAAAAGTGTCAATACGGGTTAGAGCTGGTTTGGTCTAGTTTTTAAACTACAAGCTCCCAAAAGTAGGCCACCATGCGACTGAAATGCCACATTTTAGACTTAGAAATTTTCTAAGTGCTGGGGCAGCCCCTCAAGCTGACTTGTGGGCCATTTTTGAGCATGTTCTAGTCATTTTCATGAGATGGCCATTTTGAGACTTTTGTTCCCTAGGAAATTCTCTACCACTTTGCTTTAGGTTGCTCCTCCATGCAAGGTCTCTAAGCTAGACTTTTTAATTGGTCAAACTAAAGCATTCTAGGGTCTAATGTTTTTCAACAGCACATTGGAGGGCATTTTGGTAAATTTGGTCAACATGAACATTGCTCCATTAGTTACCCTAAGTGCAATTAAGGTGTTGTAGGATATAATTAGCCACTCTACCCCTTAGTTACCCAAAAACACTAGGGTCACATGATTGGAAACAAGCCAAAACCCTAATACACCCAATATGTTGCATACCAAGTTGCACATGTTGCAAGTAAAGTAAAACATAATGAGATGATGAATGTTCATGCTTTATGAAATGCAATGCAATTATGGAAGCTAAACACCTGAGGTGTTACAGCCCTCCCCCCTTATAAAAATCTCATCCCGAGATTTGGAAAGCGTACCATTTTTGATAGAATTCCTTATAACCATCACGTAAATAGTCCTCTCGTTCCCACGTAGCATCACTCTCACTACCCTGATTACTCCACATTACTTTATACCACTTAACCACGCGACTTCTAGTTACTCGTTCTTGAGTATTGATCACCCGGACTGGCCTTTCTTCGTAAGTTAGATCAGATTCAAGCCTGATATCTCCTAAAGGAACTCTTTCTTCAGGAACCCAAAGACACTTCTTTAACTAAGATACATGGAAAACATTGAATATGGCACTCATTTCAGGAGGTAACTGGACCTTATACGCAACAGCTCCACTCTTGCCTATGATCTGGAAAGGACCCACGTATCTCGGTGCAAGTTTCCGCTTGACACCAAAACGTTGTACACTCTTCATTGGAGAAACCTTCAGATAAACGAAGTCTCCAACTTCAAACTCGAGCGGCTTTCTATGACGATCAGCATAACTTTTCTGTCTAGCTTGGGCTGCAGCCATATGTTTTTGGATGGTATGGACTTGTTCCTCAGCTTCCTTGATAAAATCAATACCATAATACCTTCTTTCACCAGCTTCTACCCAATTTAGTGGAGTTCTACACTTACGACCGTACAATGCTTCGAATGGGGTCATCTTAATACTCTCTTGGTAACTATTATTGTACGAAAACTCGGCTAGAGGCAACCATTTTTCCCAAGAACCCTTGGATGAAATTACACATGCCCGCAACAGATCCTCCAAGATTTGGTTAACTCGTTCAGTCTGACCTGACGTCTGGGGGTGATAAGCAAAGTTTCTCACTAACTTGGTTCCCTGAAGATGATGCAAGTGCTCCCAAAAGCGAGTAGTGAACTGGGGACAACGGTCAGAAACGATAGTACGAGGTATCCCATGGAGCCGGACTATTTGATTGAAGTACAACTTAGCATAGTCAGTGGGACGATAGTCTACTCTAACAGGAATGAAGTGAGCTAACTTGGTTAAGCGATCCACAATTACCCAGATAGAGTTATGATTTTTGACAGTAGGAGGAAGTCCGACGATGAAATCCATACTTAGCTCTTCCCATTTCCAACATGGGATAGAAAGTGGTTGTAGTAACCCAGCTTTCATGTGCACAGTTTTAACTCTACAGCAGGTGTCACACCTAGCAACATATGCAGCTATCTCTTTCCGCATTTTGGTCCACCAATAATACGGCTTCAAATCATAATACATCTTATTGCTACCAGGATGGATGGACAACTTTGAAGAATGTGCTTCAGACAGGATCTGATCTCGAAGCTCTCGGTCCTTAGGTACCACTAACCTATCCTTAAACCACAGCACACCTTCTTCATCTACCCTGAAATGCTTAGTCTCTTCCTCTTTCATCTTACGCTTGATGTGGAATACACCAGGATTAGTCTTTTGGAGCTCAATAATTCTGCTTTTGAGAGTACAACTGACAGTGATGTTGTACAAGACTGCTAGATGTAGAAGGCGAGATCGATGAAAATCAGTTTCAACTAAGGAATGGCAATGAGACTTACGGCTTAAAGCATCGACAACCACATTTGCCTTGCCAGGATGATAGTGCACTTGAAGATTATAATCCTTAATCAACTCAAGCCATCTTCTTTGGCGCATATTTAACTCGGGTTGGGTAAAGATGTATTTGAGGCTTTTGTGGTCCGTGTATATATTGCAGACATTGCCCAACAGATAATGCCGCCACACTTTCAAAGCATGAATAACTACAACCAGTTCTAAGTCATGCGTTGGATAATTCACCTCATGTTTCCGAAGTTGTCGAGAGGTATATGCAATTACTCGGCCTTCCTGCATCAAAACACCTCCCAAACCTATGCCTGAGGCATCACAATAAACATCAAATGGTTTCTCGATATCCGGTTGTGCCAAAACCGGAGCCGAGGTTAGGAGGGTTCGCAGTTGGTGAAAAGCCGCATCACACTCAGGAGTCCAGACAAACTTGGTGTCTTTTTGCAGCAACCGAGTCATGGGTTTGGCTATTTTAGAGAAATCCGGGATGAAGCGACGATAATAGCCAGCCAACCCAAGAAAACTCCGGACCTCATGAACCGAAGTAGGAGCCTTCTAGTTCAATACTTCCTGTACCTTGGTGGGATCTACCATAATTCCCCCATCGGACAACAGATGCCCAAGGAAAGGTACTTCACGAAGCCAGAATTCACACTTACTGAACTTCGCATACAGTTGATGTTCGCGCAGTCTGGTGAGGACAATACGCAGATGTTCCGCGTGTTCTTCCTCATTTTCAGAATATATCAAGATGTCATCAATAAACACCACCACAAACTTGTCCAATTCAGGCATAAACACCGAATTCATCAAGCACATGAAGTGTGCGGGGGCATTAGTCAGGCTGAAAGACATAACAAGATACTCATAAAGACCGTATCTTGTCGAGAAAGCTGTTTTTGGAATATCTTCAGGACAGATTTTAATTTGATGGTAACCAGACCTTAGATCAATCTTGGAAAAGACTTTAGCTTTAGACAACTGATCAAACAAGATATCGATGCGTGGTAGAGGATACTTATTTTTGACAGTGACTGCATTCAGAGGCCTATAATCTACACACATCCGCAATGACTGGTCCTTCTTCTTCACAAAGATAGCAGGACATCCCCACGGAGATGAACTAGGACGAATCAGCCCTTTTTTCAAAAGTTCATTCAACTGCACCTTAAGTTTAGCTAGCTCATTCGGAGGCATCCTATAAGGTCTCCTAGAGATGGGTGCCGTGCCAGGCAACAGCTCGATTTTAAATTCCACATCCCGATCTGGAGGGAGTCCCGGAAAATCATCGGGAAAAACATCAGGAAACTCACTCACTATGGGAATTTCAGCTAACGCCTTTGCTTGAACCGTATGAACTTCACCAGACAAATCAATTTTTCTGGGAAGTTGCACTAGAAAACCCTTTTGATTAGTAGGATCTCTGAGCATAACTACCTGGGTGGATGTATCAATGAGGACCCCATTCTGACTCATCCAATTCATGCCCAAAATAACATCTATGCCTAATCCAGGCAAAACCACTAAGGCAAGCGAGTACTTTCGCACTTCCATTTCAAACTCTAGATTCCCCACTACTTTATTTGTGGAAATGTTCCCACTTGCCGCACTAATGCAATAACCCCCACCTTCAACAGTATGTAATTTGTGTGCAAATTTTGATGCAAACTTAGGACTGATAAAGGAATGCGAAGCACCTGAATCAAATAGTACACTGCAGGATGTTGGTCAACTAGGAACTTACCAGCAGTGACAACCTCACCAGATGGGATTTCCTCAATACTGTTATAATGAGCATGTCCTTGACGGCCACCTTGATTGACATTCTTCTTAGGATAAGGACAGTTCCTAGACCAATGGCCTGGCTTGTTGCAGTTCTAGCAAGGCATGTTGCTGGGAGGAACACTAGAGCTGCTCTGACCAGAATTACCCTTTGGCAGAGCTACTGTATATGCCTTGCGAAACCTAGTTTTAGCAGTAGACTTCTTCTGCGGTGGACGGAACTTAGCATTCAGGGCAGGTGGGCGAGGGGAAGCCCTCGGTGCAGCTGGAGTCCGGGACTGCGAAGCACTCGCCTCAATGGCCCTCTTACAGCTCTTAGAGGCAGAATAAATAGCATTATTGTTTTCTTGAGTCAAAGCATCACTGATAAAATCATTGAAGGTAGTACACTTGCTAGTGCCCATGGTCTTCATCAGCTTTGGGCCGAGGCCCCTTTTAAAGCTAGCAATTTTCTTAGCATCGGTATCCACAAACTCTATTGCATACCTTGCTAGATTGTTAAAAGATTGTAGATAGTCAGTCAAACTTTTATTGCCCTGAGACAGCCTCATGAATTCCGTGTGCTTGATAGCCATAAGACCCGGAGGAATATAATTCCTGCGGAATGCTGCTTTGAACTGGTCCCAAGCAATCGGGACATTTGCAGGCAATGTGGAACGGTAGTGGCTCCACCAAATACCCGCTGGACCATACAGTTGATGGGAAGCATATTCAGTCTTTAGCTCATCAGTCAAGCGAAGCAGACGAAACTTCTGCTCAATAGTGTTCAGCCACTCGTCAGCTTGCAGCGGTTCCTCCGCCTCCTTAAAGAGCGGGGCTTAGTGTCCAGAAAATCCTTGAAATCACTATATTGATTGGGTTCCGGGCCCTGGCAGCCATGACGAGCCTCCCGGTTGGCAAGCTGGCGCATAGCATCAGCCAGCATGCGCTGCCCTTCCACCACGGTCTGCATCAGCTCAGCGGGGGTAGGTGGTGGCGGAGGGGGTGGCTGTTCCTCATCCTCAATGCCACGACCCCGACGGAGGTTGTACGACATCTGCAAAATGCATAGCCAATGAGCACTGACGATGTGGGAAATTTGTAGATGAATTATTGTAAATATGTCAAACTGACTTCATAAAAATGACTTCGCAAATAATCAAGGCACAATAGTTCATCACAACCGCACAATCCGTTCAAGCGCATCAATTGACGCAATCATGCGAGGGCATCCAACAAGATGTATTTTGATAAAAGGCTCACTCACAGGGAGAACAGTGGTGACTGAACCGTTTACTTTAATATCTACGTGACTTTTGACCTTACGTACGGGTGCTCGGATTCGAACCAAACTTCTAGCCGAATGAGAAAGGCTACTTCAAACTGACCATAAAGAGACTTCTCAACGGTAGAGTTCCATGGTGGATCATGACTAGCCACCTCGATACCAGCGCGTGCCAAGCAGCACAGCCTTATGTCGCACGCCACAGGAGGCCCTCGGTTTCGTCGCGGCACCGAAGGGTGCTAATCGTGACACCATCATCGAACGCCACACAATAAGACATCCATTTGTGATCAAAATTAACAGGTTCAAACTAAACATCCAGGAGAACATAGGGTTCGACATTACATCCCAAAAGCCAAGTTATTACAAAGCCTCACTCCAACACGTGATGACTACGCTAAGCATCGTCCTCGGAGTCGGTGTCGAGGATCTCCCCACCATCCTCGTCGCTAGCAGGCTCTAACTCCTCATCATCTTCATTCTTCTTCTGGTTCTTCTTCTGGTGGGGCATCCTGTGGCCCATTGACCTCCACGTCGTCCTCATCTTCAGCCATGAAGACTCCCGAACCCATCTCCTCATCCTCGTTATTGTCCTAAGGCAGCAGAGGATTGAGCTAGTTGTTCAGGCGGTGCACTTCTTCATGAAGATTGTCATTGTATTCTTCTGCATTCTCCAACTGTTGCTCAAGCTCCACCTGACGAGCTCTCAGGATGTTCTCCTCGTGCCAGGCTTCATCCCTCTGGTTCATCACATGGACCAGCATGCGTTGGTAGTTGCGATTGGCTACTGTCAACCTCTGGACCGCAAGTGTTTCCTGACCTTGGTCATGGATCACTTGCTCCAGTTGCTGCTGCGCCGCATTTCTAGAGGCAGTCACTTCAGCCAACTCAGCCCTCAACCTTTCCACCTCAGTGGGCTCAGGGCGGGGCTCACGTGGAGCGAGCTGGTGGCGAGGGGCCCTACCTCCGGTTGACTTGCGAGCGGTCCTCTTAGTGCCTGCCATCTGTAGCAACAAGATACGACTTAAAGTGAGGATAATTTAGGGATACGAAATTTAATTTAGTCGGGACTATTGAAATTTTTAAGGAGGGAGTAAAATGACATGTATGATATAATTAAACATGATGCATGCACATTCCGTACACCCTCTCACCTTAGTAGAAACCTAAATTTCTAACGCTAGGCGGTGGCATACATACGTTCTCTCATATAAGCGAAACTATCTGTTTACTCGTTACGCTGTTAATGTACCTACAGAAAATCTCATTTCAGCCCAACAGTTTCCCAATATAAGCACACAAGAAAGCAGTAAACTAAATACTTTCCATATACACATCCCTGATGTATATACTTCAGTATCAAAGCTACTCGGTAGATATTCCCACAATTAAGTACTTCCATCATTACATGGTTTGAACATGTAAGTATGCAAGTAACCAAAGCTACTCTCCCTTAGATCACCGGTTGGACGATCATGCTCTCACAACTCACACTTACCAGAGCGTCGAGGTAATTGATCCATGCATTACCACCCAAGTGGAGGCATCCATACAATATCACGCCGTATGGACGATGAAACAAAAATAAACAAGACCCCCCAAGTTAGTCTTTTTAATAAGCCGCCTAAGAGTCCTTATTTGGGCTAAGGGCTGTGATCACTGGCATACCTATAAAAATAATTTTTAGAGTTTTAACCCTTTTCATAAATAAATACTTTTGTTTTTAAATACTCGTATGATGTGTTTAATGTTGAATTATGCTCCGATACCAGCTGTAATAGAACCGACCAAATTATAAGAGCACAAGTACAAAAACAAGCACCGAAGCACTCAAATTTTTGAACTTGAGCCCATATAATCCCGGTAGTCAATCGAAACCGTGAAGGATTTCAAACCAACTTTCTTACAACCAAGATCGCATCATTCAACACAATATATCGCACGTTACCTTTCACAAGTAGTTCCGAAATCCACTTACACACACGGAGTCGCAAATTATTACAAACCAAGTTCATAAAGTAGCGGAAGCATAACACACCAGTTGTTTAAATACTACTGCCAGTCTTACGGATCAACATCCCACAAAAGCATTGAGAAAAGTACATAAAGGATGATCACGCCCGAGTGATCTAGTCTTCGTCACCCGCAGGGTGGAGACAGGTCTCGTAGAAGCCTTGGTAAAGCATATCATCTGCAACAGGAGGGAATAAACCCTGAGTACTGGAATGTACTTAGCTAGACTTACTCGTCAAAAACCAGAAATAAGATGACACCAAGGATTATGCAAGGCTTTCACAAGTGGGCTAGCTGACATCACATTTTGCAGAAAGGCATAAGTAATTGAAACTCTTTCAACCTGTACTAGCAGTTATTTTAGCATTTACCTGTCATCTATCTTAGCACCTATACTAAACATGCACTTGATTATAATCAAGCAATTAATATCATTATATCCATAGTAGGTATAAATTGCGGTAACATTATATCATTCACTTAACCATCTGTTCAATTTAATGAGATCTACGTTGCCGCTGCTCAAGTCAAGTGCTCACTAACCGGGAGCGACGGCGATTCGAATCGAATTCCTATCCAGCTGGAGGGGTATTTCTAACACTCACCGCGCAGGCCCCTGCCAGGGTCGCACAAGCCACCTTTCGTACGATTCAGGAATCGTGGGTCCGAATGATGTCGCAACCCCAAGGGCGAAACTCTGCTAGGTGATAGGGACTCTAACCCCCCTTGGTCTCACGCCAATGTCCCCAAGCACGTCCTTTCTCTCCTCCAAGAAGCAACCTATCATTCAATTCCCGGCCTAAACCATATTACTCGGCTTCGCGGTCGGAACAACTTATTCGGCCAACTAAGTGTTAGACTGCGTTCAACATGACTTAAGGACGTACAACGAATCGGTCCTTAAACGACTCAGACGGGCATAGCTCCACACCCAAGACGTGAAGTGTCTTGCGGCTGTACTATCGAACTCCCGCCCGGTCTCAATTTCATTTTAAGGCATGGTTCCATCCACGATAGCAATATAGCCACTCGTGACCCATTCCTACATCTTGCGGATGAACGGAAATTACCCGACTTCTACCAGACTATGCGGGGCTAAGCATTGACACGTGCCTAAACCTAATTTAGGATTAAGTACGATATCTGGACAACGACAGGTATATTGCAGCAAGTGTTTTCATACAACTCCTACAACTTAATGCAGTAAACAAGTAAAAGTACTCAAGATTGATTTATAAAACAATAGGGTCAGCATGCACCGAGGCTTGCCTTTTAGAAAGGTGGACGGCCGGTGATCGGGACACTCAGGGAGATCTTCTGCGGGAACTCCTTCGCCGGCTGGTTCCTCTGGCTCCCCCGGCTGCTCCTGGATTTCCTCTGGGATCGCTTCCTCGAACTCGAGGAGAGTCACCCCTCCGGAACACCTATTGCATGAGTACATAATAAATTTTATGGATGCATAATGAAAGATGCAGCATGCTCGGAATGAAATGCATTACAACCACTCCTAAAGCTCTATTCAAATCACTTCAATTATTAAGTACAAATTTCCTCTACGGTAAAGAAGTACTCACCTAATCTACTCAACCTAAGGTATAGTTGTTCCTCCTCTGTTAAGGCCCTAACACCTAACAATCACAAGAACAGCTTTACTTAAGTTACCACATCCAAGCACCTAATATCAAAGCAAGACATTCTGGACAGCAGCTAAATGTTTCTATCATAACTAGAGATTCCTAATTCCAAAAGATATGATCTAAGACAATATGGAAAGCTTATAAAATGCTCTACAAATTATTTTCAGACCTCAACCCTAAATTCCTAAGTTTTCCTGGTCAAATTTCCAGAGTTCCAGAAATCTGTACTCTCTAACAGAGAGCAGCCAGTTCTGGACAGTCACTTAAAACAGCAACAACTCCTAAACTACTAAGCCAAATGCCCCCAAATTTTGACACAAGCTAGTTTATTAAGTTTACTACAACTTTGGTATTCACAAGTTTTCCAGCAAACACTTTTATTAAGGGTCAAACCCAAAGATACTACCAGCTGTCCAGAAAACCTAGAAATGTGAAGATTAATTATTTATTCGTGTGGCAAACTTCCTTTATGACCAAACTAATGTTACCAATAGTTCACACATGTCATAAAAACACCAGAAAGTAAGGTGTGCCCACCTAGAACATTTATTTACACCACTTTCTTAATTTACTTAATTAATTAAGTGGAAAATTAAACCTATACGCAAACTGCTCATACAATTATACAAAAATTACAGGAGACTCTCTAACCCAAAAAGAGGCTACTGTAAAAATTTGAACTAAAGTTATTCACAGAAACTCCCTACACAAAATTCACAAGCCAAAAAGGCTGATTTTTGTATAATTAACAAATCATATTGAAAGGTATCAAACAACAGAATTCATATTTTTCTTAAGCACCAGAGGGTACCAGGACACTCTCCACAAATTTATATGAACATTGCACATGTAGAAAAATTACTAAAATTCATTCAAATATTCATTAATATAACAAGACATCATCATAACTTGAAAAGTACTCAAGCACTAGTGCCCAAATTTTTACCAGAGCTAATACATGCATAAATTAACCTACCCACAAATTTTCACAATTTTTGGGACAATAGAACTCCATTTATTCATTTATCAAGTTTATATCCAAATTAAGACACATTTCAAAACCCTAATTATTTCTTCCAGAAAATAAACATCACATAACTATTTTATATTTTTCTTAAATACTACACATCATGCAGAGCCCAACAAAATTTAATTCATAATTTTTGAGCAAGCAAAACCCTAGATATTAATTTCCTAACCCTCACCTAAAATCTGTGACAAAAATAAAAGGAAAAACGAAAACTAAATTCATAACCCGCTACTGGGCCGGCCTGGGAAACCGACGCGGCCCAACCGCGCGCGGCCCGCCCTGGCCATCCCGCCCACGTGCGTGCGCCTGCCAGGAGGGGCCCACTGTCAGCGGAAGGGGGACAGGGGAGCGGCAAGCCGAGAGCTTCGACGAGCGGTTTCGCGCTGCCGGCGGCTCCTCCGTCCAAGCCAAGCACAACGCTGTGTTCCCTAGACAAAACCGCACCGAGGCAAACACTTTTCCCCAAAGCTACCGCACCGGAGCACCCTTGCCGACGGTGAGGGCGGACGGCAGTGACGCATGGCGGCACGCCGGCGAGCTCTGGCCGCTAGACGGCCGGCAGAGGGGTGCACCCGCTCCCTGGAACCCTGGCGGACCTCCCGAGGCTACGCAAGTGGATAGGGATGGAGTGGAGTCGCTTGGCCGCGTGAACACCTAGCCGGCGGCCATGGCGCGGCAGTGCGCGGCCGTGTTCCGGCCTGACCGGGCCGAGAATGGAGGTAGCGTCTTCACCCGAGCATCTAGGTGTGATGGGGAAGGGGGAACGTGAGCAAAGGAACACGGAGGAGTGGGGTGCGGTGCTGGCCACGGTGACCGTGACCACGGCAGAGTTCCGGTGGCATTTGGGACGGGCGAAGGCGACAATGTGGCTCACCTCGGGCTCGATTGAAGCCATAGGTTGGTCGAGGAGGTGCAGGGCAGTGTGGCGAGTGAGGGACGCGATTTGATGGGCTGTGGTGCTGTGATGAGTGCGCGGCGACGGCGGAGCTCGTGGCAATGGTGGCGGCCTCGTTTCCGCCCGGCGCACGTAGAGGGCTGGAGAAGGGAAGGGAATGAAATGGAGGAGCTCGGTGCGTCGTGGCGGCCTTTGAACGCGTCGTGGGCTGACATGTGGGGCCGCGGCCGCCGTACGGTCGCCATCGCGCGGCCACGCGTCGACGACGGCCTGCGGCGGTCGGCCACGACTGAAGATTGAAACTCTGAATCACTGACTGCATTAGGTGACTGACAGAGGGATTTCATCGTTGATTATCTCTTAAACCAGCTCGAGTTAGCAGAAGATGATAACACCAATTTTGTAGAGCTACATGAGGACTACAACTTTGTCAATTGGCTCCAGGACTGGTTCAGCTTAGTTAGTGAGATACAGTGCCCTAAAGTGAGGCTCCCAAAAACTGAAACTGAATTTCAGTTCACTCCTTCGACTAAAACCCGTTTTTCAAAGCATTCTATCTCCTAAACCCTTGAGAACTAGGTGATGATGATGTTGACAACATTGTAGAGCTAAGTGGGTGCTACAAAAATGTCAATATGGGTTAGAGCTGGTTTGGTCTGGTTTTTAAACTACAAGCTCCCAAAGTAGGCCACCATGCGACTGAAATGCCACATTTTAGACTTAGAAATTTTCTAAGTGCTGGGGCAGCCCCTCAAGCTGACTTGTGGGCTATTTTTGAGCATGTTCTAGTCATTTTCATGAGATGGCCATATTGAGACTTTTGTTCCCTAGGAAATTCTCTACAACTTTGCTTAAGGTTGCTCCTCCATGCAAGGTCTCTAAGCTAGAATTTTTAATTGGTCAAACTAAAGCATTCTAGGGTCTAATGTTGGTCAACAGCACATTGGAGGGCATTTTGGTAAATTTGGTCAACATGAACATTGCTCCATTAGTTACCCTAAGTGCAATTAAGGTGTTGTAGGATATAATTAGCCACTCTACCCCTTAGTTACCCAAAAACACTAGGGTCACATGATTGGAAACAAGCCAAAACCCTAATACACCCAATATGTTGCATACCAAGCTGCACATGTTGCAAGTAAAGTAAAACATAATGAGATGATGAATGTTCATGCTTTATGAAATGCAATGCAATTATGGAAGCTAAACACCTGAGGTGTTACACACACTCCTTGCACTGCCTTCATGATGAAATCGTAGAGGTAGAGAAGGAATCATCCCCCAAATTAGAAGAGGAAGTTTCCATAGCCACATTCCAAACATTTCAATCCCATGATTTGGCTATCCATCCCAAACTAGTAATACTCCAAAATTCTCTAAGGGAAGAAGTAATTCTACCCTTAGAAATTCTTTTTGATGGCGATTTTGGGAGAAGCGTAAACTTCCCGCTTCATAAGAGATCTTGTAGTGCATACACTTTAAATCTTCTCAAGAAGAGATCTCTTAGAAAGCATTTCAAATGCAATCCCTTTGAAGGACGTTTAGAAAGAATCAAGGATGGCATGTCAAGTGATGCCATAGAAGGAGAGCAAAGCCATCTAGAAGCCACTCTAATCTTCTCCCCTTATGTGCCCACATCAGATATAGAATACGAACCCATCTTTAAACCCATCCTTGACCCCTATGACTCATTCTATGTTTTTTCTCCTGAACCTCTTGATGATCCTAGAAATCCATCTAGATATCCCACACATAGGAATCATCAAGACCATATAGAGGATCGCAAAGAGCAACATCCATGGCTAAAGAGCATTAAAAACCTATGTGCTATTGCCATTGAATGGGTAGATAAGGCCTTAGATGAGATCAATTTAAGAGATAATCCAAGGGAATTTTTGGACATATATGTCGAGTCATCCTTAGAAGAGGAAAATGATGGAGACTTCAATGAGAAAAGTAGTTACTTCTTTGACACCCCATCAAGACCTTGCTCATATGAAAAATCTCCTAATTCACTTAGTCTCCCCAACATTACCACACATGAGATCTTCAACCCTCTCATGCTCCCTATTCCTACAGATTTTGAAAGGGTGGTTGTAGACACATATGCTTATCATAAATATAGCAGATCTCGTTGTGTTGAATCTTGAGATAGTGAACTTAGATTGGTGTTAGAGGGGGAACCACTTCACCAATTCACATCTTGAAGGTTTCCCAAGGACAAGCTTAGTGTCCTAAAACAAGCACTGTTCAGATCATGGCATAACTGTTCACTTTTCTATTGTGTTTGTCCTAAAACAACCCTCTCTTGAGTTGTAATTATGAAAATATTCCTTTGGGTATTCGTGTCACTAACTTTTCTAGGTTCGGAGCAAAAAGATCGAAGGAGTAACAAATGTGAGGTACGTCCAACCAATCATTATATGCAACATTGAATTACATTCATCCAATCTTGATTTTTGCCAAAGTCAAGCTTGGGGGATATACTTCCATAAATAGATTCCTTGCCATGTTGCTACATTATTTTGGTTGTTCCTACCTTTAAGGCATGCTCAATTTTATAAACAACAATCATGCTCTGCCATCACTGTTTGAGTAAATCTCTATAGTGCTCTCATGCTGCCTTTGTTTGCTATAGTATGCTTTAGTTTGGAGGTGCTTCATAGTGCACTATGGGTACTTCTAAAGGCTTTTAAATTAATCATGGTGCTTTGGTTAAAATGCCTTCCTTAATTAAATTAGACATGGAGTCTAGTTTGGTTATTGAACTAAAATTGTGCTTTAGTAGATAGTGGTTATTTTGTTGGACTAACCCATGCAGAAAACTCTCACACCCAATTCGGGTAAGTCTAGAGATGAACTCACATCGGAGATGAAGTAAGGCATATGATGAATTCCAACAACTTCACACAGAAGACATAGCTCATTCATCGTCTAAGAGAGAATTGAAAGAATTTATGGAGTGCCTATTCATGGAGAACCTACCAAATCACCACTTCTGTAATGGAAGAAAGAAAGAGACAAGAGTGCCACAAGAAGGATCAACATCTTAAACTCACTCAAAAAGGAGTGGATGAACAAGGCGACAAGCTATGAGCAACCTTGAAGACATCATAGCATTGAGCCCAAAACTCGAGCTAGGATGCCAATGAGGAGCAGGGCGAAACTCACCTCATTTTGGCCAATCATAGACCTGCTCTCATTATTCTTGAAGACACCATCTTACACGTCGGCAGCAAGGACAAGCATGTCATGATAAACATACATCCTTGTGTCAACCCATCATCATCCAGGGTTGACTACCGACTAAGCCTTGGAAGACCATGACTATGGTTGCAAGATGATGTCCCTAGGCCATTGGAGATGAAGCCTGCATACAAATATTAATGAAGTCCCTTCCTTGATCATCAAGACGGATGGCGTATCATTAACTGCAACTCTTTGCCATGCCGCTAGAAGACAAACACCATCAAGGAAGAACTCGAGTCTACATCTCCAATAAACATCAATTCGCAATCAAGACTCAATAAGATTCAAGAATGATTGATGAAGAAAGATCATGCAACTGTCTGTATCCTCATCCTCTGGATTGGACAAGTCCAAAGAAGAGCAGAATTCAAAGGAGAGATCATTGCTCAACAACCCATAATCAAGATCCCTCTCAGACAAATGAAGACTTAAGAATAGAGGACGAACAGTGTCTAAGAACATGGAGTTACAACACACTTCGAGGGATGATTCAACACTCACACTTAGCTTCTAGTGACAAGCGACAGCAAGCTTAGGGGGAGGAAGGCCACCGACTCCTCTAATAATGATCTAGCAATGCCCTTCCTCTTCTCAAGCCCCCGTCGCTCTGGCACGCTGGTTTGCAATCCCTCCACTTGCAATTACTTTCTCTCTATAAGTTTGAATGTTTTCTATAGATGTCATACACACAAATCAAACTTAAGACAAAGTAAAATCAATCCTTAAGAGAAGAAGTAATGGTGAGTAAATGTTCTATGCTAATTAAAATTTTCTAACCCAACATTTCAGTAGCATAGAATATGACCTTTAGCTTTATGACAACTCTACCCTTGTTATTATTTGTATATTCCTTTGGTTATGTGTTGTCCACTAATCCTCTACAGAGAAGAAACAATAAGTGGAGCACAAGGTCTAGGGAAAAGACCACTAGAAACATCTACTCTTGATCACAGGGTGCTCCAGTAATAAAGTTCTGAACCTGCAACATGTATACTAAACAAGATGTTACCAGCTTCACAATTAAAGGTTCACTTCAGACCACTGGACAAGGAAATAACATGGTTGACACCTTCCTCAGAGTTACCATCTCAAAAGGTGCAGTTATCAAGGTCTCTGCCTTTGGGATCAAATGATGCACCGAAGGAGTGAACATGGCAAGAGGTCCTATTCAGAGGACCTAAATCATCGAACACCTTGCCAAGAGGTAACTTGGTAGTTATCAATATTTCCCATTTTATCATTGCATAAGTTTTTCCTTTAGCATATTTACTTTCTACATAATCAATTCTTGTGGCATATTTACTTTGCTACATCTGCATTAGAAAAGAAAATAATTATGTCATGCATTGCATCTAGAAAATGCTAAGCCCCATGCGAATAAATTTGTGGTACGACAGCCCACAAAGATATCCACTGTGGTGGAATAAAAATAAGTTTTCATCTTAGTTACATTTTTCTGTCTGCATACCATAAAATATAAAACTACAAAAAGTATTAAGATCCTACTAAAAAGATTTATGTGTTAAGGAAGTTTTAGACATCCAAGGCTTAGAGGTTTATCACTAACACATAATCAGTTCCACAAGCTTTGTTGTCTATTTGAGCTTCACAGAATTTAAAGGATCAAGAAGAGCTAAATAGGCAGAAGGACGTCCTGTCCCCTGTCGGAGTGCTGTCTCTACAGCCATCATCTCTGACACTCCAGGAGGAGCAGTATGCCTTCACTACTAGTCAGCAACACCAACAGACTATGTCAACATCTAGCTTAGGGGAGAGCACCCCTGTATATCTGTTGGGCATTCTTAACGTCATTACCAAAAGTAGACTTAGTTTTCTAATTCTGATAATGGCGCCAAAAATGCCGAACCTATCCCTCATGCCACTTAAGCCAAGTTGTCATCCCCAGCATGACATGAGAGACGCGGTATTGAAATATGCAACTGCTCTTCTAAATAAATAATAAATAAGATCTGCAAGCGCACAGATTAATACCGATGTAGCATTTTAACCGGGAAGTATTCCAGGTATCGTTATTTATATTTTTACCACTCGGAAGGGATTACTAACATCAATGTTGATTATGGAATGGAATATAGGAATGAGTATCAATCATTGCATGTATAAGTGAGAGCATTCATCTATCTCTTGCATACAGGGGTAAGTGTCACATAAAATATAGATAAAGTATGAATGGTGACAAAGATAATTAATCTGATCAGCTAGCCACATATAATAATGATAAGCACCTCAAAAGATATTCTAGCAAGTCATTAGCATGGTATTAGGATGAACTACAAGGATATTTCCTAAGTTATTGTTAACTATAAAGTCTAGCATATCATAGTTAGTGCAAGTACACTTGGCAATCATTGCGAAAAAGGACTACGCCCATGCATAGTGATATTATCAAGGAAGATGAGAAACATAGCAATCACTCCCCCGTAATAATGTTGCTCTGCCTGCCTTACACACGGGAGGGGGACTATATAAGAACCAACGAAGCTGTCACCATCGCGGACCACCCCACGATCCGGCATATAAGGTGCAATCGCAGATAAATATGGTCTAAGCACCACGCCTACACAATATTTATCATTTACCCATGGATCCGATGGATAAACGCTATACGATCCTAAACATGTATATAATTCCAATCTAACTAAGCCAAGCGTATAACTACGATAAACTAAGAACAATATAATCGCAAATAATAACAAGTAGAGCATAGTCATAATCAATATATTGAAATAGAACAAAGTTGTATTCATAATATTGAAGAACAAAGATGAACAATGAAGAACAGTAAAGGAATTACCAAGAATCCTCTTAACAGATCCGGAAACCAATCGAAGATTGACTCCTTCTAGTTCTAATCCTATGTAGCTATGCTATACTAGAGATCTAGTTGATGTGGTGGCTCTAGGGCTTGATCAGAGACTCTCCTCCTGAGATTAGGGTTTGAGGAATTGAGAATGAGGGAGTGCCTCCTCCAGGGGCCAGGGGTCCTGCTTATATAGCCCCCTCAAGTGAACGTGGGCCGTCGGATCAAACCGACATTAATCGCACGGTTTTCCTTGATCCCTTAGGTCGGTGGAGCATAATCCGCGAGACGGAGCCTGATTGGCTCTCAGGCCAGGGCGGCCGCCCTAGGGGGCAGGGCGGGCGCCCTGCCTCCGGGCCCGTTCGGCCTCCCGTTCGATCTCGTGGCTTCTGGAGTCTTCTAGATGATAGAAAATCGGTGAACACGTTATTATCTCTATGTAAACCCGACGTGTGGGCCTTTCCTCCGTATTTTCTGATAACCCCCTGCAGAAATAGACAAACACCAAAACTCGTGGAATTCTGTCAGATAAAACCCTAAGTCTAGGTGTTGGTTGCATTTGGATCCTTTTCTTTATTTATTTGATAACTATATTTGGTACTTAAGGACCGTCAAAAAACTCCCCCAAGCTTACCTCTTGCTCGTCCTTGAGCAAGGATAGACTCATTATGGATCAGAAGTTGCTGCAACGCCTTTGAACGTTGACGGTACATATGCTTTCAAATAAGGTCTCATCCCTGAGTTAGAGTAAACTGTCAAGATTTAAAACTTACTCATTTTACCTTTCACCATGGGGCTTGCAACCGTCACCTGCATCTTGAGTGGTTAAAAGATAGAACGGTCTAGTCAAACGCCATGTCTCTTATTCTTGATCAGCTATAGCTCTGGAGTTTTTGCAAATTTTTCAAATAAAACTCAGAGATTCCTTGTATGACTTTCTCGGGTCTCTCTTTTGTGGTATTTCTGGATCCTTACCAAGGCAGTAATGGTATATGCCTTCTCTCTCAAAGTATGTGGTATTTATGGTATAAGGCGTAGTGACATTGCCTTCTCTCTCACCCTACTCTAATAAGGCTTTGATATCTGGAGCTCATAGGTGGGAGATACAGTATACATACTCATAGAACATTTATTGCATAGTCAAACCATGGATCTAGAGAAACAAGTCAATAAGTCAAATCAAGATGTGCATGAGTGGTGTATGGTGATGATGGTGATAACAAAAGTCTAATGCTCTTTTTGAGGGAATACATACCTTTCTTGCTTTTTAAAACTTTTGAGGGGAATGAGATGCTCTATTTTTTTTCTTTTTTTTCTCAGGTGGGTATTGTACCCCTAATTCTACTGTCGGACACTTGTCCATTTTTACCTCTCGTCTCACTTTTTCTTTCTTCGAGGTTCCGAGCACTTGCTCCTTTTTATTTCCTCGTATTTATATATATATTTTTTTAGAGCAATCTCCCTCTTTTGAAAATATAGCAAGTGGTAGTAGAAATGACTTGAGCATTAACTTCACAGGGAATAACAGGAATGGGATAATGTTTTTGGCTATTCTCTCCCGGGTCAGGAGTAGAATAATTTTGGGTGAATCTGGAGATGGAAATGAGTGGATATATGTGGATGCGTACTTCCGGAGTAGAAGCAGCATGTATGAGTGAACGTGCAAGTGAATCTTGATTTTAACCACATGACAAGTTCCTAAGGGTCTACACAGCTTGACCACACTCAATGCCCATAAGCAGTAAGTAGTAAAAGTGCGGCTCTTAATCTAACAAGCATGTATATATGGCTGTGGTAGGAATTTAAACTTTCATCATACAGGAACTCATCATGCAACATTTTAAAGATTTTCAAAGATAAAATTCTCCAGAATTCTAGCATCTCTAGGAATAGATAAACAGCAGCTCAACCTTCCCATATCATATCCGCTAACAACTTAGACTTCAGATCAAGTTCTCTTCCCACTAGTTCAGGTTTAGAGCCAGTTTTAAATTATAACAGTTATGTCTAAACTAGAGAGAGAACAAATTTGAAAATTAGGCAGAGCAACTATTCATCATATCCATGCTAGAGTTTTATTTTCAAGATTCAGTTTAGCATAGCTACTTTATTTATTTATTAAACTAAGCAAATATATATAAACACAAAATATTTATTTGGGTTTTCATGATTATGCATCTTTTTATTTTAATAAAGCATAGGTATAAATGTAGATAAAAATACTTATCAGGATAAATGGGGGTGCTCTCTCCCAAGCTGGATCTTGACGTAATTTCTTCTGATGTAGCTAGCAGGTGCAGAGGTGTATTTGAATGTCGGCAGCACCCTGACAACGATTAGGATATTCTCCGTCTGCTAGTCTTCCTGAATTTTGTGGAGCTCAAATAGATAACAAAGCTTCGTGGAACTTGATTAAGCGTTAGCATAAATATCTAGCCTTTATCATGTTTGAGCTTCCTTGATAAATGTCACTCTCTATTTTTATTTTCATTTTTATAGAACAGAAAAATATATTATTATTTTTTTTATGCCACCACAGTGAATGTACTTATGGGTTTTATGCCACTCGCATACTCACATGGGGCTTACTGTTTTCAACATTTTTTTAGACAGAATGAACATGATTAACTGAGCAATAATTAAAGGGAAAATGATAACTACCAAGTTTACCTCTTGGCACGGCGTTCGGTGTTTTTAAGTCCTCCGAACAGGACTTCTTTTCTTCTTAGTTGTCCTGGGATTTGGGTGGCGTAGACGGTGGTTCCGGCAGCGCCTCCTCTTCTTGTGTAACTGTCTTCACTTTCCATACCCGACTTGGTGCTTCGGTCTCCTGTTGTGTATCCTCGGGCCTTATGACCTCTCCTTCATAGTCTGCCCATACGTCCTTGATGGTTTGCCTCCTTTGGTTACGGTTACGTCGCCTTCTTCTTGTCCTGACCTGCTTAGAATCTTCAACTATATAGTTAGGGTCATTAAAGTAGCAGCGTACCTTCTCAGAGGGGAAATGCATATGGACTTCTCCGGTTCCAATGTAGATGATTGCTTTGACGGTGCCTAGGAATGGTCTTCCTAGGATGATGGGTGGCTCGTACTCGTCGTCTCCCATGTCAATGACCTGAAAGTCTGTATGGACAAAATGATCGTTAATTTTAACAGGGACATCGGTTACTATACCTTCGACCTTTCGGGATGTCTGATCTGCCATCTGGAGCTGAGTGTATGTTGGTTTTAAGGGCATGGTCCTGTACAAGAGCTGATAGGTGACTGTGGCCATTATGTTGACGCCTGATCTAGTGTCGCAGAGCACCTTCTGAAAGGAGTATCCATTGATTGAGCACTCAATGCTTGGCATACCTGGGTCGTCCTTCTTGTTCAGGAAGGGCGACTTGAGTCGACCATCTTGACCTCCTTGAACTGCAGTGATCATCTTAGCTGATTCGGTCCATCCTTGGTTGTTCTTGTTCTGCTTGTTCCTCCTGTTGGTCCTCTTCCTTGGTTCATGTTGGGGTTGCTCTGGGATTTGTGTAATCTTGTTCTTGAAGGAAAACGTCTCCTTCCTCCCCTTGATGTTGAACTTGATCTTCGCAGCGCTGGCGTAGATGACAGCTCCCGAGGTGTTCAGGAATGGCCTTCCCAGAATAACTGGTGACCTCTCATCGGACCCGGTCTCTATCACCACGAAGTCAGCTGGAGCATATGAGGTACCAACTCGGACACACATGTTCTTTAATATTCCTTTAGGAAAGCTTAGTGTCCGATCTGCAAGCTGCAAACACATAGTTGTTTCTGATAAAGGATATGTAAAGAATTTTTCATAGAGTACCCTGGGCATAATGTTGAAGCTGGAGCCAAAGTCGCAGAGTGCTTCTGGGAAGTCCACCATGCCGATGGAGATCGGGATGACGGGGCGTCCTGGATCGCCTCTCTTGACTGGAAGAAGGTCATTATGTACTCCGACAGCGGGATTACTCCAATAGTTACCTGCATCAAACATGTCTACAAGATTTGCAGATTCTAATCCTTCCGGTTGTGATGGTATACCGGGGTTAGTAGCAGGAACAGCAGCAGCTATTTGATTTAACTGAGATTCAATCATTTTATTAAAGCTAATTTGGTTTTTGATGGCAATAGAGAAATTATCCATTCTATTATTTATGTTTTCTAGTATTTTATCATTGGATGCCAATTTCTTAGACAAGTTATCCATTAGCTTTCCTTGATTAGACACTAACTCTCTCAGGGGTGGAAAATTATTATTGTTGTTGTAATAGTTATTACTTTGATAATTACCTGAGTAGTTACCTGAGTAGTTAGGCCTCTGTTGATTCCAACCTTGATTTTGTTGAGGACGGTTGTAGTAGTTGTTGTTGTTGATGTATCTTGCATCCTCAAGCATCTCAGGGCAGTGATTGCCTGAGTGTCCAGTGTCTCCACATTCTTCACAAGTCATGTGAGAGTCGTAGACGTTCATGACTTCTCTTTTGTCTCCAGCTTTGTCATCAAGCTTTTTCATGAGTAGGTCTAGCTTTGCAGACAGCATGTCTACCTCCTTGAGCTGGTGCATACCTCCACCCTTCTTGCGTGTTTGAGTCCTCTCTTCGTTCCAACCTTGGTTGGACGCCATCTTCTCCACAAGGGTTGTAGCTTGTGGTATGGTGAGTGATAGAAATGCGCCTCCAGCTGCAGCATCCATGGTCTCACGAGCACTAGTGATGAGCCCATGATAGAAAGTCTACAGAAGTAGACAGCTTTCCATTCCATGATGGGGACATTCTAGGATGTAATCTTGAATGCGCTCCCATGCTTCTGGAACGGATTCATCATGTTGTTGCTGAAAACTTGTAATCTTCCCACGGAGAGCATTGGTCTTGCCCATGGGAAAGAACTTAGCCAGAAAGTTCGTAGAGCAGAGTGCCCACGTAGTGTTCTTATCCTTCGTCGCGTAGAACCACTGCTTCGCTCTCCCCAATAGTGAGAATGGGAAAAGGCGAAGTAGTATGGCGTCTCTAGGAACATCTAATATAGTGAATGTGCTGCAAATCTCTAGGAAGTGTTGGAGATGAGCACTTGCATCTTCGTGCGGCTTCCCACAAAACTGGTTGGCTTGTACCATGTTGATGAGCCCTGGCTTGAGCTCAAAGTTCTTGTCGATGGCCGCGGCAGGTCCAGTGCGGATGTTGTCCGTAGTGGGAGCTGAGAACTCGCGGATCGTCTTGTTCTCCATGGCTGCGAACTCTGTTGACAAATTCCGGATGAAACTTTGGCGGTCTTCTGGATTGGATGAAGTGTTGCGTCGAAGTGTTGACTTCTTGAGCTTGGCTCTTGCCTTTCTGATTAATGCTTCGGGGTTGTCAACAAAATTTTCTGGAAGATGTCCTCTATTCATACATCACCCTGCAAAACAATAAGAATAGAAAAATACAGGGGTAAATCTGTATGGGAGAATTGATGATCTCAATCACTTAATGATGCGAATGATGACTCAAATTCCGTATTCATTCCTTGTTAGTAAATCAACCTTCCCCGGCAACGGTGCCAAAAATGCTTGTTGGGCATTCTTAACATCATTACCAAAAGTAGACTTAGTTTTCTAATTCTGATAACGGCGCCAAAAATGCCGAACCTATCCCTCATGCCACTTAAGCCAAGTTATCATCCCCAGCATGACATGAGAGACGCGGTATTGAAATATGCAACTGCTCTTCTAAATAAATAATAAATAAGATCTACAAGCGCACAGATTAATACCGATGTAGCATTTTAACCGGGAAGTATTCCAGGTATCGTTATTTTTATTTTTACCACTGGGAAGGGATTACTAACATCAATGTTGATTATGGAATGGAATATAGGAATGAGTATCAATCATTGCATGTATAAGTGAGAGCATTCATCTATCTCTTGCATACAGGGGTAAGTGTCACATAAAATATAGATAAAGTATGAATGGTGATAAAGATAATTAATCTGATCAGCTAGCCACATATAATAATGATAAGCACCTCAACAGATATTCTAGCAAGTCATTAGCATGGTATTAGGACGAACTACAAGGATATTTCCTAAGTTATTCTTAACTATAAAGTCTAGCATATCATAGTTAGTGCAAGTACACTTGGCAATCATTGCGAAAAAGGACTACGCCCATGCATAGTGATATTATCAAGGAAGATGAGAAACATAGCAATCACTCCCCCGTAACAATGTTGCTCTGCCTGCCTTACACACGGGAGGGGGACTATATAAGAACCAACGAAGCTGTCACCATCGCGGACCACCCCACGATCCGGCATATAAGGTGCAATCGCAGATAAATATGGTCTAAGCACCACGCCTACACAATATTTATCATTTACCCATGGATCCGATGGATAAACGCTATACGATCCTAAACATGTATATAATTCCAATCTAACTAAGCCAAGCGTATAACTACGATAAACTAAGAACAATATAATCACAAATAATAACAAGTAGAGCATAGTCATAATCAATATATTGAAATAGAACAAAGTTGTATTCATAATATTGAAGAACAAAGATGAACAATGAAGAACAGTAAAGGAATTACCAAGAATCCTCTTGACAGATCCGGAAACCAATCGAAGATTGACTCCTTCTAGTTCTAATCCTATGTAGCTATGCTATACTAGAGATCTAGTTGATGTGGTGGCTCTAGGGCTTGATCAGAGACTCTCCTCCTGAGATTAGGGTTTGAGGAATTGAGAATGAGGGAGTGCCTCCTCCAGGGGCCAGGGGTCCTGCTTATATAGCCCCCTCAAGTGAACGTGGGCCGTCAGATCAAACCGACATTAATCGCACGGTTTTCCTTGATCCCTTAGGTCGGTTGTTGATATTTGGTAACGCAATTAGGAAATAGGATCCGCAAGCGCACGGATATCGGTGAGCACTTCACCCGAGATGTTATCCTGGGTATCGTATTTATATTTTTGCCTTTAGGAGAAAGAGTGCATCTGACTAACCAAATCTATTACTACTAACCTTTAGGCTACAACCACTATGATTCAATGTGAGTGATGTATAGAGAAGACTACAACCACACTCTTCTTCTAACCTTAGTAAGGATGATCTACTGTTCTATTGGGGAGGTTTACGGAATCTAGACACCACAAAGGATGTTCAACCCGCACCTATAAACCCTATCGATCCTGCTAACAGGATGTGGAATACAAAGGTAACTCGGAATTATCACGTTCCTCGCTACTACCACGGTCCGGCTAGACGAGGGGATATCTATGAGTATCCTAGCTTAAACACCACGTTTACGCTAGAGATGATTACTCTAAACTCTACGCGAAGAGATCAAAGTAAACTCATAAACCAAAGAACAATAAAACAAAGAACTTACTAGAATTTAGAAGTCGAAATACTGAAGAATCCTGAGAACAAGCCTCGGGTTAGAAGAACTTGCTCCCGCAGGTACAACCTCGGAGTAGACACCGACAGGCCGGCTTCCTCCGATCTACACCTCCACTCTATCTCTCTCAATCTAGTAGAACTAATTCTACTTTCACATTGGATGCTAAGCCCTAAGAGGTGGGAACCCTAGAGGGAACCTCTCTCTCTAAACCCTAACTAGAGATATGCAACTGAATAATGAATTGGGGTCTTCTCCACCAGGGGTCAGGGGCCTTGATTATATAGCCCTTTTGGATGAATCTGGACCGTCGGATCAAACCGACCTTCATCCTACGGTTTTCCTTGATCCTCAAAGGCGGTGGAGCATAATCCGCGAGACTCGACCTGATTGGTCCCGGGGGCAGGGCGGGCGCCCTAGGGCACAGGGCGGGCGCCCTGTGTCCGGCCCCGTTACGGCTCCCGTTCGTTCCCATGGCTTCTGGAATCTTCTAGATGTAAGATAATTACGTGTTCGGTTAATATCCCGTCATTAATCCGACATGTGGGCCTTTCTTCCGTATTTCCTGATAACCCCCTGCAGAAATAGATAAACAGCAAAACTCGTGGAATTCTGTTAGATCAAACCCTAATTCTAGGTGTTGCTTGCATATAGGTCCTTTTCTTTATTTATTTGATGGTTATAATTGATACTTAAGAACCGTCAACATCGGTGGAGCTTAATCCGCGAGACAGAGCCTGATTGGCTCTGAGGCCAGGGCGGCCGCCCTAGGGGGCAGGGCGGGCGCCCTGCCTCCGGGCCCGTTCGGCCTCCCGTTCGATCTCGTGGCTTCTGGAGTCTTCTAGATGATAGAAAATCGGTGAACACGTTATTATCTCTATGTAAACCCGACGTGTGGGCCTTTCCTCCGTATTTTCTGATAACCCCCTGCAGAAACAGACAAACACCAAAACTCATGGAATTCTGTCAGATAAAACCCTAAGTCTAGGTGTTGGTTGCATTTGGATCCTTTTCTTTATTTATTTGATAACTATATTTGGTACTTAAGGACCGTCAACAATATCCAGCTAAGTATCACTAGTTTTATCTATTTATTAAGTTTGCTAAATAAAATATAGGAGAGTATGTGAAGAGTTTTCCTGCTAAAATGAACCCTACAGAATAAGCTCTTATATGGAAATGATGAATAGTTGCTCTGCCGTAATTCCTTTCATGTACCTAGTTTTCAACCTCGAACTCTCCCGAGTTTTGGACACAACTGTTTAGATTTGAGATTTGCTCTGAACCTGAAACTTGTGGATAGCGAATGCTTGATCTAAGTCTAGGTAGTTGGCAGATATGATATGGGAAGGTTTTTGAGCTGCTGTTTATCATGCTCCTAGAGATACTAGAGTTCTGGAGAATTTATCTTTGAAAATTAAAAATCTTGCATGATGAGTTCCTATATGACAAGAGTTCAAAATTCCTACCACAGCCAAATATACATGCTTACTAGATTAGGAAAGCCATCCACTTACATATATTGCTTGTAGGCATTGCGGGTAGTTAAGCTGTGTTGATCGTTAGGAATTAGTCATGTGGTTAAAGTCAATATTATGTGCTCTCCATCCATTGATCTATGCTGCTTCTGTCCTCAGAAGCACACCCTTGCTTACATTCACTACACTACATCCACTCTGTGCTACTTTCGCTCCTGGAAGTACCACCCACATATATACACCCCATGCATCTTGTGCTGTTTCTACCATAGAAACACGCACTCATGCTGCTCCTACCCTGGGAGTACGCATCCATCCATCCACATACATATTCTCCATTCATTCAGATCCATTCAGAAATTGTTCTACTCCTACACTGGGAGTGAACACCAAAAATATATGCCACCATTCTATCCTTTTCCATTGTGCAATAAAGCTCCAGTTATTTCAGTTGATACTCCCAATTGCTATAGTTCCATTAAGAGGCTTGGCTGTTGTTAAAAAAAGCAGCCAAGTCCTCCTCTTCAAAGGTCTTCAGTTCCAAATAAAGAGAGGTATGTTATCCCCGAGGAGCAAGTGTAGAATTAGATCTTCACCATCGTGTTTCACCCCTCATAACTACTTCCTTATTATTTATCACCATCATCCATATCATTCATTTCATTCCCCTCATTCACATGCACATATGACTTGATTGTATGCTTAGTTCCTCTGGATCCACGGTTTAACTATGCAACATATGCAAGTGAGTTTGAGTTATCTCCCCACCTATGAGCTCCACATAAGCCTATTAGAAGTAGGGTGAGAGAGAGAAGGCAACCTTACTATGCCTTAATTCCAAAAATACCACATATTGTGATAGTAGAGAGAAGGCATATGCTACACATGCCTTGGAGAGGATCCAGAAATACCACAAATGAGAGGCTTGAATGGGTCATACAAGGAAACTCTAAGTTTTATTTGAAAATCTTGCAAAAACTCTGGAATAATAGTTGATCAAAGAGTGAGAAACATAGTGCTTGACTTGACCATTCTGTCTTTCAACTGCTCAAGACCCAAGTGACGGTTACAAGCCCCATGGTGAAAGGTAATATGAGAAAGTTTTGAGTCAGAATAGTTCACTCTAATCCGGAGGAGAGTTCTTGTTTGAACGCATGTGTACTTTTGAGGCGTGAAAGCATTGTAGCAACTCCTGATCCATCACTAAGTTTATCAGAGACGAGCAAAGGGTAAGCTCGGGGGAGTTTGTTGATGGTAGATAACTCCTATTATTAACTGTCAACTAGACATGAAAAAGGACCTAAATATAATTACCATCTAGATATAGGGCTTATACTAATGGAATTCCATGAGTTTTGGTGAATGTCTATTTCTGCAGGGTGTCAGCTGAAAATAACCAAGGAAGGCCCACATGGCAGGTTTACATAGAGATAATCAGGATACGATCAATTTTCTATAATCAGGAAGGTTCGAGAAGGCTCTGGACCAAACGGAAAACGGATCAGGCTCCGGAGCCAGGCGGCCGCCCACACCCTAGGGGCGCCCGCCCCGTGACCTCCACCAATCAGAACAACTCTCGCGGATCCCTATTCCACCGCCTTTGAGGATGAATAAAAATACGTTGATTTAGGTCGGTTTGATCCGACGGCTGCGGTGCATCCTAGGGGGCTATATAAGGAGGGCCCCTGACCCTAGAGGAGGCATCCCTTGAAACCCTAAATCATTATTTCTAGAGAGGATCAGGTGAGAGAGGTCCCTTGTATGGATCTCCTCCCTAGAGCCCAGCATTCAAGATAGATTGAGAGAGTATAGGGTGGAGGTAGAGTTGGAGGAAGCCCGGCCTGTCGGTGTCTCCTCTCTGGTTGTACCTACGGGATCAAGTCTCCTCGCCCAAGGCTTGGTTCTAGGATCATTCTACAATTCAACTTCTAATACTAGTAAGTTCATTGTTATTATTGCTCTTTGGTTTACGAGTTTACTTTATTCGCTTCCGGTTAGGAATAGAGTAATCGTTCGTAGTGTAAGCGTGGTGCTTGGGCTAGGTTCACTCGTAGATGCTCCCTATCTGGCGGAACCATGGTAGTAGTAGGGGAGGTGACAATCCCTTTGTTATCTTCGTAGCCCACTTCCGGTCAGTAGGTAAGGTAGGTCCTAACGTGCTGGGGTTAAGCATCCTCTGTGGTGTCTCTTTTCCTTAGGTGCCCCCATAGAGCAGTAGTCACAAAGCTTGCCATAGGTTGGAAGGAGACAGTTGAAGTAATCCTCTCTATATCGCTCATTACCTTGTTTGTAGCTCAAGGGTTAAGTATAGACTTGGGTTAGTCAGATGCACATTTTCTCCTAGCAGATAAATAAATAACGATACTCTGGAATATCTCCCAGGTGAAGTGCTCACCGATATCCATGCGCTTGCGGATTATTCTTCTGTGTGCGTATCTAGTATCAATAGTGACCACATATGAACAACCCTTCTTTTTAAAAGTCATCTTGTCCTTCTTCTTCTCCTTCTTGACCTTCTTCTTGCCCTTCTTATCATCATCATCTTTGTTCTCACTGTTGCAGGGGCATTGAGCAAGAAGATGATCCTTGCTACCACACTTGAAGCACCTCCTTGCCTCATCCTTGTTCCTTGATGATGTTTTCTTCCTCCTTGCATGATAGCCTTTCTTCACCATGAATTTGTCAAATCTCTTCATAAGGAGAGCCATCTTCTCATCATCATCATCATCCCAAGAAAATCAGCCTTCATCTTCACTTGATGTGTGTTGTTTGGCCTTGCCCTTGGATGATGTGGCTTTGAATGCCACACTCTTCTTCTTCTTCTTCTCATCCTTCTTCTCATCTTTCTTCTCCTTCTCTTCCTTCTCATCATCATATCTATAAGTGTCATCGGTCATCACATCTCCCAACACTTGGTTTGGTGTCATGGTGTCCCAACCACTCCTCACTAGAATAGTGACCAATGTGCCAAATCGTGATGGTAAACATCTCAAGAACTTGTCTGAGAAGTATTTATCCTTCACCTCTTCTCCAAGTGCTTTGAGATCATTAACATGCACTTGAAGCCTATGGAATATCTCTGACACAGTCTCATCCTCCTCCTTCTTGAAGCTTGCAAACTTCTCCTTGAAAATGTATGCCTTTGCACCCTTCACCACTTGAGTGCCCTTAAAGGATTCCTCCAACTTCTTCCATGCCTCATGAGCCATCTCAATATTCTTGATTTGCTCAAATGTTCTCTCATCCAAGGCATCATGAATTGCGCTAAGAGCAATGTTCTTTATTTTGTAGCAACACTTCTTCGGCCGCGGTGGGAGCTTCGGCATTGGCAACCTCAATCTTGGTCTCCACCACCTTCCACACCTTTTTACTGATTGACTTGTGTATGTTGTCATCATAGCCTTTCGATAAGGATAATTAGAGCCATCAAATTGGGGTGGCATCTTGGTGTTGTTGATTTGAGCCATTTTGACACCGAATGTTGTTAAACCTCAAATCACAATGACCATGGCTCTGATACCACTTGAAAGGTCCTAATGGCTAGAGGGGGGTGAATAGCCTATAAAAATTTCTACAACAACACTAAGCCAAGTGGTTAGACAAATATGAGGCGAAGCAAGTTTTGCGCTAGCCTAATAAAGTTGCAAGCCACCTACCAACAATTCTAGTTGCTAAAGTCTCTATGTCACACACAAAGGGCTAAGTCACTACCTCTAAGTTAGTGAGCTCTCAAAGACTAACTAAAAAGCCTCACTAACCACTAACAAGACATAAGCTAGCTCTCAAAACTAATTACACTAAAAAGCTTAGCTACACTAGGAAAGTAATGCAAGTGAGGTAGAAGTGATATACTGCCATGGAAAGTAATCAATTACAATGAATACCAAGAATACCAAGGAGACAATGATGACACAATCAATTTTTCCTCCGAGGTTCACTTGCTTGCCGGCAAGCTAGTCCCCTTTGTGGTGATTTACTTACTTGGAGGTTCACACGCTAATAGGCATCACACGCCTAATACGCAACCAGGTGCCGCACAACCAACACAAGATGAGGATCCACAAGCCACGCACAATCCACTAGAGTTGCCTTTGGTGCTCTACCGGGGAAGGCACAAGCACCCCTCACAATCACAATGATCAATGATAGAGACAATCACCTTTCTCCGCTTGACTATCCACCAATCTTCGGGCCGTCTAAGTGTCGGCAAACACCATGAGTAACAAGATCTCCACCAGCCCAAATCGCCCAACTAGTGCCACAAGATGCTTGAACACTAAGCAATGCACTAGAGGCTCTCCAATCTCACTCAAGATGATGAAATCAAGTGTGCAAGTGAGTGGAGTGGTGTACTCAGCTCCCAAAGGGTGTATGTAGGTGTGGGATGTGCCAAGAGAGTGGCCAAGGCCAGCCACCACCACTATTTATAAGCCCACCTCAAAATAGAGTCGTTACCCCTTTGAGTCAGCTTCTATGGGGGCACCAGACATGGCGGTGAACCACCGAACAGGGGGTGGCGGTCCCCCTCCAACGGTTGTTGACGGTCCTTAAGTATCAATTATAACTATCAAATAAATAGAGAAAAGGATCCAAATGAAACCAACACCTAGACTTAGGGTTTTATCTGACAGAATTCCATGAGTTTTGCTGTTTATCTATTTCTGCAGGGGGTTATCAGGAAATACGGAAGAAAGGCCCACATGTCGGATTAATGACGGGATATTAACCGAACACGTAATTATCTTACATCTAGAAGAGTCCAGAAGCCACGAGAACGAACGGGAGGCGTAACGGAGCCGGACACAGGGCGCCCGCCCTGGTCCTTAGGGCGCCCACCCTGGCCCCGGAGCCAATCAGGCTCCGCCTCGAGGATTATGCTCCACCGACCTAGAGGATCAAGGAAAACCGTCCGTTCAATGTCGGTTTGATCCAACGGCCCAGATTCATCCGAAAGGGCTATATAAGCAAGGCCCCTGCCCCTGGAGGAGAGGCCCTCATCTCATACTTCAAACCCTAATTCAGGAGGAGAGCCTCTGATCAAGCCCTAGAGCCACCACATCAACTAGATCTCTAGTTAGCATAGCTACATAGGATTAGAACTAGAAGGAGTCAATCTTCGATTGGTTCCCAGATCTGTCAAGAGGATTCTTGGTAATTCCTCTATTGTTCTTCAATTGTTCATCATTGTTCTTCAATATTATGAATATGACTTTGTTCTATTTCAATATATTGGTTATGACTTTGCTCTACTTGATTATATTTGCAATTATATTGTTCTTAGTTTATCATAGTTATATGCTTGGCTTAGTTAGATTGGAATTATATACATGCCTAGGATCGTATAGCGTTTATCCATGTGTACAGTGGGTGAATGATAATTATTGTGTAGACGTGGTGTCTATACCGTATTTATCTGCGATTGCACCCTATATGCCGGATTGTGGGGTAGTTCGCGATAGTGACAGCTTCGTTGATTCTTATATAGTCCCCCTCTCGTGTATAGGGCAGGCAGAGCAACACTATTACAGGGGAGTGATTGCTATGTTCTTCATCTTCCTTGCTAATATTCACTATGCATGGATATAGTCTTTTCTCACCATGATTGCCAAGTATAATTGCACTAACTATGATATGCTAGACTTTATAGTTAATAATAACTTAGGGAATATCTTTGTAGTTCATCCTAATTCCATGCTAATGACTTACTAGAATATCTGTTGAGGTGCTTATCATTATTATATGTGGCTAGCTGATCAGATTAATTATCTTTGTCACCATTATCACTTTACCTTTACTTAATGTGACATTTATACCTGTATAAAGAGATTGATAAATACTCTCGGTTATACATGCAATGATGTGTACTCAGTTCCATATTCTCATTCCATTATCAACCTTGATACTTAGAAATCCCTTCCCAGTGGTAAAAATATAAATAACGATACCTGGAATACTTCCCGGTTAAAATGCTACATCGGTATTAATCTGTGCGCTTGCAGATCCCTTTTATTATTTATCTTGATGAGCAAATGCATATTTCAATACCGCGTCTCTCATGTCATGCTGGGGATGACAACTTGGCTTAAGTGGCATGAGGGATAGGTTTGGCATTTTTGGCGCCGTTATCAGAATTAGAAAACTAAGTCTACTTTTGGTAGTGACGTTAAGAATGCCCAACAAGCATTTTTGGCGCCGTTGCTGGGGAAGGTTGATTACTAAGTAGGAATGAATATGGAACTTTGAGTCATCATTAGCATCACTAATCTGATTGAGCTTATCAATTCTCTTATACAGTTTTACCCCTGTATTTTCCATTTTGATTATTTATTGCAGGGTGATGCATGAATAGAAGACATCTTCCAGACAACTTTGTTGACGATCCCGAAGCCTTATTCAGAAGAACAAGAGCCAAGCTCAAGAAGACATCGTCAACACTTCAGCACAAAGCTTCATCCAAATCCGAAGACCGCCGAAGTTTCATCCGGAATTTGTCGACTGAATTCGAAGCCATGGCGAACAAGTCGATCCGCGAGTTCTCAGCTCCCACTACGGATAACATCCGCACTGGACCTGCTGGGGAGATCGACCGCAACTTCGAGCTCAAGCCTGGGCTCATCAACATGGTGCAAGCTAACCAGTTTTGTGGGAAGCCACATGAAGACGCTAGTGCTCATCTTCAACACTTCCTGGAGATCTGCAGCACTTTCACCATGGCTGAAGTCCCCAGAGACGCCATACTACTTCACCTTTTCCCATTCTCACTGTTGGGGAGAGCGAAGCAGTGGTTCTACGCTACAAAGGAGAAGAACACTACGTGGGCACTCTGCTCCATGAGCTTTCTGGCCAAATTCTTTCCCATGGGCAAGACCAATGCTCTCCGTGGGAAGATTACAAGTTTTCAGCAACAACATGATGAATCCGTTCCAGAAGCATGGGAGCGTTTCCAAGACTACATCCTAGAATGTCCCATCATGGAATGGAAAGCTGGCTACTGATGCAGACATTTTATCATGGGCTCATTAACAGTGCCCGTGAAACCATGGATGCTGCAGCTGGAGGAGCATTCCTATCACTCACCATACCTCAAGCCACAGCTCTTGTGGAGAAGATGGCATCCAACCAAGGTTGGAATGAAGAAAGAACTCAGACACGCAAGAGAGGTGGAGGTATGCACCAGCTCAAGGAGGTAGACATGCTGTCTGCCAAGCTAGACCTACTCATGAAGAAGCTCGATGATCGAGCTGGAGAAAAGAAAGAAGTCATGCACGTCTACGACTCCCACATGACTTGTGAGGAGTGTGGAGGTACTGGACACTTGGGCAATCACTGTCCTGAGTTGCTGGAGGACGTGAACTACATCAACAATAACAACAACTACTACTACAACCGTCCTCAGCAGAATCAAGGTTGGAATCAACAGAGGCCTAACTACTCAGGTAATTACCAAGGTAACAATTCTTTCAATAATAATAATAATTATCCACCTTTGAGAGAGTTAGTGTCCAACCAAGGAAAGCTAATGGATAACCTGTCTAAGAAATTGGCATCTAATGATAAAATACTAGAAAATATAAATAATAGAATGGATAATTTCTCTACTGCCATCAAGAACTAGATTAGCTTTAATAAAATGATTGAATCTCAGTTGAATCAAATAGCTGCTGCTGTTCCTGCTACTAACCTCGGTATACCATCACAACCGGAAGGACTAGAATTTGCAAATCTTGTAGACATGTTTGATGCAGGAGATTACTGGAGTAACCCTATCGTGGAAGTAAGTACTGACCGTCTGCCGGTCAAGAGAGGCGATCCAGGACGCCCCGTCATCCCGATCTCCATCGGCATGCGAGACTTCCCAGAAGCACTCTGTGACTTTGGCTCCAGCGTCAACATCATGCCCAGGGTACTCTATGAAAAACTCTTTTCACAACCATTATTAGAAACAACCATGTGTTTGCAGCTTGCAGATAGGACACTGAGTTTCCCGAGAGGAATATTGAAGAACATCTGTGTCCGAGTTGGTTCCTCGTACGCTCCAGCAGACTTCGTAGTGATAGAGACCGGTTCTGATGAGAGGGCTCCCGTCATCCTAGGGAGACCATTCCTGAACACCACGGGAGCTGTCATCTATGCTAGTGCTGCCAAGATCAGTTTCTACATCAAGGGGAGGAAGGAAACGTTTTCCTTCAAGAACAAGACCGCACAAATCCCAAAGCAACCCCAATATGAACCAAGGAAGAGGACCAACAGGAGGAACAAGAGCAAGAAGCAAGTATGGACCGAGACAGCTAAGATGGTCACTGCTGTGCACAAAGGTCAAGATCGCCAACTCAAGTCACCGTTCTTGCCTAAGAAGGACGACCCAGGTATGCCAAGCATTTATTGCTCCATTAATGGGTCCCACTTCTACAAGACACTTTGCGACACTGGGTCGGGCGTCAACATAATGGCCAAGGTCACCTATGAACTTCTGTTCGGAACCATGCCCTTAAACCTAACATATATTCAGCTCCAGATGGCAGATCAGACATTCCGACAGGTCGAAGGTACAGTAACTGACGTACCTGTCAAGATAGATGATCACTTTGTCCATACAGACTTTCAGGTTATTGACATGGGAGAAGATGAATATGATCCACCCATCATCCTTGGAAGACCATTCCTAAGTACTGTCAAAGCAATCATTTACATTGGAACTGGAGAAGTCCACATGCACTTCCCCTCTGAGAAGGTACGTCTTTACTTTACTGACCCTAATTATGTATTTGAAGAATCCAAGCAGGTCAGGACAAGAAGAAGGCGGCGTAACCACAATCAGAAGCAACAGGTCATCAAGGATGGATGGGCAGATTATGAAGGAGAAGTGGTAAGATCTGAAGACATACCACTCAACCAACACTGTCCTGAGGAGACCAAAGCACCGAGACAGGTATGGAAAGAAAAGACAGTTGCACATGAAGAAGAGGCGCTGCCGGAACCACCGACTACGCCATCCGCTAAGTCCCAGGACGACTGAACGAATAAGAGTCCCGTTCGGAGGACTTAAAAACACCGAACGCCTTGCCAAGAGGTAACTTGGTAGTTATCCTTTCCTTTTAATTATTTACTTTATCTTAAATAGTTTGCTTAGTTAATCATATTCATACTATCTTAAAAAAAGAAAATAAAAATGTTAAAAACCCTAAAGCCCCATGTGAGTATGCGAGTGGCATAAAACCCATAAGTACATTCACTGTGGTGGCATAAAAAAAAAATATATATATATAATAAATACATAAATATTTTCTTCTGCTTTATAAGAAAAAAAACAACAACATAAAAAATCAAGGAGGCTCAGCATGATAAAGGCTAGATATTTATGCTAACACTTAATCAGTTCCACAAAGCTTTGTTGTCTATTTGAGCTCCGTAGAATTCAAGGAGACTACCAGACAGAGGACATTCTAATCGCTGTCAGGGTGCTGCCGACTTTCAAATACACCTCCGCCATCTGCTAGCTACATCAGAAGAGATTATGTCAAGATCCAGCTTGGGGGAGAGCACCTCCATTATCTTGCTAAGTATTTCTATCTTTATCTTTATATTTATATATACTTCTACCCTATAAAAATAAAAATATACATAACTATGAAAAAAAAACAAATAAAGATTTTGTGCTTATATAGATATACCTATATCTTTTGCTTAGTGTGTTTTAATAAATAAATAAAGTGGCTATGCTAAACTGAATCTAGATAATAATAAAACTCTAGCATGGATATGATGAATAGTTGCTTTGCCTAACTTTCAAATTTGAAGTCCTCTCTCTAAGTTTAGACATAACTGTTATCATTTAAAGCTTGCTCTAAACATGAACTTGTGGGAAGAGAACTTGATCTAAAGTCTAAGTTGTTAACGGATATGATATGGGAAGGTTGAGCTGCTGTTTATCTATTCCTAGAGATGCTAGAATTCTGGAGAATTTTATCTTTGAAAATCTTAAAATGCTACATGATGAGTTCCTGTATGATGAGAGTTTAAGTTCCTACCACAGCCATACATACATGCTTGCTAGACTTTAAGCCATACCTTTACTTTTTACTGCTTATGAGCATTGAGTGTAGTCAAGCTGTGTAGACCCTTAGGAGCTTGTCATGCGGTTAAAATCAAGATTCACTTGCACGATCACTCATACATGCTGCTTCTACTCCGGAAGTACGCATCCACATATATCCACTCATTCTCATCTCCAGATCTACATAAAATTATTCTACTCCTAATCCGGGAGAGAATAGCCAAAAATATTTTCCCATTCTTGTTATCCCCTGTGAAATAAATGCTCAAGCTATTTTGGTTACTACCACTTGCTATATTGTTCTAAGGAGATGAGTGCTCTATACGAGGAAATAAAAAGGGGCAAGTGCCCGGAACCTCGAAAAGAAAAAGATACGAGGAAATAAAAAGGAGCAAGTGCTCGGAACCTCGATGAAAAAAAAGTGTGGGAAGAGAGGTAAAAATGGACAAGTGTCCGACAGTAGAATTAGGGGTACAAGATACCCACCTGAGAGAAAAAAAAGAAAATATAGAGCACCTCATTCTCCTCAAGAGCTTTAAAAGCAAGAAAGGTACGTATCCCCTCAAAAAGAGCAAAAGTAGAATTAGACTTTCATCATTGTTATCATCACTACCACCATACACCATTTATTCGCCACACATGCACATCTTGATTTGACTTATTGGCTTGTTTCTCTGGATCCATGGTTTGACTATGCAATAAATGTCTTGTAAGTATGTATACTTTATCTCCCACCAATGAGCTCCAGATATCAAAAGCCTTATTAGAATAGGATGAGAGAGAAGGCAATGTCACTCTGCCTTATACCACAAATACTACATACTTTGCTTTGAGAGAAGGCAGACATCATTACTGCCTTGGTGAGGATCCAGAAATACCACAAAAGAGAGACCTGAGAGAGTCATACAAGGAATCTCTGAGTTTTATTTGAAAATCTGCAAAAAACTCCAAGAGCTATAGCTAATCAAGAATAAGAGACATGGCGCTTGACTAGACTGTTCTATCTTTTAACCGCTCAAGACAAAGGTGACGGTTGCAAGCCCCATGGTGAAAGGTATAATGAGTAAGTTTTAAGTCTTGACAGTTTACTTTAACTCAGAGATGAGACTCTATTTGAAAGCATGTGTACCGTCAAAATTCAAAGGCATTTCAGCAACTACTGAGTCTCTCCTTGCTCAGGGACGAGCAAGAGGTAAGCTTGGGGGAGTTTGTTGACGGTCCTTAAGTATCAATTATAACTATCAAATAAATAGAGAAAAGGATCCAAATCAAACCAACACCTAGACTTAGGGTTTTATCTGACAGAATTCCACGAGTTTTGCTGTTTATCTATTTCTGCAGGGGGTTATCAGGAAATACGGAAGAAAGGCCCACATGTCGGATTAATGACGGGATATTAACCGAACACGTAATTATCTTACATCTAGAAGAGTCCAGAAGCCACGAGAACGAACGGGAGGCGTAACGGAGCCGGACACAGGGCGCCCGCCCTGGTCCTTAGGGGGCCCGCCCTGGCCCCGGAGCCAATCAGGCTCCGCCTCGAGGATTATGCTCCATCGACCTAGAGGATCAAGGAAAACCGTCCGTTCAATGTTGGTTTGATCCAATGGCCCAGATTCATCCGAAAGGGCTATATAAGCAAGGCCCCTGCCCCTGGAGGAGAGGCCCTCGTCTCATACTTTAAACCCTAATTCAGGAGGAGAGCCTCTGATCAAGCCCTAGAGCCACCACATCAACTAGATCTCTAGTTAGCATAGCTACATAGGATTAGAACTAGAAGGAGTCAATCTTCGATTGGTTCCCGGATCTGTCAAAAGGATTCTTGGTAATTCCTCTATTGTTCTTCAATTGTTCATCATTGTTCTTCAATATTATGAATATGACTTTGTTCTATTTCAATATATTGGTTATGACTTTGCTCTACTTGATTATATTTGCAATTATATTGTTCTTAGTTTATCATAGTTATATGCTTGGCTTAGTTAGATTGGAATTATATACATGCCTAGGATCGTATAGCGTTTATCCATGTGTACAGTGGGTGAATGATAATTATTGTGTAGACGTGGTGTCTATACCGTATTTATCTGCGATTGCACCCTATATGCCGGATTGTGGGGTAGTTCGCGATAGTGACAGCTTCGTTGATTCTTATATAGTCCCCCTCTCGTGTATAGGGCAGGCAGAGCAACACTATTACAGGGGAGTGATTGCTATGTTCTTCATCTTCCTTGCTAATATTCACTATGCATGGATATAGTCTTTTCTCACCATGATTGCCAAGTATAATTGCACTAACTATGATATGCTAGACTTTATAGTTAATAATAACTTAGGGAATATCTTTGTAGTTCATCCTAATTCCATGCTAATGACTTACTAGAATATCTGTTGAGGTGCTTATCATTATTATATGTGGCTAGCTGATCAGATTAATTATCTTTGTCACCATTATCACTTTACCTTTACTTAATGTGACATTTATACCTGTATAAAGAGATTGATAAATACTCTCGGTTATACATGCAATGATGTGTACTCAGTTCCATATTCTCATTCCATTATCAACCTTGATACTTAGAAATCCCTTCCCAGTGGTAAAAATATAAATAACAATACATGGAATACTTCCCGGTTAAAATGCTACATCGGTATTAATCTGTGCGCTTGCAGATCCCTTTTATTATTTATCTTGATGAGCAAATGCATATTTCAATACCGCGTCTCTCATGTCATGCTGGGGATGACAACTTGGCTTAAGTGGCATGAGGGATAGATTTGGCATTTTTAGCGCCGTTATCAGAATTAGAAAACTAAGTCTACTTTTGGTAGTGACATTAAGAATGCCCAACAACGGTCATCCACTGTTGGGCAACGGACAGGCGGCGGTGGCACCAGACAAGCCCCGGTGGTGGCACCCCGGCCAACTCCCCTAAAAAACATAGTCTCTAGATTATTAGGGCGGTGCCATCGGACAGGGGTGGCGGTGCCCAATCCCGCTTACCCAAGTCTCTGGATAAAAGTGACGGTGGCACCGGACAAGGCCAGGTGGTGCACCGTCGTGCACATGGTGGTGCACACCGCCACTGGCAGTGCCAGTGCCACAACTAGCTACTTGGTGGAGGCAAGGTGGTCACTGCCATAGGGATACAATGCATCGGACAGGGGGTGGCAGTGCCCCAGAGGCAGCACCTCATCCCCTACTTTGCCTCCTTCAACTCCTTTGCAAATGTGCCAACACCACAAGTGTTTCACCATCATGTGCAAGTGTGTTAGCATTTTCAAAATTATTTTTCAAAGGTTAACACTTTCTCACCGATTGTGCACTAGGCCTAAAATGTAACGCAAGTTTTCCAACACCTAATGGCACTAGATGGTCGAGTTGTCCAATCAGAGCTCCCCTCTTAATAGTATGACCATCTATCCTAAATGTGATCACACTCTCTATAGTGTCTTGATCACCGAAAACAAAATGGCCCTATAGATATCACCTTTGCCTTGAGCCCATTTTGTTTTTCTCTTTCTTCTTTTCAAAATCCCAGAGCTTGATCATCACATGTGTTCACACCATCACCATGATCTTCATTTCATGTGGTCATCTCCATCCATGAGTCCACCAAGCTCCGTCACTTAGGTTAGGCCAACCAATCTCAAAACCACACTTAGAGCATAGGGTTAGTGCAAATAGGTTTCATAAAAAACAAAACTAGACCTTTCACCAATCCAACCAGATCCATCATCCCAACTTGGCCGTTATAGCGATGGGGTGTTGATATTGTCAGGCCATTGCCACCAGCACCAGGCAATCTCTGTTTCACCGTTGTGGCATTAGAATATTTTTCCAAGTGGATTAAGGTGAAAGCCCTAGCAAGGATCACTTCAGAACACTAATAAGCTTTGTCTAGCAAAGAATCATATGTTGGTTTGGGGGCACCAACTTAGATAACTGTGGACAACGGGAAACAGTTCGATTGCACCAAATTCAGAAATTTCTGCTCTGAACTCAACATTAAACTTGCTTTCACTTCGATCAACCACCCTTAGAGCAACGGGGCCGTCGAAAGGGCTAATGGCCTGATTTTCACAGCAATATCTAAGTCGCTCTTTGATGCCGCAAAATGAAAATGGGCTCAGGAGCTTGTCATGTCAGTCTGGGGTCACAACATCTCACGATCAAGGGTGATGGGTTTCACCCCCTTTCGACTGCTATACGGCGAAGAGGCCATCACCCCAGAAGAGCTAAAGCTAGGGTCATTTTAGACACAGATAGAAGCCACAACACCAATATAGCGATATGTGGAAATCGAAATGATCAAAATGTCACGGCTCCGCGCCACCGACAACCTCAATGCTTATCATCCATCATCCGGACAAGCAAGGAAAGCTCCAACCACAATGGTATGGCCCGTTCATCATAGCAAGCATGATCAAACTAGGTACATATCGGCCGATGAACAACAAAGGAGTCAAAACAGATCATACATGGAATGCAGACAACATGCGTCGCTTTTATCCGTATAGTTGTTTAGCTTTCACAAATTTTCAACCTTCATGTAATTTCATTTTTGCTTTTACTATTCAGGGATCGGCACTCTTTTTCCTCATAGGGGAAGCCCTTGCAAAAGGGTGTGAGGTTTTTTAATGAGGTGATCCTTTGTAATCCCTTTTTAATCATCAAGTGAACTTCTCCCCAAGAATACAAACTTCGCAAAGCATCAAAACAAGCCTCAATAGGACTTGGATATCGACAATCCCATCCAAGAAAAAGGTTGCTCCGTTTCTCATTTGGTAGTTAATTGTGGGAGCACTTTGCAACCATAAAAGCCTAGGGCTAGCGCATACTTTGACCCACTGAAAAAGAGAAAGGGCGAAGACCAAAGCCTATGGGCTAGTGCACATTTTGACCCCACAAAAAACTGAGAGGGTGGAATCAAAAGCCTAAGGGCCAACACATATCTGACTCTCTGAAAAGAAGAGACGGCAGAATCTAAAGCCTATGGGCTAGTGCACATTTCGACCCCCTACAAAACTGAGAGGGCGGAATCAAAAGCCTAAGGGCCAACACATATCCAACTCTCCAAAAAGAAGAGAGAGCGGAATCTAAAGCCTACGGGCTAGTGCACATTTGGACCCCCCAAAAAACTGAGAGGGCGGAATCAAAAGCCTAAGGGCCAACACATATCCGACTCTCCGAAAAGAAGAGAGGGCGGAATTTGAAGCCTATGGGCTAGTGCACATTTTGACCCCCCAAAAAACTGAGAGGGCAGAATCAAAAGCCTAAGGGCCAACACATATCTGAGTCTTCAAAAAGAGAGGGCGGAATCTAAAGCCTATGGGCTAGCGCACATTTCAACCCTCTGAAAAAAATGAGAGGGCGGAATCAAAAGCCTAAGGGCCAACACATATCCGACTCTCTGGAAACAAAGAGAGTGGAATCTAAAGCCTATGGGCTAGCACATATGTCGACCTTTCAGAAAATAGAAAGGGCCAATTCCAAAGCACATAACTTTGTACGACGAATGGAAAGAAAGCGCAATATAAAACTTCTAGATCAACGTGTTTCTTGTTATTACAAAAATAAGGCGAGGCAAAGAGCGAAGCACATCAAACAAGAGCAAAATGCAACCTGCATTCCAATCAACTACGAACACTCAAAATAAAATAGTAAAAAGTTAAGGCCCGAACACACACAAAAGGACAAAGCGCAGTCAAAATCAAGAACCATATCCATATAGTAAATACCAAAACCTACCACAAGCCCTGACAGTAATGAAGGTAAATACACCTAACCCTATAAATAGAGCATCCAGAATCCCCTCACACACCAAGCAGCACCCATGGAACTAAATGCAAACATCAAGGGAGAAACAAAGATAGCTACCAGCGCAGTCACAGCACCTCGCGCTTGGGACCAAAGGCTGTACAAACATAAAAGAGTGAGGTAGCAAAAGGAGGATAGCATGAGAGAAAACATAATACCTGAGCAGCATACTACCCAAAAGGAGTGAGTGCCCAGTCTTCACCACACGCGAAGCTAGAAGATGACGCAGCAGGATGAGGATGGTCCACAGTGACAAGTGAGCATAGAGGAGCTGCTGCTACCTAAAAGGGCAGCAGCTCTGCGCTGGGAAGTGTGCGAATATCAGGGAACCAAACAATTTAGCTAATTCACCCTCCAACCTAATCAATTCGCATTGGTTAAACAAATAAATGGGCAAGAGCCCTCAGCCTAAAAGGTGGAAGGAAATCTACCGATTGTACAATTTCTACCAATACACCTAACCTAAGGAGGCAGGCATTCATGTAAACTATTACAAGTAAAGCTTTTTCGAATACAAATCACGTTATGCTCCTTTTCGCCATCCCCTCGCCCTAAAAAGTTGGGGGACGGCATTATTTTTGCTTAGGCAATGCCAAGGGGCTGACACCCGAGTCAATTATACGAGATTAAGTAAGAAAATCACTCGTCGAAGCAGATAATTTAGCGAACTTAAACTCGTATAACCCGGTAGTCTGTGAAACCACAAAGGATTTCAAAAAACCAACACACAAACCAAGATCATACAAGTTTAGCAGCCACAGTCACATATTACATAAAGTTTGTAACAACACTGAGATACATCGAAGTTTAATACATAAACTTATTACAAACCAAGTTCATAATAAAGTAGTGAAAGCAAATAGTTTTAAAACCACACACACCTGTTTAGTTCAAATATAGTGCCAGTAGATAGTCATTTCCAACAAAAGCATCAGATAAGACATACGGAGCGACCATGCCCTTGGTCCTAGTTATTGACCATCGCAGGGTACAGGTAGTTGATGCAACAACCGTAGTACATCTGACCATCTGCAACAACAATGGGAACAACGGCCTGAGTACGAGAAAGTACTCATCTAGACTTACCCATCTTAAACTAAAATAAAGTGACACCAAGGAGTATGCAAGGCTTTCTTTAGTGGGCTAGCTGACTCAACTACGAAAAAGCAAAGTTGACATAATGAACCATTTAAATATTTTGCATCATCTTTATTATAACCTATCAATCTAGGTAAGCACCTATACTATAGCAATCACTTAATTAACCAATAACATCTAGTTACCAACTTAGATTTAGCATTTCCAACGTCATCATATAACCATCAGTGTTCCATCATCACTACTATGATGCCGTAACTCGAGTCAAGTGCTCACTATCCAGGAGCGATGGCGATTTGAATCGATTCCTAACCGACTGGTGATTTATTCCTCACACAAACCACACTCACCGATCAAGTGAGCTACAGGTCACCAATGACACTTTCTAGGTAAACATCGCGGGATAACAATCATGGACCGCAATACCCAGGGGGCTCCCGACTATCAGGAATCAGGACCTAGCCTGCCCTTGGGCTCACTCTTCGTGCCCCCGTCATACCCCCTTCAGCACTAGTCTGTAAATCCGAGTTTATCCTAGCATGAATAGTGCCACTAGCTTCGCGGTCGAAAGGTACGTTATTCGGCTACCTAAATGTGAGGCATGTGTTCAACATGACATGAGAGATGAGCAACGATCGGTCCTTAACCAACACAAGCAGAAAACTAATTGCACCCTAAAACCCTGTCTGGTTGCCTCCAACTTTTCTGTCCGATCTCCAATTATCCATCAACACAAGGTTATTTCCAGGACATCATCCATTCCATAGATAAAGCATAGACATACCCTAGGTAGCCTACCATAAAATTTTCATGGTATTTGAATAAGTAAAACAGCCTACACAAAATGACAAGCTATGGTGGATAAATGAGCATGAAAATACTTTGTACTACAAAAAGTATCACAAAACAGTTTTAGTATTTTTCCATGATCTACATAGTCTACAAACATTATACAAAAAAGTTTTATATACATATTTTATTCATATTTTTGGCGCTAGCAATTTTACAAGAAATAGCAAATAAATGCACCTAAATTAGATAGCTATATTTTCTACAGAACATGCATGACATATATTTTTTACAGAAAATACATCTCAAGAATACTCAACAAAATTGGAATCATATTTTCCTATGCACATTCTATTTATTATGCATTTTCAAAGAAAACAACATTTACAAGAATTAAATAAAGCCCTATATAAAAGTATCACAAAATTGACATACAATATTATTAAACTGTAGACCTCATCATAAGGAGCCTAGCAAATTTTGTTTCAACCATTTTGGAGCAATATTTCTCAAGATATGAATTTCTAAAGCATTTAAACATTTCTAAAAAACATTTCTTAAATCCCCTTTTCAAAACAGCGCACCAAAACATTAGGTGCACCCCACTGCTTCACCCAAACTCCATGCAGAGGGACAGACAGGCGGGGCCCGTGGGTCAACCGGCCCCACCGATCAGCCGGACCCGAGGCGGGCTCGCCATTGACCGGCGACAACTCACCGCCGACGAGGAGTACGACCACACAGTCACCACCTACACGCTCTACGCGATGACCCACACTCGGTGAGCTAGAGAATGGAGCCATTGGCGGAGCAAAGCAAGCTCAGAGGCGGTGGCACGGCTTGACGTCGGGAGGGCTAACTCGGCCACGGCGAGGTGCGGGGAGGTGCGAGAGAGGTTCACGGGATCAAGGTGGTGATGACACGCGCGAGAGAAGGGAGGAAGAGGGGGCGGAAAGGGGGAGTCCACGGAGCGTGGCTCTCCGGTGAGCTCAGCCAGGGCTCCGGCGAGTGATTCCCGCGGATGGTGACCTTACCACGGCGAGCCAATGCGAGCACTGAATGCACGAGGTGGAGACGGTGCTTTGAGCAAGATAGAGGTGCTGACGGTGAGCTATGGTGGCCGGAATGGCCAACTTCTGCGAGGCACTTGTGCGGCAGTGGCGGAGACGAGCGCTGATGAGAACAGGCCCGATCTTCCGGGAGGTATCCGGTAAGTTCGATTTATGGATATCTCGACGTTGGCGATCCGGCTTCAAATCAGTCACGATTTGAACCCTGCAACCGTTACACCACTACTCCGTTGGTTATCAACCAAGCACAACTTGATTGACCTCGCAAAGAAGGCTTTTCCTGCAAGCGAATCGAAGAGCACAAGCAAGAAGGTAAAACACGCAATCTAAAATTGCAAATATGAATGATGTGAATATTAATAGAGGGTTCGAGAACTCGGTTCCAAAGGACTAATCGAACAGTGGAGGAGATCAAGAACAGGGGCCCTGGATCACTGTAAAAGGATTTATCACCACAGTTACAATGAACGATTTAGTTTCTCGATGGAAAACTAAACTCTAAACAAAACCCAAATGTCTAGCAGTGATGGCAGCTGTGTTTATAGTCTAAGACTCGACCTAGGGTTGGGGACGGCCAGGGGTTGGGCGCCCACAACTAGGGCTTAAGGCCCGGCACGATACATGGCCAAGTTGGCCCAAATACATGACGCAGCACCTTGCCGTGGTCACACAGAATGATCCACAGACCTTCTGGAGCTGGGACCAGATCCGAAACGACGGCGTCATCGTCCCCTTTCCAACGCATCCAAGAACACCCCATTTCGATGTCGTATGAGAAAATTATGACCAAAACAGTGACGATGTGTCTGCTGAATCCGAGGGTGACGTGGCAGCTGAGTTGGAGACGAATTGCAACTTGGGGAAGACCAAAGCGTCGGTGTGTCTAGCGTGGTGATGTCCTCATCATCCTCCCCTTCTTGAATTAGAGTCGTCCTCGACTTCATCCCATCATCAGCGAACTCCTACAAAAGGTTAGTGACAGCAGGCAATGCACTAGACATAATAGGTTGACAAAACATAGTATAACATGGTGCATCAGGATTATCACATAACTCAGCAGTAGCAGAAGTTGTAGCGAGAAAAGTACCTCCTTTTAACTTAATCCCATTATTTTTAGCAATGTCAGTTGGAGGTTTATTTTGAATCTCATTAGCATGTTTAATAATATCCGTAGGAGACAAAGGCAGCAATGTATTTTTCTTGTCCTTATGTATGATAGTGTATGTATTAGTTCTACCATGGTGTAAATCATCATTATCAAATTCCCATGGATGACCTAACAAAATGGAACAAGCTTGCATAGGACAACATCAAAATCAGCAGTATCATGATAAGAACCTGTGAAAAAGCTAATGCGTGATGATTTAGTTACCTTAGTCTTACCACTATTATTGAACCATTGAAGTTTATATGGATACGAATGTTGTCGTGTGGTCAAGCCAAGCTTCTCAACCAAATCTGAACTCACCAAGTTATTGCAACTTCCGCTATCAATGATAGTGAGAACACGACAACCCTGCACAATGAAATACATGTGAAACAAATTGTGGCGTTGGATCGTCATCTCTTCTTCATGTCCCACACGTGTACTCAACACACGCTGCACAAGAAGGCTAGGGTAGTCTATGGCAGCAGCCACGGAGTCAATGATGATGGCCTCCTTGTCTTGATCGCCCTCGGTGGAATCTGCATCAATGTTAGCAGCAAGAGCTAAATCATCTTCAACATCACTAGCACTTACATATCCATCCTCGGTAGCAATGAAAGCATGACGACTGGGGCAATCCTTCATGACATGTCCCATGCTTTTGCATCGACGGCAAATGATTTTAGAGCTGGACGAGGAGCTAGTAGAAGCACCCGGATTGGCACCTTTCTTCTACACATTCGACAATTTACCTACCCTGGAAGAAAATGGAGGTGTAGATGGCTGTGATGCAACAGGAAGCTTGGGCGTCTCTGGCTCAGAACGCTGCTGAAAATTCCTCCCATTGTTAGACCTAAAAGGCTGGTGTTGTTTGCGGCCCTGTACTTCACGTTCTGCCTTAACAGCAAGATGATACAATTGGGAAAAATTGCGCCATTCTTTGTAATCAAGTATGTTCTGTATATCATGGTTTAAACCACCAAAAAATCTAGCACTAGCATCATTATCATCTTCATTTATACCACAACGAGCTAAACCAATAAGAAATTCTTGATAGTAAGCTTCTACTCTTTTATCACCTTGTTTTAAAGTTTGTAGTTTCAAACGTAAATCACGTTGGTAATAAAGAGGAACAAAACGAGATTTCATACGTTGCTTTAAAGCATTCCAAGTTTGAGGCACAGCAGCAGCATTATTAGCATTGCAAAGATCACTCCACCAGAACAAAGCAAAATTAGTAAACTCACTAGTAGCAAGTCTAACTCTATGCTCAGCAGGAACATTATGAGAATCAAATTTTTGTTGAACAGCAAGCTCCCAATCCAAATAAGCCTCTGGATCAACATTACCAGCAAAAGGAGGAAGGCTAAATTTAATTTTAGCAAAAGGATCATTATTACCATGATGATTACCTCCCATACCGCGACGGTTGAAGTTGAGGCGGCGACGGGCATAACCGTCAGCATCCACATCTTCATCACCAAAATCATCGGCATCTTCATCATTAGCACGATGAGGTGAAGGGCGTTGCTCGAGTTGTTCAATGCGGGTGACCAGATTGTTCACATTGCGCGTCAGCTCGGTCATAAGATTACATTGTTCAGTCATGAACGTTGTAAGCTCACCCTTGGACACACACTCATTAAAGTCCGTCGGAGATCCTGCCATGGTTAGAAGATAGAAAAAGACAACACCAAAGTATTATCCCTATCAACGAAAAGGAAACAAGTGGTGGTGGTGGTGAAAGTGGAATGCAAAATCACAAGCGGCTTACCACCGTCTTGCCTGTATTCTTACCAACGCCAAACAGGAGCAAAACCAAAGTGGCGAAGTAATCTGTTGTTGAGCGTGGGTAACAGTTGCAAGATGAACCTGTGCTGGCAGAAGAATATGTGGAGCTATGGGTAGGCACATAATATGACAGCAAGGATTAGCAATTAACGAATGCAGATTAGCGATTGTTCAATCCGGATCCAAAGTACAAATCACAGGTGCTGGCTAAGACGTGTCGAGACGTAGCGCAACAAAGGTGAAAACAAAGGACGATGGAAAGAACTCACAGAACAAGCAAATAGCCCGAATTTTTCCTTTTTTCTGAATTTTTCCCTGATTTTTCCAAAAGGCCCTAGTAGGAATCAAACTTTTTTTATATTTTTTCACTATTTTTTTTATATTTTTTTCTGAACAAGGATAAAAAAAGATGTAACCACAAAAATTGGCACCTACAACTGAGGTGGAATGTGGTCTACAGAAATACAGCACGTTCTCTAAAAAGCGTGAAAAAACTTTGACAATTTTTTTTATTTTCCTGAATTTTTTTGGCAATTTTGATGAAACCAAACAGGGCAAAGCCGAGTTTCGGTCAGCTCCAAATGGTGTCAAGAAGCTGCTGTAAAAATTTTATATTTTTCTGATAAACGAGCGAAAAGTTATGCCTGTTTTACCGAAGGTATCTTGAGTTATGTTTTCCGGAAGGCACAACACGGCAGCAACAGTTATGGCAAAGCGTCCCTAAACTCCAACACCGATCACAAGATCGTCCTTGTGACAAACAGCAGTAGATATGCGCCTGATGATGTAAGGAGGGTTGCAATGCAGGTAAAATAAGAGCGGCTGGCAACCTATCTAGGGTTTGCGCGGCGGCGAGAAGTTACACAAGGCGGCTAGCGGGGCAAGTAGAGTAATGTGGTGGCTTCGACTTGTTGTTTCAGAATGGTGGATGGGATAGCGGCGGAAAACAAAAATCACAGCAACGGTGATTGAACTACGACCACAAACACAATCCTAAACCAGCAACAAGACTCGACCACGGACCCAAACTCAACAACGCGAATCTAAAACAAAATTGCAAAGGCACAAAGGGTAATAGGACAACAGAAATTGAAATATTTTTGGGCTTTTTGTGGACTCTAGGTAATGAACAAATATGAATCTAAGGCAAACGAGAATATACCTCGCGGTAAACCTAAAATCTCCGATACCAATTGATGAGAACTGGCCCAATCTTCCGAGAGGTATCCGGTAAGTTCGATTTGTGGAGATCTCGACGTTGGCGATCCGGCTTCAAATTAGTCACGATTTGAACCCTGCAACCGTTACACCACTGCTCCGTTGGTTATCAACCAAGCACAACTTGATTGACCTCGCCAAGAAGGCTTTTCCTGCAAGCGAATCGAAGAGCACAAGCAAGAAGGTAAAACACGCAATCTGAAATTGCAAATATGAATGATGCGAATATTAATAGAGGGTTCGAGAACTTGATTCCAAAGGACTAATCGACACAGTGGAGGAGATCAAGAACAGGGGCCCTGGATCACTGTAAAAGGATTTGTCACCACAGTTACAATGAACGATTCAGTTTCTCGATGGAAAACTAAACTCTAAACAAAACCCTATTGTTTAGCAGCGGCGGCGGCAGTGTTTATAGTCTAAGACTTGACCTAGGGTTGGGGACGACCAGGGGTTGGGCGCCCACAACTTGGGCTTAAGGCCCAACACGATACATGGCCAAGTTGGCCAAAATAGGTGACGCAGCACCTTGTCGTGGTCACACAGAATGATCCACAGACCTTCTGGAGCTGGGACCAGATCCAAAATGACGGTGTCATCGTCCCCTTTCCAACCCATCCAAAAACGTCCCATTTTGATGTCATATGAGAACATTATGACCGAAACAGTGATGACGTGTCTGCTGAATCCGAGGGTGACGTGGCAACTGAGTTGGGGACGAATTGCAACTTGGGGAAGACCATAGCGTCGGTGTGTCCTGCGTGGCGATGTCCTCATCAAGCGCGTGCATGTGCTTTGCTGCTGTTAGCGTGGTGGGAGGAAATGGGAGGGAGCAGGGGAGGCGACGCACGCGCGGCGGTGTAGGCGAGGGCGGAGGGGCACGGGGGCCACCGGACGGCCAAGGGCCACTGTTGCCGGCGCATGGCGTCCACGCGACGGCGACCTCTGCTGTCGTCGAGGCGCTGGCTTGTGCAGCGCGTGGGAGGGGTGAGCGAGCATGCGAGGTGGGCCAGGCCGCTTTAGCCGTGGGCCGGAAAGTGGAGCGCGCGGCCCACTAAGGAAGAAATTTCATTTTTTAATTTATTTTCTGAAGAACAGCAATATTTTTACATTTTTAAGCAACAAAAATCCATTTTCACAAGTTGGTCCAAAAATAAAAGTTGTTTAGAATTTTAAACTCTACAACTTTTCATAAAGGTGTATTTTAAAATTCCAACTAGATTTTGAAATAGAGATTTAAAGTTCATTTAAATCAAAATCTCATTTTTCCAGGTTAATTTTAAAAGCAAAATTCGAGGAAATTTTGAATACCGAACTTGCTCCAAATTACATGCTAAACATTTCTAAATTATTTGCACTACCAAACAAACATGTTTATTGACCTAACAACCATAATCATGGCATAGTTTTATTTAAACAAACAAATGCAAAATCCATGTTTCAGAGCTATGTTTCATATGTTTCAATCCAACGTTTCATTTATATATCATGATTATGAATGCAAGATTATGCTCATGCACATGGTTTGTAGTGCCTAATGCATGCTTAACGCCAGAGGTGTTACAACTATCCCCCTTATAAGAATCTCATCCCGAGATTTTGAGTTACGAATCATTTGTTATAAAAATCTTTATAAGCATTTTGTAGATATTCTCTTGTTTCCCATGTCGTGTCACCGTCATCATGATGACTCCACTGTATCTTATATGTTCTCATCACTTTATTCCGAGTGACTCGATCTTTAGTGTCCAAAACCCGAATTGTTTACTCACGGTATTCCAAGTCTGATTTGATCCAAATGCCCTGAGGTTCTATCCTCTCTTCCGGAACATGCAAACACTTCTTCAATTGTGATACATGAAAGACTGGAAAGATCGAACCCATCGCTTCTGATAGTTGTAACTTATAAGCCATGGGACCCTTCTTCACTATCATCTTATACAGTCCTGTAAACCTAGCAGCAAGCTTTTTTCTTGATCCCAAACCGTTTCTTCTTCATTGGTGTAACCTTCAAATAGACATAGTCACCAACTTTAAACTCTAGCGGTCTTCTTCTTTTATCTGCATAACTTTTCTGATGTGATTGTGTAGCCTTCATGTTTTGTTAGATGATATGGACCTTTTTCTCAGCCTCTTCAATAAAATGATCCCATAAAACCTTCTCTCTCTAGACTCAATCCAATTCAACGGGGTCCTACACTTCCTACCATACAATGCTTCAAATGGAGCCATTTTGATACTCTCTTGGTAGCTATTGTTATAAGCAAACTCTATCAAAGGTAACCATGATTCCCATGAACCCCTGGACGATAACACACATGCTCTAAGCATATCTTCTAGAACAGCATTAACTCTCTCTGTCTGCCCATCTATCTATGGGTGGTAAGTTGTACTACGAACCAAACTAGTACCCAAACCTTTTGTGTAGATGCTCCCAAAAATGAGCTATAAACTATGACCCTCGGTTAGACACAATAGTTTTTGGTATACTATGCAATCGAATGATTTATGCAATGTATTTCTCAGCGTACTAAGGCGGTCGAAATGCTATCTTCACTGGCAAAAAGTGAGCTGATTTGGTAAGATGATCTATAATCAGCCAAATCGAATTATTTCCCTTCTGAGTGGTGAGAAGACCAGTGATGAAATCCATACTTACATCATCCCATTTCCAATCTGGTACTAACAAAGGTTGCAACAAACCCGCAGGTCTCATGTGAAGAGCTTTCACTCTACAACACGTGTCACAACGAGCAACATATGCTGCGATCTCCTTCTTCATCTTTGTCCACCAGTAACGAGGTCTTAGTTCTTGGTATACTTTGCTACTTCTAGGATGGATAGACAACTTAAAAAGATGAGCTTCATCCATCAGTTTGTTCTTGAGCTCTCGATCCTTAGGCATAACAAGACAGTCATTGAACCATAACACTCCTTGTTCATCCACTCTAAAATGCTTAGTCGGTTCTTTCTTTATTTTCTCCTTGATATGGAATATTCCCTTGTATGTTTTCTGCCCTTCAATGATCTTGCTATCCAAGGTACAACTAACCTGGATATTGTGCAACACAGCAGGATGCATCAAATTGAACCCATCATCGAACAATGGTTGCACAACAAGAGAATATGACTTCCTACTTAAGGCATCTGCTACTACATTTGCCTTTCCCGAATGATAGTGTACATTCAGGTTATAATCCTTAATCAGCTCTAGCCATCTTCTCTGTCGCATATTTAATTCAGATTGAGTAAAAATGTACTTGAGACTCTTATGATCTATGAAAATATTGCACACATTCCTAAGCAGATAGTGTCTCCAAATCTTTAGAGCCTGCACAATGGTAGCAAGCTCTAAATCATGAGTCGGATAGTTAACCTCATGTTTCCTCAACTGACATGAGGCATAAGCAATGACTCTTCCGTATCGCATAAGAACACATCCTAACCCATTCTTGGATGCATCGCAAAACACATCAAACGACTTTTCTATATCCGGCTGCGCCAGAACAGGAGCAGTGGTTAGCAATTCCCGCAAGGTGCGGAAAGTTGTCTCGCACTCCTCTATCCAAGCGAACTTATGGTCCTTCTATAGCAGACTCATCATTGGTTTGGCAATCTTCGAGAAATCTGATATAAAATGATGACAGTAACCAGCTAATCTGAAAAAACTCCGAACTTCATGAACTATGGTCGATGCCTTCCAATCCATAACCTCTTGTACCTTGCTAGGATCTACTGAAATTCCATTTTCTGATAACATATGACCGAGAAAAGGAACTATCTTCAGCCAGAACTCACAGTTACTAAACTTAGCGTACAACTGATGGTCTCTGAGTCTAGTTAAGACAATTCTTAGATGCTCTGCATGATTTTTCTCGTTCTCTGAGTATACTAGAATGTTATCGATGAACACAATCAAAAACTTATCCAACTTCGGCATAAAGACCGAATTCATCAGATACATAAAGTAGGTAGGAGCATTTGTCAGGCCAAAGGACATGACAAAATACTCGTACAACCCATATCTGGTGAAAAATGCGGTCTTGGGTATATCTTGTGGCCTAATCTTGATCTGATGGTACCCTGATCTCAAATCTATCTTAGAGAATACTTTGGATTTTGACAATTGGTCAAACAAGATATCAATCCGAGGTAGCAGATACTTGTTTTTAATTGTCACCGCATTCAGTGGCATGTAGTCCACACACATCCGTAAAGAGTTATCCTTCTTGTCCATGAATAGTGCGGGACATCCCCATTCAGACGAACTTGGACGAATCAGACCCTTGGTCAACAGATCCTGAAGTTGCTTCTTCAACTCGGCTAATTCATTTGGAGGCATCCGATAAGGCCTTCTTGAGATCGGTGGTGTTCTAGGGATTAACTCAATGGAGAACTCAACCTCTCTATCCGGTGAAAGACTGGGTAACTCATCTGGAAACACATCCAGAAACTCACACACTACCGGAATCTTGGCTAGAAGAGTGGTTTGGACTGCACAGGTCATACTTGCCAGATCTATTCTCTAAGGTAAGACTACTTGGAACGTGCCTTCTCCAACAGGTTCGTTAAGGGAAATAATTCTTCCTCCAACATCAATCACTACTCCCTTCTTATTCATCCAATTTATTCCCATAATTACATCCAAAACTAGCCCTAGCATAACTATCAAGTTAAGCTTATACTGCCTGTCTGCTATATTCAGGGTTGCCCTCTGGATTATCTGATAAGCACATTCCAATTCAACTATGTTTTGCTCATACTTTCTTACAAATACTTGACTTATAAATGAATGAGATGATCTAGAATTAAACAAAACGACAGCAGGGTGGTTGTTGATAGAAAACATACCAGCTGTCATAGGCTCTCCTTCTGGGATGTCATCTATGGTGGTGTGGTGAACACAAGCTTGATATTGGTTCTGTTGCTTCTTGGGAAAAGGACAAAACTTCGCAAAGTGCCCAGACTGGTTGCAGTTGAAGCACGGTCCTCTTACTTAAGTAGCAGCTCCAGACGAACTGCCTTGTCCTGCCTTGGCCTATGGCACCGCCATCTTGAATGGCTTCTGATTCCTCTGAGTTTGCTGAGCGTTCTGATTCCTCCTCTGTGGTGGCCTGAACCTTGCACCAGGAGTAGGTAGACGATATGCAGAACGATTAGCCATCGGGGCTCTTGGCTGGGATGGACCAGACTCAAAGGCCCTCTTGTGAGTTTTGGATGTAGCATACACATTGTTGTTCTTCTCTTGCTTCAAGCAGTCACTAATGAAGTCATTGAAACCAGTTCTTGTATTGGTACCCACATGCTTCATTATCTTGGGATTCAGACCCCTCTTGAAACTAGAGATCTTCTTGGAATCAGTGTTAACCATGTCAGAAGCATAATAGCATAGATTATTGAAAAGCATGCAAATACTGAGTCACAGTCTTGGTGCCTTAATTCAGTGATAGGAATTCTCCCAACTTCATTTCTGTCAAACTTGGCGGTATGTAAACTCCACGAAAAGCATCAGTGAATTTCCTCCATGTAATGTGAGCATTAGGGGGAAAAGTGGTGCGATGGTGCTTCTGAAGGGATATGGGGATGCTACGCTAGCCGAAAAACAAAATTTTTCGACCCCATAAACCAGGAACTATTGCTAGTTATAGATCGCGGAATTACCACTAGACGCGCAGGTGCAGCGGAAGCGACTCGATGTAGTCGAGCGCGTCGTAGCAGTGCCGTGCAGTTGCGTGGTCATTGATGAGGACATCGCCACGCTGGACACACCGACGCTATGGTCTTCCTCAAGTTGCAATTCGTCTCCAACTCAGCTGCCACGTCACCCTCGGATTCAGCAGACACGTCGTCACTGTTTTGGTCATAACTCTCGCATACGACATCGAAACGGGGCGTTCTTGGATGCGTTGGAAAGGGGACGACGACGCCGTCGTTTTGGATCTGGGCCCAGCTCCAGAAGGTCCGTGGATCATTCTGTGTGACCACGACAAGGTGCTGCGTCACCTATTTGGGCCAACTTGGCCATGTATCGTGTCGGGCCTTAAGCCCAAGTTGTGGGCGCCCAACCCCTGGCCGTCCTCAACCCTAGGTCGAGTCTTAGACTATAAATACAGCCGCCGCCGCTGTTAGACAATTGGGTTTTTGTTTAGAGTTTAGTTTTCCATCGAGAAACTGAATCGTTCATTGTAACTGTGGTGACAAATCCTTTTACAGTGATCCAGGGCCCCTGTTCTTGATCTCCTCCACTGTGTCGATTAGTCCTTTGGAACCGAGTTCTTGAACCCTATTGATATTCGCATCATTCATACTTGCAATTTCAGATTGCGTGTTTTTACCTTCTTGCTTGTGTTCTTCGATTCGCTTGCAGGAAAAGCCTTCTTGGCGAGGTCAATCAAGTTGTGCTTGGTTGATAACCAACGGAGCAGTGGTGTAACGGTTGCAGGGTTCGAATCGTGTCTGATTTGAAGCCGGATCGCCAACGTCGAGATCTCCACAAGTCGAACTTACCGGTTACCTCTCGGAAGATCGGGCCTGTATCTCATCAATTGGTATCAAAGATTTTAGGTTTACCGCGAGGTATATTCTCGTTTGCCTTAGATTCATATTTGTTCATTACCTAGAGTCCACAAAAAGCCCAAAAATATTTCAATTTCCGCTGTCCTATCACCTTTTGTGCCTTTGCAATTTCGTTTCAGATTCGTGTTGTTGAGTTTGTGTCCGTGGTCAAGTCTTGTTGCTGGTTTAGGATTGTGATCGTGGTCGTAGTTCAATCGCCCGTTGCTGTGATTTTTGTTTTCCGCCGCTATCCCATCCACCGTTCCCAAACAACAAGTCGAAGCCACCACATTACTCGACTTGCCCCCGCTAGCCGCCTTGTGTGAGTTCTCGCCGCCGCGCAAACCCTAGATAGGTTGCAAGCCGCTCGTATTTTGCCTGCATCGCAGCCCTCCTTACATCATCAGGCGAATACCTACTGTCGCTGTTGGAGTCACAGGGACAATCTTGTGATCGGTGTTGGAGTCTAGGGACGCTTTGCCCTAACTGCCGCTGTCGTGTTGTGCCTTCCGGAAAACATAACTTGAGATACCTTCGGTAAAACAGGCATAACTTTTCGCTCGTTTATCAGAAAAATCTGAAATTTTTACAGCAGCTTCTTGAGATACCTTCGGTAAAACAAGCATAACTTTTCGCTTTGCCCTGTTTGGTTTCGTTAAAATTGCGAAAAAAATTCAGGAAAATAAAGAAAAAAAATTATCAAAGTTTTTGCACGCTTTTCAGAGAACGTGCTATTTTTCTGTAGACCACATCCCACCTCAGTTGTAGGTGCCAATTTTTGTGGTTGCATCTTTTGTGATCCTTGTTCAGAGAAAAATATAAAAAAATAGTGAAAAAATAAAAAAAATTGATTCCTACTAGTGCCTTTTTGGAAAATCAGGGAAAAATTCAGGAAAAAGGAAAAATCCGGTTATTTGCTTGTTCTGTGCGTTCTTTCCATCATCCTTTGTTTTCACCTTGTTGCGCTACGTCTCGACACGTCTTAGCCAGCAGCTGTGATTTGTACTTTGGATCCGGATTGAACAATCGCTAATCTGTATTCGTTAATTGCTAATCCTTGCTGTCATATTGTGTGCCTACCCATAGCTCCACATATTCTTCTGTCAGCACAGGTTCATCTTGCAACTGTTACCCACGCTCAACAACAGATTGCTTCGCCACGTTGGTTTTGCTCTTGTTTGGCGTTGGTAAGAATACAGGCAAGACGGTGGTAAGCCGCTTGTGATTTTGCATTCCACTTTCACCACCACCACCACCACTTGGTTCCTTTTAGTCGATAGGGATAATACTTTGGTGTTGTCTTTTTCTATCTTCTAACCATGGCAGGATCTCCGACGGACTTCAATGATTGCGTGTCCAAGGGCGAGCTTACAACGTTCATGACTGAACAACGCAATCTTATGACCGAGCTGACGCGCAATGTGAACAATCTGGTCACCCGCATTGAACAACTCGAACAACGTCCTCCACCTCATCGTGTTGTTGATGACGATGCGGATGATTTTGGTGATGACGATGCGGATGTGAATGCTGACGGTTATGCCCGTCGTCGCCTCAACTTCAACCGTCGTGGTATGGGAGGTAATAATCATGGTAATAACGATCCTTTTGCTAAAATTAAATTTAGCCTTCCTCCTTTTGCTGGTAATATTGATCCAGAGGCTTATTTAGATTGGGAGCTTGCTGTTCAACAAAAATTTGATTCTCATAATGTTCCTGCTGAGCATAGAGTTAGACTTGCTACTAGTGAGTTTACTAATTTTGCTTTGTTCTGGTGGAGTGATCTTTGCAATGCTAATAATGCTGCTGCTGTGCCTCAAACTTGGAATGCTTTAAAGCAACGTATGAAATCTCGTTTTGTTCCTCCTTATTACCAACGTGATTTACGTTTGAAAATGCAAACTTTAAAACAAGGTGATAAAGGAGTTGAAGCTTACTATCAAGAATTGCTTATTGGTTTAGCCCGTTGTGGTATAAATGAAGATGATAATGATGCTAGTGCTAGATTTTTTGGTGGTCTAAATTATGATATACAGAACATACTTGATTATAAAGAATGGCGCAATTTTTCCCAATTGTATCATCTTGCTATTAAGGCAGAACGTGAAGTACAGGGACGCAAACAACACCAGCCTTTCAGGTCTAACAATGGAAGGAATTTTCAGCAGCGTTCAACGCCGGATACACCCAAGATTCCTGTTGCATCACAGCCATCTACACCTCCATTGTCTTCCGGGGTAAGTCAATTGTCTAATGTGCAGAAGAAAGGTGCCACTCCAGGTGTTTCTACTAGCTCCTCCTCGTCCAGCGCTAAAATCATTTGCCACCGATGCAAAGGCATGGGACATGTCATGAAGGATTGCCCCAGTCGTCGTGCTTTCATTGCTACCGAGGATGGATATGTAAGTACTAGTGATGTTGAAGATGATTTAGCTCTTGCTGCTAACATTGATGCAGATTCCACCGAGGGCGATCAAGACAAGGAGGCTATCATCATTGACTCTGTGGCTGCTGCCGTGGATTACCCTAGCCTTCTTGTGCAGCGTGTGTTAAGTACACGTGTGGGACATGAAGACGAGATGAAGATCCAACGAAACAATTTGTTCCACATGTATTTCATTGTGCAGGGTTGTCGTGTTCTCACTATCATTGATAGCGGAAGTTGCAATAACTTGGTGAGTTCAGATTTGGTTGAGAAGCTTGGCTTGACCACACGACAACATTCGTATCCATATAAACTTCAATGGTTCAATAATAGTGGTAAGACTAAGGTAACTAAATCAGCACGCATTAGCTTTTTCACAGGTTCTTATCATGATACTGCTGATTTTGATGTTGTTCCTATGCAAGCTTGTTCTATTTTGTTAGGTCGTCCATGGGAATTTGATAATGATGCTATACACCATGGTAGAACTAATACATACACTATTGTACATAAGGATAAGAAAATTACATTGCTGCCTTTGTCTCCTACAGAAATTATTAAACATGCTAAAGAGATTAAAAATAAACCTCCAACTGACATTGCTAAAAATAATGGGATTAAGTTAAAAGGAGGTACTTTTCTTGCTACAACTTCTGCTACTGCTGAGCTATGTGATAATCCTGATGCACCATGTTATACTATGTTTTGTCAACCTATTATGTCTGGTGCATTGTCTACTGTCACTAACCTTTTGCAGGAGTTCGTTGATGATGGGATGAAGTCGAGGACGACTCCGATTCTAGAAGGAGGGGATGATGAGGACATCGCCAGGATGGAGTCGAGGACGACTCCAATTCAAGAAGGGGAGGATGATGAGGACATCGCCACGCTGGACACACCGACGCTATGGTCTTCCTCAAGTTGCAATTCGTCTCCAACTCAGCTGCCACGTCACCCTCGGATTCAGCAGACACGTCGTCACTGTTTTGGTCATAACTCTCGCATACGACATCGAAACGGGGCGTTCTTGGATGCGTTGGAAAGGGGACGACGACGCCGTCGTTTTGGATCTAGGCCCAGCTCCAGAAGGTCCGTGGATCATTCTGTGTGACCACGACAAGGTGCTGCGTCACCTATTTGGGCCAACTTGGCCATGTATCGTGTCGGGCCTTAAGCCCAAGTTGTGGGCGCCCAACCCCTGGCCGTCCTCAACCCTAGGTCGAGTCTTAGACTATAAATACAGCCGCCGCCGCTGTTAGACAATTGGGTTTTTGTTTAGAGTTTAGTTTTCCATCGAGAAACTGAATCGTTCATTGTAACTGTGGTGACAAATCCTTTTACAGTGATCCAGGGCCCCTGTTCTTGATCTCCTCCACTGTGTCGATTAGTCCTTTGGAACCGAGTTCTTGAACCCTATTGATATTCGCATCATTCATACTTGCAATTTCAGATTGCGTGTTTTTACCTTCTTGCTTGTGTTCTTCGATTCGCTTGCAGGAAAAGCCTTCTTGGCGAGGTCAATCAAGTTGTGCTTGGTTGATAACCAACGGAGTAGTGGTGTAACGGTTGCAGGGTTCGAATCGTGTCTGATTTGAAGCCGGATCGCCAACGTCGAGATCTCCACAAGTCGAACTTACCGGTTACCTCTCGGAAGATCGAGCCTGTATCTCATCAGTCATCCATCACGTCCAGATGCAGATGCAGCACCTCCAAGGTATCCCACACGTACGGGGAGAAAGTGTTGCGCCTCCGGACTGCTAGGTCCGTGAGGAGCAGTAGGCGTGAGCGTGGGGAGGGTGACAGCGGCGGCTGCTTAATGGCGTGATCCCTGGCCGCGCCCCCCTCCCTCTCTTATATAGGCGCCTCTAATCAACCCCAAACTGGAGGCCCAATTAGAAAACCCTAAGCCTAGTCAAATTCGGGTCCAACCCGAATTGGGCTTCCAACCCCTTAAGCGTGCGACCCTATGGGTTCATGTACAAATAGACGTGGCTCGAGTACTCCTACTCGGCCATTAGTTGATAGCGGTCTCTAGCAAGACGTGTCAACTCCTATGTGTACACAAAGATCATATCAGACGAACCACCACAAACCATATACATGTCATTCCTTTTGCCACACGATATTTGGTCCAACTCATAGGTTAACACTTAACCTAAGCACGGCCATGCATTTGTTGATCCAATCATTAGAGTGTTCCATTGATATCTCTCTCACATAGAGAGGGGCAAATTCCATTTTGATTGTCTATGTCTCACAGCATGTTTCTTGACAAACCCGAAGACCACCTTTATAACTACCCAGTTACGGAGTAGAGTTTGATAGTGTCTAAGTAGGTCATTTCACATCTTGAGTACATACAACAATCTTAGGTCTAAGGACATAACGTACATGATGTGAATCGAGACAATAACAACATCTCACGTTGGGTCAGTCCAGCCTACATGTCACACATGTGCCCACATTATTAGTTTAACATCTTTATGTCTATGACTTGTGAAACATAGTCATCAACTAATAATGTGTTGATCTAATATTCATGTGCGTCCTAACATGAACTCTGATCAGGGACCATTCTAGAATAACCATACAAGTAAAAGAGTTTCACAAACAATTCACATAATTGCTAATCGATACAAGTTGTCTTTAATGGATATTCAATGGACTCATTATATGTCATTGATACAAGGCAATACAATCATCTCTATGATAACCTCTAGGGCATACTCCCAACAATCTCCCACTTCCACTAGAGTTATTCTCGAAGATATCTAATACCCTTAGCTCTCATGTGCGCCTCATGCTTAGGCTGTGGAAGAGCCTTTGTCAAAGGATCTGCAACATTTGAATCCGTGTGTATCTTGCACATCTTGATCTCATCTCGTCTAATAAACTCTCGAATGAGATGAAATTTCCACAGTACATGTTTGTTCTTCTAGTGATTCCTTGGCTCCTTAGCCTGCGCTATCGCCCCATTATTATCACAATGTAGATTCAATGGGCTAGACGCATCAGGAAGCACACCAAGCTCAATGAGGAACCTCCTCATCCAAACACCTTCCTTTGCAGCTCCAGAGGCTGCAATGTACTCGGCTTCTGCTGTAGAATCGGTCATCATCTCTTGCTTGGAACTTTTCCAACTTACAGCACCACCATTTATTGTGAACACAAAACCTGATTGAGATTGTGAATCATCCGTGTCGGTTTGGAAGCTAGCATTGGTGTAACCATTTACAACGAGCTCCTCCTCACCTCCATAGACTAGGAACACATCTTTAGTCCTTCTCAAGTACTTAAGGATGTTTTTAACAAGTGTCTAGTGACTCTCACCTGGATCAGCTTGGTACCTGCTCGCAACACTTAGAGCATATGAGACATCTGGGCGAGTACATATCATGGCATACATTATAGAACCAATAGCCGAGGCATATGGAACCTTACTCATGCGCTCCCGCTCTTCAGCTGTCGAAGGACACTGTTTCTCGCTGAAGCGCATACCATGTGACATAGGCAAGAACCCTTTCTTGGACTGCTCCATGTTGAACCGTTTCAACACCTTGTCAATGTACGTATCTTGGCTTAAACCTATAAGCCTCTTTGATCTATCTCTATAGATTTTTATGCCCAAAATGTATGTTGCTTCTCCTAAATCCTTCATAGAAAAAGTATTATTCAGTGAAGTCTTTACAGATTGCAACATAGGAATGTCATTTCCAATCAATAGTATGTCATCCACATACAAGATTAGAAATATTACAGCGCTCCCACTTTCCTTCTTGTAAACACAAGGTTCTTCATCATTCTAACGGAAGCCAAACCCTTTGACTGCCTCATCAAAACGAATATTCCAACTCCGAGATGCTTGCTTTAACCCATAAATAGATTTCTTAAGCTTGCATATTTTTCCAGCATTATTAGGATCAACAAAACCTTCAGGTTGTATCATATACACGTCCTCTTCCAAATTTCCATTTAGAAAGGCTGTTTTAACATCCATCTGCCAAATCTCATAATTGAAATAAGCAGCTATTGCTAGAATGATCCAGATACATTTAAGCATCGCTACCGGCGAGAAAGTCTCGTCGTAGTCAATTCCTTGAACTTGCCGAAAACCCTTTGCAACAAGTCGAGCTTTATAGACGTGAACGTTTCCATCCATATCCATTTTCTTTTTATAGATCCATTTGCTCTCTATGGGTCTAACCCCATTAGGTGGATCAACCAAGTTCCAAACTTGATTTTCACTCATGGAATCTATCTCGGATCTCATGGCACTTTGCCATTTCTCAGAATCTGGGTCCATCATTGCTTCCGCATATGTCGCAGGTTCGTTATCGTCTAACAATAACAAATCGCCACGTAATGCACGGATTCTAGCTGACCTTCATGGTTGTGGCGGTGTCTCTATTGCCATAGGTATGTTAACATGTTCTGCTACATTAGCACCACTCGTGGAATCATTCCCTATGGGCTCATCCTGAACTTCTTCAAGATACGCCTTCTGTCCACTTTTCTCTCTTTTGAGAAACTCTTTCTCTAAGAAAACACCGTTTCGAGCAACAAACACTTTGCCCTCTGATCGGTTGTAGAAATAATACCCTAAAGTTTCCTTCGGATATCCCACGAAAAAGTACTTGTTCGACTTGGATGTTAGTTTATCTGATATAAGTCGTTTGACATAAACTTCACAGCCCCAAATTTTTAGAAAAGACAAACTGGGACTCTTACCAGTCCACATCTCATATGGTGTCTTAACTACGGACTTAGACGGCACCCTATTTAGTGTGAAAGCGACTGTTTCTAGAGCGTATCCCCAAAACGATAAAGGAAGGTCTGACTGGCTCATCATAGACCGAACCATGTCCAACAAAGTCCGATTACGTCGCTCAGACACGCCGTTTCTCTGAGGCGTTCCAGGTGGCATAAGCTGTGGAACAATTCCGCAACTCTTTAGATGATTGCTAAACTCGTGGCTCAAATATTCGCCTCCACGATCAGATCGCAAGGCCTTAATTTTCTTGCCACGTTGATTCTCTACTTCATTCTGAAATTCTTTGAACTTTTCAAAAGTCTCAGACTTATGTTTCATTAAGTAGACATAGCCATATCTACTAAAATCATCAGTGAAGGTAATGAAGTATTAAAATCCACCACTAGCTATCATGCTCATTGGTCCACATACATCAGTATATACAAGTTCCAACAAGTCTGCCGCCCTCTCAGGAAAACCTGTGAAAGGCGCCTTGGTCATCTTTCCCATTAAGCAAGCCTCACACGTCTCGTATGATTCAAAATCAAACGAAGTTAGAAGCCCATCAGTATGGAGCCTCTTCATGCGATTCTCACTTATATGACCTAAACGACAATGCCACATATAAGTAGGACTTAACTCATTAAGCCAAGGCCTTTTAGCATTAACATTATAGACAGGTGCATCATCAAGATTTAAAATAAATATCCCATTCACAATGGATGCAAAAGCCACAAACATGCCATTCTTAGAGATCACACAACCATTGTCTTTACTCACAAATGAATAACCATCCTTCATCAAACATGAAGGTGACACAATGTTACTTATACTAGGAACATAATAACAATTATTCAATTCCAAAATAAATCCTGATGGCAGGTGGAGTTGCATCATCCCGACGTTCAATGCAGCAACTCTTGCATTATTGCCCACGCGGAGATCAACTTCTCCTTTTCCCATGCTTCTACTTCTTATCATTCCCTGCATCGTATTGCAAATATGAGCAACCGATCCGGTATCAAATACCCAAGAATTAATATAAGAGTTAGCGAGGAAAATGTCCATAATGTAAACAACAAGTGTATGAGCAACGGTAGTACCTTTACCACCATCCTTCTTTAAGGACTCCAAATACAGCTTGCAGTTCCTCTTCCAGTGACCTTTACCCTTACAATGAAAGCACTCTTCATCAGCAGATGGTCCAGTCTTGGGCGCAGGTGGGTTTGGCTTAGAGGTCTCACCTTTGGCCTTGCCCTTGCCCTTGCCCTTTTGCTTCCTCCAAGCATTGCCCTTCTTCTTAAAGTTAGGCTTGTTTTGGACCGCCATCACATGGCTAGTGCCAGCACCTTTTTTGATGTCAGCCTCTGCTGTTTTGAGCATGCCACACAATTCATTCAAGCCCTTCTCCGCCCCATGCATATGGTAGTTCGAAACGAAGTTTCCATAGCTGGGCGGAAGAGACGCGAGAATGAAATCAGTAGCCAACTCTTGGCCAATTGGGAAGCCTAGCTTCTCCAACCTCTGAGTGTAACCAACCATTTTGATCACATGTGGCCCAACTGTTGCGCCCTCTGCTAGCTTTGTTTCAGCAAAAGCCTTTGAGACATTGAACCTTTCAGTCCTGGCTTGAGTCTGGAACATATCATTGAGCGCCACGATCATATCGTACGCTGCATGGTTGTTGTCGAACTGCATCTGCAGATCTGGTTCCATACAAGCAAGCATAAGGCAACTCACTTCAAGATCAGCATCACATGCTCTCTTATAAGTGTTTTTCTCAGCAGCAGGTGCATTGTTAGCAGGCTCTTCAAGTAATGGGGTGTCTAGAATTTCTTCCTTTTTCTCAGCCCTAAGAACAATTCTCAGGGTGCGGATCCAATCCGCATAGTTTGTTCCATTCAACTTATCTTTCTCAAGAATTGAACGCAAAGTAAATGGTTGATTGCTAGGTGCCATTTATCTACAACAAAAGTAATGGAAAATACTAAGACAAAGTATCCAAGACAGAGTAAATCATATTAAAATCTTAATAGAATCTACTCCCACTAAAATCAATATCCCTCAATTGAAACTTAGTGATTCAAGACCCACAACTAACAAGTCTACTAGTGAGCTTTAGCATCACCGCTAGAAGACATGGTAGATCGGTAAGCAACTCTTTGCTAATCATATCACATATGACTCTTGTTGTTGGGTAGCATCTCTATGATGTGGTGCCCAACTCCTTATGCTCCAAGGTCCCTAACCATTAGGATGACCTTGTTCAAGTAACCAACCCTTCTGCAGTAAGTATCCGATACGAACCTGCCTAGTCAAGGAAAACCAGTGGCACCCTAATTTCATAGACCCACCACCGATTGTACAAGACACATGACAGTGCAAGGTTTGGGGAAGCATATAACTTAAACATTGCTGAGGGATCATTCTACTTCACTATCGCGTATGTAGACAAAAACATTATCACGTGAAAGTAGAACATAATAATAAGAACGGCATTATGACATATATGACTTGGTATAGCCCATTGTCACTTTGGGGATCTCCATCTCCATCAATCTGTACATCATGATGATCTCCATCTCCATGATCCATGTACGCCGTCCATCAGTGATGAATCCACCAAGAGTATCTATCACTAACGCAAGGCAATGAAGTAATATTACACAGTCGCGGATAGGATCATCACAGTTTGGCACACAGGCCATTACATCAAGTTCACAATATCTATGTGGCTCCAGCCATATTGTCATACTCATGACATGCAAGCCATGAATTAATTACATACATGCATCACATACACATAAGGGCTATACCAGTCATGAATTCCTGCAAAACAGAGTTAACCGATTCGGACGTCTAAACTTAAAATGTCCAGAACATCATTTTCCGGGTCGTTTTTCACAAATCTAAATTCAGCGACACCGCCGATGGCGGTTTTCTCTCTCTTCAAAATTTTCAGTAGATCAATTTTCATATAAAATGCGTCTCAATCCGAGGTAGTATGCAAAAGTTATGGTTGTTTAACCGAACAGCACTTTTCCTGCACCCCGACGCCCGACAGTAGATCGTTACAAAACCAACGCAGCAAGATCACGAACCATGATCAGAGACTCATCTACAACCGTGCATATCTCCATATGCATACAACCGAACCTATAACGAAGCAGCTACTGCTCTGATACCACTGAAGGGATATGGGGATGCTACGCTAGCCGGAAAACAAAATTTTTTGACCCCATAAACCAGGAACTACTGCTAGTTATAGATCACGGAATTACCATTAGACGCGCAGGTGCAGCGGAAGCGACTCGATGTAGTTGAACACGTCGTAGCAGTGCCGTGCAGCTGCGTGGTGGTCCGTCACGTCCACCCTCCGCTCGTGGATCGTCCCTCTCGTGCGGTTCGTCCTTGTGCTCCAGATGCAGCACCTCCAAGGTATCCCACACGTACGGGGAGAAAACGTTGTGCCACCGGACTGCTAGGTCCGTGAGGAGCAGTAGGCATGAGCGTGGGGAGGGTGACGGCGGTGGCTGCTCAATGGCGTGATCCCTGGCCGCGCCACCCTCCCTCTCTTATATAGGCGCCTCTAATAAGCCCCAAACTGGAGGCCCAATTAGAAAACCCTAAGCCTAGTCAAAATTCGGGTCCAACCCGAATTGGGCTTCCAACCCCTTAAGCGTGCGACCCTATGGGTTCATGTACAAATAGACATGGCCCGAGTACGCCTACTCGGCCATTAGTTGATAGCGGTCTCTAGCAAGACGTGTCAACTCCTATGTGTACACAAAGATCATATCAGACGAACCACCACAAACCATATACATGTCATTCCTTTTGCCACATGATATTTGGTCCAACTCATAGGTTAACACTTAACCTAAGCACGGCCATGCATTTGTTGATCCAATCATTAGAGTGTTCCATTGATATCTCTCTCACATAGAGAGGGGCAAATTCCATCTTGATTGTCTATGTCTCACAACATGTTTCTTGACAAACCCGAAGACCACCTTTATAACTAGTCAGTTACGGAGTAGCGTTTGATAGTCTCTAAGTAGGTCATTTCACATCTTGAGTACATACAACAATCTCAGGTCTAAGGACATAACGTACATGATGTGAATCGAGACAATAACAACATCTCACGTTGGGTCAGTCCAGCCTACATGTCACACATGTGCCCACATTATTAGTTTAACATCTTTATGTCTATGACTTGTGAAACATAGTCATCAACTAATAATGTGCTGATCTAATATTCATGTGCGTCCTAACATGAACTCCGATCAGGGACCATTCTAGACTAACCATACAAGTAAAAGAGTTTCACAAACAATTCACATAATTGCTAATCGATACAAGTTGTCTTTAATGGATATTCAATGGACTCATTATATGTCATGGATACAAGGCAATACAATCATCTCTATGATAACCTCTAGGGCATACTCCCAACAGCTTCCACCGCATCCCTGCAGGCCCTTGTAACTGATGAGCTGCATACTCTGTTTTCAATACTTCAGTCATTCTCAGCACACGAAACTTATCTTCCATGGTATTTATCCATTCTTCAGCATCCAGTGGCTCTGCCGCTTCCTTGAAGATCGGTGGCCTGGTGTCCATGAAGTCCTTGAAACTGTTGTATTGATTCACCTCATGTCCGCCCTAGTTTAACCCACGGCGGGTGTTGTCTGCCATATTGCACAATGCAGCTTCCATGTTTTGCTGCATGCTCTCCATGTTACGCTGACTTCCTAGGAACTATGCGAAGAACTGTTCCACGGTGTATGGTGGAGGAGGAGGTGGTGGTGGATCATGGTTTTCATTCCTAGTAGCACTGCCACCTGCCTCAGTGGCGTCATAAACGGTATGACGAGTGTTCGTCATCTACATATTTCAGCAACAATAATTATTAGGCGGTGTTGTAAAAATTGCAGGTGAATGAAAAATCATGCCATACTGAATTCACTGGAGAGAATAAATTCATACAATAAAACAAGGGCACAATAAATCATTCCAATTAACACAATATCACTAATTAGATTACTCAAGCACAACACATCGCGTCCATTACAAACCAAATTGCCAGCATACATACACTAAACTTTTTGACGTTCAAATATCGCCACAAACACATCCAAGTTTTCTAACATTACAACGAAGTCTTAGTCTTTCTACTCATTAGTACATTTCAGACATGCCAACCATGCAAAAGATCATCGCAAATGAAACCCTAGTAGCTAGCGTAGCAATTACTAGCCTACTCATCATGGTCGCTGTCTAAGTCAGAGACATCGCCATTGTCACCATCAACATCATCATCCTCAGCTGGTGCCTCGGGCTCTTTGGGATCCTCGTCCTCATCTAGGTCCATCTCTGCGGCTCTAGGAGGAACGTATGGGTGAAGCTAGTTATGTAGCTGGTGCTGCTCAAAATTTTCTGTAGATCAATTTTCATATAAAATGCGTCTCAATCCGAGGTAGTATGCAAAAGTTATGGCTGTTTTACCGAACAACACTTTTCCTGCACCCCGACGCCCGGCAGTAGATCGTTACAAGACCAACGCAGCAAGATCACGAACCATGATCAGAGACTCATCTACAACCGTGCATATCTCCATATGCATACAACCGAACCTATAACGAAGCAGCTACTGCTCTGATACCACTGAAGGGATATGGGGATGCTACGCTAGCCGAAAAACAAAATTTTTCGACCCCATAAACCAGGAACTACTGCTAGTTATAGATCACGGAATTACCACTAGACGCGCAGGTGCAGCGGAAGCGACTCGATGTAGTTGAACGCGTCGTAGCAGTGCCGTGCAGCTGCGTGGTCGTCCGTCATGTCCACCCTCCGCTCGTGGATCATCCCTCTCGTGCGGTTCGTCCTTGTGCTCCAGATGCAGCACCTCCAAGGTATCCCACACGTACGGGGAGAAAGCGTTGCGCCTCCGGACTGCTAGGTCCGTGAGGAGCAGTAGGCGTGAGCGTGCGGAGGGTGACGGCGGCGGCTACTCAATGGCGTGATCCCTGGCCGCACCCCCCTCCCTCTCTTATATAGGCGCCTCTAATAAGCCCCAAACTGGAGGCCCAATTAGAAAACCCTAAGCCTAGTCAAAATTCGGGTCCAACCCGAATTGGGCTTCCAACCCCTTAAGCGTGCGACCCTATGGGTTCATGTACAAATAAACGTGGCCCGAGTACTCCTACTCGGCCATTAGTTGATAGCGGTCTCTAGCAAGACGTGTCAACTCCTATGTGTACACAAAGATCATATCAGACGAACCACCACAAACCATATACATGTCATTCCTTTTGCCACATGATATTTGGTCCAACTCATAGGTTAACACTTAACCTAAGCACGGCCATGCATTTGTTGATCCAATCATTAGAGTGTTCCATTGATATCTCTCTCACATGGAGAGGGGCAAATTCCATCTTGATTGTCTATGTCTCACAGCATGTTTCTTGACAAACCCGAAGACCACCTTTATAACTACCCAGTTACGGAGTAGCGTTTGATAGTCTCTAAGTAGGTCATTTCACATCTTGAGTACATACAACAATCTCAGGTCTAAGGACATAACGTACATGATGTGAATCGAGACAATAACAACATCTCACGTTGGGTCAGTCCAGCCTACATGTCACACATGTGCCCACATTATTAGTTTAACATCTTTATGTCTATGACTTGTGAAACATAGTCATCAACTAATAATGTGCTGATCTAATATTCATGTGCGTCCTAACATGAACTCCGATCAGGGACCATTCTAGAATAACCATACAAGTAAAAGAGTTTCACAAACAATTCACATAATTGCTAATCGATACAAGTTGTCTTTAATGGATATTCAATGGACTCATTATATGTCATGGATACAAGGCAATACAATCATCTCTATGATAACCTCTAGGGCATACTCCCAACAGCTTCCACCGCATCCCTGCAGGCCCTTGTAACTGATGAGCTGCATACTCTGTTTTCAATACTTCAGTCATTCTCAGCACACGAAACTTATCTTCCATGGTATTTATCCATTCTTCAGCATCCAGTGGCTCTGCCGCTTCCTTGAAGATCGGTGGCCTGGTGTCCATGAAGTCCTTGAAACTGTTGTATTGATTCACCTCATGTCCGCCCTAGTTTAACCCACGGCGGGTGTTGTCTGCAATATTGCACAATGCAGCTTCCATGTTTTGCTGCATGCTCTCCATGTTACGCTGACTTCCTAGGAACTATGCGAAGAACTGTTCCACGGTGTATGGTGGAGGAGGAGGTGGTGGTGGATCATGGTTTTCATTCCTAGTAGCACTGCCACCTGCCTCAGTGGTGTCATAAACGGTATGACGAGTGTTCGTCATCTGCATATTTCAGCAACAATAATTATTAGGCGGTGTTGTAGAAATTGCAGGTGAATGAAAAATCATGCCATACTGAATTCACTGGAGAGAATAAATTCATACAATAAAACAAGGGCACAATAAATCATTCCAATTAACACAATATCACTAATTAGATTACTCAAGCACAACACATCGCGTCCATTACAAACCAAATTGCCAGCATACATACACTAAACTTTTTGACGTTCAAATATTGCCACAAACACATCCAAGTTTTCTAACATTACAACGAAGTCTTAGTCTTTCTACTCATTAGTACATTTCAGACATGCCAACCATGCAAAAGATCATCGCAAATGAAACCCTAGTAGCTAGCGCAGCAATGACTAGCCTACTCATCATGGTCGTTGTCTAAGTCAGAGACATCGCCATTGTCACCATCAACATCATCATCCTTAGCTGGTGCCTCAGGCTCTTCGGGATCCTCGTCCTCATCTAGGTCCATCTCTGCTGCTCTAGGAGGAATGTATGGGTGAAGCTGGTTATGTAGCTGGTGAACCTCCTCGTGCAGGTGGTCGTTGTACTCTTCAGCATTGGCCAATTGCTGCTCTAGCTCGACCTATCGAGCTCTTAGAACATCTTCAGACCAGGCTTCATTCCTTTGGTGGAGCACATGAATCAACATGCGCTCACCATTCCTGTTAGTGGTGGTCAGACGCTCAAGCTGCTCTGTCAGTGCACGTATGTCTCCCTCATAGACTCCAGACCTCTAGGTCGCCTAATCTCTCTTGCGGGTTAACTGAGCCATCTCTACATTGAGCCTCTCGATCTCAGCATCGTGGTCCCTTTGAAGCTGATGTCTGTCATCGCAAGACTGACCAAGAGCACCAGACACACATCTCAGGCTGCCTTCTACTCCATCAAAAGCCTTCATTACTGTGAACATGGCGCTCATGGCAGGGTTATCACTGTTCTGCGCTTCGGCTGCTCCAATCTCCAAAGATCTTCCTCTGGCCTGCTGCCACGAGTCAGTGGAGGGGTTGCCCCATCGGAAAGACTCTAGCCATAGCGGCTGCTAACTCCTGAGGAAAATGATCCATAATGTCCCTTAGTATCCCAAAAGCTACCCTGTCAGCTGCTTCCTCATCGGTCCTACTAGTTGACTCATAGCGCCAACCGGTCCACTCAGAACTGTCACCTCAGGGTCGAACAATAGCCTCTACAGTGACCAAGAGACCTTCCCCCAACTGCTCATTTATCCAAAAATATCGGAGCTCCATTCCATCAAGATAACCTACATGGCTAAGCACTCTCCATAAGAGTGTAGGCATCCCGAACTCTCCAAGAAAAGTGTGCCGCTGATGGGTACGTGGAGCAAGCTGATGGCGAGGAGCTCTACCTCCGGTGGACTTGCGAGCTGTCTGCCTTTGTGTGTGCCATCTATAGCAAAAAATTTTACTCTTGTGAGAACGAATATTAAGTTGTCATTTTTATCAAAATGGAATAATCAACTTATAAGGGGAGGAATAATGCCATGAATGATATGCACAAACATGATGCATGCATGTTCTGTACGTTCTCACAAACTTAGAAAATAATAATTGCTAGCGGTATAGACGGTGGCATACAGCGGTCTCTCATATATACGTAACTAATATGTACTACACGATAGCGCTGTTATGTACCTGTAGAAGATCCATTTCAGTCCAAACCCTCACAGTATGAATATTATGCATGAAAGCGATAAAGTAATCTACTCACTCTACACACATCCCTAGATACGCGTACAATGGTAGCAACTACCCGAACCATCGTCCTACTGACGGCATCATCACCACAGGACGGAATTACCCACACATAGGACACCTTTATATAAACATGCGTATAACATGTCCAAAATTTGGCATCATATAAGCAATTCCCTAGATCGGCAGTGTATCCGATCATGCTCTCACAACTCCCGCTTACCGAGGCATAGAGGCAATTGATCCATACATTACCACTCAAGCGAATGGCACTCATACAATAGCACGCCTATGAGCAATGAAATAGAAATATGATACAAGGACCCCCAAGTCAGTACTTAAATAAGCCACCTAGAGTCCTTAACTGGGCATAAATGATATGACTACTGGCACACTAATAAGTTTTAAATCTCAGGTTTAAACACTATTTTGTTTTAAATACACATGTGAACAATAATCTGCTAAACCTTGCTCCGATGCTAGCTATAACAAAACTGACCAATTGTACGAGATTAAGTAAGAAAATCACCCGCCAAAGCAGATAATTTAGCAAACTTAAGCCCGTATAACCCGGTAGTCCGTGAAACCACGAGAGATTTCAAACCAACCAACATACAAACTAAGATCGTACAAGTTTAGCAGCCACAGTCATATATTACATAAATTTTATAACAACACTGAGATACATCGGAGTTTAAAACAAAAAGTTATTACAAACCAAGTTCATAATAAAGTAGTGGAAGCAAATAGTTTTAAAACCACGCACACCTGTTTAGTTTAGATACAGTGTCAGTAGATAGTCATTTCCAACAAAAGCATCAGATAAGACATACAGAGCGACCATGCCCTTGGTCCTGTTTGTCGCCCATCCCAGGGTATAGGCAGTTGATGCAATAACCATAGTACATCTGACCATCTGCAACAACAATGTGAACAACGCCCTGAGTATGAGAAAAGTACTCAGCTAGACTTACCCATCTTAAACTAAAATAAAGATACACCAAGGAGTATGCAAGGCTTTCTTTAGTGGGCTAGCTGACTCAATTGCGAAAGAGCAAAGTTGACATAATGAACCATTTAAATTCTTTGTATCATCTTTATTATAACCTATCAATCTAGGTAAGCACCTATACTATAGAAATCACTTGATTAACCAATTACATCCAGTTACCAACTTAGATTTAACATTTCCAACGTCATCCATATAACCATCAGTGTTTCATCATCATTACTACGATGCCGTAACTCGAGTCAAGTGCTCACTATCCAGGAGCGATGGCAATTCGAATCGATTCCTAACCAGCTGATGATTTATTCCTCACACAAACCACACTCACCGATCAAGTGAGCTATAGGTCACCAATGACACTTTTCAGGTAAATGTCACGGGATAACAATCATGGACCGCAATACCCAGGGGCCTCCCGACTTCCAGGAATCAAGACCCAGCTTGCCCTTGGGCTCACTCTTCGCTACCAATCCGAGTTTATCCTGGCCTAAATAGTGCCACTTGCTTCGCGGTCGAAAGGTACGTTATTTGGCCAGCTAAATGTGAGGCATGCATTCAACATGACAAGAGAGACGAGCAACGATCGGTTCTTAACCGATACAGGCGAAAAACTAATAGCACCCCAAAACCCTGTCTGGTTACCTCCAACTTTTTCATCTGGTCTCTATTTATTCATTAACACATGGTTATTTCCAAGACATCATCCATTCCATAGCTAAAGTATTCTGGTAACCACCTATAATTGAAGGTGACTGAAAATCACCGATCGCTACCGGTCTAAGCAGGGCTAAGCAGTTAATCGATCCTAAACCTAACAGGGTAAGAATATAATAAGGTAGGCAAGGATAGTAATAAATGTATCAACGGTTTCACTCAACTCCTATAACTTAATGCAATAATATATAAAACTCATATATAAAATATTGCTTTTATATATAAAGTAGGAGACTAAGGATGCTCCGGGGCTTGCCTCGCTTAAAGGAACTAGGTTGATGGTCCACACACTTGGGCAGGTTCTCTCCTTGCTCCTCTACCTCTGGCACCTCATGTGCCTGGATTTCCTGTAGATCGGCCTCGGCCTGCTCCTCTTGTACTGCTACTTGCACTTCCTCCTATGATCATATATGATGCAATTGTATAAGTGATTATGCAAGTGGTGTATCGGATGCGATGGCATATGATGATTGTGATGCATGCAATGGAGATGAACACATTTAGATTTATTGGATAGAATAGAGGTAAAACTTTTCTACTAGGTAGTCAACATTATCCAAGGACATGTACCACGAGTACATGTCATCTACTGCATTCTTTTCTATTACTAACCCCCGTTAGCTACCGCTAACTACCATAAAACTATAACACACGTGCTACTACACTTCATCACCATAACTATACTAACATGCCAAGTGACATCATCAAGTTATTTGATGCTTCAAAGATACACCAAACTACACCATTAAACTAATCATGCATAAAGAATATTATTTTATTTCACTTCAAACTAAGGTTACAACAGCAACATGTATTTCTAGTGCATAGAAAATCTAGAAAAATTCCAGTAGCATAGTCATACCCTAAGTATACTACCACAAAATTTTTATGGTATTTGGATAAGTAAAACAGTCTACACAAAAATGACAAGCTATGGTGGATAAATGAGCATGAACATACTTTGTACTATGAAATGTATCAAACAACAGATTTAGTATTTTTCCCATGATCTACATAGTCTACAACATTGTATAAAAAGTTCCATATACATGTTTTATTCATATTTTTGGCTCTAGTGTTGACGGTTCTTAAGTATCAATTATAACCATCAAATAAATAAAGAAAAGGACCTATATGCAAGCAACACCTAGAATTAGGGTTTGATCTAACAGAATTCCACGAGTTTTGCTGTTTATCTATTTCTGCAGGGGGTTATCAGGAAATACGGAAGAAAGGCCCACATGTCGGATTAATGACGGGATATTAACCGAACACGTAATTATCTTACATCTAGAAGATTCCAGAAGCCACGGGAACGAACGGGAGCCGTAACGGGCCAGGACACAAGGCGCCCGCCCTATGCCCTAGGGCGCCCGCCCTGCCCCCGGGACCAATCAGGTCGAGTCTCGCGGATTATGCTCCACCGCCTTTGAGGATCAAGGAAAACCATAGGATGAAGGTCGGTTTGATCCGACGGTCCAGATTCATCCAAAAGGGCTATATAAGCAAGGCCCTTGACCCCTGGTGGAGAAGACCCCAATTCATTATTCAGTTGCATATCTCTAGTTAGGGTTTAGAGAGAGAGGTTCCCTCTAGGGTTCCCACCTCTTAGGGCTTAGCATCCAATGTGAAAGTAGAATTAGTTCTACTAGATTGAGAGAGATAGAGTGGAGGTGTAGATCGGAGGAAGCCGGCCTGTCGGTGTCTACTCCGAGGTTGTACCTGCGGGAGCAAGTTCTTCTAACCCGAGGCTTGTTCTCAGGATTCTTCAGTATTTCGACTTCTAAATTCTAGTAAGTTCTTTGTTTTATTGTTCTTTGGTTTATGAGTTTACTTTGATCTCTTCGCGTAGAGTTTAGAGTAATCATCTCTAGCGTAAACGTGGTGTTTAAGCTAGGATACTCATAGATATCCCCTCGTCTAGCCAGACCGTGGTAGTAGCGAGGAACGTGACAATTCCGAGTTACCTTTGTATTCCATATCCCGTTAGCAGGATCGATAGGGTTTATAGGTGCGGGTTGAACATCCTTTGTGGTGTCTAGATTCCGTAAACCTCCCCAATAGAACAGTAGATCATCCTTACCAAGGTTAGAAGAAGAGTGCGGTTGTAGTCTTCTCTATACATCACTCACATCGAATCATAGTGGTTGTAGCCTAAAGGTTAGTAGTAATAGATTTGGTTAGTCAGATGCACTCTTTCTCCTAAAGGTAAAAATATAAATACGATACCCAGGATAACATCTCGGGTGAAGTGCTCACCGATATCCGTGCGCTTGCGGATCCTATTTCCTAATTGCGTTACCAAATATCAACAAGCATTTCTGGCGCCGTTGCCGGGGAGAAAGACGGTTTGCTGAGATAACCTTGAGTCTTACTACTAGCTTGTATTCATAGTTTTTATTTTCTTATCTTTTTCATTCTTTCTTTTTCTTTTTACCAAAAATGGAAAACCAAGGTTCTATATCTATCTTTGATGCCGCAACACCTTCAGCAACTGACCTTTTACCATGGGAGTCATCACAGCCTATCCAAACATCCCAGTATAAGTTAAGTTCAAGGTTGATTGCGATGATTCAAAATTTATCTTTTTCGGGAAAGGAAGACGAAAACCCTTACCTTCATATTAGAGATTTTGAGCAGACATGCGATTGTCTTCGCATTGATGGCATCTCTGATAAGACTTTACGTTGGAAGCTTTTTCCTTTTTCTTTAAGAGGAGAAGCTAGACGATTGTATAGTCAGAAGGTAAGTCAACAGCAAGGTGAATGGGGAGTTTTAAGAGCCAACTTTTGTCTAGATTTTTATTCCCTTGACCGTACTGGTGACCTTAGACTCGAAGTCCTATCTTTTAAACAAAAAGATAATGAAACTTTGGGGAAATCCTGGAAACGTATCCCTACTGATGAAGCTAAGGGGATCTTGAATAGAATCCTAGAAGCTGAGATGGATAATGCCCTCCATGATAAAACCTACGAAGCCGAAGTAGACACTCTGCCAAATTTTTCATCTACTTTAGCTATCCCAGGTTCTGAGCCACAAAAGGAAGAAATTCTACCATCTGATTTCATGCTAGACATAGAATCCGATCTCTTTGCCGATTTTGGAAACATTTCAAACTACCATTCTATAGACAAACCCCAAAATGGCCAATTTAGCATTTGTTTACCAAGTGAACGTCAATTGAGAGAGCTTATCTCGGTTATGAGTAGCGAATGGTTAGAGGAGTCAGAGCTTTCCTCTGAAGTAATCCGAGTGGACACACCCTCTATAACTATACGCTGTGCTTATAATTCTGATCAATTTAACGCTCTCTATAATCCTGTTGTGGGGATCAATATTATGTCCAAAGCTTTTGCACTTAATTTATTTGGGAAACTTGTTTTAACCCCCACAACAAAGGTCATAAAGGAATCTTCGGGACGATTAGTCCCCAGTCTTGGAATTATTAATGTCCTACCCTTTATGGTAGAAGGCTCCATGGTTCATTTGAACTTTTATATCTTTGATATATGGGGTTTCGACCTACTGATTGGACAACCTTTTAGAAGACTCCTTTATGAAGATCAAACTGGAAAGCTCCACATTTCCTTGGGAAAGGATTTTAAACTTCCAATTACAATAACTCACTCCTTGAATAATAAGACCGAGCCATATCTTTTGCCTGATCCTATGGAGGAGGTAAAGGCTGCATCTCTAGAACTTTTAGATGATCCAGACTTAGAAGAGGAAGCCCCCTTCTTCACTGAAGAAGAGGCCGAACCTTCTGAACCTGAACCCTTAGATGAGTTTGCAGAAACACCTAGACCCCCCATATAACTCAAAACTTTACCAACCGGTCTTACCTATGCTTTCCTAAACAATAATCCAGAGTTTCCTGTGATCGTTAGTAATAAACTCACTCAGGAGCAAACTCTGCGATTAATGACCATTCTTGAAAAACACCACTCTGTTTTTGGCTACTCACTTCAAGATCTCACAGGAATCAGTCCTATGATTTGTACCCATCGTATTCCGACAGATCCTTCTATTACACCCTCTCGAGAGCCTCAACGTAGACTTAACAACGCGATGAGAGAGGTAGTTAAAAAAGAAGTTATAAAGTTGCTGCATGCAGGGATTATATATCCTGTGCCGCATAGTGAGTGGGTAAGCCCTGTTCAAGTTGTGCCTAAAAAGGGAGGCATGACTGTTGTTACTAATGATAAGAATGAGCTAATTCCGCAACGCACCGTCACTGGGTGGCGGATGTGTATAGACTATAGAAAACTTAATAAAGCCACGAAAAAGGATCATTTTCCTTTGCCTTTTATAGATGAGATGTTAGAGCGGTTAGCGAACCATTCGTTCTTCTGTTTCTTAGATGGATATTCAGGGTACCACCAGATCCCTATCCATCCTAATGATCAAAGCAAAACCACTTTTACATGCCCATATGGAACGTATGCTTATCGTAGAATGTCTTTTGGGCTATGTAATGCACCAGCTTCTTTTCAAAGATGCATGATGTCTATATTTTCTGATATGATTGAAGAGATTATGGAAGTTTTCATGGATGATTTTTCTGTTTATGGAAAAACTTTTGATAATTGTCTTGAAAACTTAGACAAGGTTTTGCAAAGATGTGAAGAAAAGCACTTAATCCTTAATTGGGAAAAATGTCATTTTATGGTTAGAGAAGGAATAGTGCTAGGACACCTAGTGTCTGAAAGAGGTATTGAGGTAGATAGAGCTAAAATTGAAGTAATTGAACAACTACCTCCACCTATGAATATAAAAGGAATTCGAAGTTTTCTTGGCCATGCTGGTTTTTATCGCAGATTTATAAAAGACTTTTCATTTATTGTGAGACCACTTACTCTTTTGCTAGCCAAGGATGCTCCTTTCGAATTTGATGATGCATGTCTAAATTCTTTCAATTTATTAAAGCAAGCACTCATTTCTGCACCAATCATTCAACCCCCTGATTGGTCGTTGCCTTTTGAAATTATGTGTGATGCTAGTGATTATGCTGTGGGGGCAGTTTTGGGACAAACTAAAGATAAAAAGCATCATGCAATTGCTTATGCAAGTAAAACTTTGACAGGAGCTCAACTTAATTATGCAACCACTGAAAAAGAGCTTCTGGCTGTTGTTTTTGCCATTGATAAATTTAGATCTTATTTAGTTGGAGCTAAGATAATTGTTTACACTGATCATGCTGCACTAAAATATTTGCTCACTAAGAAAGATGCTAAACCTCGCCTAATTAGATGGATCTTGTTACTCCAAGAATTTGACTTAGAAATAAAAGATAAAAAGGGAGTAGAAAATTCTGTTGCTGATCACTTGTCTAGAATGTACTTTAAGAATTCATAGGAACCCCCCATTAATGACTCACTCCGGGACGACATGCTTTACGGGATTAACAGATCTGACCCCTGGTATGCAGATATTGTTAATTTTATGGTTTCAGGTTATGTACCACCCGGAGCAAACAAGAAGAAGCTTATTCAGGAAAGTCGTTCACATATATGGGATGAGCCATATCTCTTCCGAGTATGCGCTGATGGCCTACTTAGAAGATGTGTGACCACTGAGGAAGGATTGAAGATCATCGACAGATGTCACTCATCACCATACGGAGGACACTATGGAGCATTCCGTACACATTCAAAGATCTGGCAATGTGGATTCTACTGGCCTACGATGTACGATGACACGAAGCAATATATCAGAAGATGTGAGCCATGTCAAAGGCACGGAAACATAAATACAAGGGATGCCATGCCACTCACCAACAACCTTCAGATTGAACTCTTTGATGTCTGGGGAATAGACTACATGGGTCCATTTCCCCCATCAAAGAAGTGTGAGTTCATCTTGGTGGCGGTTGATTACGTCTCCAAGTGGGTAGAGGCACTACCTTGCAAGCATGCCGACAATATCAGTTCGAAGAGGATGTTTGAGGAAATCATATTTCCAAGATTTGGAGTCCCCAGGATAGTGATAAGTGATGGAGGATCACACTTCATTGACAAGCGCTTCGAGCACTATCTATCAAGACATGGAATCCGTCACAACGTCGCTACTCCCTATCATCCTCAGACAAGTGGCCAAGCAGAGACTTCTAACAAGCAAATCAAGAACATTCTTCAGAAGACGGTGAACGAGATGGGAACGGCATGGAAGGACAAGTTACCCGATGCACTCTGGGCTTACCGGACAGCATACAAGACCCCAATTGGAATGTCTCCATACCAATTGGTATACGGAAAGACCTGTCACCTACCTGTTGAACTTGAGTTCAAGGCACACTGGGCCATAAAAAGATGGAATATGGACCTAGATATCGCCGGAAAACATAGAAGAATGCAATTATCGGAGTTAGAAGAATGGCGGGAGAAAGCATATCACAATTCAAAGATCTACAAAGAAAGAGTCAAGAGATGGCATGACAAGAGGATCAAGAAGAAGGAGTTCTCACCCGGAGATAAGGTATTACTTTTTAATTCCAGGGTGAAGCTTTTCGGGCATGGAAAGCTCCGGAGCAAATGGGAAGGACCATACAAGGTAATTCATTCATCATCCCACGGAGCTATCACACTTCAAAATGACGAAGGTACGTTATTCAAGGTAAATGGTCAACGTCTTAAATTATTTTTAGAGCCCAATAAAGAATTAGAAGAAATAGACGTGATCAATTTTTACCTTCCAATTAAAAATTAAAGCCCGACGCTTTTAATTTGACGTTTTTGGGCCAAGTATATATTTTTCGGGATAAAAACACGGTGAGAAACACGCTCGAGAAAGCAGGCTTGTAGAGGAGCCGGACACAGGGCGGGCGCCCTGAGGATGAGGGCGGGTGCCCTGCCCCTGTCTCCCCTCGGCCCCAGACTTCTCCCACGCTATAACCTCGCCCGTTGCTATCTGGAAAATTCCATCCTCGGTTTGTTTCGCAAACATGACGGCGGGAAGAGTCCCGACCATGCACGAGAGCAGTTTTTACCCCCTATATAAACAGACCCCCAACGTCAGCTTTTAGCACCAATTCATTCAAGCCTTCTCTCCTTCCTCAAATTAGATCTTGCTTAGTTCCTAGCTGCTCCAATGGCCGAGAAGTTCCACGTCGATTGGGAAGTCGTCCCCTACGACCTCAACAAGAAGCCCAAGGAGGACCTTCAACCATAACACTACGATCCTAAAGCTACGGGATGACCTTGCCGACGCCAACAAGAGGATCGATAAAGCATAGTCTTAGGAGGCGTGAGCGCCGCTGAGCTATCTAGATTAGATCTTGGGGCTATATATGTCTTAGTTATTATTAGATTCGATTAGGTTCGCTTATAATCAGTTTAGATCTATTATATTCGGTTATTATTATTATTCGGTTGTAATAAATGCCTCAAGATTAATAAAGATTATTATTAGTATGTCTTGTGTGTCTCTACTTTACTTTTGTGCAAGAAAGCAGAAAACAAGTATGGGGGAGATTCCCTGACATGTCACACACACTTCGATCGCACCACTCCATGAACCAGGTACACACTCTGCACACTTTTATTACACACTTACACACTCACCTTAGTTTGTGCAGAATTTTATCTCTCTAAACATGATAAATTAAAAAGGATAAAAATGCTTATAATCATGATCAATCTCACTCTGTGATATTTCCTGGAAACCTGCAATTATTAAAATTATTTCAAAACCCTGTGTTGCTAAAAGTCATTGTGGAATAAGAGATGGTAAGGGTATGAGTACCTTATTCTTAGTATCTTTATTGCTTGGAGAATTTGTTTTAAAAATCTCAAAATTATAGCTACCATCCTCATGTTTTATATGACTGCTAAACATGAAAATATTAATTAAAGCTATCTGCTTTGTATTGAGTTTGTTCAAAACAAGTTAGACCCTTGTTGAGAGATTTATCATACTCCTAAGATCAAGACATTTTTATTCAGAAAGATTCACTCTTCCGAAGTATTATTACGTTAGAGGCATGGGCTATGCAAAATTATGAATATATCGAGGAAATAAAAAGGAGCAAGTGCTCGATAACCTCGTGGAAAAAAATGGACAAGTGTCCGGCAGTAGAATTAGGGGTACCTCGGTATCCATCCAAAATGAAAAAAAATGAGATATGTTAAAAATATGATGGAAAGAAAATGATAGCCCATGGTCCCTCTAATAAGCAGTATACCAGTAAGAGTGACAAGTTTTTAATTTTCAAAGTCTTTGATCTAAAGAGTATGGTATTCTTCTCCTCGGATCCGGTTTTGACCATACAATAAATGCAAGGTATGTATGCTTAAAGAATTATTTTTGCAAAATCAAAACAGCCTCAGAGAGAAATATAAAAGATAATGAGTGACTCTGAGAGCACCTATGAGGATAAAGGTATGTTAAGTTTTTCTTTTCAAAAATATGTAAAAACTCCAAGTGATAGGGATTAAGAAGAAGAAAGGCTCTTTACTCTGACCATATATTTCCCTGACTATAAGTGCACAGTGGATTTTTACAACACCCTGCAGGTATGAAAGAATGTTTCAACCCCAGATGTTTTATTAACCAACCTTTTCTCGAGGACGAGTAAAAGCCTAAGTATGGGGGTGTTTGTTGACGGTTCTTAAGTATCAATTATAACCATCAAATAAATAAAGAAAAGGACCTATATGCAAGCAACACCTAGAATTAGGGTTTGATCTAACAGAATTCCACGAGTTTTGCTGTTTATCTATTTCTGCAGGGGGTTATCAGGAAATACGGAAGAAAGGCCCACATGTCGGATTAATGACGGGATATTAACCGAACACGTAATTATCTTACATCTAGAAGATTCCAGAAGCCACGGGAACGAACGGGAGCCGTAACGGGCCAGGACACAGGGCGCCCGCCCTGTGCCCTAGGGCGCCCGCCCTGCCCCCGGGACCAATCAGGTCGAGTCTCGCGGATTATGCTCCACCGCCTTTGAGGATCAAGGAAAACCGTAGGATGAAGGTCGGTTTGATCCGACGGTCCAGATTCATCCAAAAGGGCTATATAAGCAAGGCCCCTGACCCCTGGTGGAGAAGACCCCAATTCATTATTCAGTTGCATATCTCTAGTTAGGGTTTAGAGAGAGAGGTTCCCTCTAGGGTTCCCACCTCTTAGGGCTTAGCATCCAATGTGAAAGTAGAATTAGTTCTACTAGATTGAGAGAGATAGAGTGGAGGTGTAGATCGGAGGAAGCCGGCCTGTCGGTGTCTACTCCGAGGTTGTACCTGCGGGAGCAAGTTCTTCTAACCCGAGGCTTGTTCTCAGGATTCTTCAGTATTTCGACTTCTAAATTCTAGTAAGTTCTTTGTTTTATTGTTCTTTGGTTTATGAGTTTACTTTGATCTCTTCGCGTAGAGTTTAGAGTAATCATCTCTAGCGTAAACGTGGTGTTTAAGCTAGGATACTCATAGATATCCCCTCGTCTAGCCGGACCGTGGTAGTAGCGAGGAATGTGACAATTCTGAGTTACCTTTGTATTCCATATCCCGTTAGCAGGATCGATAGGGTTTATAGGTGCAGGTTGAACATCCTTTGTGGTGTCTAGATTCCGTAAACCTCCCCAATAGAACAGTAGATCATCCTTACCAAGGTTAGAAGAAGAGTGCGGTTGTAGTCTTCTCTATACATCACTCACATCGAATCATAGTGGTTGTAGCCTAAAGCTTAGTAGTAATAGATTTGGTTAGTCAGATGCACTCTTTCTCCTAAAGGTAAAAATATAAATACGATACCCAGGATAACATCTCGGGTGAAGTGCTCACCGATATCCGTGCACTTGCGGATCCTATTTCCTAATTGCGTTACCAAATATCAACATCTAGCAATTTTACAAGAAATAGCAAATAAATGCACCTAAATTAGATAGCTATATTTTTCTACAGAACATGCATTACATATATTTTTCACAGCAAGTACATCTCAAGAGTAGATCAACAAAATTGGAATCATATTTTTCTGATGCATATTCTATTTATTTTGCATTTTCCAAGAAAACAACATTTACAAGAATTAAATAAAGCCCTATATAAAAGTATCACAAAATTGTCATACAATATTTTTAAACTGTAGACCTAATCATAAGGAGCCTAGCAAAATTTTTTCAACCATTTTGGAGCAATATTTCTCAAGATATGAATTTCTAAAGCATTAAAACATTTCTGAAAAACATTTCTTAAATGCCCTTTTCAAAACAGCGCACTAAAACATTAGGTGCACCCTACTGCTTGACCCCAACTCCACATAGAGGGATAGACAAGCGGGGGCCGTGGGTGAACCGGCCCCACTGGTCAGCCGGACCCGAGGCGGGCTCGCCGTTGACCGGCGACAACTCGCCGCCGACGAGGAGTACGGCCACGCAGTCACCACCTACACGCTCTACGCGACGACCCACACTCGGTGAGCTAGAGAACGTAGCCATTGGCGGAGCGGAGCAAGCTCGGAGGCGGCCATGGCGGAGGCGGTGGCGTGGCTTGTTGTCGGGAGGGCTAACCTGGCCATGGCGAGGTGCGGGGAGGTGCGAGAGAGGTTCACGGGATCAAGACGGTGATGATGCGCGCAAGAGAAGGGAGGAAGAGGGGGTGAAAAGGGGGAGTCCATGGAGCGGGGCTCTCCGGTGAGCTCGGCCGGGGCTCCGGCGAGCGATTCCCGTGGATGGTGACCTTACCACGGCAAGCCAATGCGAGCACTGAATGCGCGAGGTGGACATGATGCTCGGAGCAAGATGGAGGCGCCGGCGGTGAGCTGTGGTGGCCGGAATGGCCAACTCCGGCGAGGCTCTTGTGAGGGCGGTGGCGGAGGCGAGCGCGTGCGCATGCTCTGCTGCTGCTGGCGTGGTGGGAGGAAATAGGGAGCAGGGGAGGTGGACACGCCCGCGGCGGTGTAGGCGAGTGCGGAGGGGCACGGGGGCCACCGGATGGCCAGGTACCGCCGTTGCCGGCGCATGGCGTCCACGCGGCGATGGGCCTCTGCCGTGGTCGGGGCGTTGTCGCGTGTGGCGCGCGGGAGGGGCAAGCGAGCACGCGAGGCGGGCCAGGCCGCTTCGGCCGTGGGCCGGAAAGTGGAGCGCGCGGCCCACTAAGGAAGAAATTTCATTTTGCAATTATTTTGTGAAGAACAGCAATATTTTTACATTTTTAAGCAACAAAAATCTATTTTCACAAGTTGGTCCAAAAATAAAAGTTGTTTAGAATTTTGAACTCTACAACTTTACTTAAAGGTTCATTTTAAAATTCCAACTAGATTTTAAAATAGAGATTTAAAGTTCATTTAAATCAAAATCTCATTTTTCCAGGTTATTTTTAAAAGCAAAATTCGAGAAAATTTTGAATACCAAACTTGCTCCAAATTACATGCTAAACATTTCTAAATTATTTGCACTACCAAAGAAACATATTTATTGACCTAACAAGCATAATCATGGCATAGTTTTATTTAAACAAACAAATGCCACATCCATGTTTCAGAGCTATGTTTCGTATATTTCAAACCAACGTTTCATTTATATATCATGATTATGAATGCAAGATGATGCTCATGCTCATGATTTGCAGTGCCTAATGTATGCTTAACACCAGAGATGTTACACTCGTGTGTCTGCCTTTTCGCCATCGCCTTGCCCTAAAAAGTTGGGGGGGAGGGGGGACGGCGTCATTTTCGTTTAGGCAACGCCGAGGTGCTGGCACCTGTGTCACTCGTGTGTCCGCCTTTTTGCCATCCCCTTGCCCTAAAAAGTGGGGGAGGGCAGACGGCGTCATTTTTGCTTAGGCAACGCTGAGGGGCTGGCACCCGAGTCACTCGTGTATCCGCCTTTTCGCCATCCCCTCGCCCTAAAAAGTTGAGGGGATGGCGCCATTTTCGCTTAGGCAACGCCGAGGGGCTGGCACTCAAGTCACTCGTGCATCCGCCTTTTCTCCATCCCCTGGCCCTAAAAAGTTGGGGGACAGCGCCATTTTCGCTGAGGCAATGCCGAGTGGCTGGCACCCGAGCTCCTCGTGCGTTCACGTTACAATTACCACCCTCACAATAGGGAACCGGAGGCATAGCGCCATTTCTGCCATAACCCACAGAGGCGAGGAGTGCTTTATCAGCAGGGAGGAACAGTATCATTTAGTAAGTACCACCGAGTACGCGGTATGATGCCACATTTAGTAAGCTACACCCACCTCAACCACCCTGTCTGCCTCACCTAACCGGAGTAAAAGCCCCGGCACCAGCATATGCCCTATAAAAGGGAACCCAAGTCTTGCGAGCGTCCAAGTCACAAGAACATAGTAAGCAGAGATGTCGGGAGGATCAAAAGCAGGAGGAAGTAGATCGAGAGCAGCGAATAAACAGAGTCAGGAGTTAAGAGTGGTAGACACCCCTCAACCTTTTTGCCCATGGAGCAAGAGGTTATACAAGCATAGGGCAGAGTTCTATGAGATTTCGATACTGCAAGAGACCACGTAAAAACAAAAGGACAGGCGGTCGGAGAGCCTCGAGTACTTGATGACTGCCGGGCACCAAGCCCCCGTGTCACCGAGCAAACTAGCAGTGACTGGCGACGAAAAGGGCAGGATGGGGATACCGCAAGAGAAAACGTAACATCCCCCAATCCGCCGAAGACACTGTTTGCAACTTCACGGCTCCGGCCATCTTTGACCAAGCAGTTGCAATGGTTCAAGACACGCAAAGCCACTGTAACTTGGTTTCAGTCATCCACAGCGCATCGGAAGGGCAAGGCACAGCTGCTCGCTTCTCAAGACCTAAAAGTACCGGCCTTTCGCCCTCGCGAAGGGATCACCAAAAGCACGCAAGATGTCGTGAGGCAAGAAGCAGTAAATCAGCAGCGAGGCCTCGCATGTCTGTCAATACACCCATTCGACAGCTCTCCGCGCCACACACATCACGTAAGACATTGTAATAAAAAGCAAGAAGTTTCCACAAGAAGAAATAAAAGAGCAAAGTTCTCGAAATAGCATCGATAGGCCATTTCATAGCGAAACAAAGCCTTTCGCATGTGCAAGCACCCGCGTCGCATTTGCACGACAAAAGTCACCAATCGAATACATGCCCCCTGCGGCCTTTGAAACTAACCTACACATTGATCTATCTATCGCCAGCATTAGGGCGGTAACAAAAATTGTAGCGCCGGTTTTCAATGTCCAACGGGAGATCTTCAGCCGGTTCTTCCTTAATTTCGCTCGGGCTGAAGGTTGGCTCCCCACGCGCACATCGAAGGCGTCGTCGAAGCCTTCAGCATTTTGTGAGCACAGTTGAGTCGAAAGTAGCAAAGAACTCTTTCAAAATTCGCTCTTTCTCGCGCATCCGGTCATATCGCATCAAGATAAAAGTCGATAACCGCGAATGCGGAAACTTCTATCGATGGCGCCTCCAGGAAGCGCCACCTATGAAGACGTCCCAGCACCTAATCATCAGCGGATGAAATTCAACTAGGTGAGCAGGCTCCGCGCCCTGCGCACAAGCATAGTTTAAATCATGAATATATCAAGTCTTACATCCCACACAAGCAGTCTTAACAACAAAGGTGTTTTCGTCCCACAAGCAAAGCGTCAACGGGTTCGAAAAGCTAATAGGACCTAAGCGTCTACCGTATCTTCAACGTTAGCGCGGGCCGCCCAAACAGCAGAGCTTTCGGCAGCCGGACTCGGTGAGGCAGCCGGAGAAGCATTGTCGCCATCAGCAGCAGCTTTCGCCGCCTCTCAGCGACGTTTCTCCGTCAGGAACTCCAGCACCATTTCCTTTATAGCCATTTTCTCTTCGGCGCTCTAACCAAAAAATCAAGACCATTAGTAATATCTCGATCAAAGTCACAAGGGCGAAGCAGCAAACTATTACTCAAGCGAAAAATAGCAATCACCGTACCTAGCCACGGCTGCAAGCCCCTTGCATAATCGCCATTTCATTGCCACCAGCATGCTAGAACTCTTCAAAGAATCTTTTACCAAGAGCCTTATAGCTTCCGCCGGGGTTCGCCAGTAATTGTTGGATTCCTTGATCTCCAAGCTAGGCAGATGAGTGCACCCGGCGTCAACCAGGCTGTGCCCTATCGCCTTAAAGGCAGTGATAGTGGCGAAGTCACCCCCCGAGCATCATATGGCTGTCCAGAGCGTCCATCTCGCCCTGGAGCCAAACCATGAATTCCTCCATGGTGCACTCCCGCGGGAACTCGGTGTCGGTGCCGGCACCACGCAGGCACTCGCGATAGCGACGCAATCCACCGGAAGCTTGAGAGGGACCTCGCTATATGGCTGTCCAGAGCGTCCATCTCGCCCTGGAGCCAAACCATGAATTCCTCCATGGTGCATTCCCGCGGGAACTCGGTGCACTACTGGAAAACCAAGATTTGCCGAGTGTTTTATATTTTGCCGAGTGTAAAAACGCGGACACTCAGCAACAACATCATTTGCCGAGTGTTAGAGTGGAAACACACGGCAAAAACCTCACACTCAGCAAAAAATTAGTTTGCCGAGTGTTAACACTCGGCAAACAAACACACACGGCAAACGTACCACTTTGCCGAGTGTCAACACTCGGCAAATAAAAACACACGGCAAACACTTCAATTTGCCGAGTGTTAACACTCGGCAAACGTATACACACGGCAAAGGTTTGGGGGTTAGCCGCCGTCAGCGGTTTGCCGAGTGTGGTCCGTTAGCACTCGGCAAAATGGCTAGTTTGCCGAGTGTCAACCAAAAACACTCGGCAAAGTGTCATGTTTGCCGAGTGTTTCTCTGGGACACTCGGCAAAATATTTTTTTTGCTTTTGGCTTCTAATTTTTTTTCTTTAGGTTTCCTACGTTACCTTGACCAACCTGCTGGAATTTGACACAATTTTAAGATAATTTGCTATATTTCTTTAGTTTATTTTTTCTTTGAATTTTTTTGGAAAATGTAAGTTTGAACTGTAATTGCACCGAATAATGATATTTCATGAATGCAAAAATGATATTCATGTAAATAACTGTTGTTTGAGGCCGTATCCAGGAAGAGACTCGAAATTTTGCACATCTTCTTCACGAAACATGACCACAAACTTGTGGACGAATAGTTTTAAAATTGTATAAAATCCAAACAATGTCCGAAATTCATGAAACTTGTCGACAAGTCATGATATCACATGTGGATGTGGTGATAAAATTTTGAGAAGATTTTGAGCATGTCATCATGTACACTGCTTAGAAACCCTCACATCTCCGCATGTGATATCATGGGAGCAAGTCTGACATGTTAGGGTTTGTAAGCAGTGTACATGACAACGTGCTCGAAATCTTCTCAAATTTTTATCACCGCATCCACATGTGATATTATGACTTGTAGACAAGTTTCATGAATTTCGGACTCCGTTTGGATTTTATACAATTTAAAAACTATTCATCCACAAGTTCATGGTCTAGTTTCGAGAAGAAGATGTGCGAAATTTCGAATCTCCTCCTGGATACGGCCTCAAACAACAGCCAGTTACATGAATATCATTTTCGCATTAATGAAATGTCATTATTCGATGCACTTGCAGTTCAAACTTACATTTTCTAAAAAAATAAATAAAAAGAAATAAACTAAAGAAATATAGCAAAATGTCTTAAAATTGTGTCAAATTCTAACATGTTGGTCAAGGTAACATAGGAAGCCTAAATAAAAAAATTGGAAGCCAAAAGCAAAAAAATAAAATATTTTGCTGAGTGTCCTAGAGAAACACTCGGCAAACAGTACACTTTGCCGAGTGTTTTTACTGGACACTCGGCAAAGTTGGCTTGTTTATATTTTGCCGAGTGCCAGAACCTAGACACTCGCCAAAGTGTAATTAAATATTTTTCTTATTTTTTTTAAAAAAATCGAAAACTTTGCCGAGTGCCAGATCTGGACACTAGGCAAAGTTTGAAATAGACAATATTTTTTGCTCTCGACATGACCCAACAAGCACTTGGTAGCAATTGTTTCTTTTTTTCTATATAATTTTAATAAAGCGGCACTATATGTTTCACAGAATACCATAGTTGGTGCATATATAATTTTTGGTGTGAAACTCAATTCGTGCAAAATATATTGCGTATATATGCATATATATTTTATATATTTATATATCTCTTCTTATATATGTATATAATTATTTGTATACATGACAGTTCGTTTTCTAAATAAAGATCTAATTAACAAAAAAGAAGAAAATAAAAAGAAAATGCCACACACACACAACACAACACACGCCAAACGCGCACACACACCACCAGACCCACACACACGCACGCACCACGCACGGGAGCAGCCTATGCCTTATCTCCTCCCGTGCGTACCTGTGGTCTCTGTCTGCGTCTTCTCTCTCACAGGCTCCCTCTCTCTCAACGCCGACGCCGCTTCCTGCGGCTCCTCCCATGCTGACCTCCCCTGCTCCCAGCTTCTCGACGTGTAGCACCGGCGTCCCCTCCTCTTCCACCCCGCGTCGCGCGCCCTCACAGTAGGCAAGTTGCCGTGCCCTAGTTGGATCTCCTGGCCATGCCGGCCGCCGCCGCCCATGGTCGGGGATGGATGGGCGCGCCGCCGGGCTTCCGTCCAGGCCGCAGCTGCGCGCCACACAGCCGCTGCTGGCCATGCCGCCGCTGAGCCACCCCCTGGCAAAGCTGTGACGGCCCCTTCCCCTCACTCAGATCCAGATTGGGCATGCATCGCCGTGGTGAGCTCCTTCCCCCGATGGTTTTGTGCCTATCTTGTTATGTGCTGCAAATTGGAGATCTAGGGTTAGTGTTGCCTCTCGGGTAATTTCTACGGTCGTGACTGCTGGGGGTAACGCAATTGGAGATCTAGGGTTAGTGTTGCCTCTCGGGTAATTTCTACGGTCGTGACTGCCGGGGGGTAACGCTCGTGTAGAAACTGCGTTGTTCTGCTTATGCCGTTGTTGTGCTTGTGCGTTCTGAAATTTCCGTGCGGAGCTTACGTAGTGTTGATAGCTTCAATAGTCGTGAAGTAGAGTTCGGTTAGTATGATGTGATACTGTTGTGTATGCAAATAAAATGAGATTATGTTGACATTGCTTGTGTTGACATTAGATTTCATCAGTGTTGACATTAGATTTCATCAGTGTTGACATTGCTTGTGCTCTCTGTCCAGTAGCAGCCTCTAAAAAGCTGGATTCCTGTCTTCGTAAGGATACTTGTTGGAGACAGCTAGGAATATGACTAGTCTTTATAAGGATGAAATGCTCTTTTATTTAGACGATAAGATGAAATGATCTGGTTATTTGTGTGTGATAATTGGTTGGTTCAATCATGTCAGGCTGGTAGCTGGTTAGTCTTGCTTCGATTAGAGAACATATTCTGCTATAAATTATAGAATAGATCAGAAATTATCTTGCTTTGAAGTTTCTATTTGGGACCATCTGTTAATAAAAGTGTTGGACCTTCAATTCGTTGTAACCTCCTGGTTTATGATTTGGGATGTAGAAGCTATTTTTTTGTTTCTCTTATGCAGACTGGATGGTAAGATGATGGTTTGATGTGGCTGGAGTTGTTGAAGCGCTCAGAAGGTCTGGACTAGTTGGACGACATTTGTTGATTTATAGATGTTGGTGAAATGATAGAATCTGCGAATATACTGTTGCCTTTTAATGGCTGATACTCTGCATGTCAAATTGTATATTGGCATGCTGTCTGGATACTGACCAGACAAACTTTCCAGTAAAAACAATGTTATTTGCTTTTTGCTTGATATTCTCTCTATTCACAGTTCCTAGGAAGCATGTAGGAGCACTTCATTTCTAGAGCTTCTGTTAAAATAGTTAAACTGTTGCAATATTTTCTACCTAAGAAAATGTTTCTGATGACTACCTGTTCTGTATTTTTACATGGGTTTTAGAATGTTGCACCATCAGGTCACATTGATTGATTTTCTATGGACAAGCTGCGTAATGAAAGGTTGGGATTTTGTATGTCACACTAGCAGCTCTGTGTCTGTGATGATCCCTATGCTCTGTACCTAGGAAAAAACTTGGGAAGAAAAATTCATGTCCATATTTTTTTTGGCTTATATAATCTCGGTGAAATTGTTAGGACAGATGGTTAATGGTTAATAACCTCTGTTAATTTGTTTGAAAAGCAGCATGTTCTATTTCTTTGTACTAAAACTTTATCACGCTGCTCATAATTGGTTTGTAAGATGCTTCCTAAATCTACTTAACTTATGAGATAATTAGCAATATTCTTTTCTGTTATGATTCTCTTGAATTTAGTACTGATATGTACTGATATTATTTGAGAAAAAGATAGAAGATGTGTGAGTATGACTAATTGGTGATAACATGTTGTTTGATGCTTGCAGGACCGTAGGTAGTTGTGTTGGCTGCTAGCTGGTAATAAAACACTCAATGTATAGTAAGGTAAAGACTTTTTAAGAAATCTCCAACTTGTGTACATGTACCTTGTAATGAGGTGGCCTTGTACTATATAATGAGGTGGCCTTTTACTGTATGGTCTGTAGTAGTCACCAATAGAAAACAATACCTTTTCTTTCAGTTCCACACATTTTATTCACACTCATGGTATTACAATTAAACTGAAATGCTCTGTGCTCTCTCATGTTGACTGGCTGCACCTGTTATATGTTCTTTACTATTGGTGTTGAATGTGATATATCTTGCTGATCTCTCATGTACTTTGTGGCTTGACTGGTACTAATCTAAGATGAGTAGATAGCTTCTAGTGTCAACTTATGTGAATATTTGCCATACATGTTTGTCCTTCTCATTGTAAAGAAACAATGTTTAATTTCTATTAATTTCATAACTGTAGTAACTTCTCATACTGAATGGTACGTAAGAAAATTAAAACCTGCATAGTTTTAGACAACTCCTTGTGAGTTAGGAGTTGCAGTTAACCATAGCAACGGATGTACTGTACCCATACTAAATTAGCATCTCGAATATTTTTTGTACACTGACTTAACATCAACATGAGCAGTGTTGCATCTGTTGTCACAACTACAAATAAGGTGTGAATGATGCATCCACCTTTCAATCGGCTGCGGCATCGAATCACGTTGGTGGGTCATCGGCATCACAGTTTGGAGGGTCTCCGGTATCACAAGTTGCGCCAAATCAGCTCGAAGGGTCACCGGCATCACAAATTGCGCCAAATTGACTAGGAGGGTCGCCGGCATCAAATCTCGGGCCTCCTCACCCCCTATAATCGCCGTGAGCAGCTTACTGTGAACTTCAGTTAAGATATTTGGTTGCAGACTTGTCAACTTGTGAACTTGTGACATATTTGGACTTTTGGTTATGAACATGTCATATATGTGAACATGTGTGTTTGTGGCATATTTGAACTTGTGAGCTTGTTGTGATTGTGATTTATGACTCCTATGATAAATTTGTGGTGATTTAATACGATATATATTATATTTGTGCATTGTGTCGCAAAAGAAACAAACAAAAAAAATACAGATTTTGGTCAGTTTGCCGAGTGTCAATTCCTTGACACTCGGCAAAATGACCACACGGGGCATGCCTGGGAACACACTTTGCCGAGTGTCAAAGAGCTGACACTCGACAAAGTATGCACAGTTTGCCGAGTGTCAGCTCTCTGACACTCGGCAAAGCGTGCATAGTTTGCCGAGTGTCATATGTTTGACACTCGGCAAAGTTTACATAGTTTGTCGTGGCAAACTATGTAAACTTTGCCGAGTGTCAAACATATGACACTCGGCAAACTATGCACGCTTTGCCGAGTGTCGAACGGTTGACACTCGGCAAAGTGACCGTTAGGATTTTATCCGCTAGCGTCTTCCTTTGCCGTGTGACGTCTTTGACACTCGGCAAACGCTTTGCCGAGTGTCCGACGTTTGACACTCGGCAAAGCGTGCTTTGCCGACCAAGCTTTTGCCGAGTCCAGTTTGCCGAGTGCGACACTCGGCAAAGCGTTTGCCGAGTGTTTTTGACGCTTTGCCGAGTGTTCGCACTCGGTAAACTGCTCGAATCCAGTAGTGGTGTCGGTGCCGGCACCACGCAGGCACTCGCGATAGCGCTCCATCACATTCCGGGAGCGAGAATAAAGGCGGTCAGCTCATTCTCATGCTCCTCTCTCTCCTTGTCGAGTTCCCTCCTAGTTTTAGCCGAGGCCTTATCGGCCTCTTTCCGGACGGCCCGCTCCTCCTCCAGCTTCTTCTCTAGGGCAGAGACTTCTTTCTCGAGCTCCTTAATGCAACGGTCCCTCTCAAGCTTCCGGTGGATTGCGTCGCTCTGGCGATAAAGACTGCTGCTCAGCACCATAGCCTGTAACCAACAAAGATAAGACAATCGGCTTCGTCAGCAAAGAACAAAACCCAAGGAAAAATAATGCAAAGAAGGCAAAAAGCACCCACACCGGCCAGATGAAAGGACGCAGCCTCTGCCAACGCAGAATCCTCGACCTATAAGAGGTCTTGCTCCATCTCGGGGGCCGCCAGAGCCTTTTGACAATGTTCGGCACTTCGGCAAACCTTGCAGCGCCGGAATTCTTGCTGGGCAGTATTCCAACTGGCAAAAATCAAAGCCGCAGGCCAAGTTCGCCTCCGAGGCCGCACCTAAAGAACGAGCAATTCGATAAGACTCCTCCCTCGCGGGGTCTGTCTTGCCCAACGAACTCAACCCCGAGTAGAAACGGGGCTCACCATAGTCTCCCTCCTTGGCACCCAAAATCAAAGGGCCATGACCCAAAAGCAAGCCTTTCGCCAAGCTAGGAGTTAGCCGAGCTGCCTCGTGATAAAAGCGGCTCTTACCTGTCTCAGGCCCTCGAATGTCAGAGCGTTTCGTCAGTTCAACCTCCTTCTCGCGCCCTTCCTGGTTAGTCCCCTTCGTCTTCTGCGCTTGAGAGGACACATGTTTTCGCTTCTTCGAGCCATCGTCCCGCGGGGCAGGCCTCTTCGGCACAGCCTTCGGAAAGGCCGGCATCTCCATCAAAGAAACATCATTCTCGTCAAAGACGGAAGACGTCACGGCAGCAGGCCTCTTCGGTGCCATCCGACCAGACGTCGAGGTACCCTGCAAGAAAATCATGGACGAAAAAGAAACGTGGTTAGAAAAAATAAAGACACCGCAAATACCAATAAAAAAATCCATTCAAACAGCAAAAGCCTCTGACATAAAAAGAAGCAACGCCCGAAGCCTCACTTACCCCTTTCGTATCAACCGCAACACTATCACGTAAGATCCGAACCACCAAGGGTAATTTCTGGCTCTTCTTTGAAGGCCTTGCCATCTCACGGCCTATTTGCACGTCACCAGGCTCGGAAGCCCTGCACTTCTTGGCAACATGCCGTTGCCCTTTCGACTTGGCAGGTCCTTTGTCTTTCACCGGGGCAGGTTTCTTCGCTTTCACCCTCTCAGCAGCTTCATCCTTTTGTTCGGCTAGGGCAGGACGATCATCATCATACTCGACCCCCATCAAGTCGAACACTCGGTTAATGCGTCTTCGAGGGCCCAAACTGGTAATTTTAGCCTCCTCCTCCTTATCCAAGTATGGGCCGCAGACCCTGATAGCCTTCCACTCGACAAATTCGACGAAATCCTTGTCGGTGGGAAAGTGGTCGGGTCGTTCTATATCAAGGGTTGGGCCGTGATAATCGCCGCGTTGAACCATGTCCCGAAAGCAAGTATAGGTTTTCAGCGGTCTTCGCTCCAAGGCTACCCATTCCTCAATCAGATCTCGGCTTATCTGGAACCGAGATGTCAATGCGAAAGCATCCCCGCTACGAGCCTCCTCTTCTGTAGTCTTCGAGAAGGTCGGAAGTCGGTTGCCTTTCCATTCGGCAAGGGTAGAAATGAGAGGAGATGCACGCTCCCACCCATTCGCTTTGGCCTCCTGCACATCGCCATCGGAGTCGGAGCAGACGCGGTGATAAAACCAGTACTTGGTCCACTGGGGCCACTTGTTCCGATACGTTCGCACAATAGTAATAGTGCCGCGGGTCTTTTTCGGGATGAAATTGAAGGCCCCGAACTCAAGCGGCAGCTTCATCCCAACAATGGGATCCCAGATCTCGCCCCTTCGACGCCGCGTTTCATAAAACCGTATAAAGGTATCAGCATTTGGCACGTGGCCCAGCATCTTCATCGCCATAGCGAAAACGCTCAAGTGGGCGAAAGCATTGGGGTCAATTGATGCAGCTGGATTTCGAATCGTCGCAACACTTCGCTGATGAAACCCTCTAGAGGGAAATCCAGGCCCGAGATGAAGTAGTCACAAAACACCACGTCCTCATAGGGTCTCGGTTGTGGTATCACCTCATCGCCAGGAGGGCGAAAGGAGCTAGCAGTTATAATTGCAAACGGCGCGGCGGCGGGCAGCCCGTCCCGCGTCCGCAAGCGCCGCATCGTCGTTCGCGGGCCTCTGCGGCGGCCCGTTTTCAGCCGCGTACGCATGGGGCGTCTGTCGCGGCGGCCGCAATCCCGTTTGTCGCTGGTGCCTTGCATGCATGGAAACGAGAATAGTGACCGGTTGTGTACGTGTGTCTTCATTTTCTTATTTACTTCACAAATTTTTTTATGATCCATATGTTAGCTAAAAAATATACGTAAATTACACAAAATACTATATATCATTAGGAATATGTGATTGATTTTTTTATATATTTTTTCACCATTCATGAGTTATCATAAAAACATGCAAGTTAGCATTTGTCAGCATACAGATGAAAATCATAAGCTGACTGCTGCTGTCACAGCCACGCCGTAAGCTCTGAACAAGAAGTCTGAGCTGGCTGCTGCCGTTGACTGCTGAACAAGAGCATACTGCATTAAATTACAAGTTCTGAACAAGAAATCAAAAGAAGAAAAAGAAAAATTGAGTTGTTGCTGCTGACTGCAGTATAATTCAGTGCTCTTAAGTCTTGATCTAAAAGGGAAATTCCTGAATAATTCTAAGGCAATAAGGCAAACTGCTGCTTACTCCTTAATTATATGCTGCTGCTGACTGCAGTATAGTTCCAAATATTTCAGAGAGTGATACAATAAGGCAAGGGAAATATAAATAAGAGGCATTTGCAACCTTGCAGTGTCATCACAAACTGAAAAATAAAAATAAAAAAGGTGACTGCCCTCCATATCATCACAATTTTGTAATAGATTCATCAATGATATTAAACTCAACATATTGTCTATCAATGATCACTTCAGCTAGTGTGTCACTTTACACTACTGCAGCCTTGCAAGAGCTTGACATGGTTTGATATTTCCTGCCGCTAACCTGCAATAGTGCAATGTAGAGTAATAAGATTGAGGGAGAAGCATTCTTACAAAACTACCAAGAGAATGTTTCCATTCTACAACATGTAAATGATGTGCCATACGATAATTAGTGAAAATAAAGGTCCAAATAAAAATGCAAGCTACCAACTGGTCTTTAGATCTAGACAATGAAATTGACAGCAAACAATGTAACAACCATGCTTACATACTATGAATTAAATTATAATAATGTAAATGTTGACTGAATGTAGTACGGATGCTGACTGAATGTTGACTAAATGTAAAAAGAATTCCTACCAAACAGGGGAAACAAGGAGAGCAACCAATCAAAAGGATCCCAGGTTAACTACAGTCATTGATATGTGATCATATGGACTGAATTGCAAATATACTAGGCACTGTTGCAGCATAGTATTGAGCCAATTGCTCGCTAATCTGCATGCAGCATCCTTGCAACTGTATGCAGTCTTAGTTTGGAGACTACAGTCATAAAGCAAATTCATTATTAAAAAAAAGTTCATCTCATAAAGCAAATTCATCTGCAAATTTATACCTGAGTTCTAGATCTCATCATCCTCTTCATCTCCTGTAATACATCCAGCTATGTCATCATGGGTAGTAGAATCTAAAACAACCGAAACAAATTATAGTAAACATGTTAGCACACAAAGTTATTCAATTATATTATAGTAAACATGTTAGGACACAAAAGAATACGTAATCTACCTCGAAGCCAGTCTTGAAGACACACAAGTGCTTCTACAGTATCACTAGACAACCTGCTTCTATACTCATTTATAATCTTTTCTCCACCAGAAAAGGCTGACTCTGATGCCACTGTAGATGCAGGAATGGCCAATATATCTCTCGCCATACGTGCAAGTATTGGATACGTGGCAGAGGACATTTTCCAGTACTGTAGAATGTCAAATTCTATATCTATAGGGACTGTTTCCTCTTCCAAATACTTGTCAAGTTCACTCACTCTTTTTCTCTGAATTAAGTTCTGATGTTGGCCCCAGTCTGCCCATGGATTACTTTTGCCAAAATTTGGCTCATCTTCGGCTACTGGCTTTGCGTACTCAGGGACCAAGTGACCCCATTGCGAGAAATATTCATCATACAGATTTTTAAATGTCTCTTGTACTTGGGGGAAGTAGGTGGAGGATGAATAATCTCCAAAACCCTGCCCAAGACGGAACTGCAGGAAGCCCAACTTAAATCTAGGATCCAAAACAACTGGCACACAGATTTGCAAAAATGAGAGATCCCAATATTTTTGGAGTTTCTTCCTCATCTCATGTACCATAATGCGAACCATAACATCTTCATTTGATAACTCTTTTTCTAGTAACAATTTTATCTCCCAAATCTGATGGAAATAAATACTTGATGTTGGGTACTTGTAACCTGAGAGAATTTCAGTAGCACTAGAGAATGTCCCTAGAATATTGCAAAGCTTTTTTGCCATACTCCATTCCTCAATTAGTGGCTGATGTGTATATTGAGAGTCCTCTTGGGTCAACGCTTCAAAAGCTCTTTTATACTCCTCAGCACAATTAAGCATGTGGTAAGTTGAATTCCATCGAATGACAACATCTAGCGGTGGCCTTTTCTTAATAGATATCCCTACCTCTGCAATCATCTTTTCAAATCTTTGTTTACGTGCTTGAGAGCTTTTCACATACTTGACACTATCTCTGATATTTTTTATAGCATCACTCATTTCTTTCAAACCCTCTTGTACTATCAAATTCAAGACATGGGCAGCACACCGGCAATGAAATAAATTTCCTTGACTTAGAAGCAAATGCTTGGCTACTAGGTTTTCTTTCAAACACTTCACACAGGAATCATTATTTGAAGCATTGTCTAATGTGATTGAAAAGATTCTATGTTCTAGATTCCACTCATTCAAAGTCTTCAGCATTGCTTTAAAAATGTTAATACCATCATGAGGTGTCTCGACGAGGGCAAACTTGATGATTTTTTTGTGGATTACCCAACCATCGGTGATGAAATGGCAAGTGACACATAGATACCCTAATGTTTGCTTGGAGGTCCACAGGTCTGCAGTTAAAGAAACCCTAGAAGATACTCCATTCAAAAAAATTTGTAGCTTTTCCTTCCCATATTCATATGTGTCGACACAATTTGACTTGATTGTGGTTCTAGAAACATGCTTAAACCATGGATTCAAACTAGACACAAAGGATCTAAACTTTGGATACTCAACAAGGCTAAAAGGTAATGAATGCACAACAATCAACTTCACCAATTCTCGTCGGGATATTTCTAGATCAAATTTCCAATCTTCAGGCAAAGGCAAGTTTTCAGAATTCATTTGATCCAACATCTGATTCATTCTAGTTTTACCCTCACAAGTACGCATATGTCTAAGGCAAGCACTTGTACCAACATCACGGTTTACCTTGAATAACTTATGGCAGTGTAAGCACCGAGCTTCAGCCACAGTTTCACCGTCATATATTGCCTCAAAATCTTCCCATATCTCAGATGTAAGTTTGCGCCTTTTAATCCGACGTGGAGATCCTAATAGTTGACATGGAAAACATATTATTAGATAACAGTAACTACAACAGATGCAGTAGTAATAAAAACACTAATTAGAAGCATAAAAAGCAATACCAAAAGAGTTCATCAGCACTTACCATGACCAAGATTGTTTCTTTTTTTCTCTAAAGCAGATGTTGGGGGTTGTGGTGTGGAGTTTGCCAATGTCGTAGATGGAGACATCAGCCTTGGGGATACCCTTTGGGATGATAGCATCATCCTTATCCCTGTTGATCTTGCTGGAATGAGTGGCGACATTGGCCCTGCCGGTGACTTCAACCGTTTTGCTGGTTGTTCTTTTCGCTGTTTCACTCCGGATTCCTTCCGCTTAGCTGATGATGAGGAAACTTTCTGCATCACAAGAGAACAAAATGTGAACTGCAGAACACAAATAGCTATTACAGGACTGAAACTCAGAGAACACAAATAGCTATTACAGAACACATCAGTACAAATGACAGCACTGTTATTTCAACCAACTGCAAAATAAATAGAGACCCAACAAGACAGCATAAGCTAGTGTTTTAATTGCAGAACGGCATCCAATAAGAAAAAACTTCATATCAGAACTCACCTTTCTTGCCGATATAGTGGTGGTGGTGGTGCCACCAGGTGTTGATTCCATTGCATCTGCAGCAGGCTCGTCGGCTCGTGATGAACTAGGAACAGTAGCAGCAGGAGGAGGAGCCTCAGAGCTGAAGCTAAAAATAATTCCAGAGTGTTCCGGATGCAGGTGAGGTACAACCGCAGCGTATTGGCCTGCAAGAAGAGACGCTCATTAGCATTTTGTACTGTATTGTATCAGCCAATAACCATGGTACAGACTGGTGGTGGCAGGAGCAATTTGTTTTTGGCTAGACATTCTAATTTTTTTTTGCTACTCAATATGTTGTTTATTACTACATTCAGGTTGCTAGTTGTATATTACTAGATTCAGATTACTAGTTAAGTAGTTATTGTTTTATTACAACATTCAATTGCTAGTATATCACTAGATTTAGATTACTAGTTATTGCGAATCAAGAAGATTGCTAGTATATCACTAGATTCAGATTACTAGTTATCGCTCCCGGACGATGACGACGCGATGCCATGGGATAGCCTGTGGAGGCTGGTGGACAGGGACGGATGCGGGGACGTAGCCGGCTAGTACATACGTGTGCGTGTGTATGCCAGTGTAAAGAAAAAAGAAAGTGGAAGAGGAGGTTCTTCGGGTTTCAGCTGCTGCAAGGCAAGGATACTGCTAGTGGTAGTAGAGACATGCTAATTTTCCTATGAGAAAGAAAATAACAACTGCTGAGTGCCTAACTCCACTTGACAAAATTGCATCGAGAAGGTCAATGTGTCATATGCACCTTGTCAGGACATCTTGACAGAATCTGCATTCTTAGTGAGTTACATTAGCTTACACTGACAGTCCGTATACTAACAGCTGAACAGCACCTGCAGGCACGAACTGCAAGTTCAGGTTCTATTCTATATCTAGAATCGAATCTAATAGGATTGGATACACATCGCATTTTTTGGATAGATTTATAGGCTAGCTAACGTTTGTTCTTGTTCATTCAGAGGGAACTGACGAAGATACAATGGATCTTGCTAGTTGTGAACACAATGGATCTTGCTAACAACTGTTCTTCACAACAATCTGCAAGGAAGGGCTGGGCTTACCTGCTGGGTGCTCATCACTGGCGAAGGGCCCAACGGCGCCGGGGCGTAGGGCAGCCGCGGCAGGAGGCGATGGCGGAGTCACCCGTGGCGATGGCCGTTTTGCTGGTTGTCCTTTTAGCTGTTTCACTCCGGATTCCTTTCGCTTAGCTGATGATGATGAAACTTTCTGCATCGGATGGGAACAAAAATGTGACATACAATTTTCTCCGGAACAAAAACGGAAAGCAAGCTGCTGATGCTGCACCAAGTGAACTGCTAATGAAGTGAACTGCAAAACACAATAGGACTGAAACTCAAAAACTAGTTGAATTGCTACTATTGTCTTTCAGCTGAAGAAACGAAACTTAGTCCAACAGCAGTGGCTAGTACAGAACCACATAACTACATCTGACTCCTTCAGAAAAATAACTAGAAGCAAAACAATCGAACAGTACTCTACACTAGGTCGATGAAATCTGAAGGGTACAGATAATCCGAACTAAGCAAATGAGAACTAGAGCAAGCTAATTTCAGCCAACACTGTATGAACTAGTGTTCTAATTGCAGTTCGGCATCCAACAAGAAAAACTTCCTACCCCATTGTTGTAGACATTGGCACTGGCGCCCGCGTACCCCTAGTCAGTGCCGACGGAGATAGAGATGTGATCTTCAGCGCCCTCAGGAGGAGGCAAGCGAGACGACTGCCCTGCCATGGCCCGCGATTGGGAGGTCATGGGATCCGGGCTGTAGGTGACCGCCCGTGGCGACGGCCGTGGCAGGGGATGAGCCGGCCTTGGAAGCGGCAGCTGAGTAGCCTGTGGCAGCGGCGGCGGCGCCCTTGGATGCATCGCGGGACGAGCTGGCCGTGGAGATTGCGACGGCGACTGAGTTTCCCGTGGCGGCGGCGGCGCCCGCATCGCCCATGACGGGTTGGAGCGGCGCCCGCTGGGCTTTGTGCTTCTGCCGCGTATACCCGCTTTGCATATGCGGGCTCTCGTACGGGTTAGTTCAGGCTCGCGGCGCGGTCTGGCCCAGCGGGCCGACGGCGTGGCCCGCGCCGTTTGCAATCGTACTAGCAGTCAAGGGCCGCAGATAGTCCTTGTTCACATACTCCTGGATTAAATTATGAGTGACCTTGGACCGCCCAAGATAAAACGAGCAATTTGTAGGCAGCACAATGGCGGGAGTCTCCTCAGAATCAACAACAGAAACATGCTCTGATTGGCCAGAGACAAATGGGCGTGACGGCTCATTCTCCTCATTGCCCTTTTGCCCAGTCGATCCACCCTCTCGGCAGTTTCTTTCCTCGTTGAGCGATTGTCGACTTCACGGGTAGGTGAATCTTGACATTTTCGCTGAACACGGGAGCTAGTAGAACTTTTGCTGCCGCTCAATGACTCAGAAGGTGAGGAAGCGGATGAAGAGCTCTCTACCGAAGGCGCCATCTAAAGTGGTGACGAAATTAACAAAGAGAAAAACAGAAAAGAAAGAAAAGACACGCGCACGCCAAACATAAATGGCGAAAGAAAAAATCAAGAGTTAAAAATAACATACCTGGAGCGAAAGCATAAGACGAAGCAGGCGAGGCAGCTCATATGGAAGGCAAGCGCTTGTCGAGGCGAAAGGGCGGAAGAAACCGGGCTCTGAGGAGGAGGCAAAGGGCAGCACGGCTCCTCCACTATGATAGGGGGTACTTATAGGTGCCCCTCAGGAGCTCCGAACCATTGCAGGCGCAAATCCCCAAAAGGCACAATTTTCGAAACAAGGCCAACAGCCGTGGGCGACGCGACGGTTCGCCTGAAAAAATGAATGAATGAAAAAAATGAAAATGATGACAATATTAAAATATACATAAACGTTACCGAAGATCAGAACCGTGGCATAGAGTCGCGAAAAGATAGTGCGCACCAAAGAGGGACCGCGCTCCTTTTCACACCTCAAGAGGACGGCGTAGGAGCCTGAGAAGGGAAGATGTGCCACTGCAGCCATTGCCAAAGTCATATGGCGGCAGTGAGGGGCTACTGTTGGGCTACGCCCCTCAGCTTTCGCACCCCCTTCTGGCGAAAGGGGGATTCGTACAGCGGTCGGCGCCTTTCGTGTCCCATTGAGGGTGAAAGGGAGCGTTTGGTCGTCGCATGTGCTTTCGCACGACGCAAGAGCAGGTAGCTGAAAAAGTGCTCTTGGCCATCGAGCGAAAACACAGGGTCGGTTGAGCTTTTTCACAGGGCAATTTTCTTTGGCATTGCAGGAACTCTCCGCCAAGGAGGGGGCGGTACATGACTTGAGTGGCTACAGCTGGCTGACGGGACCACCGGCCTGTGGTGAGGGTGGTTGGAACCCGAGGAAGGTGAAGACGGAGAAGACCGGATTACCCTCGGCGAATAGGAATATTCCCCCGGATCGGGGCAATTGTGTCCATGTAAAGTGCTACGAAGGTGTATAAATAGTGCCCCTGTGGGGGTTGTAAGAGAGGGAGAGGAACCCTAATTCCAGTTGATGAAATCAAATCGGGTCACTTGCAGTGGCCTTTCGCCAGTTTGTTCTTTCAGGTTTCGATACTTGTTCGGGTGACAACTAGGGGTTCTAAGGTCACGGCCTAGAACAACAAGCAAGTACATGACCTTAGGGGGAAAACTAATTCTGACTAATACTTGTTTGAGCAGTCTACCTATGTATGTTATGGGCTTATATTTTCTGCCAAAGGGCCTTCATTCAAAGATGGATACAATCAGATCTAGATTCTTTTGGAGAGGGGCAGATGACATCTTCAAATATCATATGGCAAAATGGGTGTCAGTGTGTAAGCCCAAAATCCATGGTGGATTAGGGATTATAAACACTGAAATCATGAACCAGTGTCTCCTAACCAAATGGATTTGGAAAATTGAAGCTGGATCAGAGGAGCTGTGGTGTAAAGTGCTAAGAGCCAAGTATATGCATTCAGGCAATTTCTTTTGCTCTAACCAAAAAGGGACATCTCAGTTTTGGAAAGGCCTGCACAAAGTAAAACATTTATTCAATGGGGTGCAGAATACAAGGTTTGTAGAGGGGATAAAATCAGATTTTGGCATGATTCGTGGGTTGGGAACATGCCAAAATCCAGTTTGCATCTTTGTATGAGATCAACGAAAATCAGCAAGATTTGGTGTGTGACATTTGGGATGGAGATGAGTGAGACTTAACCTTTAGAAGGAATCTGCAAGGAACTTGGATTGAGGAATGAACAGCGTTACAGCTGTGGCAGAACCACCCGAATCGTATGGCCCACATATGCCTACCATTGTCCATCAGACCTCTGATAACAGCATATGAGATCCAAACAACTCTGGAAGTCTGTCGGGTGTCCCGAATCATCCACTTTATTCTTTTGAACCAGATCCATTACAGAAGACATTACAGAATTACAATAGTTGATACAATTAATAATATTATCTTAGAGATGAGCAGCGAAAGTCTTACAACCATAGATTACAAGGGAGTATTCAATATTCACAACATAAAACTTTAGCCAATTCTAGGCATAAGGATAGCTTAACTAATTCTATCAAAATCACACAAGGGAGATTCACCCTGCCCAAGGGCTCACAGGAACTCTTCTACTGCTGGCTCCCACCCTGCAACAGGGGTTTAACAAACCCTGAGTACAAAACTACTCAACAAGACTTAACCGACGAAAAGGAAAGACTTCAAGGATATGCAGGATAAAAGAAATCAAGGTGAGTCTATAGTAAGATCAAGAATATGTTTGCTGAAAACTGCACTAAGGTTGATCTTTACTTTCAGTGTTTTATGCTTTAATTTAATATTAACTAACCTCTCTATTGCACCTATTCTAATTCCAACCACTTTATTATATTCATCACAAAATGATCTCACAACTAAAGTTCTAGTTGATTAACTACGATGCAGCACAGTTGATCGAGTCTTCTTCACCGAGAAGCAGCGGTGATTCGAATCGGTTTGGCTCAGCTGGGGTTTTCTTACCACACGACATATGCAGTTTCTGGTCTTGAAACTATATATATCAACCCTCACTTGGATCCTCCTAAACGGGAACTGGTCCAGCGCTACCCGAGAGCACAGTACCCACTTCACTGCGCCGTTCGTTCGTTACGGATTCATAGGACCGTGTTACACGGTACTCTCGCCATCTCTCCACTCCCAGTGCGCGGTTATCATTTTCCATAAAGGAATGCCCAAATGGTGGGCTTACCGGAGTATGTGGCCAGTACTACAAGTCACAATCACACACAACTCTACAACGATTGGTCCTTGATCGACACAGGCGGGGTCACTACGTCCAGACTCAAAATGGGCGCAAACCAAGATTCTGTCCGGTCTAGATTTATAAAACATGATCATTCTCATACATCAGGTATTTACCCTAGTTGAGTTTCATAACTTACTTTCCAAAAATATAACTAAGTAAGACTAAGCATTTTATTCAATTAGCATACTTAATAAAGGTTACCAAAGGTGGGTAAACCAATAGCCATGCATTTAGGTATACATACAACTCCTAAATACTTAAATGCAACAGGCATAAGACTTAAGTGAATAACATTTAAAAAACTCAAGGAATGAGTTTATGCTCCGGGGCTTGCCTTCGATGTCGAGGTTGTCATATTCTCTAGAAAACCACAATAGATAACCACAGCGATAAATAGAATTCCACTTCGGGACTTACTTCAATGGAATTCCACTCGTGATAACTAAACGTAAATAAATATGCATGCTTTAGGATGATGGAATGCCAAGCATATAACAAGATACTTAACAACATGATTAACTTGAGTACAACTTTCCTTCATGAAATAATTAAGTTATTTATTCATTAAACAATATTAAAGATCAAGATTAAACAAAGGATTATAACCTAATTACCATTTTAATTATTTGCCAAGGACAAATATTGTTTTGATGTCCCAAGGTCAGCAAACAATTCAAAAAGTCACCCAACAATATTAAATGACTTATAAATACTTTTTGGGTATATTTTATTAGTCCATAAAAGGCATAGAAATTAAGTACACAACTTATACACATCAAAACCAAGTCAAACTTTTTGAGTGAGTTGATTTTAGCATAAACAGCAAATATACCAAAATTCACAATTTTTTGGATAATTATCTTATCCTACAAAATTTATGGAAGTCACATTTATTAGTTAAAACATGTAATTTTAAATCATAGCAAAACTATTGGAAACACCTATTTCATATTTTTCTATGGTTAAGCATAAGATAGAAAGCATACATATGTTATTTCATAATTTTATCATGTCTAATTATTTAGTTATTACTTTTTGAAAGTCATCACTTAATTAGTATTTTGGAAAATAGAAAAGGAGAACAGGTCTCCCTTTCCTCTCCTCACTGGGCCGGCCCAACAGACCAAGGCCCAACCTCCTCTCTCTCAAAGCAGCTCGACCGAGCAGGCCTAAAGGCCCGATGGCCCAGCATCGGCTCTGACCGAGCCCCGCCGGCGGTGGTCACCGGAAACCCACCGGCAGCGAGCCTCCAGGCGGTACTCCCTTCCCTACCTCGCTCTTCTCTCTCTCCCGCGTCCTCTGGCATACCTCTTTCCTCCGGTGGCTGATGAAGATGAGCACAAAGACGATGGCGGCGGGTCGGCTACTCCAGCGAGACGGCTCCGGCGGAAGACGACCTCTCTGGTGGTGGCAACAAGTTCTACACATCCTTCTCTACTTCCGAACCCAATCCTAGAACTAATTGAAGAAGACAAGGACGACACTGAGCTCCGCCCCATGAATGGCGGCTCGATGGACAGGAACACGGCGGCATGGCCGCGACTCGATCAAAAGAGCACGATAAAGGTTAAATTGGTCGAGGGGCTCCATCAGGAACTCACCAAGACTTCAAGGCACCGACCGATCGAACGAGGGAGACATAGAAACTCCTACGGCGATGTTGAGGTCACGGCGGTGCTCTGTTCCAGGGATGGCGACAGCCACCAGGCGCGTCTGCTCGGGCGCTGAGGAAAAGAGAGAGAGCATGAGGAATACGGGCACCGGGAGATGCTAGAACATGAGAGTTGAAGTGGAGCGGTGCCAGAGGGAGCTGGCCATGTGAGAGGGCTCACGGCTGCGCGTCGGAGACCCGAGGAAGACGATGACGGCGCTAAAGCAATTCCAAAGGGAAGAGGTGGTGCAAGCGGGTAAATAGAGGCGCCAGAGGGTGACGAGCTCAGGTGCAAGGTGAATTGGAGAGGGAGGGATTGACGACGACGAATTTTGCGATGAACCGAGGCGGGTTGCTCGTCGACGGTGAGAAGAGGAGGAGGGAGAGTCAACCGGTTCCAGCAGATAAGGGCGCGGGCGATGGTTCTCGTTGTCCAGCTCGCGTTTGTGAGGTGGCAGCGAAGCTGCTGCGTGCCGTGGCCGAGCCAAGCGGTGGCCGAGCCAAGCGGTGAGCGGTGGCGGCGTCCCGGTGAAGCAGCCAAGCAGAGAGGTGAGTCACCCCTGCAACATTGATGTTGCAACTGTTTCACAATCCTGTTTCAGACTCTTCTTCCCATCTTTTCTCCAATTTCTGAGCATTTTCATGAGAAACTCTAAATACCAAAGTTGTTTCAAATCACCCAAACTCCAACTTTGTTTCAAGACTTGGATCCAAAAGGTGAACAGATTAGGAGATCTGAGGAAGGCAGTGATGAAACAACATGTTTCAAAGGATGAAACAGAGAGCTGAAACATTATGTTTCACCAAGTTTTAAAAGTATTTAGTAATTCACTTAACATGTGATACTTAGGTATATAAATATAATTATATAAAGCACTCACATTACAAAAGCAATGCAATAAAAGTAAATTTATTTTAGTGAATGATTAACATAGGATTAATGCAACATAAACTTACCACGTATGATGCTTTATGCTTAAGATGATGACATGCTCCACTTTTAGTAGTAGCTTAACACCAAGGTGTTACAACAACAGATTTTAGAGAGGGTTCAATTTGACTCTACTAAGGAAGATTCTGTAAAATGGGTGCTTGATAGATCAAGTCAATACACGACCAAATCCTCATACTACTTAATAACTCGTGGGGGGCTTAGAGATCAGTTATGCACTATGATTTGGAAGAGCAAAATTCCTCTGAAGATCAAAGTTTTTCTTTGGCAAATGTTCCATGACAAATTACAGGCTGCGGTCGCACTGAAAAAGAGAGGCTGGCAGGGGAGCCCCCTTTGTTGCGTCTGCAGCAAACCTGAAACTGTTAACCACATATTTTTTGAGTGTTACTTTTCACAATACTTGTGGTGTTGTATTAGAGATGCTTTTGGGTGGCAGGATTTTCCGACCTCAAAACATAATTTTTTTGTATGATTGGATGCCAAGGAGGCTGGGAGTCCCTCGGAGACTCGTGTTATTCTTCTTTGTAGGATTAACCTGGGCAATATGGAAGAATAGAAACAAGATGGCTACAGAAAGTTTTTTCTTCCAACCGTGATGTGGTACTTTACAACACGATCACTTTTCTCTGTAGATGTGGAGAGATCTTATGAAGGACGCCGACAAGATACATTTGTCTAAGATGGTGGAGGGCCTAGAGACCTGGATTAGCAAGCGAGATCGTCTTCAAACTTTTTAATTCAGATGTTGCTATCCTGTAATAGTGTTATGTCTTTGTCTAGGCCTTTAAGTAGTTTGGCATGGATGCTATCTGTTTTGTCTTTTCACATTATCATAAACTGGAAACACCAGTGTGTAAAACTCTTATTGCTTTCTTAAAAGCAGAGTTAATCTCCTTTCAAAAAAAATATTTCTAGGGACGTACAGGTCCAAATGATTTCTAGTGGTCTCTGAAAATCGTTTATGGACCTGTTTGGTTCCGCGACAGCTCACCACAGCTTGGACGCTGCGTTCATGATTTTTGAGTGCGCAGTTCATTTTTCCGCGTTTCACGTCGTGCAGTCGTCCAACGCGGGGCCAACGCAGACCGTTCGGCTGGATTTTTCCGTGTTCTCTGCTCAAACGCGTCGCCGACGTGGAACCAGACAGGCCCAATGTAATAGTGTTGCTTTCCACACTAAGTTGCTAGCCAAAGATCTTCTCACCCTCTCTGCTTTCAAACGTTCATGACAGCCTGAGTTTTCACGTTAGTACGTTTTATACGCTCTGAAATCTGGATCGAATCCAGTACGGCACTAGCGCATCTCGATGTGCCGTAGGAGGCCGCGGTCCGCGGTCGCTGTCCTCATCGAGGGCCAACGCAAGGGACAAGGTCAGGCTGTCTCTCCATTTTCTGCGCTGTGTCGTTTTCATTGTTATACAGTGGGCTGTCCCTGTTGAGACGGCGATTTCTTCCCTGTCCGGGTAGGAAAGATACAAGGGCTGAGCCAGCTGATGATGCCATCCAGGCTCGCAATTTTCTTACCCTCCAATCACGTACATTTCCCTCCCAAGACGAGCCAAACCCTGTTAATAATCAACGAGCAAGTACTATAAAAATAATTGCAGTTACTGTACACGGCTGCTTGGTCCATCCATTTAATTACGTACTTAGATTCCTCAAAAAGAAAAAGACGGTAGGCGACGAAAACTATGGTAACTGTTCTCTAATAACAACTTTTATTAGGCAAGTACATTGGTGCCATCTAATAGGTTGTCTCATAAATTGCCATGTAATCTTAAGACGATCTAACAGACAACCTTTACAGTAGGTTGTCTTTTAAGTTGTCTCGTAGTAATATATGATTTCTAAAATTATGCATCACCAACCTTCACATCGTATTTATTGGACTTTTCTTGAAATAATGAATGGATACATCACGTCTGTATGCAGACTTATTTTAGATGCGAGGAGGGATCTGAGGCCAGGGGCGGATTTGGTGGCTACCAAAGCCTGTAAAAAACTTGTCACAGACATGCATCACGAGGCACGCATCCAGGCCATCATAACCTACTATGGGTCGAAACTTGGAGAGAAGGTCAGCAAAGAAGAAGCAAGAAAGATGACGCTGACCCGGGACCAGTACCTTGAGGTAGATAAAGAACATTAATATTGATTCGTTTTGAGATTAAGTTGGTTTAATTTGATCTTTTTATATGTCAAATACTTGATGATGTGTAGATGTGTCCCTAGTGGTGCTTCTCGTATCCCGAGTGCTAGGCGATGATCGTGGACAAGTGGTTCACGTCCGGGTGGGCCGAGACGCACGATGCTGCTTGGGAGCGGCGTTTGCAGATGCAAGGTCCAACACACCATCAAGGCAACCGCAGCCTCGTCGAATACAAACAATTATGGGTACGCGGATTCATTTATCTATTCTGACGTTCAATTCTGCTTGATTTCTAATTATCTTGCTGTCTTTCTCGCAGTCAGAGGCACATGGTGGCCAGCAATGCTCCGACTTCCAGGCATGGTGTATGTCCCACAAGGGCAAGGCGACATCCGGCGTCTTCTACAACTTGGAGGACCCGCCCGAGGTGTACACCAACCCGAGTGTCTACACCCCCATCAGTGAGTACACGTCGGCGGCAAGGTCGGTCCATGGGCCAAAGTACGACCCGAGCACCGAGGACTTTGATGCAGAGATCGTCATGAGGGTGGGAGGAGGCAAGAAGCATGGGTGGTACTGGCTTGGCAACGACATCATCGACTCGACCTCTACTCCCTCTCTCTCCCAGATCCGAGCATGGAGCACGAGGGCAAGCCCGGCCATACGGCCACGGCCGAGCGCTTCACAGCAGTGGGTCGATGCACTCGAGGTTATTCCTGTTTTACTCGTCGTACATTGATCTTTATACACCTTAATTAGCTTTGCATTACTAAAATATTGGAGTGAAATATTGCAGGCCTAGCTACAAGAAGAAGCAAGACAATGTCAGGACTTGGCAGCCCAGCTACAATCCAAGCAGGCCGCGCGAGAGGCCCAGGTGCAGAGGATGGCGGAAATGATGCAGTTCATGCAGACTCTTGGGCAACATACGGGCCTAGCTGTGTCACCTGGGTTGTTCACTCCACCTCCGACTCCTCCTGCAGTTGCAGCTACTCCTGTGAGTTTTCGCTTGTGCTTTGCTTGTATGACCTAGATTAGCTATCCAAGTAATCTTGTCTAACGCATGTAATCTCTTCTCCTTTGTGTAGCCTCAGTTGGAGGGTTCAAATAATCTAGCTCATGCGCCTCCGACTGATCCAGCTTTTCCTTCACCAGGCACTCAGTTTCCACCTTGGTGATGAGTAGCATTAGTTGTATTTGCATTTGTTGTTCACTTGGTGATGGATTTCTGATATACTTGTCATGCGCAAGTGGTATATTTGGATAACTGTGATATATGTGATGGATGTTTGGATGGATGTATGTGATATATATTGTGATGGATGTGATATATATATATATATATGTGTGTGATAATTTGCGTTTGTCGTGATGGAATGTAAAAAATGAATAAAAAACTGTTTTTGGTCACTTTGCCGAGTGCAACACTCGGCAAAGGCCCTCTTTGCCGAGTGCAATGGTCACTGCACTCGCCCATTTTCCTAGCTTTGCCAAGTGCCATGGTGGCATTCGGCAAAGAATTTAAAAAATAATAAAATAAAAACTTTGCCGAGTGCCACGACAAAGGCACTCGGCAAAGAATTTTTTTAAGAAAATAAAAAACTTTGCCGAGTGCTACCCAGCCGGCACTTGGCAAAGAAATTTTAAAAAATAAAAAACTTTACCAAGTGCCAGCCGAGCGGCGCTCGGCAAAGAAATTTCAAAAAAAAAAATGAAAAATCTTTGCCGAGTGTTGACCGGATTGGCACTCGGCAAAGCCGCCGTCACCGTTTTTGGCGCCGTGAGGGCGCCTTTTCTTTGCCGAGTGCTGGCTCGGCACTCGGCAAAGCCTTTGCTGAGTGCCCGACAAATGGCCCTCAGCAAAGGCCGCTTTGCAGGCCAATTTTTCCCGAGTGGCCTTTGCTGAGTGCGGCATTCGGCAAAGCCTTTGCCGAGTGTATTTAGAGCTTTGCCGAGTGCCGCAGCGCCTGAATCCAGTAGTGTAACCCAAGTGCAATACCAGGTGTATGTCAATAGGAGCCTAACGCCAACTTTTGGTGTTATTACACAACTTGAATTGAAGTATCGTACGGGCTATAATTGAAGAGTATGAATAATTGATCCAGACTACAATACAAACTAGTGGGGCTAAACAGTAACGGGTATCCCTGTGGATAAACAGTAACATTAGTATGCGAAAACCTTTACGTGGGTACTGTAGCTGCTTCGCCAAAATAACATATATCTAACAATAAAAAATGTTATATGATGATCAACAAGACAGTCGTGCTGATAATGCATGTGTGGGGAACAAAAAATAAGATATACGAAGAATTGAACAATAGAGTTGCAATAATTGATGCTAGGAGGAGAATTACAAAATCTATGTCAAGGAGGTACAGCATTGATACTAAAAGGGTTATGGACACCCTGATAAATATAATGAATATAAGCTCATAGTAGAGGGAAGAGTATTTTGTGTGCTCTTTTCAAAAAGAATGGGATCACCGAACAAATAAAATTAGGAAAAGAGGGAGCGTGCACACCATAATGTTTAAATTAAGAGATAACAAGGAGTTATAATGAACTAAAGCGAATGATGGACAAACTAGTACTCATAGCTATACTGTTGAATGAGTTGGTCGATTAATCGGTCGTGGCCTTGTCCGTGCACCTGAGGTGGAGGCCAGGAGCTCTGCTTTAGGATGCCCGCATGCGAAAGGATAGCCCACAGCTGGGTCACAAACTCTCCTCCTTGCGCAAGGTACTTGGCATGGTGTTTCGCGGAGGTGGCATCCAAAGATTCCTGCGGCGCAACGCTGAGGATCAGCTTCACCCAGACGTTTTGGAGGATCACCCAAAGCTCGTAGCGGTCCTGTATCCTTTGGAGTAGGAGATGGCCCAGGTCCAGACCATCGCTCAAGGTGACTGTTAGCTCGGGAACGTTGACCCGCTCCCTCCGATGGTCCAAGGTGTCAATCCTGTCTTCGTTGGGCAGATGATCCCCCACGAGCCCTGTTACTTCATCCAGTACACAGCGGAAGATGTCCTTGGTGTGTCCGTCGGGGCATGGGAGCAGCTCCGGGCGGAACGCCACAAGGTAGGCACAGTACCTCGACAGTGTCCCGGCGACCTCGTAGCACGGGAGCCCCACAATCTGTGGCAGCTCGCCATCTCTTCGGAGCTTCATCTCGCAGTAGCTGGTCGCGATGTGCCACTTCAAGATGACCTGGACCTTGTGGGTATTTGGATCGCATCTTACCACCCCTCGCGGCAAGCCGTGATCCCGTCCCAGCGACGGCACGCCGGCCAGTGTCAGGGCTCCGTTGTTGTCGGTGGCCCGCAGGAGGCCGAGCGCGATGCTGGCCCGGAGACGGTGCGGCAGCCTCGCCGGGGCAGATTGCCGCGCGCAGTGGCTGTCCCAGTACCAGTCCCACGTCTGCTGGCGCAGGAATGTTGTGATGGCGCCACGAGCGGTGCGTCGGGTGGTTTCTCCGAGCAGGGAGTACTGGCCGACCCTGTTCTGCCAGTACACGTTGCAGCAGGCCAGCCTATACTTGTGTAGAAATGCCATCATCCGCCGGAAGCCATTCTGGCGGCCCTGGGTGTTGTGACTGCGGCACACGTACGACACCATCCACCTATCAGATCTGTAGTACAAGATGGCCTGCAGGAAGTCGAAGAGCAAGTGCAGCGACAGCAGCGCTATAAACTCGCTTGCCTCCAGGAAAAAGGCAGCAGCTGGTGGTGGTGACCGCCGGTCGTCTGGCCCCCCTGTCGCAAGGTAGTGGTACAGGGCCGGGCTCGCGACGTACATGAGGATCGCCTTGAGAGACGCGACGATGCAGTAGCAGACACGGTGCTCGCGGGACCAGAGGACGTAGCCGCCGTGGACGTGGTCGTGGAGGAAACCCAGCTCCACCTCAGCCACGCGGAAGACCCTCCTGTCCTCATCGCCATCGCCCGCCGGCTGCTGCGGCACCAGCAGCCCCTTGGTGACGAGCTCGCAGGTCTCTGGGAGGTCGGCTTCGTCGCAGGGGAGCCCGTGGTAGCGCCGGAATAGCAGCCGGAACAGGGCGAAGGAAAGGCACAGGTCCTTCCGCCGGCGCTGCTCCACCTCCACGACATAGCCGCCTGCCTCCTGATCCAGGTTCTTCAAGTAGATATCATGCACGGTTGTCAACGGATCCAGGGTGACCGCGTACCTGTAGCCCGCCAGGGTGGTGGCATTGTAGTAGTACTGTCCCGGATTCTGCCTGGCTTTCAGTCGCTTCATGTACTTGACCACTTCTTCCGAGTAGCGCTTGGAAGCGCTTGCCCAGGCGATGACGATCTTGCAGTAGGCGGACGCCAGCACCACGGCGACCACCAAGACATACGCCAGGGGCCCAGCCGCACCGTGGAGGCCAGCGCGGCGGACGGTGCTCACCGTCCGGAGACAGAACAGCACGATGTTGACGCCGGTCCAGAAGTGCAGCAGCCCGTTCTCCCGGTCGTAAGCCGCCAGGGAGTTGTTGAGCACGGTGAGGTACAGGATCCATACCGCAGCGCTGTGCTCCTTGGGCATCAAACCCAGGGCGACGGTGGCCACCAAGTTGGACAGGTTGTAGGACGCCTCCGCGCCCTTCCGCACGAACCAGCTGCTGCTCCAGCGGCAAATGTGCCCTAGGATGAGCTGAAAGTAGAGGAAGATCACGCCTAGCACAACTAACAAGTAGGCCAACTCCATCCTCTCACTGCCACCGGATCGGATTGTTGGAGAACCTATGAAAGGCTAGCTAGCGGCTGTGGTGGCTCGTGGCGATCGACGACGACCACGGCAATTGATGCCTGCTATGGACTTGGCTATAAATCATATCATATCGCACGGCAAAACCACCTTACGTTGACGGTTGACTTGACTAATTGGACACAGTCAGTCTACACACGGCCGGCCCTTCCAGCTACGCGTTCCGATCGAGAAAGGCCTTGAAGTAGACGTTTGCCTTGCATCAAATAAAAAAAAATAAAATAAAAGAAAATAATATACTAAGAAAACATGCATGCGTGTTTACGAAGAGGGGAGTGAACTTATCTATTATGCGAGTCAACGGGATGAAGAGTCATGACTACCACATAAGGATTAAGCGGATTCTTCCGGCGATGGTTCGAGGCTATGTCCTAGAGCATGTCTGGCTAGTGCTGGCAGAGTTGAGCTATTTCTTCCGCCAGCTTTATACCAAGGAGCTATCTCGGACCGTCATTGATGACTTGAAAAAAGTGGCACCAGTGTTGCTCTATAAGTTGGAGAAGATCTTTTCATCCGGCTTCTTCTTATCGATGCAGCATTTGATTGTGCACCTTCCATATGAGGCACGAATGGGGGGCCCGTGCAAGCCCGTTGGTGCTATCCAATCGAGAGATGTCTAAAGACTCTTCGCAAAAAATGTAGAAATAAAGCCAAAATTGAGGCTTTCATTGCAAAAGCATACATTCTAGAGGAGGTGTCAAACTTCACAGAAAAATACTACATTGAGAACCTTCCTAGCGTGCATAATCCACCCCTCGTTACAATACTGGCGAAAATGAATCGAACCTCCGCCTTTTCCAAGGGTAACTCGGAAGCGCAAGTGCATCGACCACTAAGCACTTGAGTATTGAAGAGTGGCGCAGTATCATGCTATATGTGTTGACCAACCTTATCGAGGTGCAGCCGTATGTGAGGTAAGTTCTCAACGAACTTGTTTCAATATGCCATCACTATTCTGCATCCAACCCCCTTGTTTCTCGTTGGTACAGAGAATTTCTTCGTGAATCCTGACATCAATCAAGGGATCCTACCCCGCAGAAAAATGATACCCTTCTTTCATAGGGTGCGGGACTAGGGAGGCCCGGTTTCATTTCTTGGTTTAAAAATAAGGTACCATCCAATTTAGCTCGTACTTAGTTCAACATTCCAAGTTGCTCGTACGTTTGAATAATATAACGATCTATCCTGCTTGAGCTTGCAGGCCCAAACCGATGCGTCTATAAGTGACGAGTTGAGACAGGTTGCAAACGGCTGTGCCTTAAGGGTCAGGTCATTTACCAGTTATGACGTGAATGGATATCGCCTTCACACAGCAAGCTACGAGCAGAGTCAGTCTAATCGAAAAACCACAAATAGCGGAGTTTTTACGCTCGACACTGATGGCCTCGACTATTATGGAAGAATTGAAGAAATATACGAATTTTCATTTTATGGTGCCAAACCTTTTAATCCTGTCATATTCAAATGCCATTGGTTTGATCCTCGTGTATCGAGACGGACCCCTAATCTTGGGCTAGTCACAATTCGATAGGATTTTGTCCATCTAGGAGACGATGTCTATATTGTGGCTCAACAGGCCACGCAGGTTTATTTTACGTCATACGTGTGCAAAACCAAAGGGCATCTTAAGGGTTGGGATATCGTGCATAAGGTCCTGCCACACAGTAAACTACCTGTCCCAAACATTGTTTTAAATAGCGGGTTAAGCCCCTTAGCGGCTGCCTCTCCCAAAGGCTAAGAAAGGCTATAGCGGGCTAAATAGCGGGCTAAGCCATTTAGCGGCTCAGCAAAAAATATGTCAAGCATTAGGTAATTTTACACATAATAAACATAGAAGATGAAGACATTACAAATACTAATTACCAACTAATATGGCAGAAGTCTGAGATTGTTTCAACTAATATGCCAGTAGCTGCTACAAGGCTTGGATGCCTTGTAAAACTAATATTCCAGTAGCTGTATATAGTGACACATGTGCAGATCGCAGTATCAGATGAGAAGACACCAGATCTAGCTGCCCTTACTAATGCCTGGACTAATCAACAGCAATAGTAGCGCAGTACAAAAAATCCTAAGTTGCCAAACAGGACCTAAGCAAATACAGGCATTCACAGCGTTAAAGTCTTGCTGATCAAAGCAAATCAGTGAAGTGTTAAAGCGGGAAAGGGAGAAGGAACTTCCCTGCCTGCTCTGGTTGGGACATGGTCGCCAGCTCGCTGCTCCCCAATCGAACCTGCTCGTCGCCCGCAGCCGCAGATCTAAGACGGCCGCTTGCAAGCTGCTTGCCGGCCAACAGCAGCAGCCGCTACCATGCCGCCGCAGCCGCGAGAACTTCTCTCGTCAAGAGTTGAGATCCTGAGAAGCCCGCCGCCGGCAGCAGCATCCGCTGGTCGAAGCAACTCCTCGCGTCGGGACCGCCGCCGCCGGTCGAAGCAACCGCCGCCGCCGTCGTAGTCTGAAGAAAACCTCGCGTCGAGACTCTCCAATGCAGTGTATTGACTGGTTTTTGGGCTGGCGTGTGATTTGGGCCGGACGGGGCTGAAAGCCCATGCTGAGTTTGCCCTGATAGCGGCGCTAAGATGCCTCCGTTTTAGCGCTCTTTAGCACGCTTTTAGCCGCTATTAGCGGCAAACTCCATTTAGCGCCAAAAGTGACATAGCTTAGCGGTGGAGCTTCCCAAACGCTAAATCCTGCTATAGCTGGGGCTAAATCCCGCTATTTAAAACTATGGTCCCAAACGATGAAGATTACAACTTCAACCCACACACGTATGACAGAGAGTTCTTTCAAGAAGAGGGGCTACAAGGAAGGTTTAAGATAGACTTAACCAAAGCGATCGGAATGGAACTAGACAATGAAAGGGTTAATGACGAGGACGCTGGAGATGAGGTGCAAAATGTGAAGGACTTAGAAATGCTTGAGCGATTACGTTTAGGCAATGACAATGAAGACAACATTCCTCCTTCGGATAGTGTTGATTATTTGGGCAATGACAATGTCGATAGTGATGACGAGACCTATGATCCAGCTAATCCCAATCATAAAGATTATTTCTAATACATGTAATACTATGTTTTTTTGTAATTATGTTTTGTTTATTTTGCATCTATTTCTAATTACATCTTGTTTCTTCTTTTTAATTGCAGGTGATTGAACAAAGATGGTGAGCCGAAGCGACCATCACAGGGCCGTGTCCTCGCTTTACCAAACACCACGCACTACAGATGCCGCTACAGGTGAGGGGCCATCGGATAGGAGGAGGAGCAGCGGCCGTAGGAGGCAGCCGCCGCCTCCTCCTACCACACGGCGTGAGGAGGACGAGGAGGAGGCAAGGCCCGGGGATGACGATGAGTTGGTTCGGCAGACGGATGAGGAGGAGGGGGCGCACGAGGGGGAGGGGGCACACGAGGACGGTACGGGTTCTGCTTCCTCTGGTTCGTCCAACGTCTACTTGCGAGGTCTGGCGAGCCTTCCTCCGGTTCCGCTTCCTCACCAACGCCCAGTGATTCGCCCCAAGAGACAAAAGTAAGTAACTTTAGATTTAATCACCACTGCTTCATATGATATGCTGAAAGTAGAGGAAGATCACGCCTAGCACAACTAACAAGTAGGCCAGCTCCATCCTCTCACTGCCACCGGATCGGATTGTTGGAGAACCTATGAAAGGCTAGCTAGCGGCTATGGTGGCTCGTGGCGATCGACGACGACCACGGTCAATAGATGCCTGCTATGGACTTGGCTATAAATCATATCATATCGCAGGGCAAAACCACCTTACGTTGACGGTTGACTTGACTAATTGGACACAGTCAGTCTACACACGGCCGGCCCTTCCAGCTACGCGTTCCGATCGAGAAAGGCCTTGAAGTAGACGTTTGCCTTGCATCAAATCAAAAAAATAAAATAAAATAAAATAATATACTAAGAAAACATGCATGCGTGTTTATTGCGACGGTGGTATCTCATTATCATGCACTATTTTGAAACGACTCTTGGGGCGGAGCTAGCCTTTGCCATCGGGGTCAAACGACCCCAATAAATTCCTACAAATCCTATAGAAAACTACTGTTGATCACTGCTCACCACTACTGTTAACCTCATTGTGTAACACGTAAGACCCCGTAGCAATGGTGGCTGGCTTCGCCCTGTTGTCCACTAGATTTTTGTCATGTAGTATGGATCTTATCTCTAAAGTTTAATTATCTGCTAAACTTCAGAGTACGCTAGCATATATATTTGTGTATTTTAATGAACTAATAATGGTATTTATACGTGGTCAACTAGACGTTAAGCAACACTTTAGGGACGTGGCTAACGCACGGCTGTGTGTGCGTTAGGCGCACCGCACAGTCATCATCAACCTCGCGTAGCCCCCTTCCCCTTCTTCCGCACGCCGCCCCTTCTTCATCCTTGCCGGCGTCTTCTTCTTCGTCCCCGGTGACCCTCACCCCTGCCACTGCCCCCTTTCACCACCGCGGAGCTCTGACCAAGCCCTAGCGCGCCTACGGCACCCGCACCCCCCCCTTGCCGGATCTCCCCCTCGCCAGAACTCCCCCGCCCAGCCGCCTCCATAGCCGCCAGGGCCCCTAACCGCCCAATCCCTCCCTTTCTAAGCTCGTCGGAGTTGGTGAAGATGAGAGGAGAGCTCACTGGAACCCTAACTCAGAGATCTAGGAGGACGAAGAGGAGGAGGCCTACCTCACCAGGGTCCGCCATGGCCGCCGCGGGTGGGGGCACGGGCACGGGTAGGAGGTCGCTGGGGAGGAACTCGCCGGTCGCTGGGGAGAGAGAGAGAGAGAGGAAGGGAGGGAGGGAAGTGGAAGTGGAAGAGAGCGGCGTGTGTCATGCGTCGGGTGTGCGGGCGAGTCGATAGAAATACGACCGGGCGTAATTAAGTCATTACCATAAAAAGGTTCAAATTTTGTACCAATTATAAAGAATCCTAGTTAAACTAAGCTCCAACTCAGTTTTAAACGTAACGTTCACATGCAAACCTATTTTTTATGTCTATCACCAACCCAAATGTAATAATAATAAGAGAAGATGACATCTCTTTTTTTTATTTTAATGCATGATATATTCTAACTTTTAGGATACCTTGTATTTTAGGATGGAAAAACTAGAGAGCTATAGTTGCATATTGATTAGTACTTCCTCCGTTTTAAACGATAAGTCGTTTTGACTTTTTTGACACATCGAATTTGATCTGTATCTACTAGGCATAACGTTGGTCTACATACATAACAAATTTGATGTGCCAAAAGAGTCAAGGTGACTTATAATTTGGAACGGAGGGAGTATTTAGGAATACTACTTAGGCCTCGTTGGCTCCAAGGGACTCCGGCTATTGTATGTGGCTACTGTGTTGCACTGTGCAACACTGTAGCTGGCAAAAAATGGCTCCCCCAACCCACAAAGCAACGTGAACCGAGGAGGAGCTGGAGCCATGACAGTGCCACTATAGTGATGATATAGTGACGGAACCCTCCAAACACGTCCTTTAATTAGGCCGAGCCCAATGCACCAGCGTGTACAGCTAGCCCGCAGAGACATGCAGGCTCGGATGCCATCTGGAAGAGAGAGGTACCGGGATAGCAGCTTCGCAATCTATCAGTGTGTCTCACGGAGAAGTCGACGGCCTCGTCAGAAAAAGCGATGGTTTCGCTAGAAAGGAGCCTCTAGAATGGTATTGGCTAAACACGTAATTTTGCTTGGTCGCTGGGTCCTCCTTAGATTTGCAGCATTCTTTACCGCAAGGTAGCTTTTCGGGGTGCACCAGTTTAAAAGGCTCCTCTGAAACCATTGATCAAGAAACCTGAACATAGAGGATAGGCACAATGGTTAGAAAAAGTATGCGTCTTTCTGCCATGCCGGAGCCCGCTGCTGCCTCTCATCCTTCTCCTTCTGGCCTCAAGAGGTTCCCTGGAGGTTCCCTTGAGGTGCATACGAGATCCATGTATGACATCCTCACCCGCTTGCTGTGTCCTTTCTTCTCCAAGCTTTTGAGATGGATGCATCGTATCCTCCTGCTGTGTTGTGTCTTGTCCATGTTTCTCTGGCTGTTCCAGCTCGGTTTCAACATTCAACACCTTGTGGTTTCCACGCGACCGTGGGAGCAACCAGTGAATCCGCAGGTGGATATGGTCAGGGTGACCGCCCTGGTGATCCAGTGTCTATTGCCTTCCATCTTCTGCCAGAAGCAACCCCGCCTAGTGTTTCTGTATCCTCTCTCCTCGGTGGTTCCGGTGCTGGTCATGCTCTTATTCTCTTGGGTGTTTCCGTGGCTGCTCCAGCTTTTCACGAGGCTGTGGGGGGACCAACCGGAGAATCCGCAGCTAGAAGTGGAGATCCTCGCCGCCTCCGTCGTGGTGCTCCAGTGGTTGCAGTTCATCTTCTGCCGCGAGCGCTTCCGGCGAAACCGCTTGCTGGTTCAGTGGGGCGCATGGGCAGCTTATTACGCGCCCCTACCTCTTGCGGCTTTCGCCGTCGGGGTGATGCTCAAGTTCCGGTGCCCTTACTGGCTGGTGGCCATCTTCTTTGCCGCCGGGCAGGCGGACTCTATGGCAGCCTATAGGCTCGACGACGATAGCCAAAAGGTGAGGCGCTTTGCCAAGCGGGCCTTGATGCTTGCCTATCTGATTCTTGCCTTGCTGCAACTGCAAGGAGAAGGAGGATCCGTCCCTTGCCGGCGGCGGCGCCCTATCGCGGAGATGTACTCCCTCGCTCTGGGTTTGTTTGTATTCTTGGTACATCTCAAAATTACAAGCATGGAGATGATCCCTTCCATTGATATCTGCATGGTTGCTGCTGAGGCCGTGAGACACCGGGCCAAGCCGACCATTCCTGCCCGCCGAGCTGTAGTCGCCGTGGGTTCACTCGAATCTCGTGGGACTGCCGTGTCGGGATGCACAACCTACCGAGATATACTGCACCTCAAGTACTCCTCGGAGTTGAAGGACGCCTGCTTATCTTCTGCCTCGTTCCTTCAGCTGCTGCAGCGCTACAGCGCATCTCAGTCTCAGGTGAAGGTGGTCGACTCTTCTTCAAGCGTGAATAACAACCCTGTCTCCAAAATCATGAGAGCAGATAAGAGCACCAAGGACGGCTATGCAAGAGCCTTCAAGATAGTTGAGGTGGAGCTGTCTTTCTTGTACGATTACTTCTTCTCTACTCATGGGTCACCTTCTCACACTTCCTACCGGCTTTACAACGACTACTCCATATCCAAGATTGGCTTCCTTTTCAGTATTCTCAGTTTGGTCTATCCCGCTGACGATGAGGAGGAGGCTGCAAAAGCAAAGCCAGAGCTCGGCGCCTCTGTTTATGCGGTATATGCTCTTATCCTGCTGGAACTGTGCCAGCTTGTTGTTTACCTGACATCAAATTGGCTTGTGGTATCCGTCATGTGTGACCGTGCTAAGAATTCATGGCACACATCACAGTTGCTGCGGATCCTCGGCACTCTGTTCAGAAGAGCAGGATCCCAACAACGTAGATGGCAAAACGAGCTTGGGCAGTATGTCCTCATTGAAAATTGTCACCGAACTTCTCTGAAGGAAAGGTTGTTGGGAAGTCTACTCGGTCTGCGTCAAAGAGGAACCCTGCTTGGTAGTCCTGTTGCACTGTCTGACGAAATGAAGAGATGGGTTCTTGATAAAGCTGCGGCAGATCCCAGTGGGTTCACATTCCCTATAGATGATAAGCTATCTTGGACGTGGAGACAGGACACCGAGGTCCGAACCATCCTGATATGGCACATCGCAACATGGTTTTGTGCCAAGACTGAAGAGGAGAGGGTTTCTCCTACAAGTGTTCGTGGACTACTTTCTTTACCGGAATATGGAGTTGCTGTAACGTTATCGAGCTACTGCGCTTACCTGGTGGCGTTTCGGCCAGAGTTGCTTCCCGGGCATCACACCATAGCAGCATCTGTCTTTGACGAAGCAATCACGGAGGCAGAGCTCTATCTTCGAGACCAAACATCACCCAGTGAGAGGTACACAAGGATGGCAACCTGGCAGGTACATGATCCATCATCCTACCAAAGGTTATGGATACCAGGCTCACTGGACCAAGGAATCCTTAAGTTGGGTGTCAGACTAGGTCGACAGCTGATAGGCATGGAGAGCAGCAGCAGCAGCAGTACTAGTTACAAATATTGGAAGACAATAGCCAACTTCTGGATCGAGATGCTACTGCACGTGGCTCAAGCAGACAATGTAACAGCTCACATTGAACATCTCGCAAAAGGCGGAGAGTTCGTTACTCATCTGTGGGCCTTGCTATCACATGCTGGTATCAAGCGGAACAGCGCCTTCGACATCAAGCAGACCAAGGATCATGGCGCTAAGAGTGGACAAGCGTACGAAAGTAAAGGAAAAGGACAAGCGTACGAAAGTAAAGGCAACCATACACCAATTTATCAAAGAGTTCAGAGCAAGGTTGCCGCCAGAAAGATAAGGTCTTGATGAATATGTACTTTTTTTTTAAGTTGTAACTAGTCTTGTGTGTTCTTAATCTATTGTCTCAAGTCATGAAATGTATTACCTTGTTTTCCACGTTGATGAAGCTTGCAATCCGGTTGTGACTTGTGAGGGATATATATCTGCTGAAACCAAATTAAAAGCTTTTACTGTTTTTTTAAGTCCGTGGCACCGTTTGTCTTGATGTAAAAAAATTTTTTGGAGTCTAGATGTAATTATTTTGTTTGTCATATGTTATAGAAAGAGGAATTGTACAATTTGCGCTCACCACTTTTCGGAATTTCGAAAGGTCCAGTTGGAACTAATTTGATCTACCTCAAATAAACAGATCATCAACCTATATATATATAAGCCACCTCTATTTACGATAATTTTATATACTAATTTACGACAATGTCAATATATATTTACGATAGTTGAATTACTATAATACATGGGGGTATTTACTATAACGTTATAGTAAATCACATAGTAATGAGTTACTATAATCTCATAAATTAGCATAGCAATTATCGTAAATCACATAATAAGTTATTTTGTAGCCAGCTGTAGGGTAATAGTTATATATATATATATATATATATATATATATATATATATATATATATATACACCAAATTGCTCCGAGGTATCTGACCACTATGAGGTTTGTTCGATTCGGTATCCGAACTCGCACGCTACCTATTGCAGAGACTACTGTTTCTTTTTGCAGGACAACAGGGTGTTTAGTTCTCATCCAAAAATTTTACACCCCATCCCATCGAATGTTTAGAGACATGCAAGGAGCATTAAATATAGATAAAAAATAACTAATTGCATAGTTTGCATGTATTTTACGAGACGAATCTTTTAAACCTAATTAGTCCATGATTGGACACTAACTACTATAGTTACACATGTGCTACAGTACCTTGAAAACTTTACAGCCCCTGAACTAAACACGCCCTTTGTTCACCCATAGTATCTAAGCATGCACTAAGATTACAGATAGAGGTGAGGAGGTGACAATGTCTATGGACCGCTACAGAATGAAAGGAAAGCTGACACTACTGGAAACGCATGCTTTACCGAGTGCTAGGGGCACTCGGCAAAGGCCATTTTGCCCTCGGCAAAGGCACTCGGCAAAGGGTACACGGCGCACGAAACGTTAACGGATGCTTTGCCGAGTGCCCCTCTACTGGGCGCTCGGCAAAGAATTTTTTTAAAAAAACTTTGCCGAGTGTCCCTCTGCATAGCACTCGGTAAAGAAAAAAAATTTAAAAATTCTTTGCCGAGTGCTCTCCACCCTGGCACTCGGCAAAGAAAATATTTTTTTAAAAAAAATTCTTTACCGAGTGTCGCTCTGCATGGCACTCGGCAAAGAAAAAAAATTTTGAAAAATTGTTTGCTGAGGGCCCACCATCGTGACACTCGGCAAAGAAAAAAAAATTTAAAAAAAATTCTTTGCCGAGTGCCCCTCTTCATGGCACTCGGCAAAGAAATTTTTTTTTGAAAATTTCTTTGCCGAGTGCCCCTCTACATGGCACTCGGCAAAGAAAAAGATTTTTTTAAAAAAATTCTTTGCCGAGTGCCCCACTACCGGCACTTGGCAAAGAAAAAAATTTATTTTTTTTAATTCTTTGCCGAGTGCCTTCTTCCTCGGCACTTGGCAAAGCTGGGAAACTGACCAAAATTGGCTTCGTTTTCCCAGCTTTGCCGAGTGTTTTTGGCATTGCACTCGGCAAACGCTGCCTTTGCCGAGTGTTGCATTCGGCAAAGTGACCATAACTGACCCATTTTTTTGAATTTTTACATTTCATCACGACAAAAATAATATATCACATATATATCACATCCATCACATATATCTCACATACATCACATGCATCACAATATATATCACATATATAACCATAAGTGCATCATGAGTCCAAATAGCTAACACAAGTCCACAAGTCCATCACAATTCCAAATAACTAACACAAGTGCATCACAAGTCCATCACCAAGTTAAAATAGCTAACACAAGTCCAAATCCACAAGTGAACAACCAAAGCAAAGACAACTACCGAGATCCCCAAGTTCCCCATTGAGACTGTGGTGCCATGAGCTGGATCATTCGAGGGCCCGGGAAGTGGATTATTCGAACCCGCCGATTGAGGCTGCACAAAGGAGAAGACACTGCATGTGTCAGAAAAGTAGTGTTGTGGTTCGACCCTAAGCATGAACATACAAACTTAAACAATCATACTAATACTTACAAGAGTAGCGTGTCTGAGAGGTAGAGGTGGCGGTGTAACGAATAGTGAAGCTGGCGGAGGTATACCCGTCTTTTGCCCAAGAGCTTGCATGTACTGGAGAACCTCTGCCATCTACTATTGCTGCCTCTGCTCCATCGCCACGCGCTGGGCCTCCAAAGCCTCCACCCTCTATTGATCAGCCTCCCGCATGGCCTCCAATTGCTCGATCTGGGCCTGCAACATTTCACCACAATGTTTAAACAATGCAAAGCTAAGGTATGTAAATATCAATGTACGACGAATAAAATAAGAATCACCTGGACTGACAGAATCTGCTGCTGTGAAGTGTCTGGCCGTGGGCGTATGGGAATGCTTGCGCTCGTGCTCTGTGCTCGGATCTAGCAGAGAGAGGGAGTAGAGGTCACGTCGATGATGCAGTCACCGAGATAGTACCGCCCACGCTTCTTGCCCCCTCCAATCGTCATGACGACATCTAAATCAAAGTCCTAGGAGCTCGGGTCGTAGTCGTCTCCATAGAGAGTCCTTGCCACCAACGTGTACTCATTGATATGGGTGTAGATGGTCGGGTTGGTGTAGGCCTCGGGCGGGTCGTCCGGGTTGTAGGAGACATCGGATGTCACCTTGCCCTTGTGGGCCATAGCATATGCCATGAAATTGATGCACTCCTGCCCCCCATGTGACGCCGACTGCGAGAAAGATAGCAAGATGATTAGCACTTAGGTAGAATTGTTAGAATAGAGAAGTCGATTCGAGTACCTATGCTTGTCCGTATGAGGTGAGGTTGCGGCTGCCTTGATGGTGCGGTACACCTGACATCAGCAATCGTCGCTCCTGGGCAGCATTGTGCGCTTCGGTCCACTTGGGGCCTAACCACTTGTCCACCATCATCTCCCAGCAGTCGCGATACGCGGCGCACCACCATGGACACATATGCACGTCATCAAGTATTTGACATATAAGAGGAACAAATTAAGACTACTTAATCTCAAAAGGAATCAATATTCATGTTCTTTATCTACCTGCATGAACTGGTCCTTGGTCAGCGTCATGTTTCTTGCTTGTTGTTTCTTGACATCCTCTCCAAGGACCGATCTGTGGTAAGTGACGATGGCCTGGGGGCGCGCCTCGCAATGGATGTCCACTATGAGCTTTTCGCAGGCTTTGGTAAGCTCCCCCTCCGCCCTGACCTCAAATCCCTCCTCGCATTTGTAATAAAGCTGCATATAGACACGATGTATCCACTCATTATTTTAAGAAAATTCCAATGAATGTGATGTATTGAGCAATGTGGTGCGATGAAGACTTACCCAAAAATCCTGTTTCACCCGCACCGCCTTGTTCTCCTCCTCCGCATCGGGGCCGTTGAAATAGTGGTCAAAGGTGTAGGTCAGCTCCCTCTTGCCAGTGAAGTCAATGATGCCAGGGTAGTGGGTCTTCAACAGAAGACCCAACGATGTTTCGGATCGGAGCAAAACATAGAAACTAACCCATCTACGCATCCGCAAGCCGTCCAAAAAACGTGAACGATTCGAAACAGATACGGGCATAGATATGCAATGATCTGCATACCTCCAACTGTATCTCTTTCGAACGGGAGACGCCTAATTGGGTTATGTGACCTATGATCATGAGACAGAAAGAGGAGTTATACCGAGGGTGGCGATGGTGTCAGGCTAACGGGGCCGTGGCGAGTCGGTGCAGTGGCGAGGCGACGTAGTGCCAGTAGACCTGCATGGTGACAAAGACGACCAGGGTCGCCCAGGTACTCCGGCTCGGCTCGGCTCGGACAGGTCCCTCTCCTGCATAAAAACCAAAGAGATTATTGTCCATTTAAAATTTCGGCAACACCTCCCCTGCACGGTGAGGTTTTCAAAACCTATAACATACAACGGCACGAAGGCCGACAACCACATATATATCAATGGTCAATGGCCGTCAAGCACATATATTTTTCCAATCCATACGCCATGTATTACCAAACTTTACTACTACTACGACCACTACGAGTCCTACTACCACAATTACTACTACCACCACTATACCTTGGAGAGACGGCGGTCGATGGCGGGAGGCCAGGCGACGCTCCTCCTCGACCACCGGTGGCTGACGGCGGTAGACACGTCATCAGCGGTCGGGCGCGGGTGGGGAGTGGCGCGGCCGCGGGCGGGTGCGGCCGGCCACGGGCCGGCGCAGGGTAGGGAGTGGCGCGGGCGGGCGCGCGCGGCCGGGCAAGGGCGGCGAAGCACGGCGCGGGCGCGGCCGGGCGCGAGCGCGGGGGGCGTGCACGGCACGGGCGGGGAGTGGCATGGCCGGGCGCGGTCGGGCATGGGCAGCGGCGCACGGCGCGGGCGCGGACGGCAGGGCGCGGCGCGGGCACGGCCGGGCGCGGCCAGGCGCGGAGCGGGGACGTGGTGCGGCGCGGGCACGGCGCGGTGGCGCGAGCTGCGTACCGGCGCGGGCGTGGTCGGGCACGACGCGGGGGCACGGGCCGCCGCCGGTGGCGCGGCGCGCAGTAGTAGGGCGATGGCGGCTCGCCGTGTGTGCGTGTGTGTGCGCGGTGTGGGTAGGCCAGGGTCTTTTTCTTTAGGGGCTTTGCTGAGCGCCCCTGATCCGGCACTCGACAAAGATTTCTTTATTTTTTTAGAAAAAACTTTGCCGAGTGCCCCTAATCCGACACTCGGCAAAAAAATTTTTTATTTTTTTTAAAAAACTTTACCGGGTGCCCCTGATCCAGCACTCGGCAAAGATTTTTTTATTTTTTTTAAAAAAACTTTGCCGAGTGCCCCTGATCCGGCACTCGGCAAAGAATATTTATTTTTTTAAAAAACTTTGTCGAGTGCCCCTGACCCGGCACTTGGCATAGAATTCTTTATTTTAAAAAAAAACTTTGCCGAGTGCCCCTAACTCGGCACTCGGCAAAGAATTTTTTAATTTTTTTTTAAACTTTGCCGAGTGCCCCTGACCCGGCACTCGGCAAAAAATATTTTTATTTTTTTAAAAAAAAACTTTGTCGAGCGCCCCTGACCTGTGGCAAAGAATTTTTTATTTTTTTTAAAAAAAACTTTGCCGAGTAACTCCTCCCTAGCACTCGGCAAAGAATTTTATTTTTTTTCTTTTTACACCCTAATTTTTTTGCAGCCTTAATTTTCAAATTTGGTACATTTTGTTTTTTTGCTATATTTAGTTAATTTGTTTCATTTACTTGAATTTTTCTATAAAAAGCAAATTTGAACTGCAGGTGGATGGAATAATGGAACTTAGTGATTCAAAAAATGATATTCATGATTTTGAGTATATTGTGAGGCCGTATCCAGGGACATACGCGAAATTTCAAACATCTTGTGCACGAAACATGGCCACCCACTTGCGTGCGATTTGATTTTAAATTATACAGAATGCAAACGAAGTCTAAAAATCACGAAACTTATCGAGATGTCGTGACATCGCATGTGGAGGCTGTGATAAAAAATTAAGAATGTTTCAAGCAAGTGGTGACGCACGATGCTTAAAACTCAGACATCTCCACATAATCTCCGCATGATCACGTGTGAAGATGTCTGAGTTTCAAGCATCGTGCGTCACCACTTGCTCGAAACATTCTCAAATTTTTACCATAGACTCCACATGCGTTGTCACGACATCTCGACAAGTTTCGTGATTTTCGGACTTCGTTTGCATTTTATATAATGTAAAATCAAATCGCACGCAAGTTGGTGGCTATGTTTTGTGCACAAGATGTTTGAATTTTCGCGTCTGTCCCTAGATACGGCCTCACAATACGCTCAAAAGCATGAATATCATTTTTTGAATCGCTATGTTCTATTATTTCATGCACCTGCAATTCAAATTTGCTTTTACGGAAAAATTCAAGTAAATGAAACAAATTAACTAAATATAGCAAAAAAAATGTACCAAATTTGAAAATTAAGCTCCTACTATTGTAGCAAGGCTGAAAAAAATTTAGGTGCAAAAAAAATTAAAATTCTTTGCCGAGTGCTAGGGAGAGGGCACTCGGCAAAGAAATTACCAAAAAAACTCTTTACCGAGTGCCTAACAGCTGGCACTCAGCAAAGAGTGACGGCAAGGTGCAAACCGTCAGTGAACGGCGTCTTTGCCAAGAGCCTGGCTGTGTCGAGGGCCAGGCCATCGGCATAGGGCTTCTTTGCCGAGTGCCAGGCTCGGCAAAGCATTCTATGCCGAGTGTCTCCCTTTGCCGAGAGCGACCCTCGGCATAGAATGTCTTTGTCGAGTGCCCGATAAAAGGCACTCGGCAAAGTATTTGACCCTCAGCAACGTTGGCGTTTCCCGTAGTGTGAGATGCAACTGAAGTGTTGTGTATAAGGAAAATTTCAACCTCTCTCCATCAGCTTAATTTTTTGGTTAAACTAGTCGGTGCATGCAACTTAATATGATATCAAAGCCAATGGTCTCGAGTTCGAATATTGACCAATATGATTAAATAAAATAATTGTTGCTTGCTCCTATTCTACGTCTATCCGAGGTTTGAGGGGGACCGTTGGAGTATAAGTAAATGGTCCACCTCACCCCTATTAGTTTTTGGGTTGAAATGGTTGGAGCATGCAATGTTTACCCGGACCAATAAACAAGAAGATCATGTAATGTGTCTCCTTGATAGGGTTTTTATGAGCTTTGATCGGTAACAACACTATCCTCCGGATACATATGAAGTATTAACTAGGTTCTATCCATAGCCTCCATTTGGTCCACACTGAAGATGTCATCAGAGTGAGTCACAAATTTGTTTGTAGATTTGAAATGGCTTGGTTCACACAAGAAGGTTTCAAAGAAAAGTTGATTGAGAAGTGGCCTTTGAGAGGCAATTATGTAGAGGTTCAAGATTTTTGGAAGAAGGTGAAAAAAACAAGTGAGGACTTTTTGCAAAGGATCGGGGTTAGATTTTGCTAGCTAGCTAGATAAAGAAGGACAAATTGTCAAAAAAAAGATAAAGAAGGACAAAAGGGAGATCTTAGACAAAATTAAAGAAATGATGCCCTTGTTGATGAAGGAGTGATATCTGCTAACTAATGGAAAATGAGATATAATAAGGATGAAAAACTAGGATAGATCAATAATTTCGAGGAAATACAATAACAAAGAAGGGGAGGGGTGGATTCTGTAGGGTTATGCAAACACATGTTATTCCCATGGCATTGCTAATGATAGAAGAAAGAAATGCCCCATTTTCTCTCTTGAGGATGGTGACAACAGCATGCATGATTTCTGGAGAATAAGAGCCAAGAACTCATATAGAATATTACGAAGGCCTTTTTGGTCAGAAGAACATATATGACATGCAGTTAGATACTGAAATATGCAGTGAACAAGGTTCCCTAATAGTGGAAGAGGGAGCTACTCTAATTGCACCTTTTACAATGGAAGAAATAGAGAGTTTGCCTTAAAAGACATGGATTCTAACTAAGCCCCTGGACCTGATGGACCACCAGTGGGATTTTATGAACCTTGGTTATAGGTCAAGGAGATTATACTCAATTATGGGTTGATGACTTTGATTCCCAAGCTGAAATAGGAGGCCAACACCATAAAGCCATATAGACCTATCTATCTAATATTACTAATTGGAGGCTCCAACAGAGGGCACCATGCTAATTCTCACTAGACACGCTAGAAAAAAAAGATAAATCCTAGAAATTCTCACAATAATTAGAAACATCTAGCCTTTAATATGATAGACTCTGACCATCATTACTTATAATAGCCATTGTATCTATTCTAATTCATAAAAAAATACCCACCTCAAAAATACATAAAGTAACCCTCTAATTCTGCATCTAAATTATCTGCCTATGCCATTATGAAAGATAATTCAAAATGACCCCCTAGATTTATATGTAAATTGCACACCTATGCTGTGAGAGACGGCCGCCACGAAGGTTCTGCCCTAGCCCACCAAGCTAGCACCTTGGGTCGTCCTCTCGACTGACATGGTGCTAATTCCAGGGTCATGCAGAGGTCCCCGGAGCTGCAACCAGCAAACTGCTCTCGCTTGAGTGACACTCGCAGGATCAACTCGACGAACTAGTTATCAAGATCCACTTAGCTCGATATATAGCATACATTGAACACAATTAACATTTAAGAACTTGATATCGCATTTATATTACATGAGATCGAAAGGATAGAAGTTACAAGGTACAAGGTGAAGCTTAAACCGATTGACTTTTGAACCGTTCTAGTTTCATTGTCACTTGATCGCTAAATATCAGAGTAACTCCACCTTTGGGGATGCCCATCCCGTCACCAGCCCGCCCGCCTTCGAGGCCAAAAGCCAAACGCCTCGGTTAAGTTTTAGTGTAGTAGTGCTTGGCCCAGGTTGTAACAGAACCGACCAAATTATAAGAGCACAAGTACAAAAACAAGCACCGAAGCGCTCAAATTTTCGAACTTGAGCCCATATAATCCCGGTAGTCAATCGAAACCACGAAGGATTTCAAACCAACTTGCTTACAACCAAGATCGCATCATTCAACATACACATCATACGTTACATTTCACAAGTAGTTCCGAAATACACTTACACACACACGGAGTCGCAAATTATTACAAACCAAGTTTATAAAGTAGCGGAAGCATAACACACACCAGATGTTTAACTACTGCCAGTCTTGTTGATCACAACCCGCAAAAGCATCAGGGAAAGTACATAAAAGATGATCACGCCCTAGTGATCTAGTCTTCGTCACCCGCAGGGTGGAGACAAGTTTTGCAGAAGCCTTGATAGAGCATATCATCTGCAACAGAAGGGAATAAACCCTGAGTACTGGAATGTACTCAGCTAGACTTACCCGTCTAAAACCAGAAATAAGATGACACCAAGGATTATGCAAGGCTTACACAAGAGGCTAACTGACATTACATTTTGCAGAAAGGCATAAGTAATTAAAACTCTTATAGCCTGTACTAGCAGTTATTTTTAGCATTTACCTGTCATCTATCTTAGCACTTGTACTAAACATGCACTTGATTATCATCAAACAATTATTAACGTTATATCCATAGCAGGTATAAATTGTGGCAACATTGTATCATTCACTTAACCATCTATTCGATTAATGAGATCTACGTTGCCGCTGCTCAAGTCAAGTGCTCACTAACCGGGAGCGACGGCGATTCGAATCGAATTCCTATCCACCTGGAGGGATATTTCTAACACTCACCGCGCAGGCCCCTGCCAGGGTCGCACAAGCCACATTTTGTATGGTTCAGGAATCGCGGGTCCGAATGATGTCGTGACCCCAAGGGCGACACTCTGCCAGGTGATAGGGACTCTAACCCCCCTTGGTCTCACGCCAATGTCCCCAAGCATATCCTTTCTCTCCTCCAAGAAGCAACCTACCATTCGATTCCCGGCCTGAACCACATTACTCGGCTTCGCGGTCGGAACGACTTATCCGGCCAACTAAGTGTTAGACTGCGTTCAACATGACTCAAGGACGTACAGCGAATCAGTCCTTAAACGACTCAGATGGGCATAGCTCCACACCCAAGACGTGAAGTGTCTTGCGGCTGTACTATCGAACTCCCGCCCGGTCTCAATTTCATTTTAAAGCATGGTTCCATCCACGATAGCCATAAGCCACTCGTGACCCATTCCTATATCTCGCGGATGACTGGAAATCACCCGACTTCTACCGGACTAAGCAGGGCTAAGCATTGACACGTGCCTAAACCTAATTTAGGATTTAAGTACGATATCTGGACAAGGACAGGTATAATGCAACAAACGTTTTCATACAACTCCTACAACTTAATGCAATAAACAATTAAAAGTACTCAAGATAGATTTATAAAACGATAGGTTCAGCATGCACCAGGGCTTGCCTTTTAGAAAGGTCGATGGTCGGTGGTCAGGGCACTCAGGCAGGTCTTCTGCGGGAGCTTCTCCGCCGGTTGGTTCCTCTGGTTGCTCCGGCTGGTCCTGGACTTCCTCCGGTATCACTTGCTCGAACTCGAGGAGCGTTACCCCCTCCGGAACACCTATTGCATGAGTGCATAATAAATCTCATGGATGCATAATGAAAGATGCAGCATGCTCGGAATGAAATGCATTACAACACTCTTAAAGCTCCATTCAAATCATTTCAATTATTAGGTGCAAATTTCCTCTCCGGTAGAGAAGTACTCACCTAATCTACTCAACCTAAGGTATAGCTGTTCTTCTTTGGTTAAGGCCCTAACACCTAACAATCACAAGAGTAACATTACTTAGGTTACCACATCAAACATCCAACACCAAAATATCACAGCAAGACATTCTGGACAGAAGCTAATTGTTTCTAACATAACTGGAGATTCCCAACTCCAAAAGATATGATCTAAGACCAGCTGGAAAGCTTATGAAATTCCCTACAAATCATTTTCAGACCTCAACCCTTAATTCCTAAGTTTTCCATGTCGAATTTCCTAAGTTCCAGAATCTGTCCTCTCTAAACAGAGAGCAGCCAATTATGGACTGTCACTTAAAATAGCAATAACTCCCAAACTACTGATCCAAATGCTCCCAAATTTTGACACAAGCTAGTTTATCAAGTTTACTACAACTTTGGTATTTACAAGTTTTTCAGCAAACACCTTTATCAAAGGTCAAACCCAAAGATACTACCAGCTGTCCAGAAAACCTAGAATTACAAAGATTAAATATTTATTTATGTGACAAACTTCCCCTAAGACCAAACTAATGTTACCAAAAATTCACATGGGTCACAAAAACACCAGAAAGTAAGGTGTTCCCACCTAGAACATTTATTTACACCCCTTTCTTAATTTACTTAATTAATTAAGTGGAATTTTAAACATATATGTAAACTGATCATAAAATTCTACAAAAATTACAGGAGACTCTCTGACCCAAAGAGAGACTACGGTAAAAATTTGAACTAAAATTATTCACAGAAAATCCCTACACAAAATTCACAAGCCAAAAAGGCTGATTTTTGTATAATTAACAAATCATATTGAAAAGTATCAAACAACAGATTTCATATTTTTCTTAGACACTTTAGGGTACCAAGACATTCTCCAAAAATTTATAAGAACATTGCACATGTAGAAAAATTACTAACATTCATTCAAGTATTTCCAAAAACAACATGATAGCATTATAACTTGAAAAGTACTTAAGCACTAATGCCCAAATTTTTACCAGAGCTAATATAGGTATAAATTAGCCTACCCACCAAATTTCATAATTTTTGGAACACTACAACTTAATTTATTCATTTAACAAATTTTCCTTCACTTTAAAACACATTTCCAAAACCTATTTAAATCTCCCAGAAACTAAACATCTCATATCAGATTTATATTTTTCTAAAATACTACACATCATGCAGAGCCTAACAAAATTTACCTCATAATTTTTGAGTAAGTAAAACCCTAGATCTACATTTTCCAAACATTATAAAAAATCTGTGGCAGAATAATAAAAATGAAATGAATCTCATATGTTACTGGGCCGGCCCGGGAACAGACACGGCCCACGGCGCGCGCGCGGCCTGCTCGGGCTCCCGCCCGCGCGTGACACCTGACAGGCGGGCCCCCACGGTCAGGGACAGAGGGACAGGGGAGCGGCGGCCGCGAGCTCCGGCGAGCTCAAGCTCGTCGGAGGGAAGCTCGCCCGGAAAATCGAGCCCACCCACACGTTTCCCGTTCCTTAACGCTTCGATTCGTGCAAGTGGGAGAGCTTAGGTTGGAGCGGGAGGGCTCGCCGTCGTGAGCGGCGGCCGGTGGGGGTTGGGTGATGGTGTGCCATCGCCGGTGAGGCCGCATGGCCATACCTGAGCTCGGTACGAGCTACACTACGCCCGGGCGAATCTATTGAGGTAGAAAAGGAGGTTTGGAAGAGGTCCTAACTACCCCGGCCACGGAGCGCCGTGATGCGGTGCGGTGAGCGCGACGACGGTGGTCGTCGTGTTCCGCTCCGGCGAGGTCACATCCCACGGTAAGGTCATGCCTAGAGCGAGAGGAAGGCCTACACTATTCCAAACGCGGACCACAGAGAGAGGAGGGTGAAAGAGGACGTCGGCGGTGAGCTTGCAATGGCAGCGGCCATGGCGGAGCTCCGCACCGCCGAGGATTGATTTGGCGATTCGCCCTCTACCTTGACCCAACGGCTGACCCAATGTGCGGAGGTTGTAGAGTAGGGGCAGGCGGTGCTGTGCGTGAGCTCTCGGGTGTGGTGGCGCGATGGTTGACGCAAACGAAGGCGGCGGAGCCGGCTGTGGTGGCGGAGGACGCTCGGTCGCCTTACCGGTGAGCTGGGGAAGGAGGGCGATGGAAATGGAGGGGGAAGCGGGTCGTCCAGGTCTTCACGATGAGCTAGCAGGCGACGTGGGGCGTCGGCAGAACACGCGCGCCACGCGGCCACCGGGCTCTGCCCGAGCGCCACGACGCGGGTCGGCTGTCCGGCTGAATGGCGTCGCCGTTGACTGAACGGAGGCCGTCATCGTTCGACTGACAGTGCGATTTCAACGGTGATTATCTCCGGAAACAGCTCGAGTTAGCCGAAGGTGATAACATCAAAATGATAGAGCTACATGAGGGCTACAATCTTGCTAATAGGCTCAAGAACTGGTTCGGCTTGGATTTGAAACCACAGAGCTCCAAAGTGGTGCACTTGGAAACTGAAACTTAGTTTCAGTCATTATACCGACTGAAACCCGATTTTCTAGACACTATATCTCCTAAACCATTTAGAACTAGGTGATGGTGATGTTGGCAATGTTGTAGAGCTAGGTGAGTACTACAAAAGTGTCAACATGAGTTAGAGCTGGTTTGGTCTGGTTTGCAAACTACAAGCTTTCAAAGTAGGTCTCTGTAAAACTGGAGGGACACTTTTGAGACTTAGAAAAATTCTAAGTGCTGAGACAGCCCCTCTAGCTGACTTGTGGGCCAATTTTAAGCATGTTCTGGTCAGTTTCATGAGATGGTCATATTGAGACTTTTGTTCCCCATAAAATTCCCTACAACTTTGCTTAAGGGTGCTCCTCCATGCAAGGTCTCTAAGCTATACTTTTTAATTGGTCAAACTAAGAAACCCTAGGGCTAAATGTTGGTCAACCACACCTTGGAGGGCATTTTGGTGATTTTGGTCAACATGAACCTTGCTCCATTAGTGACCCTAAGTATAATTAAGGTGTTGTAAGATATAATTAGCTATTCTACCCCTTAGTTACACCAACTTTCTAGTGTCACATGATGTGAACCAAACAAAATTCTAAAACATCCACATTGGTTGCAAACAACATAAAATAACATGAGATGATGTATGCTTATGCTTATGCAAATGCAATGCAATTATGGAGCTAAACACCTGAGGTGTTACACAGGTGGTCACCAAGTCTTAAGTACCTGTATCAAGCTTACGGCAGTATACTGTGAGTATGATTACATTCAGAGGACTTATTTCAATATAAATATTTGGTGGATACAAGGGAATTAAATAGGCATTTGTAATTTGTGAAAAGCATGGCATATGTTTAGGAAATGCCATGCTTATGAGTATCAATCTAACTTATCATTTCATAGCTATTAAAGATACACAAGTATCAAGTGATCAACATTCCGTCTCATTCACAATTCATTAACTCTCACTATACACTGAATAAAAAACAAAGAACAACCAAACAGTACGTCCGAAGACTTTAGGCATCCAAAGAAATCTCTGTAAAGGTGTACAATTATACCCACACGGAGACCAAGGAGGAACGTCCATACCCGTTTCTGAGTAAGGGTTGCCTCGAGGTTCTAACCTTTCCTTGATGTGGTTTTTTAACCCATGAATGATACAATGATGAGCCGAAGTACTCCTTTCTGAGCTACCCGTGCTCCATCCTAGGCCAAATCCACGTGATTAACCAATCACCACTAAGTATCAGGTTACCCTCCCATACACGATATATGGTCGATACGGGTGGTTACTCAAACTTACTATCCCAAGGAACAGTCCTTAATTACTCTTCGAGCTATGTCACTCGAGATCCAACAATCACAGTGACCTTACCCCTCGTTTGAGTTGAGCTCACATCAAGTTCATAATTGAAATCAATTAAAGGTTGGTCCTTATGCAATTTAACTAGACTAGTCAAGTTGAACCCATTTATAAGTTTTAAAGTTGGTTAACCCTAGTGAAGCATCTATATGCACAAGAGTGAGTGCCCTGCTCACACTCGTCTTTACCAGTTCTAGCCAACTAATAATATTTAGCGTCCTAAGACCCGTCATTGGTGTGAGGGCTAACATTACTTAGATGGGTTGGTGTAACTTTAGCGAGGCAAGATTAGTTGATTAAGCAATATTTAGAATGCTATGCAGCAACTCTTGATGAATAAACACAATATGAGTATCCAATATAGGGTTGATTAGTAGTGGTGTCTGCCTATCATGTAGTCCCGATGATCGAGGATGATCATGATGACTCATGCGTATCTCACATCCTAGATTAACTTTCAAGAGGACATCAGAAGAGTTGGAGTTGAGATTTCTCAAAGGGGTTGATGAAGTTGAGTGATAAAAGACATATGCTTGTGATTCAAGATGGAGACCTCTTTGGATAGATCAAAGGGTGGATTAGTGTTGCACTAATATGCATATCTAAACATGTGCTAGCGTGGTAGGTCTAGAGGTCAAGGGTTACTGGTGTTCCCCCGCACGATCCACAGGAACATCAGATGGTTTAGTAGAACGGTCCACACTTGCACTTCCTTAGATGTGTTTCTCAGTGATCTCACGGTTGGTCTGTTGATCTATCGGATGTTCCGTAGGAACATCGACAGAACCTATGTGGTTCATGTGTTCTTGGTGTTCCTAAGGGTGAGGCTAGGTAACGAGACTCAAACATATGGATATGTTAAGTCCCGGTGTAAGAAGTTCCCAACTGAAGGACCCCCGACCAATCCCTCCAGGATCCTCCTAGGCTCATGGGCTATACCCATCAGGTATGCTCGCACGCACCTCCTGGTCGAGGATCGGACGAAACCTGAGCATGCCCTCGGCCTTTGCTCGGGACTTGGGGGCTCACCCGAGCTCTAGGCTCCCGATCAACTGAAACCCGTGCCTGATCCTTGGCTTCGCCTCTAGTCCGAGCCAAGGACCGGGCAGGAACCCAGTGCGCCTCGAGCGCCCAAGGCTCGAGGGCTCCTCGACACTGCCCAACAGACGTAGTGCTGTCACCCACTCCTTCGACAAAGTCACGCACGGAGTGTGACACAAAGGGACAAATCCCTCCGTCGGCTTCAGGGGCTCAGGGGCTCTCGGGCCTACTCGTTAGTCCCTCAAGCCGGATGCCTTCGCCACCAGAGAAGCCTCTAGAAGGCGCACTTATTGGAGGTCGGTCCAAGCCAACAACTCCTGACGGTCATAGCGTCAGAACAGAGCAGCCAGACGACGCCCAGGGCTCCTCCGACTCCATGACAATGCCGAGGTCCATCCATGTCGCAACAGCGTCCTCCTGAACTCCGGTGCACATAGACCATAGACTAAACCCCTAAACCACCTTGTACCTAACCTACCTTGGATAAGGGGAGGTCGGATCCTAGAGAGGGAGAGGATGAACGAATGGAAGGTCGAACAGACCAATCGAACAGAGTCCTCTAGACAACTCTAAGCTTGGCACCAAGAGCAGAGCCACCCAGAGAAGAGTACTGAGAGCTCCTCCTCACCACCATCTTCTTCCCCTTTGACGGGGAAGAAACCTCACCGCCGACGAGCCTAGGATAGCACCGAGCGATCCCCTTCCAAATCTCTTACACTATGTTGTAACCCCCCGATTTGGGTGCTCTCGAATACAAGAAACATCTACTGCTTGACGTAGGGCCCCGATAGCCCGAACCAGGATAAACTGTTGTGTCTTCTCTGTGTTCTTGAGTCCACTCGAGCCACCGGAGACCCATACTCAGTGACACTCGATGAACAACAATGCTTGTCGCGGTTTTGACCCTGCGACACTAGGGTTCTTGGGGATGTTTCCTAGGCATGTGTAGTGGTCATCTAGGAGTGTTTAAGTGAGGTGTTGGGGTTGTGCAACCTAGAGTTTGGGCTTCTAGTTGAGAGGTGAAACTAGTGACCAGGAATTAAACAATCTTGAGAAAAATAAAAAAATCATGGATTTGGATTAAGATAACTTAACTTTGATATTTGGTTGACCCTTGGGCCACCAAGATCATGCTTAGGCCTTGCTCCTTGCTTCAAGTGAGTTAGATGGATTTGGGCCAAGATCAAGATTTTCTTGCAAAAATTATATGACTTCAATTAGACAAAAATTCGAGGAATTCATGGGATGGTTGAGTAAGAGAGAAACTTGAGCTTACATTTAAGATGATGGAGTAGCTAGCAATCTTCTTCTTCCATCCATGCATGGTGTGAAATCAAGAGTTAGGATTTGTGGTGAGATTTTGGAAATGGGGATTTCTTGAGCTCACCCAAGAATGGAGATGAGTGATGATCTTCACCTTCTCCTTAAGGGTGCGTTTGGGAGCGCTCCATGGAGCGGATTCTCGAAGAGAATCACTCCCCGGCTGCCAAATAGTTTTTTTAGAGTGAAGTGATTCTCTGCTGATTCTGTGAAGTGATTCTCTGAAATGAACTAAGAGGCTGACAGCTGAAAAAAGTAGTTTCTCCTGATTCTGTGAAGTGATTCTTCATAGTGATTTTAAGAGTTTATGCTAAAGAATCAAAGAGAATCATTTTCAGCCTCAGAATCACTTCACCATAGAATCAGAGAGAATAGCTGGAGAATCAGGGAGCACAGCTCTGCCAAACGGACCCTGAGATGATGATGCTTGGTCCTCCTTGATCTTTTTTCTTCTTTCCTTTCTCTTTCTTTCTTTCTCTCTCTAGTTCTTACATATTCTTGGTTTCTTCACTTGAGGAGAGAGAGGGGGAGGGAGGAGAGTGAGTGATGGAGTGAATGGGAGGGCTGAACTAGGCTGGGGTGGATCTCTATTTCGTGTTGACGGGTGGGACCAAGGCAGAGAAGTGGATAGCTCATCCAAATTGATTTTGTTGACTAAATAATCCGGCGAAAACATAGATTTTGGGATATTGGATTTGAAGTGAAAGAGATTGATATTGGGGTCTTTAATTAACTTTATAGACTTGGTAGAAACCATCCTCGGTTTAGAGATCATCTTTCGGGTAGTAACTTGGAGAATTTTATTAAGTCAACTATTGAGTTGACCAAGGTTGACCATGGTTGACTTAGTTTGATTGGTGGAATTTATGAGAATTGAGAAGCGATCAGTGCTTTCTACTGGGTTGATAAGGTCATCCATTGCTAGAGAAGAGCTACATTAGAGTTGGGGCTTAGTGCCACCGTCGATAAGGTTCGTGATTCCTACATATGATGAGGTGGACTGAGGGGTTGGGTCTGGGTTCAGGGAGAGGCTAGTGAGAACTTTTGGGCTTCGAGGGGTTTATTTGAAAAGCTTAAATTGGAACGATCATTGGGTCGTGACAAGTTCTCCCCAACTTAGAACAAAGCTTGTCCCGAGTTTCGCTTAAGTGGTTGTTGACGGTCCTTAAGTATCAATTATAACTATCAAATAAATAGAGAAAAGGATCCAAATGAAACCAACACCTAGACTTAGGGTTTTATCTGACAGAATTCCACGAGTTTTGCTGTTTATCTATTTCTGCAGGGGGTTATCAGGAAATACGGAAGAAAGGCCCACATGTCGGATTAATGACGGGATATTAACCGAACACGTAATTATCTTACATCTAGAAGAGTCCAGAAGCCACGAGAACGAACGGGAGGCGTAACGGAGCCGGACACAGGGCGCCCGCCCTGGCCCCGGAGCCAATCAGGCTCCGCCTCGAGGATTATGCTCCACCGACCTAGAGGATCAAGGAAAACCGTCCGTTCAATGTCGGTTTGATCCGACGGCCCAGATTCATCCGAAAGGGCTATATAAGCAAGGCCCCTGCCCCTGGAGGAGAGGCCCTCGTCTCATATTTCAAACCCTAATTCAGGAGGAGAGCCTCTGATCAAGCCCTAGAGCCACCACATCAACTAGATCTCTAGTTAGCATAGCTACATAGGATTAGAACTAGAAGGAGTCAATCTTCGATTGGTTCCCGGATCTGTCAAGAGGATTCTTGGTAATTCCTCTATTGTTCTTCAATTGTTCATCATTGTTCTTCAATATTATGAATATGACTTTGTTCTATTTCAATATATTGGTTATGACTTTGCTCTACTTGATTATATTTGCAATTATATTGTTCTTAGTTTATCATAGTTATATGCTTGGCTTAGTTAATAATAACTTAGGGAATATCTTTGTAGTTCATCCTAATTCCATGCTAATGACTTGCTAGAATATCTGTTGAGGTGCTTATCATTATTATATGTGGCTAGCTGATCAGATTAATTATCTTTGTCACCATTATCACTTTACCTTTACTTTATGTGACATTTATCCCTGTATAAAGAGATTGATAAATACTCTCGGTTATACATGCAATGATGTGTACTCAGTTCCATATTCTCATTCCATTATCAACCATGATACTTAGAAATCCCTTCCCAGTGGTAAAAATATAAATAACGATACCTGGAATACTTCCCGGTTAAAATGCTACATCGGTATTAATCTGTGCGCTTGCAGATCCCTTTTATTATTTATCTTGATGAGCAAATGCATATTTCAATACCGCGTCTCTCATGTCATGCTGGGGATGACAACTTGGCTTAAGTGGCATGAAGGATAGGTTTGGCATTTTTGGCGCCGTTATCAGAATTAGAAAACTAAGTCTACTTTTGGTAGTGATGTTAAGAATGCCCAACAGTGGTTAGAATGAAAAATGAGATAGAAGATGTCAATCATTGGCTCCTTTGTCGAATTATAACACAAGGAGAGGTTGTTCGTCTCTGTTAGACAGTGTAATTATAGGCAATGGCTAGGCTTAGTCTCCTACGCATAGAACGGTATTCCACCCTCATGTGTGGTCGCATGCATCTGTAAATGTATATATGTATACACCAAACACAGATACATGCGACCACACATGAGGGTGGACAACCGTTCTATGTGTAGGAGACTGAGCCCAGGCGTTGATGGACGGTGCCGACGAACAAGGCCCTCCGGGATGGGAGCCAGCGGCGTGGACGGCGCGTGCCTGTCGCGCTTCCTCGGTGTCGGCCATCCAGGGAAGCCGCAGGTTTGCAGCCCCGACTGTGCGGGCGTCGAGCAGCAGGCAGGCGGTCGTCACGCGGCGTCGAGTCAAGATGAAGTGTGCACGCGGGCACAATGCAGATCACCGCACAGTGCACAACAGGAGGGATGCTCTCTTTTCCTCTTTTTTTTCTTTTTTTTTTCTTTTTTTTCTCTCTCTCTGGTTTTTTTTTTGGCTGCCACACGGATCAGGCCGCACGGACGCACGCGGCTGAGTTGGGTGGCTTCTCACGATGAGAGCCGGGTCGCGTGGCTCCACGCGGTTGTGGGCGATCTTCATGCGGCGTTAGGCAGCGGTCGAGCGGAGGAGATGACGTGTCTGGTGCGCGACGGAGGAGATGACGCGATGCAGGTCCACGCGGTCCACGGCTCTTGGCAGAGAGATCGTGTCCTGGCGGTCGTGCGGCGCCAGGTGATCGAGCACGCGCGTCGGGTGGCGATGGAGTGGATGGCGCGATCACGCGTGACCGTGGGAACGGCAGGCGTCGCGGATCAGGCTTCACTCGGCGCTGGCGCTGGACACCACGAACGAGAACTCCACGCGAGGCAGCGTCGTGGATCCGCGATGCGGATCCTGCGGTCGTGGTCGGGGCGCAGGCTTCCTTCACGCGAAGTCGGGCGTCGTGGATCGAGCCTCACGCGAAACTGAGCGTCGCGGATCAGGCGGATCACGTGCGACGCACAAAGACCGAGACTGGGCCGGCGAGCCAGATGTGCTCAGCGACGGCGTGGAGGTAGGAGGGGCCGGCGAGTTGCGAGAAGCTCTGCGAAACTCTGCGACGGCAAGAGACGCCGGCGAGGGACTCGGCGGCGGCGGCTCTGGAGTTTGCGGAAGCGGAGATGTTGTGGGAACGAACCGTCTCGTGATACCATGAAAGTGTGGGAATGGTTGTGTATTGATCTGTGTTTGGTGTATACATATATACATTTACAGATGCATGCGACCACACATGAGGGTGGACAACCATTCTATGCATAAGAGACTAAGCCTAGCCATTGCCCATAATTACACTGTCTAACAGTCTCTATGCTGGTACAGAGACTAGTGACCAGGTCTCCCGACTAGGATCTGATCTAGGAGGGAAGAAAAAGTTTGGTTCAAGCTGGACGGGTTCTCAAAGCATCATTTACTAATTCATTTAGGTGGTACAAAAATGCTAAAGTGAACAACAGTCTTCGGCATGCATTGGCCCCACAAGATCGACCGCATCATCGTGCCCCTGCCGTGCCACGCTGACCGGCGGGGCTAGTTGAATAAAATGGTAATCGTTACCTCTAGGTTGTTGAACATCAAGCAGTAAGAGTATCATAGAATAAGATCAGATTTGTCAGAATTGGATAAAAAGAAACTTTGGAGCAAATCACTGACAGAATGAAGCATACCAGGTAATGTGAACGCAGGATCATTAGTACAAAAGAGCATACAGATTTGGTAACATAAGTCTATTGATCAGTTTCATTCATGTGATGTTCCTCGTTGGACATTGTCTACAAAGTAAAAACATTACAAGATGCATTCTCTTTCTTGTTTTCCCCATGATAGCAAGGAGCACATACCTTTTGCTTGGACCACATATAAATACAACGTCAAGGTTTCACGTGCAGCTGAATGCTGGAGAAATTGTCCTCCATCCCAAGTTGTCATAGATTAGTTATTGCACCAAAGTCCTACCCCGTGAAGGCCAAAAATGTTCGGCCATCAGAGTTGAATTTCAGGCTGGAAGAAGGATGCTGAAGCGAATATAGTAGTAATTGAATTGTCGTTGTCATCTGAAACAACAATGTGTCATTTTGCAAGATAAGAACCATTCCAAACATGTATTTTTATTCCCAGCTCTGCCAGACTAACAAGCTGTTCGGCTGATGGTTTTTATGGCTGATAAGCAGGCTGCGGCTGTTTTGTTGTGAGAGAAAAACACTGTACCATGGCTGATAAGCCGCTGATAAGTTCAAGCAAAAGAAGATTTCACACGCATCTGCCTTTTCGTCTGCATTACACACAGGTGTCAGGTTGCATCCTGATGTTTGGTGCCACTGCAGAGATAAGAGCATTTGATATTTACCTTTACTCCCCTTGGTTTTTAAGTTTTCCAACAAGGGAAAAGGCCATGGCATCCCGATTTTCCAAGATCAGAGCATCTGTGAATTAGACATGGTAAGCATGGTGAATTTCAGAGGCCATACAGAATTTCAGACAGAATGAATGCAATATGTCGAGGACATGTCATAAATTCTAAAGATTAGTATTGCTCAATTTCAACAATCAGATGCACCATGTCATAACAACAAATCAAACTGTCTCTAATTAATTTGACTAGAAAGACAAAATCAAATTTGCATGTTAATCAATGTCCTAGCTGTATTGACTGATTATATGTGTTTTAAAATTTGAAGGTCAGGATGAAGGCTAAAACGAGAGCATGTAATCAAAACACATAGGTTAGGACTTACACGCTCTCTTTGTCGCAATCAACCATGTCATCCTTTTTGTGCATTCTGCTTGGTGAAATGGCAAAGCCATTTTCACTTCTTCCACTCTGGTGCTTCTGAGAACCATAACTGTCAACTATCTTCAGAGCTCCTATCTCATGAGCAAGATCCTCGTCTGTATGGCTTGAGGGCACAACTAGGGACATTGAGGACTTCCTTTGGTATTGGTTGCCAACAAATTGAGACAGAACCTGATGTTGATCTTGTCTTTCCTGATTCATCAGACCTGGTGTGTGCTTTTCAGAAACCTGGAGCCATGCGCTTTCCAGTCGCTGTTCATCATTTGTTGATTCTTTTGAAGTTTGGTTGGGAACTTCCGAACACAACCTTTCATCAGAACATGCAGTATTTTTGTACGTCTCCAGTTCTCTCTTTACTTCATCAGGATGATCAAAGCTTCTCCTTGAATCCAAGGTTCCCTTTAGTCTGTCACTGTTTGCTGAGCAACTCAAGACATCAGACTCATATCTTCTTACATTAGGACCAGCCTCTAATGTTATTTCTCTGTCCATCAATTCTGCTAGTGGACCAATTTTGACTTCCACATTGCATTTCAGTACTGTCTCAATTGAACTGGTAATGCTACTCAAAAATCTTTGAGCTCTAGATTTTATGCCACAGTCCTCAAATGCAATGAAAGCAATCGCATGGCCTGACAGATATGAAAATGAAGATTATAACTCAATAACAGAGAATAGGTAGCCAACCATTTAAAATACTGGGCCATATGGAGAATTTAATTCAATTTCAACTCTGAGAGATGCATTTATTTCAACCTTTGTGGATACCACTGACATACTTCTTTCAGACTTGAATCACATGTCGGAAGATAAAATCTTAAGTGTATTAAAAACATAAAAAAAGACTAATCAATGAGGACCACGTATTTTGCTTTCAGCGAAAGAAGTATGAGCATCTTAGTGGCAGCAAGTGATAAATCATAAGTAACCCACTTAAAGATATTCCATGTTGATAGCAAGAAAAAGTGAAAATAAGACATGCTTACCCTCAAATTGCCTGATTGATACTAGTTTCCCACGGTCAAGAAGTAGCTGCCGTAATGTCTTCGAGTGGCAGTTCTCAATGCATCTTATCCAAACCTGGGCAAGGCTATCTGAGATTCCATTTACCAGGGCCCTTTGCTGGGAACAGTTGTTGTTCAGTTGATTATAATTGAGTGGAACTCTATCAACAGACCTACACTCTCCATAAACCAAGTTGTCATTCAGGCTCAACCGAGATGAATGTGAGGCAAGGACCTGAGGACTCGAGTGCACACTAATTGTTTTGGCGTCAATTGTTCTCTTAGAAGTGCCAAAGGCAGATAATGACTCAGAAACAGTTCTGCTGGAGGATTCCCTTGCTATCTCAGACATAGCATCATTGGCTACTTTATGGTGTTCTTGAGTACTGCATTTTTGTTGGTTCATATCTGAACTATGACCACATCCAAGTTGTAGTAGAGCAGCAGTAAACCATGTGGGACGCTCACTTGAGAGCCTTATCTGTTTTTCAGCATCAGAAAGAATTTTCAATGCTTGTTGTAATCTTTCTAACTCTGCTTCCGTTACTACAAAGCATAAACAAAGTCGTTAGCAGATAGATCATGTAGACTAATGAAGGGCAAGGTTCAAATCAGCCTCATTGGCTCATTGCTTAAAAAACAAGCAAAGGCTGCCTTCAAATATGCAATTTGTCAGTGACTTTGCCTGCTTCACAGGCATGCTCATGACTACATGAAAAAATGAGGCTGAACCTAGTCCTAGAAAGGCATCAAGAAGCCAAAAGGCCTCGAAAAAGGAGGCGCCTTTGGAGGTGGAACCTACATCCATCGCCGTCGGGCAGTGAATGCCGGAGGAGACGGTGATTCGAAATCTTCCCCCACCACCCCTGCTGTCACAGGCGCTTCTTGCTCCGTGTGTTCCCTCTGCACCACAGTACAGTTTGTCGGCTGTCACACACAGAATATAACGCAGCAGAAATGGATCTCTTTTTCAAAGAACAATCAACCGGATAATAAAATCAGGAAGGTTAAAAGGCCTTTAGTTTTTCTATATGGCCAAATAGTCATTTGGGTCCCACAATTACCGTTCAAGGTTTAGTTTCATCACTAGGCCCCCTTTGGAATAGATGGAAAATTCTCTTTTTGTGTGTTTTCTTTATAAAAAATAAACCAGCTCCTGTCCTGTGAAATTATTGTGTTCCAAAGATGGTCTAAACTTTTAAAGTGATCATTTCAGTCATCAGACTTTACTTCTACACTCTGCTTTAGTCCTCAAACTTTGCACTTGTGGCTCAATTTCATCCATGTAATATGAGTAAATTGAGCCCAAAATGTATAGTTTAAGAACTGAAACGGTTACTTCAATAGTTCTAGGATGAAACTAAATCCAAAAATAAAGTTTGAAGACTGAAGTAACCATTTGAAAGCTCAAGGACGAAATTGAACCTTAGACGAGAGTTGGGATTAAAATGATTATTTTGCTTTTTAAAAAAAATGTCTCTTTTTGTGATATTAGTAGTTTCCAAAATATTGGTTGTGGTTTGAGTCTAAATGAAATATGACTGTATGCACATACTGTGTAATTCTAAAAAAACAATTACTAGAATGAATTATTGTGCTTTGCCTCCGTAAAATATACTGCGTTCATCCTGGAACAAATATAGTTACAGGTTTGGTCATAGTCAAACTAACTTAAGTTTAACTAAGTTTATAAAAATAGACTCCAAATAAAAATATTATAAAAAAATATTATATGACAAATCTAATTATACTTATTTAGTATGACATGCATTACTATCTTATATAAATTAGTCAAATTTAAAATATTTTTTAGAGACCCAGTACCGACGCAAACGCTTATATTCATGAGCATACACTCACTCTTATGAACACACAAATGCAGACGCTCATATACATAAGTATACACTCAACCCTATGAATGTACATACGCACATCCTATCCTTACGAACATCTTTGAAGAACTGAGTTGACTGACAAATCTCGAGATTAATGAAGCCACCATAGAAGCCTCAGTATCGACGAACACATCGATAAATCCAGAACAACACGAGTACCTGTATCAAGTTGAAGACTTGAGTCCAGATGGGCAGGTTCGACCATAATAAACCTAATCAACCAAGTTGGCAAATTCGATTGAGCACTATTCTATAACTCCATCATTCTAACCGTAATTTTATTATTATAAGTTTTTTAAAAACCATAATATTACTATAACTGTATGTCATTTTTATGTTTCAAAAACTCCACCCTACAACTGTCTCTTCTAAACCTTTGATTTTATATGCCTATGAATTCTGAAACTATAATAACTTCTTAATATATACACCATGGTTTTATATTACTACAGCATCGAGACCGTGCGTTATAAAACTTTTTGAAACGTGAAAAATGGATGGGTTTCAGGTTCACGTGCTGTGTTTTCTTGGAATTCCCACACTGATTTAGGCACTGGTTTGTCCGTCAAAGCACGGGCCGAGGTCATCAGCTGTTTGTTTTGGCAACACGAGTTCATCAAATAAAGAATTGGGCCACAGGCCCACCGCAGCCGTCGAAACATGCATAAAGATGCCGTGTTTAGGATAGTTCCAGATTATTTGAGACTTCAATACGCTTGGTCCGGACTCAGCTCCTGACAATGATAAGTTTCTTTGCTGATTGACGAACGCGCAGTTACCAAGGAAGACGCAAGGGCACATTTTCTAGCAATTGGGAGGACTGTTCTGCAGGAGGAATTGACAGCCAAGCTAGGGGCAAAACGAGACTGCAGAGCGTTGATTTTGCTTATAATAAAACGATGGAAGCAATGGAGTTGTTTTTATTTTAAGAAAACGAAGATGTAGCCGCCTCAAGTCTGAAAGCTAACCATATACCATATACGGACCCTGGTATATGGTACAGCTTGCGACGATGTACACGCTGACACAAACCTCCGTTCACGCGGATCGCACGGACATGATTAATGCCAACGTGATCGGCATTATTACAGCCTTCAAACTTCAATTCAAATAAATATAAAAACGCTGCAACTTCGATTTTTTAATAATATAATAATCGTTTTGCACAAGCAGGACCTCGTTCCATCGCCTCATAGCATCACCAACAACCGCCCATTGCGCACTGACTCTTGCCTCCTTTGGGCCTCGTTCGGTTATACTAGATTCCACCGGGAATCAATCTAATTATCAAAGATTATATAAATTAGAATAACATTTCGGCTAGGAATTAATCCTAGGAACCGGTTCTTTGGCAACCGAACGGGCGCTTAATGTGTTTCCGAAAAGTTCATAGGATGTCTCTAGTGGCTATATGTAGTGGAATAATATTCAAACCTTCTACTCGATGAAAAGTTTCAAAAATCCTGAAACTATACATCTCCATAGATGTACATTATACGAAAACAAATTTATATTGTAGGAAATTTTGATATTCGAACTTAATCTCAAATTTTCCTACAATGTACATTTATAGATGTACTATGGATGTGTAGTTTCATTTTTTTAAAACTCTTAAGTTTGTTTTGTTAAAAGATTTTCATGATTCCACCGTGCTGTTCGGCTGATGGTTTCTGCGGCTGATAAGCTGGTTGATGCTGTTTTGTTGTGAGAGAAAAACACTGAGCACATGGACAATTGATTATATACATTGGGAATCCAAAAGTTAGCTCGCCGTTGGAGAATCCTCACTTGCTTACTTTTGCACGCACGGGCCTAGCTTGTCATCTCACCAAAAGGGAACTCCGGAAATGGATGATGGAGCACCCATAATTAATAATTCATGATTCATTCACGCGTGTTTGTGTCATGTGTGAACTGTGAAAGTGCGGAAGGAACAGGAGGAATCAAGGCGACAATGGACCAGCGGCAAATGCAGAGTCCTCTCTAACACACAGGATTTCCTTCAGATTCTGTGGTTGCAGTGTCGGAGGACCACGCCCAGACATAAACTTAGGGGCCTTTGGTAGCGCTCCCGGAACGGCTCCGGAAACTGTTTTACGACTCCAGCAACCAAATGGGTCTAACGACCGCAGCTCCACGGGAGAAGTCCCACAAATCGCGCTGAGACAGAGCGGAGAAGGGAAACGGAGCTGAAAAATCGAGCTTCCCTCGGCTCCATGCTCAGACGCGTGGGCCCTGGGCGAGTTTGCCCTCGGCGTGACTACGAGCTTGTGCGGGGAAGACTGTCGCCTGACACGAGAAGGACTGAAGGAGCCGCCGGGGCGAGCGCAGATGCGGCCACTGGGCACGGAGAAGGAGCTGCCAGGCCGGGTCGCGCGGGCGCGTCCGTCTAAGCGCGCGAGGGAGCAGTCGTCCGCGTGGCCGGGCACTCCCCGGAGGGGCGGCGCGTGCCGGCCGCGTGGCCTGGCGCGCCCACCGGCAGCGGCGAGCAGAGGCCGGCTGGCCCGCTCGAGCACAGGCAGGATAGATCTCCGTCTCCATGGGCGCGGTTGGGGAGGGAAGACGATGCTACGCGGTGGCGGAGACTTGCGAGACGAGAGGTGCCTCAGGCGTCCAGATAAGGATAGAGTAAAGAAAGAAATAGAAAAGGAAGGGAAAAATATGGAGAGAAAAGAGAAAAATATTAAGAGAAATAGAAAAGAAAGAAAAAATAATGAGAGAAGAGAGACAAATAAACAAAAATGAGGGCATTATGGTCCTATCACTCATTTCCTTGTACCGAGAAGCTGTTTTGCCAAACGTTTCTCCAAAACAACTTTAACTTCTATAGAAAAGCCACTTCTTCGAAGGAGCTAGAGCGCTGTTTTTTGAGGAGCTGGAGCCCTATCAAACGGGCCCTTATTACAACAAGTTCAGAGTGCAATTATTAGGTTATATTTGATACACGTAGCTAGTTACTAGTTGGGACTAAAAATTAACATAAGTTAGTTATGTGTTAGTTAGCTAGACAGCTAGTTAGCTAACTATTAGCTAAAGACTTGTCAGTTTATATGCACTAGACCTAATTTTTAGCTAGCTAGCAATTAGCCCCATCGCACGCAATAGGCAGAGCTGTTCGGCTAGTTAGCTAACTACTAGCAATTAGCTAGCTATGCAATATGCTTCGGACAACACGCCCTGTCCTTCTCAGCAACTATGTGTGGTCGAGGAGGTCACAAAAAATATTAAAATATAAAAAGTATGTCCCAAACTAAAATTTCAGGAACTAGTAATTAGCTGACTAACTTTGAGACACTATAATAAATCCAAGTGACATCGATCATGTAAGGTATGGCATCTATTCCCTATAATATATTGATTAAATGATGTATTTAATTGTATTGGAGGATGTGGATCTATCCGGTTTATGTTCTGTCCCTATTGTGTAGAAGTTAGTTGTGTCTATTTTTTCATTTACCATTCCATAGATATTGCATATCTGGAAAATTCAAGGTTCATTTTTTTAGAATTACAATTTAAGAACACAATATTGCACTCTCATTAATATTAGATTTTCACAGAAAATAAGTATCATCTTTTACTAGCCTCGATCACTTGTTGACAACTTTCACTAGCCTCTGCCACCCTATCACTTCCATGGAAACTCATGGACGTCATCATCATCCTTTTCTTTGTTTTCCTCTTTGTCACCATCTCGATCATCAACCACCCTTTGTTCATTCTCCTGCTCCTCAAATGCCTGTACGTTACATGAGCCCCGATATACCTAGAACAAACATGGGCGATGTCACAAATCAATACATAATATATGTCCGGTATGAAGTTTGGCTCTTGATGTGAAGATGGCCCTCTTGGGCAGGAGCGTCCCTAGGCCTGTGCGACTACTCAGGGCCTCGAAATCTAAGGGGCCCATGCTAATATAAGTACCCTAAGTATATATTATGTTTTATGCTTTGTTTCAAGCATCCGTAAAGTGTGAAATTCCCAAGCTAAATCTAATATGTAGTCTATCATGGTGGTAGATGGTTTTTACATTCCTACATCCTGTTTCTCCGCTTTCGCGAAAGGCAAATCAAGGAGATAGTTACTCTAGTTGTAATCAATTGTTTATCTTTTTATCAGTCCATACTATTCTATATTTTTATAATATTATATTTTATATTATCATTGTTTTAGTTTGACACTTAATTGAGGTGTAAGGATCTTTGGATGGCTAGAGGGGTGAATAGTCTAATTAAAATTTCTTGTGAGCATAAACACTAGGCCAAATGGTTAGACCAAGAGGAGGCCCTAATAAAACTACGCCTAGATATGTTTTGCAAGCCTAAGGTGAGAGCAACCTACACAATTTTAATATCAAGACTATGAACAAAACTAAGTTACTAGAATTGAACAGACTTAGTTTGCTCCTTAGATGACAAGTTCTAATATCTCTACTTCATGAATTGTAAGAACACAATGTAAAGCACAAGAGAGTAGAGTGATCAAATGTGATACCACACAAGGGATGACAAAAGATGTATCCTTGTGGGTGACTTGACAGTCACTTATGTCCACATTGAGGTGAATTCTATGATTATCGCTTCTCTACCAAGACTCAACCCCGCAAGGTGAAAGATCTTAAATGGCTATAGGGGGGTGAATAGCCTAATTAAAAATCTACAAATTACTAGAGCAAAATGATTAGTGCAACAAATGGCGATAGAAAGTTTTGCTCTAGCTCTACTAAGTGATGCAAGCCATCTATCCAAACAATTATATTATAGTCTCTATGGCACACAAAGGTCTCGGTTGCTAATTCTATACTAGTGAGCTAGCTAGCACAAGAAATACTCCAAATTACTTCTAGCTTCTCAACTAAGCAAATCTAGTTATTTCTACCACTACACAAATATAACAAAGTGTGAATGCAAGAGATAGAGATAGTTACCAATTCTGGCAAGTGAAGATCAATCAATCAAATAATGAATACCAAGTGATCCAAGGAGATAAATGACACAATGATTTTTCTCCCGAGGTTCACGTGCTTGCCGACACAGTAGTCCTCGTTGTGTCGACCACACACTTGGTGGTTTGGCGGCTAATAGGTGTTTCACAAACCTAGCCCAACAAATGGGTACCGCAAGAACCTACCCACAAGTGAGGGTAACTCAATGACACGAGCAATTTACTAGAGTGGCTTTTGGCGCTCCGCTGGAGAATAAGCTCAAGAACCCCTCACAATATAGTACTTGATTGGGGGCGGATACAATCACCAAATCCCCTCACCAATCAACAAATCACCAACCGTCTAGGTGATAGTAATCACCAAGAGTAACAAAAAATCCACAATCACAATCACCACCTAATGCCATTGAATATGCAACCTCAAATGCACACACTAGGGTTTCCCCCAAATCCTCTCATGAATGAGCACCAAGCTTAAAGAAGGAGAGGAGAGGGAGGAGATGCTCTTGAAGCTCTCAAGATCAACACTTAGGGCTTGATCTCTCACTTGATTGGAGCACAAATGCTTGGGAGTGAGAGAGGAGGAGAGGAGAGCTTGTTCTTCTCTTAGGGTTCTCAAGATGCAAGAATGGGAAAGAATTCTGTTAAAGAAAGGAAGGGGGCAACTCCTTTTACCCCAGTCGGCCAGCTAGTTCCCATCACACAGCCTGCCTAGCACCCCAGCGCAAGCCTCTTTGGAATATAACTATACTCTAGTTCATATGCATTGCTATATGAAAGATATGAGAACATGAACTTGGAAGAACTCTTCATAGTAGTATTCATACCAATTAGTACTTCTTCCAAGCTCTCCAAGTAGCTCTAGCCTTGCTCTCAAATACTACTAAAACTATGAAAAAGACTACAATAGGTGGTAGTGAGGTAGAGCTCCAAATGGTTGTATGTTGTGGAGGTGAGCCTACCCCTCAATTTATATTAGTTTGTGGTCGGTTTGGCTAAGGTAAAATAGAAAACTATGCAAAACCACCTCTGCATGCAATCAAGGAACCGTCCGAGGAAGATAGGCTCGAGCCGTGTTGGGGGCGGTGCGGCCGCACCCTGCCTGGCTCCGCTGGCCACCGCCTTCAACAGGTGGGCTGGTGGCTGGGCCTGGACCCCTCCTACGGTGGTGCTTGGCCCAAGTTGTTGCGTGAAGTTGGGCTCCTCCATTCTTCTCCTTTGCGCATTACTGAAATTCGCTTTATGCTTTGCGCTTTTTGCTTTATTTTGTGCCTTTTCCACTTGATTCCGGATGTTGTCCTGCAAAACATGTTTTCTCAAATACAAGTGGAAATAGGTCAATAGTAAAGGCATGTGTGTCAAAGGTTGCTTATTTATCCCGTTTTGGACATAAATTGGTGGTTCTAATATGCGTTAGTGACCACCAACATACCTCATGAGATCAACATTAGAAGCAAGGCTCTAGTACCACGTATAAAATAATTCAAGTGTCTAGCTATCATCCTATACATGCTAGTTTTCATTTCATCAATCATGTTCTACAACTAGCATACAACACACAAGTATGGATATTGAATTTTAAAAAACTTGTGCCATGCAAGCAAACATATGCAATGCACATTCAAAATGCAACATACAAGTTTCTGAGCTTGCTCCCCCTACTTGTGTGCTTCAGAAATTTTAATTAATCCCCTTCCATGCTTTGTCAATCCTATCTATCTTTGTGGCTCTCTCCCCCTTTGTCATTAATTATCACAAAAGGTGAGCTCAAATTTTAGATAGGTTAGGGTGAAACCATGTTATGTGAGGATTATTTTTTTTCTAAATTTGGTTTAATCTAGATCATTCACCAAAGAAATTTAACTCGGTTTGATCCAAGGACAAGCTTCTTCACATAACTTACATTGGTTATCTTGCCCATGTTGAGTTAAACCCTTTTAGTTCACTTTCTAGATTCAACACTAGGTTTACAAGCCCACAAACATGTCATATGCCACCACTAGATCATTTCAAACATAGAAGCAATAGTGGTACCATACAAGCATCAAAATCATTTGATTTTCATGAATGAGCCTAATTCATATGAGGAATGACTAGATGCACTAAATAAGTCCTTAGTAAAGGATGAATGACATGTCAAACAATTTTACCTTGCTTTGCTCGAAGGAGAGGCATGTCATATAAGTGGGGATGCATCAACACATATTTGAGAAGTCAAGTATGTTCAATTCATTCCTTAGCTTGCAAAACCTCTTCTCATCAAGTGGCTTGGTGAATATATCGGCAAGTTGATCATCGGTGCCCACACTCTCAATACAAATGCCCCCTTTTTATTGATGATCTCTTATGAAATGATGGAGGACATCAATGTGCTTTGTTCTTGAATGTTGAACTGGGTTGTTGGTGAGCTTCACGACACTCTCATTGTCACATAGCAATGGCACTTGTTTGAACTTGATTCCAAAATCATTTAAAGTGGCCTTCATCCAAAGTAATTGAGCACAACAACTACCGGTGGTCACAAAAAACTCTAGTGAGTGTTAAGCCTAGCCCCACAAAAATATCATCTCTATTGAGACACTTCGATGTTGAGCTCTAGCAGCATCAACAGAGGACTCTAGTACCCCTTTTGAATCTCTTGTGTGCTTCCTGTGTACTATGGCTAAGCTCTAGCATTCACCTCTCTGGTGCCACCAGAAGTCAGGGTTTGCTCAACTATTTTCACTATTATCTAGGTTATTGCACTAAGCTTCGATGACCAAAGCTTTGGTGTGTGTAAAAATACACCACCTAGCTTCTTTTCTCAAACCTTATAAAATGGTGAACTCTAATAGGTCTCCCATGGGATGACCATCACCTTTACCATTAAGGTAGCATTTTCAAACAATTAATGTTTTCACTTGATCTCACCACACCACTCGATCCGAATGCACATTGAAACGGTCCTGATTTCCACGAAGGGAAATCCACAGATATGAAACATAATGTGATAGTCCTAGATGATCATTCCATCACATTATCGAATAACAGTCGATATCATAGTCATACATCGAATACCTGTATTGAAGAGAGTACAAATAGCAAGGTTTACTCATTATTACATCGCCACTTGGCGGAATCACTCAGAGCACACAACAACTAGAACAACATTAGGTAGAACGGCAGCGGGCGTCGACTCCATCTTCACGAACCAAACTCAAGCGTAGAATATGACCTCTAATCCTCCCAACCATCTCCCTAGAAGTCATACTCAGACTCAAAACCTACCAAACAATTATCAGTACGATTTGTACTAGCCACCGGCTCCCACCCTATGCTTTGCATTTGCTTTGTGGTAGTGGAATGTAAGGGTAGAGCAAAAGACCTATTTATGGCTATAGTTTCCTATGCGAGTATGTCAAGTTTTAATAATAAATTCATCAAGTTTTAACCCATCTTATCCACACGTTCACCCATCCCATCACACACACATCTAACCACACTCACACTCTCTACGTGACAAGGACGACTCCCTCTCATGCCTTGCCTTAGCGCCAAAGCCAGAAACCAACACCAAACCCAGGGGGAGAGAAGAAAGGACTCCATTCACTAATCAAGGGAAGCGTAGGTCATAGGAATGTCCATATCCGAGGACTCAGCTATATGTATAGATCGATAAACTCTGCAGAGCATGTACACCTAGAACCACAAGATCACCATCATCGGTGGTGCCCCGCCTAGTGAAAAGGTCCTAAATGGCTAGAGGGGTGGGTGAATAGCCTATTTAAGAATCTACAAGCTTCACTAGACAAGTGAGTTAGTAAAACAAACGGCGTAGCAATTCTAGCACTAGCTCACTAAGCTATGCAAGCCACCTACACAAGTCTAGTTCAAGGCTAAACACTAACCACACCAACAACTAACTCTACTTCTAACAAAGAACAAAACTACACAAGCTAGAGACAAAGAATAACAAGCTACACAACTAGCAAGGTAGATAAGTAAGCAAAAGAGTGAGCTAGGATTGTTATACCGATGTTGATGAGTAGAGATAAGTCCAATAAACCAATCAATCAATGCAATCACATACACAAGATGAAATCCTCAGCAAAGAGATGACGCAAGATTTTTTACCGAGGTTCACTTGCTTCCCGGCAAGCTAGTCCTCGTTGTGGCGATGCACCCACTTGATGGATCGCGAGCTAATTGACTATCAAGAGTCAAACCCTCAGCGGGTGCTGCACATGCACTCACAAGATGGGGATCCTCCAAGCCACGAGCTCCACTAGAGTAGCCAATTCGCGAACTCCCGCGGGGAAGGCTTAAGAACCCCTCACAATCACTTGGTGAGGCTCGAAACAATTTCTAATCACGAGCTCAACACCACCACTGCTCCAAGCCGTCTAGGATATCAGGAAACACCCAAGAGTAACAAGAAATCTACAGCCAACTCAAAGATCAAGTGCCACTAGATGCAAATCACTAAGCAATGCACTTGAATCTCACTCAATCTCACTAGAGTATGCAATCAAGCAAGGAAATGAGTGGAGGGAAAGTTCTCTAGCTCAAAGTATGTCTCAAGTGTTCAATAAGTCAAGAGAGAGGTCCCAAAATTGGCCAAACATATATATATAGATATACCCCTTCGAATAGAGCCGTTGGGCAAAAATTGGGGGCACCGGACGCTCCGATGCATAGGCATCGAACGCACTCAGCAGCGTCTAGTGCACCAGATCTTGCCACGTGTCTCGCGCATTCAAAGTTCAACGGTCGTTTCAGTGAGCACCAGATGCGTTCGACGCCCAGCACTTAGCATCTGACGCCAAGCGTCTGATGCACTCTAGTAAGCAACCAGAGACGATTTTCGCTCACCGGACGCGTCCGATGGTGGGTCAACGGACACCACTGCGTCCAGTGCACACGAGGGTTCGAAGAAGCTACTGACGTCACGTAGCCACCGGACGCATGAACAGTACCACTTCAGTGTCCGGTGCATCAACACCAGAGCGTCCAATGCTTGGTTCCAGCGAGGTTGCAGTACGGCGTATTCACCGAATGTGCGGCCAACGTCCGATGCTCTAAGAACCAGTGTTCGGTGCTCCTGAAGCCAGCGTCCGGTGCTCCCGAAACCAGCGTCCGGTGCACTCGAAACCAGCGTCCGGTGCACTAAAAATAGTGAAGAACACTTCTGAAAATTCACCGAAACCCATCTCTACCGCTCAAACTTCACCTCCTTTGCAAATGTGCCAACACCAACAAGTGTTCACCACCTTGTGCACGTGTGTTAGCATTTTCACAATCATTTTCTCAAAGAAGTTAGCACCACACTAGATCCTAAATGCATATGCTCAAGGATATGCATCTAGTAGCACTTGATTCATGAGATGACCGTGATTGCCCCTCTTGATAGTCGACTATCAATCCTAAACCCGGTCAATGACTTCTCTACTCATATAGAGACCGGCAAAAGAAAATCCTACCATTATACCTTTGCCTTGATCATCTCATTCCATGTCCATCACCATTATCTCCAAGTTCATGCTCCTTCTCCTTCATCACTCGTGTTGCTATGCCTAACTCAAATCACTTGACACAATGGCATTAGCAACTTGGTGTCATTAATTACCAAAACTAAACTTGGGCTTTCACCTAGGCTGATACCGGGCTACCTTCTAACCGGTGCGATGCCATCCTACCACTCACCCCTGGGTCACCCCAGAGTCCACCGAACGCTGAGACTGTGAGACATAGTACTGGGCCCCAGAGGTCACTACGCTGTCTTAGGAGGGTGTGAGCCATACGCCCGTACCTCCCTACACTATCCACTTCCAACCTAGCAGTAATGGCACCGTCCTAGCTGGTCAGCATCCATCCACCGCCCATTCAGGAACGAGTGGCGTGCACGTAGGGTCCTATGATCCAGTTCTCTTAACATACCAGTCTTTAGGGGGACCGAACATGATATCTTCACATGGGATAACCAACACCCCGTGCCTCGACGACACCTCCATCCTGGGGCTTCATCCCACAAAGACACTCCACCTCGGGATCTCCTCATCTCACATGCACCCGCCACAGGTACCTCTCATAGGGAGTGCCTAGGTCACACCCCCCGACAAGACTCATCCAATGACTGGTCGTAAGATCCTACCCGATCAACTCAACCCTCACCACACACCCAAGACGCACGCCAAGATTTTCCTAGTTATTAATTCATTATCAGCACGATGTGCCTTAACCACTCACAAACAATCATCCACCAAGCATCACATCACAGATATAATGCATAGTAGAAGCAGTAGGAAGTAAGTAAGCAAGCGTCTAGCCTATTAGCGGGTGTGCAAGTGTATAGGTTGAGACAAGGTAATGGCTAACAAGTAATTCTACCATGCAACTTATCACAGATCATTTGCTTAAAAGTAAAAGCACTAGCAGCTACATTATAGCATGTCTAATAGGATTCTACGAGGTTGGGTGGGACGTGGCACCTGCGGGCAAGTCGTCTCCAAGCTCATCGGTGTAGTTAGGGTCATACTCCTCAGTCTGAGGGTCCTCCATGTCTGTCAAACGAGACATATAGCCACAATAAGCGACTCCTATAGATAGTCACAAAGAAGCAATGGAAAATCAAAACATCCAAATACACTCAAACACAAGCCTATGACGTAGAGCTCATTTTAAAAAAAATTTAGACACTGGTTTCGTATTTTTCGAGATCGAATGAATTTACTGTGAATTTTCTAAGTTTAAACCATTTTCTAAAAAAGAAAAAGAGGTGAATTAATTAGGTGGTGACACGTGGTGCTTCCTGATTGGCTCGTGGCTTGGCAGAGGCTGATAGGTGGGACCTGGTCAATGGTCAGGGGTCTTGGTCAGCGGTCAACGTTTGACCAGGCTCAGGCTGGGCCTGGCGGGCCAGATATTGGGCCGGGTCCAGGCCAGGCCAGCCCGGACACATGTCGGCGCTAGGCTAGCCACGTGGCCTAGCTAGGCACTTAACGGGCATAGGTCCACGGGGCTAGTACATGGTGGACTGCAGCGTTTGGGTCTATGGACCGCAGGCTTGGTCTACGGTGGACTGCGTCAACTTCTTCCTCTTCTCACTTCGGCTCACGCTGGACCGGGCGTGCGTCGATCTAGGCAGGGGCACGGCTGCTCCTTCCTCCTACGGCGGTGTTCTTGCTGGCGGCGAGCTAGTGCGCCAGCACGCTACAGTGATCGGCGGGGCAGCTAGGGGTCTCTATAGCATCGTGGGGGTCACGGTGAGTACACCGAGGGGCTAAAGGCGGGGTCTTAAGGCTCTGGACGATCGGTGATGGCGACTCGAAGGGGACGGCAGTGCGGGGTAGGCGGCGAAGGTGCTCGGGACGTCAGCAAGGCTCCAGCGAGAGCGCTTGGGCTCCCTTGTGTCTCGGCAAACGCAGCTAGGGTGCTAGGCGTGGCTCTACGGGCTCCGGCGAGGCTAGCTACGGTGGCAGCAGCTTGGCGGCGACGACGGGCTGTGACGAGGTTGTTACGGCCTCAATTGGAGCCAAAGGTGGCTCCTTTCCTTCAATTGGGGTCACGGGGAAGCTAATCGACCCGTCGGCGGTTACTAGAGGACACAACAGAGTTCGCTCCACGAAAAGGTGCGCGGTGGAGCTCTGACGAGCTTGCGGCTATAGTGAACTAGGGCAAGGCGGGGGATTTTTTATCAACCGGCTACACGGCTGGGTGTGCGGGCTCATGGCAAAACTCGACGGCCACCCCTCGTCACACGAGGCGGCCAGAGTTGGTCGAAACACCTCCAGCATAGTGGTGGCATGAGCGTGCGGCTGAGCTGGCATCACAAGGGCAACTAGCGCCCCTAGGGGTCCTAAGCTAGGTGGTTAGTGCTATGCGCGTCCCATGACAAGGCGAAGCTCACCATGGTGGCGGTTCTATCGCTACCATTTCGAATCCACTGGAATGGAGACTTACCGCGATGGGGTATGGCTGCGGTGAGCGTGCATATGTGCAGGTGCGTTGGCATAGGCGTTCCTGAGCTAAGGTGGCTCAGTGTCGCTACGCTGTGTACGTTGTGCGTGTGCGTGTGTGGTATGCGGTGACAGCGAAAGGCAGTGCCTTTGGCCTTCCTAAGGGGGAAGAACGCAGTGGTGGCCATGGTGTTCACGCTGGCGAGCACAGGGAAGCGGCGTAGGGGCTTACCATGGTGGTGGGGTAGGTAGGATGGTGGTGCAGTGGCGAGTCAAGGCTGTGTCAAGAGGTAGCAGTGCAGTGCCGACCCGCGATGGCAACAAAGACGAACGACATCGTCCTCGGCTCCGGCGACCACGGGTGGCGCTCTAGCGGCTTCGGCTCCCCTCCTTCTTCCTTCTCCTTTCCTTTCCTCCTCTTTTCTGGCTTGGCGTGGGTGTAGCGGTGCCACTGGGTGGTGGTGGGGTGGAATAGGGCACTAGGGTGTTGGAGCTGGGGTTTTATAGCCGGGTGCGGCCATGGCAGGGCGACAGATGGTGGTAAGTGCTCGGGGGACACGTGTAGGGTGATCGGGCACCCCGAACTAGGGTTCAGGGCTCGGTGCAAGGTCACGAGCGTCCGGGTGCTCCTGATTTTGAATTCCCCAGCGGTCAAGGTAAGGACGGGCGGTGTCAGGGGGTGTAGGTCCATGCACGACATCATGCTCATTGCGGTGCAAGCTGGGGAAGGTGGGGCGTGTCGGGCTACGGACGTAGCGCCCATCCGCGCGTTGGCGTGCAACGGCCAGGGGCATGGATAGTTGGCGACACAGGGGACCATGAGATTCCTTGGCGCTAGTTGCTTTGCTTTTGCAAAAGCAGAGGAAGGGCGAGGGGTTAGGGATGACAGGCGGGGTCCAGCCATCAGTGGCTACGGGGAAGGCGACGGTGGCTGTGTCGCGACATGGGGGCGTGGGCGTGGGCGTGGGCCGCGACGCTAGGCCGGCACGGTCACGCACGGGCGTGGGCGCGAGTGGGGAGCTGGGCCGCGAAGCTAGGCCAGTGAAAGATCCTTGTTTGGTTTTGGTAATTGAGTGACAACCTAGGTGGACTAATTGTGTTTAATGTGAGAGACACAGGTGATTAGTCCACAGGTACATGTGTGTGAGCAACATATGCCATGGAGGTGAAAATGGCTCGAAGATGTTGCAAAGATCACACATGTGATGAAGGAGCTCATTGCATATGAGACATGACATTGAGTCATGTGACTAAGGTGGAGAAGATCAAGACAAGGCTTGGCTTAATGGACCGGTTGCAAGCGTGAAGGGCAAGTTGGAGGCTTTGGAGCGATGGACTGCGTGGTAGTGAAGCTTGAGCAAGACTTGGCGCCAATGGATGAAGGCAATGGTGAAAAGCAAGTGAGGTCAAGATTGATGAACCACAAGGTCATGTGATGATACGAAGTGGAAGTGATTATGATATGATTGGTGCATGTGTTGCATCAATAATGGAGGAGATGGAATAGAATGCGCAAGGCAGAGGTATAACTATAGGGCATTTCATTTCACCGGTCATAGGTGTATAGAGAAGTTTATGACCGGGTTTGGGATAGATGGCCACATTATTAAGAAGGGCAAATTTGTTTGCATATCAGTCATCTAGTGCCACTCGAGTGATCTAACTTTGCATCGTTGCTAGGATCGAGTGGCGTGGTGAATTGAGTGACTAATCCTTTGAAAAACATTTATGAAAAGCTAACACACATGCACAAGATGGTGAACACTTGGTGGTGTTAGCACATTTGCAAAGGAGAATGTGTTGGAGTTGATTTGGATTAATTCAGAGTTGAAAAGGAGAAGAAAAGGGCAAGGTTTTGGTTGTCCGGGGGTCGAAAGTTGCAACCTAACTTGTAGCCAACTTGCAGCCATTGTAGAGGGTGGAACTACCCTTTTCGGTGTGCACCAGACAGGGCACCGCCACCCTAGGGCGGTGGCGGTGCCAGGGACGGTGCCTAAAAACAGCAGCAGCCGCCTTTCGTATTTCGGGCATAACTCCTAGCTCCGAACTCTGATTTCGATGATCTAGGACTTTTTGAAAAGGTAACGAGTAGCTATACAAGCTTGAAGTGGTGGAAATTGATTTGGAGCAAGTTAGGGTAACCAGACTATCCGGTGACCATGGCGGTGTGGCACCGCCACTTTTTTCCAGAGAGGGGGGGAACTTCGTCGGGGGACACTGCCACCCCTAGGGCAGTGCACCACCCCCTATGTCCGGTGCCAAGTCCCAATGACTAGTTTGAAATAGCCATTGCAATTCGACCGTTGGGCACCGCCACCCTATGTCCGGTGCCTGCACGTTGCTGCCCGGTGACCACGCAGAAATGTGCTACTTTGCTCCAACGGCTCTATTTGGCTTGGGGGTTATAAATAGAGGTGGAGCTCAGCCTTGGGCTGGTTGCTGAGCACCCTTAAGCCTTGGTGGCTTGTGTAGGTGTGCTTGGGAGCCCTCTAACTCACATACACTTGATAGTGATCATCCGATTGAGTGTGAGTGCGATTCTAGTGCGATTGCATCGTGAGGTTGCATCGAGTGGCACTAGGTGATCGAGTTACAAGCCGATGGTGCTTGTTACTTTTGGAGGTTGCCACCTTCTAGATAGCTTGGTGGTGGTCTCCGTCAAAGCACGCAAAGAAGATTGTGCAGTGCTCCAGAGAAGAGATTGTGAGGGGTATTGTACTCACCCCGCGGGAGCCATGAAGAGCAACTCTAGTAGAGTGAGACACAAAGAGCGACAAGTGGTCTGGCCGTGTCAAAGTGCTAGAGCTTGTGGTAAGCACTTCACATGGGAGAGTGTGACTTGCGGGTCACCACTAGCAAAAGGACCGGCGACAACCTTGGAGCTTGTCTCAACGGGGACTAGCGTGTTGGCAAGCACGTGAATCTCAGGATAAAAATCATTGTGTCAACCTTGTCTTCCCGTTGGTTTGCAATCCCCTTATACAAGCTTGTAATTACTTTCATATACATTGTGCTTGTGTCGTTGCTCTTGTAATTAGTTAGCTTGTGTAGCTTGCTAGTTACCTTCTTGCTTGTGTAGCATAGAAGTAGCTCCCTTGCGTGACTAATTCGGTTTGAGTAACCTTGTTAGTCACATTGCTTAGTTTGTGTAGCTAAGTAATTTGCGCTCTATAATTTGGCTTGCGTAGCCTTATTATTGAGCATTGTTAGTGAGCTTAGGTGGCTTTGTGCTTTTGCTTACTAGCATGTGTAGAGCTCCCCCGTTGCTTGAAGTACTAGTGGCATAGGTTTGTGTGACCTTGCTCTTAGAATTGATTAGGTGAGCTCTAGCTAGCCCGACACCTTTGTTGCCTAATTAGGATCTTTATAAGGTGCTTGTAAACTTAGATAGAGGGGTGTAGTCTTGGCTAGATCATTAGTTTTAATTCCGCATTTATTTCAGTTAGCCGGTGCGATTAATTTTAGAAAGGACTATTCACCCCCCTCTAGTCTGCCATCTCGACCCTACAGCCGGCTGTGGTGGCTTGGGCTACTGCGGTTGCTGCGGCTGCCAGGGCCACTTGGGCCGCTTTTAGCTTTTCTTTTTCCATTCTATTCTTTCCCCTTTTCTATTTCCTAATTTCTACTTCCATCTCCATACCAGGGCTTCTATGCTTGTATAAGTGTATCCAATACTTGTGTACAAGTATTGGTGGGTCCTCTAGGTCCACTATAGTCCACATTTGGGCTAGAGCCTTGGAAGCACACACACATCAAGTTGAATTATAAGAAGTTGGTCACAATTTTATTAACAAGCATAAATCCAAAAAGAAGCAACTCATGTTGTTAATTACATGCATATGCTCAATCCTCTTACCTTGGGTTTTACTTGTGCAACTATGCAGGTGGTTTCCTAGCATGTACACTCACCATACATGGGTTTTGTTAGAAAATTTTTTAAGTTCAAATTTTTGGTTATTGGAAAACCTGGGTTGTTACACACATGCAAAGTTAGATCATTGAAGTGGCACTAAATAACCACATTTGCAAACATGATTTTCCGATCCCTTCTTTATAGTATGGCCATCTAGCCTAACAACCTTTCCATTTGCACTTCTCCAACCTATCGAGATGCCACTGCTCTAGGGTTAACTTGCTCCCTTGCACCATGACACTGTGGCCCTCAACCCTTGAGGAAGTGTCAAATACAACCACCAGGCAATTCACTAGAGATCCCTTCACTATATCCTTATTAAAGTTCCAATCATCTTTGGACTCAATTGGCATCAGCACATAGTGAGCCCTATTCTCACCAGCGTCAAAACCGCCACGTATCATAACTTCACATTGACAAGCATCCACGACAACATCCAATATCAACCTAACTTGATGGACCACTTCATTGAAAGATGGTGGGTTCTCAAATCTTGTAAATTGTTCACTTATCTTAGAAGTCCTCATTCTCATTTACAGTGCCACAAAAAAAACACACGGACACATTCAACCAACCAGATCTATTAGCTTTAAGAAATAATGCACATGTAGTTCAACCATACTAAAATAAAATACATTCCATTTCCACCTAATACTGATAAGTATATCACTAAGAATTGCACTTAGTCCAATAATTTTTTCCTAGCAAACATTACTTAATACATAAAACATATATATGTACCATGTGTATCACTAAAAGTTGCAATTATTCCAATTTACCAATAAGTTTTTCCTTGCAAACATTACTTAATCCATAAACATATAGACAACACATGCATTTGCATTTATTAATCACCCACCAATTAAAACAAACTCTGTGCAAGGACAGTATGTAGACATGCTTATCAGACCAAATTTTAGAGTCAAATATAATAAAATTAAACACACATCAATTTATTAATGGAAATTTTTACTAATATATACTCCCTCCGTCCCAAAATAGATGACACTTTTGACTTTTATATTTCATGTTTGACCATTTGTCTTATTTAATTTTTTGTGCAAATAGTAAAATAAATAAGTCATTATTAGAGTATCTCTAATGATAAAATAAGCCATAACAAAATAAATAATATTTATACAAAAAATTTGAATAAGACGAACAATCAAACAAGATGTCTAAAAGTAAAAAACGTCATGTATTTTAGGACAGAGTGAGCATGTATATATAGCACACAAATAAGTCAACTATCCTTGTATGAAACAAATTTTGAATGTCAACCGCACTACTTTTTTGCCGTTGAAGACTATCATGCCTGATTAATGAAAAACTGGCAGGCTCTAGCTACCCTACTGCATCTGTACGTGTTTGCTATCAATAGGTTGAAAGACCTTTTCTTGTGTGCCCTCGTCGGCAGGTCTAGAAAGAGAAAAGGAAAAAGATTTATACAAAATCATAAATAAACTAAGAGATATGATACCTCCAATTAATCCCGATCCAAACCATTCCAAACATAATAGTAATTCTACAACAAAACTGGGTAATCAAACTAAAACCAAATCAACACATGGGAACTCAAGATAATGGGTGAAGGTCCAAAGGAGGTACCTTCTTGGAGCGATTTCCCCTCAGTGGCTCAGTTTAGCTCTCCTTGATAGAGATCTACACACATGTGACAGGCACGCAGACACCACGCCCGGTGAGTTTGGTTTGGTTGTTGGAGGACAAAGGGGAAGGAAGGGAGAAGAAAGAAGGCATGCACGTGCGGCTATATAGGCTTGGTCACGTCAAGCGGGATGGCGTGACTCAGTCACACCAATTGCAATGGCGTGACCAAGCCTACCACGTCATCTCCACATGGCTAGCTCGCTCTTCCGTTCAGTACTTTCGTCCGCAATGTGCCTCCTCGTCTTCCCGACTATTGGCTTCTCGTCTAGAACGCATCGCACACTATTGGTAGCAGCACGAGCAGGAAGCGGAGGCCTGGACATTGACACACCGGACACCGCTTGTTCTTCCTAGTCATAAAGCTAAGTTTACATTAATACAGATGTAATCTTATTCGCATTTTGCATAACATTATTGCCCTGATATGTATGATTATAACTATAAGATCGGTGAATCCAACTTGGTTATGTTTTGCTTGCTATTTAATTTGTACTGCCCCCCCTATGTTCGGTTTCTGGCGGCTCTGCCCCTGGGTTAGGTTGTAGCACTCTCGTGCTCACATAGAGGACGATGACAACAACTGGTGTTCGTAGCTCGAGGCACAGCGACTGGCAGCCACGCGCTAGAGCAGCAGTAGAGGCCACGTCTGCACGCTGAAGCAACTGGAACCCATAGCGACATTGTGAACTAGGTGGAGCGACAGCGGCGTGAGAAAAGTGAGAAGAGGAGGATGAATGCAAGGGCAAAAAGAACATCTTTCTAGTAACTCTCAATTTGCGAAATTGATAAAATAACCGTAATACTCTTAGAGCAAGGCTAATAATTTAGTCTGTTGCTGGCTAAATGCAGGTGCCACATCACATATAGTAAGCAATATAGCCTATTGATATAATAGGTTGGCTGGGAGGTTAGCTATATTAGTACACAAGTAGTTAATATTTTACAGTTGGGACCCAAACAAAACGGCGACTCCCAGCTAGCTTCCAGCCAGCGTCTGGTTGCAAGGCAACTTTTTCGTCTCGTATTCTGTGTTCCAGGGGTGTCTAGTTTCCACCTTAAAACTTTACACCCCATTCCATCCAACTTTTTCGTCTCGTATTCTGTGTTCCAGGGGTGTCTAGTTTCCACCTTAAAACTTTACACCCCATTCCATCGAATGTTTGAAGACATGCTTGGAGCATTAAATATAGATAAAAAAATAACTAATTGCACAGTTTGCATATATTTTGTGAGACAAATTTTCTAAGCATAATTAGTCTATGATTAGACACTAATTACTATAGTTACATATGTGCTACAGTACTCTCAAAAATTTTATGAAAAAGTCTACTTGATCCCCCACCTATCAAGGGTGGTATACTTCACCCCCAAACTATGAAACCGTCTATTTTACCCCTGAACTTTTTAAAACCGGTCAAATTACCCCGAGCGGTTTTGGACGGCGATATGCTACAGTAACATTGGTTTTGTCTTTTTCTTTTTTATTTATTTCCCTTGAATCTTTGAAAAATCATAGTAGATCACAGAAAAATCATAAAATAGAAAATCCAATTTTGTTGGACTCCACATGAGTAGATCTATACAGTGAATATATAATATGATATGCTTTAGTATAAAGTTTTTGCTCTAGCTTTAGATTAATTGGAAAATCCAATTTTGTCTGTAATTAATTGGAATAATTCATAACTGCAGCTTCTATGGTCTAATTGTGGTGAAATTTTTATGGTGAGCTAATTATTATATGCTTCAACTATAGTAAACATTTCGTACTCATTGGATCATGTATAACTTAGTTATAGATAAAGCATATATTTTAGTTATAGATAAAGCATAAATTTAATAAGCATGAAATTGGATTTTTCTATGTTAAACCTATGCTTTATCTATAACTAAGTTATACATGGTTTAATGAGTATAAAATTTTTACTATAGTTCAAGTATACAATAATAACCAACCATAAAAATTTCTCCACAATTGGACCATAGAAGCTGCAGCTATAAATTATTCTAATTAATTACAGACAAAATTGGATTTCCCAATTAATCTAAAGATACAACAAAAACTTTATACTAAAACATACTATATTATATATTCGCTGTGTAGATCTACTCACGTAGAGTCCAACAAAATTAGATTTTCTATTTTATGATTTTTCTATGATTTACTATGATTTTTCAAAGATTCAGCGGAAATAAATAAAAAGAAAAGACAAAACCACTGGACTGTAGCAGACCTCTGTTGCTGTAGCAACCACCGTCCAAAACCACCTGAGGGGGTAATTTGACCAGTTTTGAAAAGTTCAGGGGGTAAAATAGACGGTTTGATAGTTGGGGGGTGAAGTAGACCACACTTGATAGGTGGGGGTCAAGTAGACTTTTTCCAAAAACTTTATAACCCCTGAACTAAACACGCCCTGTCGGCGAGAAGGTAAGCGCCCGCTCAACCATCTCTCTCCTAACGTGGCAACTTTTCTAATGGCCTGGAGTTCATCTTGCCGGCTCAAACATGTTATTAGAGTATACGCAATGGGGACCTGTAAATGATCCTCCAGGACGCAAATAGCGGATGGAGAGCTGTAGCGGGTACGCTATCCCATGCTCTAAACAAGAGGACGAGCGCGGCGTCCGCCAAATTTGGCGTGGTAGCGGGCGTGCGCTATCCGTGCGTGGGGCCCGCCAGCCACCACCGCGAGGCGCCTCCCTCCGCCGGTCCCCGCCAAGCTCGCCCGGAGTCGCCGCCCGCCTCTCCCATGCCCACGCCGGCGTCCATGGCCCCCTCTGCTCGCGCCTGGAGAGGGAAAAGGGGAGGAGCAAAGGAGGAGGTCGAGCCGCTACCGGAGCTCCATGGCCCGAGCTCGAGCCGCCGCCACCACCACCGCCGGATCCGCGAGCTCGAGGCCCTCCACGCCGGATCCGCGAGCTCGAGGCCCTCCACGCCGGATCCGCGAGCTCGAGGCCTTCCACGCCGGATCCGCGAGCTGGAGCCACCGCCCGAGAGAGAGAGAATGGGGAGGGAGGGCGGTGCGGTCGAATGGATAAAGGAGGAGAGGGGAAAAAGGAAAGGAAAGAGAAAAAGGGAAAAAAGAAAAAAGGAAAAAATCTGACAAGTGGGCCCCACAGTGGATAGAGGATGATATAGAGTATGGATGGGTACGGGAGAAATTGATATAGAGGATGGAATCTCGATGACCAGGACAGAATATTCCTTTTAGAGGATGAATTTAGAGGATGAAGAGTGCAGTCAGTCTTATACCTGCTCTTACAACAAATGATCATGACTTCATAATAGTATCTAGCAAATTTTAACATTAGAAAATCCTGTAAACAAAAAAAATGGAAAGTGTCACCCACCAGTTAGGAGAGCACACAAACAAGCAGAGCCACTACGACTCCACATATTTAACCAGCAATTTCGAATACCTAAAGGACCGGGACCTGACCTTTACTGCTAGACTCTGCGTAAACACGATTACACGAAGAAAAATGAAGTCAGAAAATGACTAGGATCTAACTTTAAAACGACTGCTTCATCACAAATGGCACAGTTGGAATCTAAACCACACAACTCAGTAGACTACAGAACATAGATGCTTGAGGGCCACCCAGACTACAACAGTTTACAGTTGGTCAGTACTCGTAATTACTGACACTAGATTTAGAGGCATCTCAAGCACCAAAGTATCCAAACAAAGTATTCAAATCTATTAGCTGCCCTACCTGGAAGATTCAGCTTACAACTCTCGTCAAAGGCTCCTTAGTTCTTGGAGCATCGTCGGCAATTCAGATCTCTCATAGCATCAAGCCTTGGCCCTCTTGCTTCCTGTGCAGGAGGGGCACTTATACTGCTTGATGTGCTCCGCTTTAGCTGGGGTGATCTTGACACACTTGCCGTGGAACCATGTCTCGCATAAGTCGCAGCAGATCCAGAAGTCATCATATCCTAGGCCACATGCGCCGCACAGCGCAGTCTCATGGTCTTCCTGTGGTTCCCCTTCTTCCCCTTCACTCTCCTCCTCGTCCTTTGGAGGTGGCATCTTTGGGACCCTTGAGTTGGGTTCCGCCTGGCGTGAGGGCTGTGTATTCATCAAATGTTCATTGCCAGCCATCAAAGGAGAATCATGAAGTTAGGCAGCTGGTTGTCATGTCAAATGATATAGATATGTGATAAAAAAAACTACATACCTTTGAGCCAGATTTGTTAGTCTTATTATTGCTTTTAGGAGTTTTTTCTTTGGGCTCTTTCTTGGCAGTTCCTGTGACAACCTCATATATGCTGGGAAGGTTATTGATCATGGTGAAGAGATGTTTCCTGCAAGGCAACCCACCAGAAGGTGACTGTAACGCCCCAACCCGGGATGACGGCTAAGACCCACTCTACACGTTAAATGAGTCACACCTGCTAATTAACTCTCTTACGCTTTCGTCCTCGCTTCGCGCAAAAGGATCGATCCGGAGTTACTAGCCTCCCGGAGCCCAGGCTTTTAAGCTGGTTCGACTGACCTTCAGCGTCCGAGGTGGTACTAATTCGCGCAGCTACAGTGATTCGCGAAGCTACAGTGTCCCCGAGCTACAGTAACTCAAATTTGGCCCGGCCCACGTCTGGCCCATCGGGCTGGGTCTCACATCCATCCACCCTTAAGAAATCGACGTCCTCGTCGAACCAACTTACCCTTACGGGACAAATGTCCAGAATCGACTCTCTTGGTCACGTCTATATTCCCAGCTCCCCGGCCCAAGTGCCTTGCTCTTGTAGAGCCATGCGCAACCTGTCCGAGCTCCCGAGCCATACGTCCGTGAAACCGTGAGAGTTGGCTCTGATACCATTTGTAACGCCCCGACCCGGGATAACGGCTAAGACCCACTCTACACGTTAAATGAGCCACACCTGCTAATTAACTCTCTTACGCTTTCGTCCTCGCTTTGCGCAAAAGGATCGATCCGGAGTTACTAGCCTCCCGGAGCCCAGGCTTTTAAGCTGGTTCGACTGACCTTCAGCGTCCGAGGGGTACTAATTCACGCAGCTACAGTGATTCACGCAGCTACAGTGTCCCGAGCTACAGTAACTCAAATTTGGCCCGGCCCACGTCTGGCCCATCGGGCTGGGTCTCACATCCATTTGTAACGCCCCGACCTGGGATGACGGCTAAGACCCACTCTACACGTTAAATGAGCCACACCTGCTAATTAACTCTCTTACGCTTTCGTCCTCGCTTCGCGCAAAAAGATCGATCTGGAGTTACTAAGCCTCCCGGAGCCCAGGCTTTTAAGCTGGTTCGACTGACCTTCGGCGTCCGAGGTGGTACTAATTCGCGCAGCTACAGTGATTCATGAAGCTACAGTAACTCAAATTTGGCCCGGCCCACGTCTGGCCCATCGGACTGGGTCTCACAGTGACTCCATCAGACTGCTTTAATTATACAAAGAAAATTTAGTCCCACATGGCTTTGATCAAAATCTAAGGATCTATAATATGGAATTCAGGAGACATCAGGAACAAGGATTTCACATTAAACATATATAAAATATGATCCAAAACGTAAGACAGTGCTAAAGTAACAATGGAATATGGCAAGTTACTGTCAAACACATCAAAACACTCCAGTATAGTATTTTAAGGTCATTCTTAAAGGCTTAGGCAAACTTGATGCCAACTAATTGGTCCTAAACTTTTTATGGAACAAGGGTGAAACATGAGAAAATAACCAGCATTATTTAAACCACTATTGCGTCTAATAGATTTAATCCACAACAATGTAGCGGCCAATGCTACTATTCCTAATGATGAATATGCAAACGGGTTTGTTTACAAAACATCTGATCTTCAATCATGCATTCAATGCTCCAGCTGACACATACTTTACTTAATCAATAACAAGATAGGCTCAGTAGCACCCAGAAGCTGAAGAATGTAGCACAACACTAGGATAGAGATAACACAGAAGTAACTGGACACATGAAATGTTCATATTCTAAGCTTCACCAACAGAAAAAAGAAAGTAAGACCTCAAAAGCGACACTACACCAAGAATAGCTGACAGCTGCCACTATCTGACATCGACTGGAATAAGGATTCTGTAGTTGTAAGTTGACTGCTCAACAACATTAGCAGCAGATGGAATGTGCAATTGTTCCATGAAAAAGATGTGCAACTAGTAATCTCTCACCGAAATGTGACAATGGGGCATATTTCCCAGTCATATCAATGGAAAAAAAATAACAGTTTGGGAGGAAGGGGGTTATGAAATATCGTTTTCCATCTTTTTCGTTCTCTCTTATCACTATACCCATCTCTTTCTACTCGTTTCTCAATCAAAACTCACTTTGGATTTTGATAAGAATAACATAGTGATTCCATTTTGGTTTTGAAAATGAAAAAAAGAAACTCGGCCGGTAGGGAAAGACCACCCCACAGTATTGCTTGGAAGAAGAAACTTAGTCTTCAACTGACCAAGAAACCCCCGAACCCTGACAGTGCAGACCCTATAGCACCACACCGTAACCAAGGCCACTGGCTGTTGCGGTTACCATAGGCCAGCGCCAGCGAGGGAGGTTTTTTAACCAACCATGAAATTCTCCCCCATGGGGAGTCAAACACAGGTGCTGGAGATGCTACTCAGAAGTCACAACCCCTAGGCTATGAAACCTTTCACATAAAGAAAATGAATACTGATGAGAAACAACAACTGGTTCTTAAACTATGAGATACTTGAGGGAGGTCCATTGGCAAGAAACATTTATATAACAGTCACAGAAAAAATCTTATCTTAGAATAAAACAAATGGAATACCTGGATTCCTTGTCGAATCCAAACCTTGCTCCAAAATAAAATGCAACAGACATTAGCCAAGAATCACTATGCACTGCAACAAGTGATAGCCAATCTTTTTCATTCATCCCATCATGAGCAAAATTAATTCCCAGAGCTGGCTCTGGGAGTTCAGGAGGGACCTCCTCAGCAGGCAAGTTTACTTCCCAAGTCTCATTGGGAAGTCCATATAAACATAGGTTCTCCTTCTCTGCGCACAACAAAAGAAAATAATATCTCAAATAAGGTATTTGCGGTTGTTTCAGGCTCTAAACATAAAATAGCTCACTTTAAACGAAAATGAATCAAGAGACATAAAGCTGAGTCTCTGTAAACACAATAAAAACAGGATGAATAGAGAGAGACTAAATTGACCATATAAAATTAAGCATTCCATCTCTCCTATGTGTTCTGAAAAAAAAATATAGATTGAACAGTCCATGAAAAAAAGGAAAGGGGCACAAAATGGCAGACTTCTTGACCAAAAGCATGAAAAAGAGGGACTATGACTAGACATGAATAAATCAGTTCCATATCAACCACCAATAAAAAGACTATTCCCCATGCACATTGCTTGCCTTTCCCACCCACAACTTTTGATCAGTACTGAGCAACTCATCTTGCATTTCCAGTGACACCTCTTGGTACGAATAATTTCCTGTGCTAAGCATCTAATAATGTTGGCAATTTAATGTGGTACAAATACAGATTTTGATCCCACGCATCTGTGGGAAACAAAATCATAAATGTGACAATAATAACCAACATACTCCCTCCATCACAAAATATCAGATTCTAGCTACGTATCCAGACAAAGCTTTCCGGTCCTATCCACAATTATAAGCAACCAGGGTACATGCATTTGTTTGCCAACTTCTGTCACCATCGATTTAGGTGGGCATTGACAAAGTGGGAAATAAGTAGTTGGATCCATCGAAAGGCTTATCGTCTTGGGCGACTCGGAACTCGTGGCCAACCAATTGATGAAAGCCTCAGCGTGCAGGGACCCAAAGATGGAAGCTGTACCCACTGATCTATTCTTCTAGATCTCATCAATGTATTAGGTTCATCTACATGTTTGTCTCAAATACAAGAAGTTGTACCCACTGATCTATGCACCTAGACGATCCAAGAGGACACTACAGGAGGCTGACCAAGTGTCTAGAAAAGCTAGGTCATACATAATGGTCGACGATGAAATACATAGAAGAAGCACATCAAGGGTCCTTCAGATGTGCACATTCATCGAAGACAACAAAGAACTACTGCGAGAAGTTCATTCAGGAGTACGCGGCCACCATGCTGCCCCCAACACGTTGGTAGGCAAGGCTTTTCGACAAGATTTTTACTGTCTAACTGCTCTTGCTGACTCTCAGGAGATTGTTAGAACCTACGAAGGATGTTAGTTATACACGAAGCAGAAACTCGTGCCATTACAAAGAGCTGCAGACAATCCTGATCATGTGGCCTTTCATGGTATGGGGCCTCAACCTAGTTGAGAAGTTATAGCCCGCACCGGTAAACTACACACACCTTTTTGTGGCCATTGACAAGTTTACTAAGTGGATGAAGCCAAGCCCATCACGACGATCACAACAGCCAAGGCTGTCGAATTCATCAAAGAGATCATCAACCGATACGGTGTGATGAACAACATCATTACAGACAATGGTAAGCAGTTCATGGGAGAGAGTTTGTTAACGGCGGTGCAGAGCTTCGGTATGCGAACTCAGGGCATGGGTGGCCCCCACTTGGGGTGAGTGCAGTGCTGCTACGGTCAGGGACGAGGGAGGTGGCTTCAGCCTGTGGCGGGCGCAGCTCAGCTTCGACTTCAGCCTGGGGTGGGCGCGGTGTGGCTCCGATTGGGGGTGGCGGCGACAACGAATCAGGGTCCGGGGAGGGAGCCATGGGGGAAGAAGGAAGATGGGGAGAGGATGACATGTGAGTCCCACTTAATGGGTGTTAACAGATCACAACAATGATTTATTATCTTTGTCCTCCCCTCAAACCAAACACTGAGCAAGGATATCCTCATCCCCAAACCAAACACAGAGATGGAACCATCCTATCACAGAAAAACTAGAATGGATCCATCCTTTCTCTCGTGTCCTAGAACCAAACACAACCTAAGGCACTTGGCCCGTGCACGTGAATGGCAGGCTGGAAAATTAGAATAGATCCATCCTTTCCCTCGTGTTCTAGAACCAAACACAACCTAAGGCATTTGACCCATGCGCGTGCATGGTGGGCAGGACAGATGCTTTTACCAAAAGATAATCGTACCTCTAGGTTGTTGAACACCAAGCGCTAAGCATAGGGTTAGATTTGTCAGAATTGAAGAAAAAGAAACTTGGAGCAAAACACCCACAGAATGAAGCATAACAGGTAACACGAGCACATGATCGTTATTATTCATTAGTACAAAAAAGTCAGACAGATTCGGTAACTCAAGTATATATCCATCAGTTTCATTCATGTGATGTTCCTCGTTTGACATTGTCTACAAAGTAAAAACATTGCAATCCAAATGTCAGTACAAGATATATTCTCTTTCTTCTTTTTCCCAAGATAACAAGGAGCACGTAGGAATACAAAATCAAGATTACACCTGCAGTTGAATGGTGGAGAAATTGTCCTCCGTCCCTGAACCTGTCATAGATAGTTTATTGAAACAAAATCCTGCCCCATGAAGGCCATCAAAGTTGAATTTCAGTATAGAAGAAGGATGCTGAAGTGAATATGGTAGTAGTTTCAAATGTCCTTGTCTTCTGAACCAAACAATGTGTCATTGTGCAAAACAAGAACCATTTCAATCACGTATTTTAATCCCAGGGTTCGCTACATCATCATCGGCATGTTAAACAGCTCTGCCAGACTAAGAAGATTTCACGCGCATCTGCCTCTTCATCTGTAGTACACACAAGTGTCAGTTTGCATGCCGGATGTGTGATGCCACTGCAAGAGATCAGAGCATTTGAGATTTACCTTTACTCCCTTTGGTTTTTGAGTTTTCCAACAAGGGAAAAGGCCATGGCATCCCGATTTTCCAAGCTCAGAGCTTCTGTGAATTAGACATGGTAAGCATGGTGAATTTCAGAGCCCATACAGAATTGCAAACAGAATCAATGTAATGTGTCGAGTACATGTCATAAATCCTAAAGATTAGTATGGCTCAATTTCAATAATCAGATAAACCATGTCATAACAACAAATCAAGTTGTCTCTGTCACACCCGGTTTTAAGGACAAAACCAGACATACACCATATGTGAAATAAAGAAGACAAATCTCACATATACCCACAGATAAGTGTAATATCAAGAGACAAATGCTTAATATATATAACTCAATAGTATAAAATATACCTTAGAGAGCAACACAGCGAAAAGACAACTCCAAACACCGGGTGTAGACTTCACTCCAGGAACAAACTGACTAGTTGATCACAAGCCTAAAAACTCCAGAGACTATCCTGAGATGTGGGAAATAGCAAGAATGAGTCCATGTCGAACTCAGCAAATATATCATGGGGTTCATGAAGCTCAAAAGGTTTGACACGGGTTTATTGCAACAACTTTTAGTGAGTCAATTTTTTTAGCATTTGAGTAGCAACAAGTTTTCCATAAGCCCAAATAACCTCATGATCATGTAAACGAGAATAATGTATAGCAAGAAACAATAATCATTAGTGAACATCAATATCATCAGTGTTATCATTATCATCAGTGTTCATCATTTATTCTGTAAGGGTCTAAGGCCACTCGTGACCGTGAGCACGACTATTATAATAGTTTTACACTCTGCAGAGGTTGTACGCTTTCACTGTGAGTCGTGATTACCCATATGCCCGGGGCGGCCAATCCCCAAAACACTCCCAAGGTGAGCAGGCAGGGTTCACTATGAAGCCTTTCAAAGGTTCGTCTAACAAGTTAGGGCCGCTAGGTTTCAGAAGTCAGTCTGTGTGATTCAACCACGCAGGGATCCACAGTCTGCTTTTCCCCATTTGCGCCACAAGGGTAACCTCTAACAAGCTAGAAAAGGTCCTCATACTGAGCTAAAACCAGAGCCATATAGCCCTCACAGTTGTACTGTAAGTCCCGGATGTTCGCTTACAGATAAGTCCTTATGAAGAGAAACTAGAGCACCATAAAAACAACCAAATATGCTCTAGCCCTCTTGAGACATATTGCTTTAAAGCATCTTTTAAACGTTTATTGCATATACCATTAGTCAAGTTACAGATCATGGTTATTTATCTTGAGCACTAGCATAAATACTACCCAATGAAATGTCCCATGGATGTCAAGGTACAAGATACAAAAACTAGGATATCTTTAGTTCTAACAAGGTAGACACATACACATGAATTAAGTGTATTAAAGGTGACTAGGAAACAAGGATGATCCCATGCTATACTTGCCTTAAATCAAGATCCTTTCTCTGATCCAAATCTTCAATTAATTGCTTCTTAAATCTTCACGTAAATCTCACCGACTGGACTTATCAATAAATCACCACACACGCATCGAGCAATCATACACGAAGCAAACAATGAATAATAATTAGAACAGTACACCAAACAATTAAAGAAATTTGTAAACTAACCCATGCATTGCTACGAACACATAAACGCAGAAAACACGCTAATCGGAGCTACGGTGAAAGAAACGACTACCGAAAGATTTTGTTGTATAAAATGGAAAATTATAGGTCTCATTTGTTTTAACTATATAAAATCATATATATATGATAAAATATTTTTTTATAGATATTCAAAAGTGACTTAAGCTAAATTACATTTAAATTTAGAAAACTAAAGGAGAAATCAATAATATTTTATTTATAAATCTAGTTGCACAGTTATTAATCAAGTTAGATCTAAACTATGAAATTCCTGAGATTTTGATAAAGAAAACATTAATACTAATACGTAGTTCATGTTGTTATAAATCCATTGCAATTTGAACGGACTAATTCGGAATTAAAACAAATAAGTTATGAATTAAACGAGATTTTCTTTAGTAAAATAATAGATTAAATCTAACATCGAATCTTAAAGGTAGAAAACCTAACCAACAGTAGCACTAATAGTATAAAAAGTTTGTAAAACTCTTCTACACGTTACTACGATCACACAGACGTAGAGATTACGAAATTTGGATTTAAAACGTGAAAGTTATGAATTTTCTAAGATTTCTTATAGATAAATAATTACTTTAATGTAAACTCAAAAATAAATTGTCACAAACCTACTGTACAATACTACCAACATGTAGAGCTCGCAAATACGAACCTAACGCAATTTGAACGGGTCAAATCGGAGTTAAAACGGAGATTTTACGACTAAAACAAGATCAGTGGCAAAACTGTAAATATCAGAAAACGTATTTTTGAATTACCGAGACCAAATACGCTTTCAGAAGAATAAAACGGATTCGGTTTTTTACGTTTTGGACCGCGGGTTAAGAACTTAAAATTTACAGGGTCTCTTTAGCAAAAACGCCGGCCGAACCGGTAACTTCTAATCCTGGCCGTTAGATCTGATTTGGACGGTGCGGATTGGATCGGTGAGGGAGCCGGCAGCGCTCTGCCCGGAACAGAGCCCGACGGCGTTCCCCGCGGCGGCGCCATGAACGGAAACACCTATCTCGCGCTACGGAGCATGAGTTCGCGAACGGAAAACACAGGGAGAGAGAGAATGACATGGCGAGCTCACCTAGGGCAGAATCGAGGCCAAAGACGAAGCAAGGAGCACGTGCGGCTCGGAGGGGCGGATGGCTAGGGCGGAGCTTCGACCGTGGCCACCTCAGGGCGTTGGAGCTGCGGTTTGTGGGCGAATGTGGAGCGGGGAGGTGCGGCGGCTCCATTTTTATAGCCCGGAGGCATCGCTAAAGAAGGAAAGGGAGGATTTGGGGAGATGGAATCGGATTGGGAGGATTTTGGAAGGAAGCCGACGGTGGCTTGAGGAAAAAGGTGACCTGACGTGCGGGGTCCACAGGTCGGTGAAACAAGGGACGGGGCCGGCTCGTCAGCGAGCAGCAGGGAGGAGAGGGGAAATGCGGCGCTCGCACGCGAGTTGGGCCTGCTGCTGGGCTCGGCCCAGAGCGGGGCGCGGGGAGGGATAAGCGGCCGCGCACGCTGGGGAGAAGGCGGGCCGCCGCTGGCAGGCCGAGGCGGCGGGCTGCGGAAAGAAGCGGGCCGAAATCCGAATGAAACTGATTTTCCTTTGCTTTTTCTTTTTCCAGTTTTTCAAAACCATTTTCCAAAAGATTTTGAAATCCATTTTGAATTTAATTCAAACCACTCAATACAAAATTTCAAATGCAGCAGCATGAATGCTCAATCATGTTTCTACCCTTATATTTGATTTTAAATTTATAAAAATTATTATCATTCTAAGTTTGTATGCTCACAAAAAAATATATAAAAATCATATTTTTCCTATTTTTATTTCTTTCAAAATTTTAGGGTGTTACAATTCTACCCCCTTAAGATGAATCTCGTCCCGAGATTCGGAAGATGATGATAAAAGAGATAATGACACTTTGTCTTTATTTGATCCTCATTTTCCAAATTACTCTTTTCGCTCAGAGTCATGAGGCAGTTTCTCGTATCCTGACTGACTAATCTGCCTAAGCATGATCATCTCTCCTATTGAGCTCCTCCAAAGTTGTTTGTTCCTCTGCTATAACTTCTGTAAACTCACGGTCCACTTTGCTATCCACAGTGTACCTATCTTCTAATTGGTTATTCTCGTCTCCCTCAGGTAAGAGTCGACCACCTTGATACTCAATTCTTTTCCCTGAAGGTGTTGTTAAGAGCATTGTGCACCGAGTACTATAAATCACTCCTTTATGCGCACAGAGCCATCCATTACCAATAACCACGTGAATTTTAAGTGACTCCAACACAATGAGTGTTGCGGTGAAGTTTTCCTTGTCTATGACAAAACTGACATTCAGGCATATCTGATCTGCCTGCATTTCTCCCACTGGGGTTTGAACTAGCAAAGGCCTCCTCATTGGACACTTCACCATCTTGCACGTCTCTACCATGTCGGCGGAAATGAAAGAATGCGAAGCACTGGGGTCAAATAGAGCAAAAACTTGTACTGAGCTTACTTGAATATAACCTCCCACTACTTTGGTAACTCCATGAATTTTATCCATATCCACATTGCTCAGTCTTCCATTGACATAGTTTTGCTGCGCTTTGCTTCCTTGAGCAGGCTTCTTATAGACTTTCCTTTTTCGCTTTCGTCGTTGTTGACTTAGTTCACTCCCAACTTGCCCTTCAACATTGTTGTTTTGATAGTGCTCAGCTTTATCATACCCATAACATTCTTCAATGGCAGAAACATCAGCCTTTTCCCACATATCAGTGCGAGACGTCATATAGGGCTCCTGAGTCATGAGACACTACACTTCCTGTCATCAAGTGACCAACATCAGCAACACGGGCAAGTACAGATGATCATAATCATGAACTATCTAAAGGGACAATTCTCGTCTCCATGGATCCAAAATTATCAACCTTGTTCACAGGACATTTTTGCGCAAGAGTGGCAACTCAATCATGGAGACTAACCAATACTTCCAAATAAAGAGTTCAAACTTAATAAACCTTCTTTACATTGGTTACCCCCTTAAAATAAGGGACACCAAATAGGGTAGCTTGAACCTTTTTCTAGATGAGCTAACTAGCATAAAGGCGTTCTGACATCCCAATGAAACTCAAAAGCAACGTTATAAACAAGTAACCTGAGATTTCCTTGCGATATGAAAAATAGAAGTGTAGTAAAACAGCTGTAACTCTCATTCTGTTAATCCAATGAGCTGTAGTTTATACCGTTGGAAAGCTTATAAAATTCTCTACAACTTTCTTATAGAACATACTTCCAGATTCTATAGTTAACTTGGTCGAAAACAGTACATATCAGAAACTGTTCCAGGTTTATGACAGCACAGATACATTGCCTTATGCTTTTTGTATCTCCCAAACCAAAACAGCTTTGGAGGTGGTTCTTGCATTTAGAGAAAGATATTGAAGTCTACTCTTGTCCAGAATTTTCTCATGATTTTTGGTCTTTCAAGAACAGAGATATAAGTTGATAAAGACAGGCTGCTCCAGAAGACAAGATATAGAAAGCAGGAGATAACCAAAACCCAGCTATTTATTTCATTAATCCTTATACCTTATACATATAAACTAAATGAAATCATGGACAAAACCCACAAGATCATTATACTCATTACAAAATTCCAACTCAAGCATAAACATAAGCACAAAGCAACTAAACACTTAAAAGTTCATAAGCCACACATTAAGACGACTCAACTTGGCTACTAACGGTTTTATTACACGGGACATAACTCCTATTTCTTAAGCATGGTGTGATTGCAGCAGCATCCGAAGTAGATAGCGTCTCTTACATTCCTTAGTCCTCTATATTGACATTTGAATCCCCGCATCCCTCTTTACCATTCTTATAACTCATACCTTAAGATGGGTCAACCTTGTATCCCTCAGGTGTAGATTTAGTACCCTCATACTCAATCCTTTCTCCTGAAAGTGTAGTTAGAAACACTGAATGTTGGGCATACTCAATCACTCCTTTACAAGTAGATAACCAGTCTATTCCAAGGATAACATCAATGCCCATTAATTCCAAAACAATGAGGTTTGCCTTAAAATTTACCCCCTTTATGTGAAGACTAACTTTTGGGCATACGCGGTCCGCCTTTATTTCACCTCTTGGAGTTTTAACCATAACTGTTTTCCCCCTTGGAAGCATAAGTATGTTATGATCTTTTACATATTGTCTAGATATGAACGAATGTGAGGCACTGGGGTCAAACAAAACCTTGGCATTTCCTGAACTTACAGGAATTGATCCAAACACTACCTCCTTAGCTCCAGGAATGGTGGTAATATCCACATGTTTCAACCTTCCATGGATGTAATTTCTCTTTAATTTATTTCCCTGCACATGCTCCTTTTGGACATCCTGTCCTGGGTCTTGCTGTTGTTGATTCTTCTGCGGGCAAGATTTGACATAATGTCCTTCCTGCTGGCAGTGATAACACTTTCTCTTAGCTGGATCTTTTGTGATGTCATACTCCACGGAACTGTTGTTTGGTATGCTGCTATCTGGCTGGCCATAAAAGTTCACCTTCGTCCCTTTGGCTTGTTTCTTAGCTTGTTTGGCCTTTCGGGGTTGATACTCCATATAGGTAATTGTCCACCCATCTATGACTACCTCATGGGGAGTAGTTTTAGCGGGATAGGCTCTTAACTCTTCAAGGTTTGGATTTATTTGACAAGGGATCAGGGCTGCATGTGAAAATGTAGTATAACTCGATTGCTGATTGCTTTCCACAAGTGGTTCTAATGAGATTGCCTTCCTCTTCTTGTCCATGTTGATCTCAAAATTTGGATCCACCTTGACTTTCCCCCTATTAGACTCGTTTTGAAGACAGGGAAAACCATAATGCTTACAACAGTGACATTGTTCCTGCTCTCCAAGTGCCTTACTATCAACATCTTTATTGGATTTCATATTCTTCCAAGCTTCTGCTACTTGTATCTTCTCTGGCCCCTTGGATATGTTGGCTTGACCTTGAGATGAGCATCGTTGAGAATTCCCATGTTGAGCCATTTCTTCTAGTAATTGGTTTTGCATTGCTAATGGCTTCTTGTCAATAGTGAGCAAGAGCGACACAATTTAGTCCTCTTAACCTTTGAAGTCCACAGTCTTCTCGTCACGAGCCGTCTAATCGACAAGGAGAAAAGGTTCAAAATAGAGACAAGGTTTTTATAACAGAACGGGGATAGAATTAAACATAACTTTGAGAAAATAACAAAGTTAAAGAGAAGCAAGAAATAGGCAAAAATGAAAACATGCTAAACGTCCAGTTCTAACTAGGCTTGCGTCCTACAGTCAGCATTGCTCTGATACCACTCTGTCACACCCGGTTTTAAGGACAAAACCAGACATACACCATATGTGAAATAAAGAAGACAAATCTCACATATAGCCACAGATAAGTGTAATATCAAGAGACAAATGCTTAATATATATAACTCAATAGTATAAAATATATCTTAGAGAGCAACACAGCGAAAAGACAACTCCAAACACCGGGTGTAGACTTCACTCCAGGAACAAACTGACTGGTTGATCACAAGCCTAAAAACTCCAGAGGCTATCCTGAGGTGTGGGAAATAGCAAGAGTGAGTCCATGTCGAACTTAGCAAATATATCATGGGGTTCATGAAGCTCAAAAGGCTTGACACGGGTTTACTGCAATAGCTTTTAGTGAGTCAATTTTTTTAGCATTTGAGTAGCAACAAGTTTTCCATAAGCCCAAATAACCTCATGATCATGTAAACGAGAATAATGTATAGCAAGAAACAATAATCATTAGTGAACATCAATATCATCAGTGTTCATCATTTATTCTGTAAGGGTCTAAGGCCACTCGTGACCGTGAGCACGACTGTTATAACAGTTTTACACTCTGCAGAGGTTGTACACTTTCACTGTGAGTCGTGATTACCCATATGCCCGGGGCGGCCAATCCCCAAAACACTCCCAAGGTGAGCAGGCAGGGTTCACTATGAAGCCTTTCAAAGGTTCGTCTAACAAGTTAGGGCCGCTAGGTTTCAGAAGTCAGTCTATGTGATTCAACCACGTAGGGATCCACAGTTTGCTTTTCCCCATTTGCGCCACAAGGGTAACCTCTAACAAACTAGAAAAGGTCCTCATACTGAGCTAAAGCCAGAGCCATATAGCCCTCACAGTTGTACTGTAAGTCCCGGATGTTCGCTTACAGATAAGTCCTTATGGAGAGAAACTAGAGCACCATAAAAACAACCAAATATGCTCTAGCCCTCTTGAGACATATTGCTTTAAAGCATCTTTTAAACGTTTATTGCATATACCATTAGTCAAGTTACAGATCATGGTTATTTATCTTGAGCACTAGCATAAATACTACCCAATGAAATGTCCCATGGGTGTCAAGGTACAAGATACAAAAACTAGGATATCCTTAGTGCTAACAAGGTAGACACATGCACAAGAATTAAGTGTATTAAAGGTGACTAGGAAACAAGGATGATCCCATGCTATACTTGCCTTAAATCAAGATCCTTTCTCTGATCCAAATCTTCAATTAATTGCTTCTTGAATCTTCACGTAAATCTCACCGACTGGACTTATCAATAAATCACCACACACGCATCGAGCAATCATACACGAAGCAAACAATGAATAATAATTAGAACAGTACACCAAACAATTAAAGAAATTTGTAAACTAACCCACGCATTGCTACGAACACATAAACGCAGAAAACACGCTAATCGGAGCTACGGTGAAAGAAACGACTACCGAAAGATTTTGTTGTATAAAACGGAAAATTATAGGTCTCATTTGTTTTAACTATATAAAATCATATATATAGGATAAAATATTTTTTATAGATATTCAAAAGTGACTTAAGCTAAATTACATTTAAATTTAGAAAACTAAAGGAGAAATCAATAATATTTTATTTATAAATCTAGTTGCACAGTTATTAATCAAGTTAGATCTAAACTATGAAATTCCTGAGATTTTGATAAAGAAAACATTAATACGAATACGTAGTTCATGTTGTTATAAATCCATTGCAATTTGAACGGACTAATTCAGAATTGAAACAAATAAGTTATGAATTAAACGAGATTTTCTTTAGTAAAATAATAGATTAAATCTAACATCGAATCTTAAAGGTAGAAAACCAAACCAACAGTAGCACTAACAGTATAAAAAGTTTGTAAAACTCTTCTACATGTTACTACGATCACACAGACGTAGAGATCACGAAATTTGGATTTAAAACGTGAAAGTTATGAATTTTCTAAGATTTCTTATAGATAAATAATTACTTTAATGTAAACTCAAAAATAAATTGTCACAAACCTACTGTACAATACTACCAACATGTAGATCTCGCAAATACGAATCTAACGCAATTTGAACGGGTCAAATCGGAGTTAAAACGGAGATTTTACGACTAAAACAAGATCAGTGGCAAAACTATAAATATCAGAAAACGTATTTTTGAATTACCGAGACCAAATACGCTTTCAGAAGAATAAAACGGATTCGGGTTTTTACGTTTTGGACCGCGGGTTAAGAACTTAAAATTTACAGGGTCTCTTTAGCAAAAACGCCGGCCGAACCGGTAACTTCTAATCCTGGCCGTTAGATCTGATTTGGACGGTGCGGATTGGATCGGTGAGGGAGCCGGCGGCGCTCCGGCCGGAACAGAGCCCGACAGCGTTCCCCGTGGCGGCGCCATGGCCGGAAACACCTATCTCGCGCTACGGAGCACGAGCTCGCGAACGGAAAACACAGGGAGAGAGAGAATGACATGGCGAGCTCACCTAGGGCAGAATCGAGGCCGAAGACGAAGCAAGGAGCGCGTGCGGCTCGGAGGGGCGGACGGCTAGGGCGAAGCTTCGACCGTGGCCACCTTAGGGCGTTGGAGCTGCGGTTTGTGGGCGAATGTGGAGCGGGGAGGTGCGGCGGCTCTGTTTTTACAGCCCGGAGGCATCGCTAAAGAAGGAAAGGGAGGATTTGGGGAGATGGAATCGGATCGGGAGGATTTTGGAAGGAAGCCGACGGTGGCTTGAGGAAGGAGTCGACCTGACGTGCGGGGTCCACTGTCACACCTAGTTTTAAGGACAAAACCAGACATACACTATATGTGAAATAAAGAAGTCAAATCTCACATATAGCCAAAGATAAGTGTAATATCAAGAGACAAATGCTTAATATACATAACACAATAGTATAAAATGTACCTTAAAGAGCAACACAGCAGAAAGACAACTCCGAACACCGGGTGTAGACTTCACTCCAGGAACAAACTAATTGGTTGATCACAAGCCTAACAATTCCAGAATCTAACAGTCTGGTACCCTTCCTGAGATGTGGGAAATAGCAAGAGTGAGTCCATGTCGAACTCAGCAAATATATCATGGGGTTCATGAAGCTCAGAAGGTTTGACACGGGTTTACTGCAATAGCTTTTAGTGAGTCAACTTTTTAACATTTGAGTAGCAACAAGTTTACCATAAACCCAAATAACCTCATGATCATGTAAACGAGAATAATGTATAGCAAGAAACAATAATCATTAGTGAACATCAATATCATCAGAATTCATCGTTCATTCTGTAAGGGTCCAAGGCCACTCGTGACCGTGAGCACGGCTGTTATAACAGTTTTACACTCTGCAGAGGTTGTACACTTTCACTGTAAGTCATGATTACCCATATGCCCGGGATCGCGACTCCCAAAACACTTCCAAGGTGAGCAGGCAGGGAAACACTATGAAGCCTTTCAAAGGTTCGTCTAACAAGTTAGGGCCGCTAGGTTTCAGAAGTCAGTCCGTGTGATACACCACGCAGGGATCCACAGTCTGCTTTACCCCATTTGCGCCACAAGGGTAACCTCTAACAAGCTAGAAAAGGTCCTCATACTGAGCTAAAGCCAGAGCCATATAGCCCTCACAGTTGTACTGTAAGTCCCGGATGTTCGCTTACAGATAAGTCCTTATGGAGAGAAACTAGAGCACCATAAAAACAACCAAATATGCTCTAGCCCTCTTGAGCCATATTGCTTTAAAGCATCATTTAAACGTTTATTGCATATATCATTAGTCAAGATACAGATCATGGTTATTTATCTTGAGCACTAGCATAAATACTACCCAATGCATTGTCCCATGGGTGTCAAGGTACAAGATACAAAAACTAGGATATCCTTAGTGGTAAAAGGTAGACACATGCACATGAATTAAGTATATTAAAGGTGAATAGGAAACAAGGATAATCCCATGCTATACTTGCCTTAAATTGAGATCCTTTCTCTGATAAAAATCTTCAATTAATAGCTTCTTGAATCTCCACGTAAATCTCACCGACTAGACTTGATCAATAAATCACCACACACACATCGAGCAATCATACACGAAGCAAACAATAAATAATAATTAGAACAGTACACCAAACATATGAAACAATATGTGAAAAGGTTTTAAAGATGTTCTACGCATTGCTACGAACACACAGGCGTAAAGATCACGAAATTCGGATTTAAAATGTGAAAGTTATGAATTTTCTAAGATTTCCTATAGATAAATAATTACTTTAATATAAACTCGAAAATTAAATTTTCCAAACCTACTGTACAGTACTACCAACGTGTAGAGCTCGCAAATACGAACCTAACGCAATTTGAACGGGTCAAATCGAAGTTAAAATGTAGAAGATATGACCTAAACAAGATAGTGGCAGTTTTGTAAATACCTAGTTTCGAAAATAAATCAAAATCTGGTTTTTAATGTGATCTAGACGGTGGAATTCAAGTAAATACCTCTTCTTCTTCTTGGAGTAGAACGCCTGGTGGCTTCGTCGGACAGCGACAAGAGAAGGAGGAGAAAATATAATTTACTACACGAGAGATTTCCCAAACTAGGGGCTCCTCTACGGTAGTTTTGGTGTGCTTTGCCCATGGGATAGGTACGTATATATAGGGAGAAAAACTCTCCACCTCCATGTCAACTAGCGATATGGTGCTAATTGACGTTGCACCATCCACCTCCGCTAATAGGCCTAAGTAATCATTTAAGCCCATTAGTAAAGAAATGTATAGGCCTTTGAGATTTATTAGGATTATTGCACATGGGCTTTGAGCGTTGGAAAAAATGAGAGATTTATTATTTTTGGAATTAATTATTTTCATGGATAAAATAATTTCAGAAAAGTCCAGAATTATTATTTAAGCCGCGAAAAATACTCTGAAAGCTCCGAAAATTCGGGAAAAATTTCTAGAGACATTATGGAACATGAGGAACCCAAATAAAGTATTTGGAGCTCACTAAAAGGTAATTTTGGAGCATCTAAAAATTAGATTATGCTCATAGACAAGTGGAAACAAGCTACAGAAAAAGTCGGAAAAATTCCTGAGAAGTTTGTAGAGATTGATTGATGGACGAGAAACTGAAAGGAGTGATTCGGGTTACAAAGAAAAGATTTTAAGATGCTCCAAACGAAAACTTGAGCTAAGAAACATGGAATTTGATTGCAGAAAACGATAAAGGCTTGCTAGAGAAGAAAGATCGACCTACTAAACGCATTTTGAAAGAACAACTTGAATTCATTTTGATCTTTGGTCAAAACCAAGCAATACAAAAATACAAATGCATCGGCATGTATGCACAACAATGTTGATACATCCTAAGATGAATTTTAATTTAACCTAAATTTTTATTTTCCTATGTTTTCATGAGCACAAAAATACATAATTAAATCATTTTAACTCTATTTTCAAAGAAGCAAATTTTAGGGTGTTACAATTCTACCCCCTTAAGATGAATCTCGTCCTCGAGATTTGGAAGATGGTGATCAAAGAGCGATGGATACTTTGCCTTTAGATCTTCTCTTACTTGAGTAGCTCCTTTTTCATACCTTCATAACCTTACTCCGGGTATCTACTTCAGACACTTCCATGGGAACTTTGTATAGGTAGGATTCTTCTTTACCCTTGAATTGTCCAAAGATGTCTGCTCCTTAAGTAAACACAATCGCTGCTCCAACTATAGCATTTGGAACACATTAGGTATGCCAACAAAGTCTAAGGTAACACCAACCGTTAAGCCACTTATCTTTCCAAACCATAATATTCCTTGTTTGTCCATTTAAAAACCTGATACCTTTCCATCCATGATAGTCATAACTATCTCCTTTTTATTCTTGTCTTCCAAAGACCTTTGTGAATCTCTTATTCCAATGTAGGCACTACCACTGACTTCATAACATTAATGACTATATGCTTAGGTTGGGTTGCTCAACTCCTAAACACAATTCTTAGTCCATGGCGTCATTCGAATCTTCTTAGCATAACTCTCCTTTGCTAAAGACATTGGCAACGACTTTTGCTCCTCCTAGTGATAGCACTTTTCAAAGTCATATATAATCAATTCCGTTCCATCGATAATGTCACTAGCTCAACCCCAACCTAGTAATGATGTCCTTTATATTCTTACAATCCATGTAGGTGTCACTCTTATAAACCGTGTAAATACCACACTTGTGTCCAATAGGATAATATCTCCAAAACCTTCAGAGCATAAACTGATATCTCCACTTCCTTGTGTCAGGTAGTTCAACTCATGTTTCCCATGCATCCCTAATGCTCAATCCATCACATTTTCCTTCTTGCATAAGGACACATCCCTCACCTTGACATGGTGCATCACGATAGATGGGACACTCTTGTCTTGATATAGCAGATCTAACTCATAAGTTTTACTTCTTCTATGCCTTTATAATTTTTCTGAGGTTTACGAGTCCAAAGATACTTAATATCTTCTCTAGTAGCAATATCTTGAGAGTCTTAGATAAACCTTCCTTCAACTTCTAACTAAATGTCATCATTTTTAAAAGAAACTCTGAGTCACTCTTACATCCCTAGGTGAATTCCCCATCACCAACTTTCTTGAGCTCTTCTTCACCACTAGAGATAACTATCCAAATAGAGGACTTCCTTCCCTCATAGCTCACTTGCTAAACTAGTCATAATGTCGACATCCTCTGAACCTTCGTAGAATCAATTGTAGATGTCCAATATCGATGCCAACTTATCTTGAGTAAGATTGGACTCCCAATTGATGATAGATCAGAGCGAAGACCAAGACCCGTCTTGACGATTACCCGAGCTCCATGTAAACGATCCAACCAGTCATCAACCCTGAGAAAAGATGTCCATACTCGATAGTGACTTCTCCATCGTGAGCATAACCGATTCTTCCAAGTGAAGCACTGGAATGTTGGAATCCTTCAACTTGCAACTTCTTTAACTCAGGCTACCCCCCTTAAGAAAAGATACAGTAGGGAGAACCAAAAGTAGCTTGCCTTTTTCTTTTGAGTGAGTTTGTACTATCATAAAGACCTTCTGATATCCCAAGGATACTCAAGTATATAAGCAGGAACAAGTGATCTGAAATTCCTCGCGAGTAGATAAACAGCAGTGCAGAAAAACTGTCATAACTCATGTTATTTTAATCCAATTAAATTGTATCTTATACCGTTGGAAAGCTTATCAAATCCTCTACAACTTTGTTATTGATCACCTCCCCAGATTCCGACTTTAAAATATGGTTTCAGAGTGAGACATGAAATCTGTCCAGAAAGTCTGGCAGCACAGATGTGACATCTTGCAACAGTTATATCTCGAGTTCAAAAATTCATATGATGACACGCCTTACATGGTTGAAAAGCTTATGAAATCCTCTGCAACTTTTGTATAGAACACTTTCCCATATTCTGTAGTTAAGGTAGTCGAACATAGTGCCCAACAGAAACTGTTCCAGGGTTCAGGCAGCGCAGTTGCATCGTCTTATGATTTTTGTATCTCTCAAACCATAATAGCTACCAAGGTGATTCGAGTGGTCAATGAAAGATATTGATGTTTACCGTTGTCCGGAATTTTCTCATGATTTTCGATCATCCAAGAATAGAGATTTAAACCGAACAGTGTAGGCTGCTCCGAAAAAGACAGGACGGAAGAAACAGGAAAAACCAAACCCGACTAATTATTGCATTAATCCTTATGCCTTAGACCTATGAACTAAATGAATTTGTGAACATACTCCACAAAATCATTGCAGTCATTACAAAGATCCAAAACAAGCACAAGCATAATGACAATCCAACTAACACATTGGTTCACACATCACGCATTGACTTAACTTGCAGTGCTATCCTTTCCTTCATATTAAAGGCAAATATCCTAATGCTCCTCTTCTGATAACGCAAGAAGATGGTAAGATGATGTTCTAAAAGCATATAAAAGCAAGGAATAGGATGATCACAAGACTTTGTAAAATAAGCAACAAGGTGGAGATGAATAACAAGGTAACGATATAGTATAGAAGAAAATACCAAGGTTTTATAGAACAAGGATTGTTATAACAGTTTCAAAACCTTAACACGACCAATTTCTAACTAGGCTTGCGTCCTACAGTCAGCAGTGCTCTGATACCACTCTGTCACACCCGATTTTAAGGACAAAACCAGACATACACTATATGTGAAATAAAGAAGTCAAATCTCACATATAGCCACAGATAAGTGTAATATCAAGAGACAAATGTTTAATATACATAACACAATAGTATAAAATGTACCTTAAAGAGCAACACAGCGGAAAGACAACTCCGAACACCGGGTGTAGACTTCACTCCAGGAACAAACTAACTGGTTGATCACAAGCCTAACAATTCCAGAATCTAACAGTCTGGTACCCTTCCTGAGATGTGGGAAATAGCAAGAGTGAGTCCATGTCGAACTCAGCAAATATATCATGGGGTTCATGAAGCTCAAAAGGTTTGACACGGGTTTACTGCAATAGCTTTTAGTGAGTCAACTTTTTAACATTTGAGTAGCAACAAGTTTACCATAAACCCAAATAACCTCATGATCATGTAAACGAGAATAATGTATAGCAAGAAACAATAATCATTAGTGAACATCAATATCATCAGAATTCATCGTTTATTCTGTAAGGGTCCAAGGCCACTCGTGACCGTGAGCACGGCTGTTATAACAGTTTTACACTCTGCAGAGGTTGTACACTTTCACTGTAAGTCATGATTACCCATATGCCCGGGATCGCGACTCCCAAAACACTTCCAAGGTGAGCATGCAGGGAAACACTATGAAGCCTTTCAAAGGTTCGTCTAACAAGTTAGGGCCGCTAGGTTTCAGAAGTCAGTCCGTGTGATACACCACGCAGGGATCCACAGTCTGCTTTACCCCATTTGCGCCACAAGGGTAACCTCTAACAAGCTAGAAAAGGTCCTCATACTGAGCTAAAGCCAGAGCCATATAGCCCTCACAGTTGTACTGTAAGTCCTGGATGTTCGCTTACAGATAAGTCCTTATGGAGAGAAACTAGAGCACCATAAAAACAACCAAATATGCTCTAGCCCTCTTGAGCCATATTGCTTTAAAGCATCATTTAAACGTTTATTGCATATATCATTAGTCAAGTTACAGATCATGGTTATTTATCTTGAGCACTAGCATAAATACTACCCAATGCAATGTCCCATGGGTGTCAAGGTACAAGATACAAAAACTAGGATATCCTTAGTGGTAAAAGGTAGACACATGCACATGAATTAAGTATATTAAAGGTGAATAGGAAACAAGGATAATCCCATGCTATACTTGCCTTAAATTGAGATCCTTTCTCTGATCCAAATCTTCAATTAATAGCTTCTTGAATCTCCACGTAAATCTCACCGACTGGACTTGATCAATAAATCACCACACACACATCGAGCAATCATACACGAAGCAAACAATAAATAATAATTAGAACAGTACACCAAACATATGAAACAATATGTGAAAAGGTTTTAAAGATGTTCTACGCATTGCTACGAACACACAGGCGTAAAGATCACGAAATTCGGATTTAAAATGTGAAAGTTATGAATTTTCTAAGATTTCCTATAGATAAATAATTACTTTAATATAAACTCGAAAATTAAATTTTCCAAACCTACTGTACAGTACTACCAACGTGTAGAGCTCGCAAATACGAACCTAACGCAATTTGAATGGGTCAAATCGAAGTTAAAATGTAGAAGATATGACCTAAACAAGATAGTGGCAGTTTTGTAAATACCTAGTTTCGAAAATAAATCAAAATCTGGTTTTTAATGTGATCTAGACGGTGGAATTCAAGTAAATACCTCTTCTTCTTCTTGGAGTAGAACGCCTGGTGGCTTCGTCGGACGGCGACAAGAGAAGGAGGAGAAAATATAATTTACTACACGAGAGATTTCCTAAACTAGGGGCTCCTCTACGGTAGTTTTGGTGTGCTTTGCCCATGGGATAGGTACGTATATATAGGGAGAAAAACTCTCCACCTCCATGTCAACTAGCGATATGGTGCTAATTGACGTTGCACTATCCACCTCCGCTAATAGGCCTAAGTAATCATTTAAGCCCATTAGTAAATAAATGTATGGGCCTTTGAGATTTATTAGGATTATTGCACATGGGCTTTGAGCGTTGGAAAAAATGAGAGAGTTATTATTTTCGGAATTAATTATTTTCATGGATAAAATAATTCCAGAAAAGTTCAGAATTATTATTTAAGCCGCGAAAAATACTCCGAAAGCTCCGAAAATTCGGGAAAAATTTCCGGAGACATTATGGAACATGAGGAACCCAAATAAAGTATTTAGAGCTCACTAAAAGGTAATTTTGGAGCATCTAAAAATTAGATTATGCTCATAGACAAGTGGAAACAAGCTACAGAAAAAGTCAGAAAAATTCCTGAGAAGTTTGTAGAGATTGATTTATGGACGAGAAACTGAAAGGAGTGATTCGGGTTACAAAGAAAAGATTTTGAGACGCTCCAAACGAAAACTTGAGCTGAGAAACATGGAATTTGATTGCAGAAAACGATAAAGGCTTGCTAGAGAAGAAAGATCGACCTACTAAACGCATTTTGAAAGAACAACTTGAATTCATTTTGATCTTTGGTCAAAACCAAGCAATACAAAAACACAAATGCATCGGCATGTATGCACAACAATGTTGATACATCCTAAGATGAATTTTAATTTAACCTAAATTTTTATTTTCCTATGTTTTCATGAGCACAAAAATACATAATTAAATCATTTTAACTCTATTTTCAAAGAAGCAAATTTTAGGGTGTTACATCCACAGGTCGGTGAAACAAGGGACGGGGCCGGCTCATTAGTGAGCAGCAGGGAGGAGAGGGGAAACGCGGCGCTCGCACGCGAGTTGGGCCTGCGGCTGGGCTCGGCCCAGAGCGGGGTGCGGGGAGGGATAAGCGGCCGCGCGCGCTGGGGAGAAGGCGGGCCGCCGCTGGCAGGCCGAGGCGGCGGGCTGCGGAAAGAAGCGGGCCAAAATCCGAATGAAACTGGTTTTCCTTTTCTTTTTCTTTTTCCAATTTTTCAAAACTATTTTCCAAAAGATTTTGAAATCCATTTTGAATTTAATTCAAACCACTCAATACAAAATTTCAAATGCAGCAGCATGAATGCTCAATCATGTTTCTACCCTTATATTTGATTTTAAATTTATAAAAATTATTATCATTCTAAGTTTGCATGCTCACAAAAAAATATATAAAATCATATTTTTCCTATTTTTATTTCTTTCAAAATTTTAGGGTGTTACAGTCTCCAATTAATTTGACTAGAATGACAAATTTGCATGTTAATCAATGCCCTAGCCGTATTGACTGATTATATGTGTTTTGAAATTTGAAGGTCAGGATAAAGGCTAAAATGAGAGCATGTAATTAAAACACATAGGTTAGGACTTACATGCTCTCTTTGTCGCAATCAACCATGTCATCCTTTTTGTGCATTCTGCTTGGTGAAATGGCAAAGCCATTTTCACTTCTTCGACACTGGTGCTTCTGAGAACCATAACTGTCAACTATCTTCAGAGCTTCTATCTCATGAGCAAGATCCTCATCTGCATGGCTTGAGGGCACAACTAGGGACATTGAGGACTTCCTTTGGTATTGGTTGCCAACAAATTGAGACACAACCTGATGTTGATTGTGGCTTGCCTGATTCATCAGACCTTTTTAGAAAAGGGAATATATTAATATCCTAGCTTCTGCATCGATCAATGCATATGACTATTCGTTATTACAAACCAGAAAGAAACGGTCCAGGGTATCTCAAAAATAAAGTTTTGCGCCATAATGAATCAAAGGACTAATTAAAAACAGTACTAGAAAGCAATTCTATTACTAAAGCTCCAGCCGTGTCTAGCAAACACTTCCATCGCGGCTGTCTCAATGGTCTTACAACTTATCTTCATGAAATGGTGATCCTCCTCCTCCTTCTATAACATGGACCAGAACCTGGTCCAGAAGTCCCCCTGAAGATAGCCTGCAAGTAAGATGACGCTATAGCCTTGTTAAAAACTATATCATTTCTAGTTAACCAAATCACCTAACAAAAAGCACTTGCACACACAATGATATGAGATTTCAGTTTCCTATTTATCCCTTCCAACCAGCCTGTAAATATGTTGTGTATACCAGTTGGCGGTGATAAATTAAAGGAAACATAAACAATTCTCCAAATAAACTTAGCAACATGACAGTCAAAAAATAGGTGTTGAATAGACTCGTTCGAGGAACAAAAACAACATTTCCTATCTCCTTGCCACTGCCATCGTGCTAAATTATCTTTGGTTAGAATTACTCCCTTATACAAGTACCACGTGAAGGCTTTGATTTTGAGAGATAGTTTTAGTTTCTAGATAAAAGTGTTATAAGGTATAGCTTGTGTTCCTAATAGGGCTCTATACATCGATTTAACAGAAAACAGCCCATTCTGATGTAACCCCCACACAAAGCGGTCCCTCTGATTTGTTAGCTGTATATTTGCCACCATAGCCACTATATTGTGCCATGTTTGCAAGTTAACATCTGTCAGAGATCTCATTAAGGCTATATTTAACGGCATCGTAGACATCACTGATCTTATAGATGTATTTTTTCTTCTCATGATGTTATGAAGTGCAGGAAAGAGCGATTTCAATGGGCACGATTTTGTCCACGAGTCCTCCCAAAATCGCACTTGAGACCCGTCACCTAGATGAAACTTGCCCAATACGAGAAACTCCGTCTTGACCTTCATAAGGCCAGCCCAAAATTGAGAATCCCCGGACATGTATTGAGCCTGTGTCAAACTTTTATTCCTTAGGTATTTATTCCTAAGCAATTGCTGCCAAACCCCGTCTTCATTTATTAAATTAAACAACCATTTGGACTCCCAGCCCTTCTTGGTCTTTCGGTGTGCAAACTACCTCCCACTTAGTCAATCTATATTTTTTCTTATGTTCATCACTTTGCCAAAAAAACCGTGATCTATAGTAATCTAATTTCTTCAAAACCCCTCTTGAAACTTCAAAAAAGGATAACATGAACATAGGGAGACTACTCAAGACAGTTAATTAGAGCAAGCCTTCCTCCTACTGACAGCATCTTGCCCCTCCAACAATTGAGTTTTTTTGGAATCTTTCCTCAACATGTTTCTAGTCCTTATTCAAAAGTTTTCTATTGTGCATAGGAATTCCTAGATATCTGAACGGGAAAGATCCTACATTGCACTAAAAAATTTGTGTATATTCAAGTTGATTGGCTTTGGCCGCCCTATAGCAGAACAATTCACTTTTATGGAAGTTGATCTTGAGTCATGATAATTGTTCAAAAGTACAAAGCAGGAGCTTCATATTTTTGGCCCTCTCCAGATCATTGTCCATAAAGATAATAGTATCATCCGCATACTGGAGAACCGAAAGTCCCTCATCTATCAAATGTGGAACAACCCCCTTAATTTGTTCCGCGTCTTTAGCTCTTAAAATAAGGACAGCCAACATGTCTACTACTATAGTAAACAAGATCGGGGTAGTGAGTCCCCTTGACGTACTCCTTTTCTTGTTTGAAAATAATGGCCTACATTATCATTAACCTTCACTGCAACACTCCCTCTAGAGATAACTTTCGAAATCCATTCACACCAAGTTGATGAGAAACCGTTCATTCGAAGAACTTGCTGTATAAAGGGCCACTTTAGTTTATCATAAGCTTTTTCAAAGTCTAGTTTTAAAATGATAGCATCTTATTTTTTTCCTATATAACTCATGAATTGTGTCATGCAAAGTCACAACTCCTTCCATTATATAGCGACCTGGAATAAAAGTTGTTTGAGATGGACCTATCAATTTATCTGCCACTTTGAATAATCTATTATTTAGAACTTTTGTAAAAATCTTAAAACTCACAGTTAAGAGGCAAATTGGTCTATATTGCTGGATGCGGACCGCATCAGTAACCTTTGGTAATAAAGTAAGTATCCCAAAATTTAGGCTATAATAGGCAGTCTCCCGCTATGGAATTCAAGAAACAAGCTCATCAAATCCGACTTCACAATCTCCCAAAAGAATTGATAGAATTCAGCGGGAAAGCCATCCGGACCGGGTGTCTTGTTGTGTTTTATATCGAAGATTGCCATTTTAACTTCTTCCTCACTGCATGGAGCCATCAATACTTGATTCTCCCCTCCGACACTTGAGGTATATCATATCTCAAAGTCTCGTCCATTGAGAAAGAATTTTGTATGAGGTCCAAACAGTCCTTTGTAGTGTTCAGTTATGAAATTTTCTAGGTTCGCATCTCCAACAATAACCCCTTGTTCCTATTCTAACTATACAATTTTTGTTTTCCTGTGTCTCCCATTTGCCACCAAGTGGAAATACTTAGTGTTATCATCCCCTTGCAATAACCTTGTTGTTTTTTATCATTGGAGCCAATAAATCTCCTCTCTCTCAACAACTTAGTTAACTGCACTTTTAGGGGATGTCTAAGGTCTTCCTCTTGTGGTGATAACAAACATGTCTCTTCCTTTCTAAGACATGTATGTTAGCCAAGAGATTAGATTTGTGTTTCTTGTTTTGTGAGACTAAATTCCTAGCCCATCCTCTAAGGAAGCATCTCAATCTTCTTATTTTATTTTGCCACCGTTCCATGGGTGACCGACTGATAGGTCCTAATTGGCTAGAGGGGGATGAATAGCCTAATTTAAAATCTATAAAACACTAGGCAAACTTGTTAGACAACTAATTGACTATAAAGCTTTTTGCACTAGCTCTAACAAGTGTTGCAAGCCACCTATCCTAACAATTCTAGTTGCTATAATCTCTAAGTCAATCAATGGCTAAGTCACTATGAGCTCTCAAAAGCTAGCTACACTAAAGAGCTTAACTAGGTGAGAAGCTATACTAGCAAAGGTAAGACAAGCTCTCGAAACTAATTACACTAAAGAGCTTGTTACAACTAATTTGCGGGAATATAAATAAGAGGAATGTAATCTTTATACCACCGCATCGAGGAATGAACCAATCACAATAAGAAGAAGACCATTCACCGGGAGAAATCCAATGAATCAATCACAATGGAGACACACGATTTTTCTCCCGAGGTTCACGTGTTTACTGGCATGCTAGTCCCTGTTGTGTCGACCAACACTTGGTGGTTCAGTGGCTAAGAGGTGTTGCATGAACCTCGTCCACACGTTGAACACCACAAGAACCGACCCACAAGTGAGGTAACTCAATGACACAAGCAGTTTACTAGAGCTACCTTGCGGCGCTTCGTCGGGGAAGATGCAATACCCCTCACAAGATCATCGGAGCCGGCCACGAACAATCACCAACACATGCCGGACCTCCACCGCTGCTCCAAGCCATCTAGGTGCTGGCAACCACCAAGAGTAACAAGAAATCTGTTGCTACAATGATCCTCAAGTGCCACTAGATGCAATCACTCAAGTAAATGCACTTGGATCACTAAATCTCACTTTAAATTCATAATCAAGCAAGAGAGATGAGTGGAAGGGAGTTTGCTCAGCTCACAAGGATGTCAAGAATGTCAAAAGTCCAAGAGGGATGCCTTGGAGCCGGCCAAGACACTTAAATAGGGAGTCCCAACAAATGGAGCCGTTGGTCCCCTACTCCCTGTTTTCACGTGTTGACCGGATGTGCAGAAGGGCCATGACCGGATACACCAGCCAGTGTCTGGTCAACCTCTGCTGTCCACGTGTCACCTCCCTTTAAACGTACGCCACCCGACTTCAACGGCTAGCCCTGACGTGCCAATGGTTAAGTGACAACTGGACTCGACGCTGGAACAACCGGACTCTGGAACACTTAGCGTCAGATCAAGTCTAGAGAGGTTCTAGAGCCGTTTTCTATTGATTGGACGCATCAGGTTAGAGGTGACTTGATGAGCCCGAGCGTCCGGTCACTCTCTCTATCTCGCACGCACCTCAGCCACTGACGTCACCGTACGTCACTACCTACCAAACTCGAGCCCTATGTGTCTGGTCGCACCATCAGTCCACTGTAGCAAAGAGTGATCGGACGCGCAGGTGGTAGTGTTCAGTCGCTCCTCAGCCCTCTTGATCAGCCGAACCGCGCTAAAATTGATAGGACGTGCCCGGGGTGAGTCCAGTCACCCCGCGGCCAGCATCCGGTCAGGGACTGTTTGCTCCTTTTCTTTTTCTAAGTCCACAACCGCTTCACCCTTGCTTCCAACTTGGTAACCACAAAGTGTAGAACTTGTGTGCACGAGTGTTAGCATTTTTCAAAGCATTTTACAAGGGTCACATGTTAGCACACTAGGTTCCTAAATGCAATACATGAATGAATCATGTCACCTAGTGGCACTTGATAACTGTTTTAACCAAGAATTTCCCCTCTTAATAGTATGGCTATCGATCCTAAATCACTCACACCCTCTATGATGTCTTGAGTGCAAAACAAAAATGGTCCTATTGCTTATACCTTTGCCTTGAGCCCATTTTTATTTTTCTCTTTCTTCTTTTCCAAGTTGAGCACTTGATCATCTCTTGGTCATCACCATGCACCATGATCATCTTCTTAGCTCCACCACTTAGATTGTACCAACCTCATCTATCTCACACACTTAGCATAGAGGTTAGTACTAAGGTTTCATCAATTAGATAAAACCAAACTAGGGCTTTCAATCTCTGCCCTTTTTGGTAATTGATGACAACCTTTTTCATAAAGATTTTCAATAAAATTCTTTTGGATTTATGTTGCTTGCCCAAGCATTTTACCATGTGTAAAGGATATGGACAAATTTCATAAACCCAAATTTGGTAGTATTAGGTCCCCCTCCATATGAGCTAAGAGTTTAGATTTGAAAGCTTGCACATATGCATGGATTGAAAGTTTGCGAGAGTAATAGCTACCAAATGATGCTAAGGTGTAAAGAATGGACCTTTGAAGCGTGATACCAATCGGAGTTGCCAATATACACCATCCTTAGCACCATGGTTAATTAGATAGCACTTGCAAAATATGAACACTAGATACATCGTGAGATCAATATTATAAGCAAGGCACTAGTACCACTTGTAAAACATGCAAGGCACATCTAACTATCATCCTATGCATGCTAGTTTTCATTTCATCAATCATTTTCTATAATCTAGCATACACCACACAAACATGTATATGAAATTTTAGAATTTGTGCCACGCAAGCAAGCATACGTAATGCACATTCGAATACAACATATAGGTTTTTGAGCTTGCTCCCCCTACTTGTGTGCTTTAAATTTTAATTGATCCCCTTACAATGACATTTGATTTGTTTGCTCCCTCTATCACACTGTCATTGTGAATTACTTCTCCCCCTTTGGCATCAATGACCATAAAAGGTGAGCTTAAATTTTAGATAGGTTGGAGTGAAACTGTTGACGGTAGTTAAAGTATACCATGAACCGTCAACCTTTCTTCCATAAATGATCAAAATAGATAAATACTATAGAGTAGGAGGTTATCATTGATAGTTTCCACGAGTTTCGGTGAATCTATATTTTCTACAGGATTTATACAGAAAATGGCCATAGAGGACCTAAATATGAAAAGAGATCACATGATCATTTCATCACGAATACATGGGAAGGTTCTAGAGGGCACCAGAGGACTTCATGCCGAGGGAGGGATCAGACCTTGCCAGGTAGGGCCGGCCGACCCCACCCCTGTGTCGCCAGGCCCCCTATGGTGGGAAGCCACCACAAGCTTCTGGAGTATTCTTCCACCGCCTCTAAGAATGCATCTCAGCCATACGTGAAGTCGACTTGATCCAAGGGCTCGTATTCAACCTCCTGGGCTATAAATAAAGGGCAGAATCCCCTTGAAGTGAAGTTAGATCCAGAGCTAGAAATCCTAATTCCTATTCCATCAGGATCTAGACCAGCAATCATGAAAAGATTAGTCCTCCACAGGATTTAGTCTTAGTTAGAGATAGAGAGATAGAGTGCAAGAGTAGAGTTCTGGAGGAGTTCTGGCCTGTCGGTGCTCTCTTCTACTGTATTCTGTGGGATCAAGTTCTTCTAGAGCTTGCTTCTAAGATTCTTTGGTAATCAACTTCTGAGTCAAGTAAGCAATTTGTCTCTATTGTTCTTCAAGTTTGTAACTCTCTTTTGAGTGCTTTGATCTTGGTAGCTCCTTGATTGAAGTAGTATTTGTAGTGTAAGCGTGGTGCTTAGACTAGGGTTACTTGTGAATATCCCCTATTGGCCGTAAGGTGGTAGATTGCATAGGTGACAGCTGCGTTGAGTCCTTTGCAGTCCATCTCCCATCGATAGGATTTGGTAGACCAAATGGTGGTGATAGGGATGGAACTATAATTTTATTCCTTTGGAGACATCACCCATGAATTGAGGTTTAGTTGACAAAGTTTATCGAGATTGGAACTAGACAGTCCTTAGTAGTCTTCTTTATTCCCCTTTATTATCAGACATTGATTATGAATTTGGATTAAGACTAGCTAGTTAGAACACACTCACATAATGTTCCTTTGGGTTTGATATTAAAATCGGGATTATCTTGGTGAAGTGCTATAACGGGATAGATTTATCTGTGTGCTTGCGGATACCTTATAACTTGTGTGCATTTAATTTATACCAACAAGCATTATGGCGCCGTTGCCGAGGAACGGTTTGCTGAGTTAACTTTGAGTCTAGCTTAATATTATATTATACTTTTATCTTTTGTCTTTTAGTTTTTCTTTACTTTTTACTATGGGGCCCATACCAACCCTTCTTTACCAATACGGAGCACTCACGGACCTGAGCCTTAGACCAGCCGAATCATCTAAACCTATCCTATCACCTGATTATGAGCTTAGTCCGGAGTTAATTGCAATGGTTAAGGATCAATCTTTTTCTGGCAAAGTTAATGAAAACCCCTATTCCCATTTACATGAGTTTGAGCAGATTTGTGCATGTCTTCACATTGAGGGCATGTCTTATGAAACTTTACAATGGAAGCTTTTTCCTTTCTCTTCGATTGGAAAAGCTAAACATTGGTATAATCACCACGTTAAGAGGAGTAAAGAAAAGTGGGGAGCCCTAAGTTCTAGCTTTTGTTTACAATTCTTTCCTATTTATAAGGTTGTCAAACTTCATGTAGAACTTTTAACTTTTAAACAACAGAAAAATAAACCTTTGGGTAAGGCCTAGGAACGATTTAACACTCTTGTAGATTATGGTCCCAATCTTGCTTTGCTTGAACCCATTTTTCTCCAACACTTCTTTGTGGGCCTTAATAAGAAAACCATAAAACATCTTAATTCATCCGCAGGAGGTTCATTCATGCATATCACTACTGAACGAGCTAAAGACATTCTTATTAAAATTGTAGATAACCTTCCTGAGGAGGATGAGAAGTTACTAAAAGAAGAACCCAAAATAGCTGGACCTAAAAGTTTGCTTGAACCATCCCAACCTCTAGCTTTAGCTATTCTAGATCCTGAACCACCGAAGGAGGAGGAAACTCCAATTTTGGATTTTATGTTTGAATTCGAGGATGAGCTTTTTGATGATTATGGAAATACCTCGAAATATCATATGATGAAGAAACCTTAGGAGTATATAAATCCATCATTCATAGACCCTTCTGAGAAAGAATTCTTTAAAAAGACAACAAAAGAGCTTGTATCTGTTTTGAGCGATGAGTGGTTAGAGGAATCAGAGCTTTCACCTAAGATAATTCGTTTAAATTCACCCTCTATCATTATTCGGTGCCAACTTGACAAAGCTCCTTTTAATACTTTTTATAATCCACTAGTAGGTGCTAATATCATGTCTGTTTTATTTGCTCAAAATTTTCTAAAAGACATGCCTTTAGCCCCTACTACCAAATTGCTGAAAAGTCTTTCAGGATGCATTGTCCCAAGTTTGGGAATTCTGTGTGCCCTTCCTATTTTTATTAATGGTATCCAAGTCCTGTTGAATTTCTACATCTTTGATGTGGTAGAATTCGATGTGTCGATAGGGCAACCAATAGAAAGACTTATTCAAGAAGAACAAATGAGGAAGTTGAATATTAAATTTGGGAAAAACTTTGAGTTCTCTATGCCCATAACTTATTCTTTTAATACTAAGATAGAACCACTTCCTGAGTCAGACCCAATAGAAGAGGTTAAGGTAGCATCTCCTGATGACCAAATTGAACCCAATATAGAAGATGATGCTCAGCCCTTCGTTGATGAGGAAGAGAATGATCCTGTTCCTGATCCTCTTGATGAATGCTAGAATCCTCTAAGCCCTCTATTGAACTTAAACCCCTACCTTCTGGTTTGAGATATGCTTTTCTCAATAATGATCAAGATTCTCCTGTGATTATAAGTAATAAAGTCTCTCAAGAAGAATCTTTGCGCTTAATAACTGTCTTAGAAAAGCATCGTTCTGCTTTTGGATATTCACTCTAAGACCTTAAAGGGATTAGCCCTATTCTGTGCACCCATTGTATCCCTATAGACCTAGATTGTACACTTTCTCAGGAGCCCTAACGTAGGCTTAACAACGCGATGAGGGAGGTAGTGAAGAAAAAGGTTTTGAAACTTTTGCATGCTGGGATCATCTGTCTTGTGCCGCATAGTGAGTGGGTAAGTCCTGTTTAAGTTGTACCTAAGAAAGGGGAAATGACTGTTGTTAAAAATGAAAAAAAAATAAATTAATCCTCCAAAGAACTGTCACTGGATGGTGTACGTGTATAGATTACCGGAAACTTAACAAGGCAACTAAGAAAGATCATTTTCCGCTACCTTTCATTGATGAAATATTAGAGAGATTAGCGAACCATTCTTTCTTTTGTTTTCTTGATGGGTATTTAGGATGTTACCAAGTTCCAATCCACCCAGATGACCAAAGCAAAATCACCTTTACATGTCCATATGGAACTTATGCTTATAGAAGAATATCTTTTGGATTATGTAATGCCCCAGCTTCTTTTTAAAGATGCTTGATGTCTATATTTTCTAATATTATTGAAAAAAATCATGGAAGTTTTCATGGATGATTTTTCTGTTTATGGAAAAACTTTTAATGATTGTCTTGAAAATTTAGGCAAGGTTTTGTAAAGATGTGAAGAAAAGCACTTAGTCCTTAATTGGGAAAAATGTCATTTTATGGTTAGAGAAGGAATAGTGCTAGGACACCTAGTGTCTGAAAGAGGAATTGAAGTAGATAAAGCTAAAATTGAAGTAATAGAAAGACTACCTCTACCTGTGAATATCAAAGGAATCCAAAGTTTTCTAGGTTATTATGGTTTTTATCGTTGATTCATAAAAGATTTTTCATATATTGCTAGACCATTGACAAACCTGTTAGCTAAGAATGTTTCTTTTGAATTTGATGATGCATGTTTGAATTCTTTTAATATTTTTAAAGAAGCACTCATCTCTGCACCAATCATCCAACCCCCTAATTGGTTATTACCTTTTGAAATTATGTGTGATGCTAGTGATTATGCTGTGGGGGTAGTTTTGGGACAAACAAAAGATAGAAAGCATCATGCAATTGCTTATGCTAGCAAAACTCTGACAGGAGCTCAACTTAATTATGCAACAACTGAAAAAGAACTCCTAGCTATTGTTTTTGCTATTGATAAGTTCACATCTTACTTAGTAGGAGCAAAAGTAATTGTTTACACTGATCACGCTGCCTTAAAATATTTGCTCACTAAGAAAGATGCTAAACCTCGATTGATAAGATGGATTTTGCTACTCCAAGAATTTGATTTAAAAATAAAAAATAAAAAGGGAGTAGAAAATTCTGTTACCGATCACTTGTCTAGAATGCAATTTGAGAATCCATAGGAATTACCTATCAATGATTCGATGAGGGATGACATGCTCTTCAAGGTCTCCAGATTAGACCCCTGGTACGCGAATATTGTCAATTTTATGGTTGCAGGTTATATACCACTAGGGGAGGATAAGAAGAAGCTTGTTTATGAAAGTCATCTCCACATATGGGATCCGCCATACCTCTTTAGAGTCTGTGCTGTGGCTTGCTCAGAAGATGTGCACCGGTAGAAGAAGGCATTCAAATCATTGAAAGATGCCACTCATCACCATATGGAGGACATTATGGGGTATTCCGCACTCATGCAAAGATTTGGCAGAGTGGATTCTATTGGCCAACCATGTATGAAGACACAAATGATTTTATCTGGAGATGTGGAGCATGTCAGAAGCACGGAAATATAAATTCAAGAGATGCCATGCCACTCACCAACAATCTCCAGATTGAGCTCTTTGATGTCTGGGAAATTGACTATATGGGACCATTCCCGAAGTCAAATAACTGTGAGTACATCTTGGTGGCAGTTGATTATGTTTCCAACTGGGTTGAAGCCATGCCATGCAGAGCTGATGATGCTAAACACTCCAAGAAAATATTTCATGAAATAAGATTCCCAAGATTTGGAGTGCCAAGAATGATGATCAATGATGGAGGAACATATTTTACTGACAGGAATTTCCATCACTATTTATTGAAACATGAGATTTGTCACAATGTTGCTACACCATATCACCCTCAAAGAAGTGGTCAGGCAGAGACATTGAATAAGCAAATCAAGAATATTTTACAGAAGACGGTCGATGAAATGAGAATTGCATGGAAAGATAAACTACCCGATGCACTTTGGGCTTATCATACGGCCTACAAGACACCATTGGGTATGTCACCGTATAAGCTGGTGTATGGAAAGCCTTGCCGTCTACCTGTGGAGTTAGAATTCAAAGCTTATTGGGCTATCAAGAGATGGAACATGGACTTTGAAGCCGCAGGAGAAAAGAGAAAGATGCAACTCTCTGAATTAGAAGAATGACGAGAGAAAGCTTATCATAATTCAAGAATCTATAAAGAGAGAACTAAAAGATGGCATGACAAGAGAATCAAGAAGAAGGAATTTGCACCCTGAGATAAGGTATTACTTTTTAATTCCAGGGTCAGATTATTCGGGCATGGAAAACTACGAACCAAGTGGGAAGGACTATTTACGGAGCACTTCATCGCATGGAGCGGTAACTCTTCAAAACAATGAAGGTACGTTATTCAAGGTGAATGGCCAACATCTCAAAATCTTTTTAGAACTTGATAAACCACATGAGGTAGTTGAGGAATTATATTTCATTATACCTTAATTACACCACTGCCATTCTCCGTTGTGAAATAAAATGCGAATATATGTTTTTCGGGAAGGCAATAGAGTTAGGAACACACGAGACAAAGATGAGCCTGAGAGGATGACAGGTGGGGCCGGCCGACCCCACCTCTATGCCGCCGGCCCCCCATCTCCACCTCTCGTGTGCCGCCAACTCTCATGACCCTTCTACACCCTTCCAAGATAGAATAGCATCTAGTTGTGATTCATTCGGATATTCTTTCATACGGATCTATCTAGGGAAAGATTTTGACCTCTGCTGCAAGTCAACCCCCTATATAAACAACCCCATGCCTATATCCAAACCCACTCAAGCCTTCTCTCCTCTCTATAGCAAGAGTTCTCTCCTTCTCCAAGATCCAATGGTCAGAAAAGAGATCGTAGTTTTCGGAGCTGACCTCAACAAGACTCCGCCGAAGGAAGATGCTCTGGCCATCATTCCTGTAGAAGAAGCTCTTCCTCTTACTGTCATCCCTCTGAAAGAAGTAGTGCTTGTGCCACCTAAGAAGACCTATGGGCAGTCCTACTACATCCAAGCTCGTTAGCATATGCTCTCGACGCCACAAGAGCGTCTACTCCTGAAGGATGCACCGAAGGGACCAATGGTTGCTGTGCCGAAGAATACCAAGCTATTGCCTTCACGACCCAATGAGAGGATTGTGTGAAAACTAACAAGTTGGGGGAGGTAACATGTGTGAAATACACTAATGTCACTCCTCGTATCTCTCTGGATGGAATTCGCGCTGCTCCAAGTCAAGTCAAATCCATTCCACCGAGAGAAGCTCCCAAAAGATCTGCACCTTCTTCCTTGGAAAGAGAAGCCAAGCACCTCAGAATGACCATAGCCATGCTCAAAGATGGGGTTGAATCTCTCAAGCAAGCACTTGCATTTGTTTCTAGTACTGTTCATACTATAAGTAGGCAGACCGAGATGAATATGTTAGAAATTAACAATCTCAAGAAAGAGAATGAGAGGCTTGTTAGAGAGATGGATAGGCTAGCCAAGAAGGATTAAATTATGTATTTGAGTGATAGGGCATAGTTTAGATTAACAGTTAGGTTTGTCGCTTCGAATTGTAAGGTTCGTTTTAAATATTAGGTTTGGTTTGTTAGCTCAATTGTTTAGAAGATTGGTTTGGAATAATAAAGTGCCCTATTCATCATTAAGAAAGCTTTTTGATATGATTACCTGTTCTCTATCTCTCTATTGTTTTTGGATATGTGTTTGTCTCCACATGTTGTGCAGAAGAGTTTATACAGGAAAATAAGTGTGGGGGAGACATATCGCGACGAAATTTGATCGGGAAAATCATGAAATTGGGAAGATAATTAACCAGGGACTTCGTACGCCAAAGTGGGCCCCAAGGGGACACTAGAGGGTGCCACCCGACCACCCTATTGCGCTGGCCGGTCCACCACCTCACCGCCTCACGTCGTGTTTTGTCCAAAGTCAGGTTTAAGCCCAATACACTCTAGTTTCGTATATTTCGCCTTCCATTTCGAATAGAATTAAAAATCACATGCTAAGACATTTTAAAAGAGATAGGAAAGATTATTTTAGTCATGACTTAGGAATAAACTCACATAACACTTTTCCTAGAAGTCTTGTTACTGTTGGGAATTTATTTTAGGGACCCCATGATTGCTTAAGTTGTTGAGGAATATGATATAGTAGAATAATGAGAACCTGAATCTTGAAGTTTTGTCATTGGAGAATTTTATTTCAAAAGTAAAATGAATAGCTATACCTCTCCTTTGTAGTAATAGAAATATCCTACCAGAGCTATATATAGGATAAATAAACCTTCTACATATAAACCTTGTATTTGTATTGAGTTTGGTCAAACCTTGTGACCCTTGTTGAAAAATTTATCATGCTTTCAAGATTAAGATCACGTACACTCCACATATTTTCTGCTGTTCCTACACTGGGAGTACGCAATCACATGTTTTCCATCCACCAAAAATGTTTTACTCCTACACTGGGAGAAGACACAAAAATATTTGTTAGGAACAAATGCTCCAAGTTCTTATAAATGTCTTTCTTGAAATTTTCCAATTGCAAAAAGAGATGCGTGGCTATGTAAAAAAAGTTAGTATAGGAAAAATGGACAAGTGTCCAAGTATCTAAAACAATGGGTACTTAGATGCCCGCTGAAAAAAAGAGAAGAAGAAGAAAAAAAGAGAAGAGAAAAGAGATAGCCCATACTCTCTAGCAAAAGTTTTCAAGTGTTGAATAAGAGAGACATGTTTTAAGGAGCATAGTAGAATTAGGATTAGCCACTATATATTCAACACACATGCACTTCTTGATCTAAGAGTATGACATTTTCTCCTTGGATTCTTGTTTTGACTTTACAATATGTGCAATGCAAGTATGTCTTCACATTTTCGTACCTACCTGAGATCCACATAAGCTTTTAGACATAGGAAGAAAGAAGGTAATGTCATTTATCCCTTGATAAGGATCCAAAAATACCAGATATATCAATGATTTGAGAGTACCGCAAAAGGAGAAAGTAAGCTATGTTTTTGTTTTTCAAAATCTCAACTGTTTCTCCGATTAACTCAACTAAAAGAATAAAGGTGATCTGTTTCACGCTGTTCTGTTCTTCAACCACCTAAAGCTTCATGGTAGACACTTTGAATCCTGTAGTACATGCATGACTAGGAACAGTTTTATGTTGATGTTTTGTTCTAGAGTTATGTCTTAAGTAATCCATCTTTTTCTCGAGGATGAGTAAAAGCCTAAGTGTGGGGGAGCTTGTTGACGGTAGTTAAAGTATACCGTGAATCGTCAACCTTTCTTCCATAAATGATCAAAATGGATAAATACTATAGAGTAGGAGGTTATTACTGATAGTTTTTATGAGTTTTGGTGAATCTATATTTTCTGCAGGATTTATACAGAAAATCACCAAAGAGGACCTAAATATCAAAAGAGATCGCGGGATCATTTCATCACGAATACACGAGAAGGTTCTAGAGGGCACCAGAGGACTCCACGCAGAGGGAGGGGATCAGACCCTGCCAGGTGGGGCGGTCGGCCCCACCCCTGTGCCACCTAGCCCCCTGTGTTGGGAAGCCACCACAAGCTTCTAGAGTATTCTTCCACCGCCTCTAAGGATGCATCTCAGCCATACATGAAGTCGGTTTGATCCAAGGGCTCATATTCAACCTCCTAGGCTATAAATAAAGGGCAGAACCCTTCTTAAAGTGAAGTTAGATCCAGAGCCAGAAACTCTAATTCCTATTCTATCAAGATCTAGACCAGCAATTAAGAGAAGATTAGTCCTCCATAGGATTTAGTCTTAGTTAGAGATAGAAAGAGATAGAATGCAAGAGTAGAGTTCTAGAGGAGTTCCAGCCTGTCGGTGCTCTCTTCTACTGTATTAATTCTGCAGGATCAAGTTCTTCTGGAGCTTGCTTCTAACATTCTTTGGTAATCAACTTCTGATTCAAGTAAGCAATTTGTCTCTATTGTTCTTCAAGTTTGCAACTCTCTTCTGAGTGCTTTAATCTTGATAGCTCCTTGATTGAAGTAGTATTCATAGTGTAAGCATGGTGCTTAGACTAGGGTTACTTGTGAATATCTCCTATTGGCCAGAAGGTGGTAGATCACGTAGGTGATAGCTGCGTTGAGTCCTTTGCAGTCCATCTCCCGTTGATAGGATTTGGTAGGCCAAATGGTGCTCGTAGGGAAGGAACTATAATTTTATTCCTTGGGAGACATCGCCCACGAATTGAGCTTTAGTTGACAAAGTTTATCGAGATTGAAACTAGACAGTCCTTAGTAGTCTTCTTTATTCTCCTTTATTATCAGACATTGATTGTGAATTTAGATTAAGACTAGCTAGTTAGAACACACTCACATACTGTTCCTTTGGGTTCGATATTAAAACTAGGATTATCTTGGTGAAGTGCTACAATGGGATAGATTTATCTGTACGCTTGTGGATACCTTATAACTTGTGTGCATTTAATTTATACCAACAGAAACCATGATAAGTGAAGATCATTTTCCCAAATTGGTTCAATCTAGATTACTTGCAAAAGACATTTAAGTTGGTTTGATCCAAGGGCAAGCTTCTTCACACCTCCAAGTGAGGGTTATCATGCACCATGTTAAGTTAAACACTTATAGCTCATTTTCTATATCAAACATTAGGTTCACAAGCCCACAAACATGTCATATGCAACCACTAGATCATATCAAGCATAGAAGCAATAGTGGTATCATACAAACATCAAATTAATTTAATTTTCATGAATGAGTCTAAGACATGATAGGAATGACTAGATGCACTAAACAAGTCCTTAGCCATGGATGAATGACATATCAATCAACTTTACCTTGCTTTGCTCGAAGGAGAGGCATGTCATATAATGGGGGTGCATCAACACATATTTGAGAAGTCAAGTATGTTCAATTCATTTCTTAGCTTGCAAAGCCTCTTCTCATCAAGTGGTTTGGTGAAGATATCTGCAAGTTGATCATCGGTGCCCACATTCTCAATTGAAGTGTCCCCATTTTGTTGGTGATCTCTAATGAAGTGATGGCGGACATCTATGTGCTTTGTTCTTGCATGTTGAACCAGATTGTTGGTGAGCTTCACGGCACTCTCATTGTCACATAGCAATGGCACTTGTTTGAACTTGATTCCCAAATCATTCAAGGTGGCCTTCATCCAAAAATTTTGTGCACAACAACTACCGGCGGCTATGTATTCGGCTTCGGTGGTTGAAAGTGCAACACTATTTTGCTACTTTGATGACCAAGAAACAAGTGATCTTTCTAATAATTGACATGTGTCCGATGTGCTTCTTCTCTCAACTTTGCATCCCGCATAATCGGAGTCCAAATATCTAATCAACTCAAATTTTGCTCCTTTGGGATACCACAATCCAACATTTTATGTATGCTTCAAGTACCTCAATATTCTCTTTGTTACCTTCAAATGACCTTCTTTTGGTGAGGCTTGAAATCTAGCAGACATGCATACACTAAACATCACATTCGGCCTTGATGCGGTCATATAGAGTAGGCTTTCAATCATAGACCGATACATCTTTTGATCCACCATATTGCCACTTGTATCACTATCTAAGCTTCCATTTGTCCCCATAGGTGTACTAATGCCCTTCGCATCTTCCATTCCAAACATCTTGAGCATGTCTTTGATGTACTTGCTTTGACTCACAAATGTACCATTCTTCAATTACTTAATTTGAAGACCAAGGAAGTAACTAAGCTCTCCAAACATAGACATCTTAAACTCACTTGCCATCATCTTTCCAAATTCCTCACAAAAATTTTGATTGGTTGAACCAAATATGATATCATCAACACAGATTTGCAACACAAACAAGTCTTTTCCAATCTTCTTGGTGAAGAGAGTGGTGTCAACCTTGCCCATAATGAACCCCTAGAGAGTAGGAAATCCCTCAACCTCTCATACCATGCTCTTGGTGCTTGCTTTAAGCCACACAAAGCCTTTCTCAAACTTGTAGACATGGTTGGGCTTCTTCTCATCTTCAAAACCGGGAGGTTGCTCAACATACACAAGCTCAATGATATACCCATTGAAAATGCACTTTTCACATCCATTTAGTACAACTTGATGTTGTGGGCACAAGCATAGGCTAACAAGATCCTAATTGCTTCCAATCTTACAACCGGGGCATATATTTCTCCAAAGTCAAGACCTTCAATTTGAGTGTAACCTTGAGCCACTAATCTTGCTTTGTTCCTTACAACTATCCCATCTTGATCTTGCTTGTTACGAAAGACCTATTTTGTTCCAATCACATTATGATCCTTAGGTCTCTCAACTAACTCCCATACTTGATTTCTCTTGAAGTTATTTAGCTCTTCATGCATAGCATTTACCCAATCAACATCCTTCAAAGCTTCATCAATCTTCTTAGGTTCAATGGATGATACAAATAAGAAGTATTCATAAAATGATGTCAATCTTGATCTTATTGGTACACCTCTTGAGATATCACCAAATATAGAATCTAAAGGATGATCTCTTGCAACATTGGTAGGTTGGAGCACTTGAACTGGATTGCTTGCACTTGGTTGGTCATTTGGTTGAGATGATGTACTAGCCATTTGTTGATCTTGCACTTGAGATGATGAACTAGCTTGATTTTGATCATGAGAACCACTAGCTTGCACATTTGAGTTAGAGAGCACTTGATTTTTGTCATCTTCAACTTTAATCACTTCTCTAGGCCTTATGTCACCAACATCCATCTTCTTCATTGCATTGGCCAATTGAGTGCCTCTCATATCATATAGATTCTCATCTTCCTCTTGGAAATCATTGGTTTCATCAAATTCCACATCATGAACCTCCTCAAGAGTACCACTAGCCAAATTCCAAACTCTATATGCCTTGCTAGTAGTAGAGTAATCAAGCAAGAAACCTTCATCACATTTCTTTTCAAACTTGCTCAATCTTGTGCCTTTCTTCAATATGTAGCATTTACAACCAAAAAGCTAAAAGTATGTATCGGTGTTTGGTGACCGGCAACTCATCATAGGGTTACTCGGGATGATTGTTCGGGGGCATCGGCATATGCAGAACTCGATGGTGAACACAAAGACAACAATTTATACTGGTTTGGTCCGCCGGAATAGCTTCGGCGTCCCTACGTCTAGTTTGGGGTGAATAGTATATTACGCCCTGCGCTTTAGGGTTTAGACCGTGAGGTCTGTTCCTATTGTTCTGCCAATCTAGGGAGACTTGCCCTCCTTTATATAGTCCAGGAGGCAAGAGTCCTAGTCGGTTACAATATAGAAGTCCTAGTAGGATTACATGATAGCAATGTTACTAGAATTACATGGGAGGAATCCTAGTCGGACTAGATCTTCTCTCTTCCTTACGGGGTACCCTGGCTACTATGTACCGACAAGCCCCGAGCACTGTATGGTTGATCTTGGAAGTCTCTTTTTGTTCCTCTAGGTCTTGCTAAGTAAAAACAAGCTTCGTTCGAGTGCTTTCTTGAGAGTAACCATGTAACACTTCTTGAAATCTTCGAGTGGTGTGCACTTTCCGAAAAAGTGCACTCATCGAGTGTAGCCCCCGAGCCTCTTACTGTTTTGGAACAAAGAGTTGGAGGGTCTTCTCTGTAATTTCTTCACAAAAAATTTAAAAACATCCTCTGAGGATATGTATCCCGCAGCCCCTGAGCCTGTGTTTGAGTACTTGTAGTCGGCGCTAGGAATTGAAAAGAGTATACTTAGGGATGCAGCTGGGTAATAGCCTGAGACAATGATCAATGATTGCTTGTTGCTCAGTGGTTGAGTGCTTGTAAACTTGATCGTCCATCCTTGATTTCGAGCCCCCAAGTATAATCGGAGTGAAGTCGAAGAAGCCAAGGCAATGGGCAAGTAAGAATCGACATGTTGTGGAGTCCGAGCAGATGGATAAGCTTGTAAGTGTACACCTGTTGTAAAAGCGTGCACTTATGTACGATTAAAAAAATCTCCCAATAGCTTGCTAGCTTGTTGTCATCTTGTATGTAGAGTTGCCGTGACGAGTTGCTAATAACTAGCTTGCTGGTCTCATCAATCATAATGCCGTGGAGAGGATGCTTTTCTTTATGTGCTGATGGTAACACGTGAGTTGGGAGCACGCACATTGGGCCCTCCTGCACTTCCTTGTTGCTGTACGGAAGCATGCACCCGTCTTGACTTGAGTCATCTCATGGACTCGTTGTGAAGGCAATCGAGGACGTGTAGAAGTGGCTTGTTTAATTAGCGTACGCACGTGTCCTGCATGCTGCCTTGATAATCTCAATTGACTTGTTTGCTCAAGACTTATTCTAGAGTTCTAATTTGATGACGTTGGAGACGTAACCATGTCCTCCACCCGGAATTCCTCCACATGCATAGCTCTTGCGTTGCTGGGAAGCTGTTACTCATACTGCGCTTGAGCTGAGTATTATCAATAGTCGCGTACAGGCTGCTGTACTCTGCACATAGGAGCATGTTGCGGCGAGCCGTGCCACAGTGTTGTAGTGAGTTACATCTAGGTGATGAAGATCGTAATCACAAGGAGCTGAACCGCTACGGACAGTGATAATGAAGAATTTCCTATCTGCGGCCTGATCCATCATGCTGCCGAGTACTTGGTGAGTTGGCGGAGTGGTGTGTAGATGCCAAAGATGACAACTTTGAGGTCAGCATGCTGCTTGCTTGTCCCATATTGGTGGACACTGCTTGACTTGGCGCAACGGAGTGTGCTGAAGTGAGTTGTATCCGGACACTGAATTGCCGTAAAAATTTGTTGACAACAGACGACATCGGCGAGCAGCAAGGACCGCTGAAGGTCACCAAATCCTGAGCTTAGTACCGGCTAACTTGAGGAAATAATCTAGCCCCCGAGGTTAGTGCCGACTAAGCCATGATGATGGCCGAGTGAAAAATCGGCAGGTCATACAGCCCGAGTATAGGATGTCATGTAAAAACCTCCCATCTTTAATTTGTCATAGATTAACTTGTAGCCTATAGACAATGTAAGACTATGTCTTGATTGATGTAAGACAAGTTAAATTTTGGTGACTGTGTCATGATTGACTTAGGACGAGTCAAATTTTGGTGACTACGTCTTGATTGACTTAGGACGAGTCAAATTTTGGTAACTGCATCCTGATTGACTTAGGACGAGTAGAATTTTGGTGACTACGCCCTGATTGACTTAGGACGAGACGAATTTTGGTGACTATATCCTGATTGACTTAGGACGAGTCAAATTTTGGTGACTACGTCCTGATTGACTTAGGACGAGTCTTTCCGGGTAGTCACGTAGTCTAAGTAGGACCACGGAATAACCGACCTTGAGTGCATCGAGCACTCGTATACATAAGGTGATCGTATGACTGCCTTCTTTAAGGCTCACGCGCTAGAAGAGCAAGTCGACCGCCTTCTTTCAAGGTAATCTATTACGGGCTTGGCATACATTTAGCATAAAAAACTAAGTGCCATACTATACGACAGGATAGGACTATCACTACAGCAGCCAGTGGCTTCCCCGAGTGCCAGTTGCACTCGGGAAAGGCTCAATTGCACTCGGGGAAGCCTTCCCTGAGTGCAACACTCAGGGAAGAACCTCCGGCTAATCCTCTAACGGGAAAGGCGGCTTCCCCGAGTGCCGAAAATCGTGCACTCGGGGAAGGCTTCGCCGAGTGCCGTGCTGGCACTCAGGGAAGATTTGACGCCATCGGCCGACGGCCAATGCCATTTTCTTTTCTTTTTTTATTTTCTTCCCCGAGTGTTTTTCTTCTCCGAGTGCAACACTCGGGGAAGATTTTTGTCTCTTTTTTAAAAAAAACCTCTTCCCCGAGTGCCGCAGCCCAGGCACTCGGGGAAGAAATTTATCTTTTTTTCAAAAAAAAAACCTCTTTCCCGAGTGCCGCAGCCCAGGCACTCGGGGAAGCCTGTTTTTTTATTTTTTTAAAAATCTAACCACAGCATGTAATATATGATTCGAATTCAAATTCAAATCTAATGACCACATATACATATATTCATCCACAAACGCACGAGCACGATTTAAAACATCATTACAAGCCAAATTCAAAAGTTTCACAAGTCCATTACATAGTCATAAGAAATAAGCCATAATCCAATTTGACTTACATAAATCACCAACAGGCATTACTTTGGTTCTATAATAGCGCAACATGTCTCAAATAGAGCACAACGACATTACATTTAACCAACAGTCAATTTTCCTAAACAACAGCCAATTTGACTTACAAAAATCACCAACAGGCATTTGAGTCAACATTTGACATTCAAGATAAAAAGAAACAAGATGTCACTGGCTACTACATTCAAGATCTAGTTTTATATGGATTGGAGAGAACAAGGTTGGAAAGGAACTCAAAGAACCACTGAAAAGCATGCCGAAGAAACTACCTTCATTGCCGAGCGCACTATCCTCACCCACTGGCTTGCCCACTTGCTATTGCCTCTTGTTGCTCGCTGCATCTGGTTGCTATTGCCTCTTGTTGCTATTGCCTCACCCACTGGCTTACCCACTGACTGCAGCCAAAACACATGTGCAAGTAATATTGTAAATATAATTTCTTGACCTGTCTAAAAGATATCAGTAAAAGAAAAGGAATGAAGTAGCACACTTTAAACATCTTGAAAAGCATCACCACATAAATATCTAGCAACTTTTAGCACTGCAGATGGTAGAGAAAAAGTACCTGTCAAATTCTAAGCTTACAGATTGAAGGCATTGTGTATTTCCTTGGAGGCTGGCCCTCAAGGAAATGCATACAGCCAGCAAAAAAAAGCTTGCCATAATAAATTCCAAGATTGTAATAACTAGAATCAATGGACACATGACATGCACACAAATCATTTTATTATGGTTCCCAACCATTATATTGATTTAAGGCATCAATAAGAATTTTACAAGTCTATTCATCATACATGCTTACATGAAGTCCATTCATCATAAGACAAGTCACTAATATTTTACACTGGTACTGATATCATCAACTCTTCATCATTTCCAATCTCAGCAGGGTGGTTCAATAGCTTCAGCTTATGAGTTAGCAGATGATGAAACATTGCCCTGTTGTAATTTGTTATATATATCAGCTATCCAATGCTTTTGAAAGTTATGACAATATGGCAAGCTTCCAAAAGGAAAGTGAAAGAACAGATCCCTATGTGATAATGATTCATAGCTTTCCTTGCACATAATTGAATGACGCAAATAAAGCAATATTGGATTCATTAAGTGTAGACAAACTCGAAGCTTCAGTTCTCTAAGAGCCAAGAAAAAAATAGGAACTATTCTTCCTGCTATTAAACATTGTAACTTTGTGCTATTCTTCCTGTACTGAACTTTGTGTATCAAACTGCTGAACACAATGGTTTCTGAATGGCAACTACAAACTTAGAAGATAAAGGGGGTGGAAAAGATGATTACCTGGTTGTGAATGCCATGTTATCCTCATTGTTGTTGTGTCCATCCATAGCACACAATTTAACATCTCCATCTAATCCTCTACAATAATAAGAATTTTAAAACTTGTGCTAGCTAAGACTTGTGGTTCCAACCAAAAAAAAAATACAAGTACAGGATCAACTTCTTACTCGTTATGCAAGTAAACTACATACTTTGATCTCAAAAAAGGTGGCGGAAAAAAATCTAAACTACTGAACTTAGCTAGGCATAGATATGAGTTTAGAAGCTCTAATATAATGGCTTTATTTCAGTCATTAAAGCATGAGCCTAAAAAACACAGACCATCTCCTATCGTAGTGTTGCCTATAGGCTATAGCACACAAATGTTACTACTGCTAGTTACACTTAGAACTTTGAAGGCATGTGATTCTTCACCCACCACCAGATCTAGCAATTCAGAAAAAAAATTCTTAAGATATCCATGTTAAAGTTGGGATAGGAACTCACATATCACAGCTGTCTATACCATAGAACTGAACATGATGTGTTAGAACAATCAATGTTGCAGGCTAGCAGACTAGGCAACAATTTCCATCAGCAAGCGAGCACAGAACTGAACATGGTGAATCACAACAAAAATACCCAAGAAAGCATGCATATCCAGTCAGATCTAGTCCTGGAGGGAGTGCGGGACAAGTCCTGGAGAGTGGATGCAGCACCTTGATGTCAGCACAGTCGGAGTTGGAGACGGCCTGGAGAATTGGGAGAACTGGAGGAGGCGTCACGCCGTGACCGCATCCAGTGCCGGCGGAGCTCGAGGTACGCGCGGCCGCGGCAAGAGGGTGCTCAGCACACAAGCACCAAGCTCAAGTCTTCACGAGATGGAGGATCCACTAGGCTTCGTGCTAGTTGCCGGCCATCCGCGCTGGATCTCTGGCCGGGAGCCAGCGCCGGCAGCTGCTTCGCTGAGGTGCTGAGGTTCGCTTGCTGCTGCTCATGCACACACAGCTATGCCGGCCGCCCGCTGCTCGAGGCTCGCCCGTAGCGCGCTGGTCGGGGCCAGGAGAGGGGGCGGGGTGGGCACGGCCTCTGTTGGAGGGGAGAGAGACATCGAGAGGGACTGAGGGATAGCAGAAGGGGTTTCGGCTGGCTGGGTTGGGGATAGGGTTTCTGGGGGCTTATATTCCAAGACTCGATGTATCTCGATCGTTCATTTCGATCTAACGGCCAAGCACGATATGGAGTTTGATTTGGGCTGAAGTAGGCTACATCCATGAGATGGGCTTTATTTTTATGCTGAATATTAAGGCATGAGCAACCAAACGTAGCTAATTCTCCTTTTGTTTTTCCAATAACTAAGTAAAGAATTCTTCCGAAGTAACACACACTCAAGGCAATTTCGGATTCTGAGGTCCCAAAATACTTTTTAATTAAAATAGACTACATATATGTTTCTTTGTAGAAGTTTCAAAAATTTTAGAACTGGTTTACGATTTTTTATAGTTTAAATAAATTTGCGCGCTTTTGGAGAATAAGTACAATGTAAACTACACATCCTATCTAACGATGTCCCAAAGTTAAAAAAACTATATGTAAGAATACATGTTATATTTGAGCTCACATTCCAAAACTCGATGGAAAATTAAATGTTTTGCTCAATATTACTTAAACTACTATTTTGGTGACTCTGACGAAAAAAAATCAATAATATCATAAAGTGGTCTAAAAATTCTAAGAATTGGTATGAGGTCATAATGTGGGTGTATAAGCTTCCCATAAAAATTTTAAATTATTTTGACAAAGTGAGACTATACATTGTTCACCAATGGATAAATTCCTCGCAGTTATGTAATTATGTGAGAGATTTATCCATTTATGAATAATGTATAGTCAACTTTGTTAATATGATTTGAAAATTTTATGGCAAGATAGTACAACCATATTATGATCTCATGCCAAATTTTAAGATTTTCAGACACCTTTAAGATATTATTGTTTTTTTACCGGAGTCATCAAAATACTTATAAGCATTTCCTTGGCTGACAACCTCCAAGAAAATTCAATAACCCCCAAGAAAATGACAATTTACTTGACGGTTTAGAATAACACCCAAGGAAATAGCAATTTCCTTCCTTGACTGTTTGCAATTACACTCAAGGAAATATGTCATTTTCTTGAAGGTGATGGGAAACCGCCAAGGAAACACCCATATTCCTTGACTGTTTGTGACTAGTGTTTACTAACACTTTCTTAAATGCAAAAATGGTCTATGTATCAAATGTAGACCTTGATGAGTTCTAACATCTTTGTATTTAAAAGTTTTTATCTGGGGTCATTTAGTGCCTCATTTGACCTCCTCATGTGATCACATGTGGAGATGTCCGGAGATGTCTGAGTTTTAGGCATCCGACGTCACTAATTGCTCGAAACCTTCTCAATTTTTTATCATAGCCTGTACATGCTATAACACGACGCCCAGTCAAGTTTCGTGATTTTCGGACTTCGTTTGGATTTTATATAATTTAAATACACTTTTCCCGCAAGTTGTTCGCGATGGTACGACGACAAGATGGTTGACATTTCATGTGGCTTCCCGGAAACGGACTCAACATACACCAAATAATATGAATATGATTTTTTGAATCACTATATTCCATTATTTCATGCACCTGCAGTTCAAATCGGAAGTGTGCAAAAAATTCAAAGAAACGAAAAAAACTAACGAAATATACCAAACAAAGTCAAAATTGTCCTAAATTTGAACAAGGAGTTTGAAATGATGTGGGAAGACATCACAAAAAAACTAGGACAAAAAACAAAAAAATAAAAATTCTTCACCGAGTGCTAGGAGCAGACACTCGGGGAAGAGGCATCTACCCCGAGTGCCAAATTCTGACACTCGGGAAGCTTAAAAAAAAGAAAAAACGTAACGGCGTGCAAAGACGGGCCATCATGTACAATTTTCTTCCCCGAGTGCAACACTCGGGGAAGAGGACCTTCCCCGAGTGCCGTTCTTCCTCGAGTGCCTATAAATCTGGGGCACTCGGGGAAGCCTCTCTTCCCCGAGTGCATTTCTTCCCCGAGTGCAACATTCGGGGAAGAGCTAGTTCCCCGAGTGCACGTTTTTTGGCACTCGGGGAAGCCACAAACACTCGGGAAATTTCAGTTCTCCCGTAGTGTATGTCACACGATGTGAGCCGTCTGATAAACATAGATGGCGTATCCGATTTTCATAGAGATACATACCAGCATGGTTAGCTGATGATTATCAAGTTGGAGATGTGTCCCAGTGTGAATAGCCGGTGAATCTCATGAGAGAGTAGCAGACGCAAGGTAGCAGCGTGGCCACTCGTCCGAGCAGTGGGAAGGAACCGCCGAAGCCATTGCATGTTGACGGTGATGACCGCCGCGGATTATGATAAGGGTGGCAGCAGACCGTCGAGCGCCACCGCTGCATGTGTGGTGCATATATGCGAGCATGCATATGTGTGCTCCAAAATCTAGGTTGTTCTTGGTCGGTCACGTAGATTGGATCTGGTCCAGTGGCCTTCATTTGTTTGCTTGCCGCCGTGCATGCCCGATACAGGAGGTTGCGTAGCCGGCGGCGATAATCAAACGTGTTCTTGCCGCGTGATGAAGCCAAGTTACTCGGTCATGCATGCTTCATGAGGGTGTATGTTAATCATTTGCCCCCCTAGTTGGTCGTTGGCTGAATCCTCATGCATGCATAATTGACGTGGCCTTGCTAGTTGAGAGCATGGACAAGCACGTGAAGCCTTAATATCTTGCATATATTGGCTAACTTGCCTGTCTCTTGCATGGCTTGTCGTGAATGGGAGCTTTTGGTACTCGGCTTCAAAACTACTTGTAGTATCTGGCCCTGAGCAGGACTGGCGGCGAGTTGTCGACGAGAGCCGCGATGGCATGGTGCCGTTGTTGGGTATGAGTAAAGCAGCCCGCAGAGGCACGTGTCTCATCCAGGGGCGTGGTAATCGAGTAAGGTAGCCCTGCAAGGTATGACCGTGGAGGTGCACGGATAATATCCGAAGATATATAAAAATTAAAGAAATATTTAGGAAAATATTAAGAATGTGACTTAGCTTGATTGATGGCCGAGTAGAAGAATCAACGCGCGATCCTAGTGTTTCATAAGTCCGAGTAGTCGAACATCGTAGCTGAGTAGTTGATCACCACAGCTGTGTAGTCGGTTGCCATGACCAAGTAGTCGGACACGGCGAGTAGTTGGTCACCATGATAGAATAGTCGGACACTGCGGTAAGTAGTCGGACACCGTGCACGTACGCATACAATGTGCAACTGCCTTAGCTTTGTTCGATGGCCGAGTGAAGAAGTTGGCAAGTCGTAGTACTCGATGCTGGTGAAGTAAACCAGTCAGCCGACTGGATCATTGATCACTCGGAACACGTCGTCGAGCACCGGAAGCCATTGCCAAGTACCAGGAAGCTATCATCAGTACCTAGAACACGTCGCCGAGCACCCGGAAGCTGTTGCTGAGTAGCCGGAACATGTCGCCGAGCACCCGAAAGCTGTTGCCGAGTACCCGAAACACGTCGCCGAGCACCCGGAAGCTGTCATCGAGTACCCGGAACACGTCGCCAAGCACCTGAAAGCCGTTGCCGAGTACCCGAAAGCCATCGCTGAGTACCCGGGAGCTGTCGCCGTACCCAAAAACCACGACTGAGAGTCGGAAATCGCGTCAGAGTAGTCAGACACCGCAGACGAGTAGGCGGAACTGCTCCCAGGTAGATTCTTGACCAGCCTGAGTTGTCATCGAGTATAATGTCAGGACTCAGTGGACACAACTGGAAATCAGGACTTTGCCGAGTGCCTGACACTTTGCCGAGTGTTTTTTATCGGGGCACTCGGCAAAGCAATATTTTGCCGAGTGTCGCACTTGGCAAAATTTTACACTCGGCAAAGAAAACATGCAAAACGCTCGACAAAATTTAGGCGGACCGTGACGGCGGTCACCTGCCGTCATATTTTGCCGAGCGTGAGACGTAGGGCACTCGGCAAAAAAAAATTCAAAAAAGAAAAAAAATCATATTTTGCAGAGGGCATCACAGTGCACTCGGCAAATTATTTTTAAAAAATATTTTGCCGAGTGTTTTCTGTGGTGCACTCGGCAAATTTTTTTTAAAAAAATATTTTGCCGAGTGTTTTCTGTGATGCACTCGGCAAAATTTTCTTTTTCTTTTTTTAAAAACTTATTTTGCTAAGTGCATCACTTTGAACTCGGCAATTTTTTTTAAAAAAATATTTTGCCGAGTGTTTTCTGTGGTGCACTCGGCAAAATTTTCTTTTTCTTTTTTTAAAAACTTATTTTGCCGAGTGGATCACTGTGCACTCGGCAAATTTTTTTAAAAATATTTTGCCGAGTGTTTTCTGTGCTACGCTCGGCAAAATTTCTTTTTCTTTTTTTATAAAAATATATTTTGCTGAGTGCATCACAGCGCACTCGGCAAAAAATATATATTTTGCCGAGTGCCTCCAGGTGCAGGCACTTGGCAAAGAAATTTTTGCCGAGTGCTTCCGGTGGCACTCGGCAAAATTTATTTTTTTTGATTTTGGACCCAATTTTTTTTGTGTAGACTAGTGACAGCATTTAGAGCCATACTTTAAAATTTGATGAAATTTTGACCTTTTTTGGTATATTTTTTTAATTATTTTTGTTTCATTAATTTTTTCCAATATTTCAAATTTGAATTGCAGGTGCATGGAATATTGAAATTTCTTTATTCAAAAAATGATACTCATGATATTTAGGGTATGTTGTGGCCATATGCAGTAGCTCACATGAAATCTCGAGCATCTCGTTGACGTAACATGCCGACTTACTTGCGGGAAAAGTGAATTTAAAATATATAAAATTCAAACGAAGTTGGAAAATCACGAAACTTGTCGAGGCATCATGTTATCTCATGTGGAGGCTATGATAAAAATTTGGAAAGGTTTCAAGCATGTTGCGTTGTTGGATGCCTAAAACCCAAACATCTCCACATGTGATGATTGTCGGAAAGGTTCAAATTTGAAATAATGGAAAAATCAATGAAACAAAAAGAATTAATGAAATATAGCAAAAAAGTTCAAAATTCCACAAAAAATTATATTAGAGCTCTAAATACTGTCACTAGTCTACACAAAAAATTTGGGTTCAAAATTAAAAAAAAAATATATATTTTGCCGAGTGCCACTCGAGGCACTCGGCAAAATTGGTTTTCTGAAAATAAAAAAACCGATTTGCCGAGTGCCCATTTTTGGGACACTCGGCAAAGTTGCCCACAAACATTTAGGCCCAGCCGCGCCGGCCCATTAGCCACTAACCCCCCAAACCCTAAGTTCCAGCACACACACCACGCACCCGACCCGCCCCCCACGGCGCCGCCGCCGGCTGCGCGCACCGCCAGTCTTCCTCACCGCCAGCCGCACTCGCGCCCGTGCACGCAGCGTTCGCCGCGCTCGGCCCCGCGCACTCGCCGGCCGGCGCTGCCACGCTCGCCGCTCGCTCCGCGGCCGGCCCGTCCGCCCCGCGCCGCCACGCTCTGGCCCCGAGCCGTCGCGACCGCGGACCGCCCTGCGCCGCGCGCCGCCGTCCTAGGCGCCGGCCGCCCAGCACCGCGCGCCGTCGTGCTGGCCCCGCGCTGCCGTCTCCGACCGTGCTCCGGCCGCGTCCCTGCTCCGGCCTGCCTTCGCCCGGTGCTCCGGCCTTCCTCTGCCCCGGTGCACCGCCACCAACTCCGGCCGGCTGCCGGCCACCGGATCCGGGCCACGCAGTAGCAGCTGTAGCAGGGCAGCAGCAACCACGCCCGTGCAGCAGCAACCGCAGCCCTGGCCATCCACGTTCGAGGTAGCAGCAGCCCTAGCTGTCCACGTTCGTCCACGCCGACGAACGCCGGCCACGTTCGTCCAGGCCGATGAACGCCGTCCACGGTTGTCCACGTTCGTCCTTCGTACCAAGGGACGAACGTTCGTCCACTTTCACCCTTTGTTCCAGGGGACAAACGTTCATCCACTTTCGTCCTTCATTCCAGGGGACGAACGTTCGTCCACACCGTCTACGTTCGTCCACGTTCGTCCACGCCGTCATCCCCGTCCTCGCCGGAGGAGAAGGTAAAGCCCCAGGGTCTTTGGCCATCATGCCGTTTATGTCGTTGATGGCCTTCGTGTCAGTGGTGTTGATGTGTGTGCCACCGTGCTAGGAAATGTGGACGTCGGCCATCGTGCCGACGATTTTTCTTACAGGTTCTGGAAACCTCCCAGTGCAAGGGAGGTGCTGCCGAAATTTTTACTTATTATGTTATTTTTCTTCTTTTGCAGAGCAGGACCTGTTGTAGGGAACCTGGAGTACCTTGGCGACCCTGATCGTCTTCGTCGGCACTGTGGTCCTACCTGCACAGCGTCAACTCGCCACTGCATCGAATCACCACTGCGCCGCTAGCCTGTCTCCACCGCCACCCTAGGTATAATTAAGCTCTCTTCCTTACCATTGTCGTACGTAGCCCGCGCGTAACCCAGTTAGGCGTCTCTCGTCCGAAAGAGATACGGTTGTAGGTATGCAGGTCTTTGCATATAGCGACCATATCTTTTTCGGATTGTCCACGTTATTTGGACAGCCCGCAGATGCGTAGATGGGTTAGTTTCCATGTTCTGCTCGGATCCGAGACGGAGTTTTGGCACCACCTCCCTATGGTTCTCCGGATGCACTCTCTCTTCTAGGACGTGTATCGGGAGAACAGCGGGGAGGTGCAACCGAAATTCTGTCTCAGATCGGAGTAGAGCTTGGAAACTAACCTAATCTACGCATCCACGGGTGGAATTAGGACCTATCCTCACCTATTAGATAGTAGGAACATCATATACATGCAATTGATGGTCACATTACTCCCTGTTATATATATGTTAAAGGATGGAGGACCGTGAGTGGATGTACACGCCCCGGCTAGACAATGGCGAGTACAATGTATTGTTTATAGTCGGCGTCGAACAATTCTTGGCACATGCATTTGGTGAGAGTGCTGGAGGCCATTCTCTAGTGCTTTGTCCCTATAGCGGTTGTCACAACAGAAGAAGGAAAGATAGGTAAACCATGTTTAAACATATTATGAAGTCTGGATTTACTCCGGGCTACCACCGGTGGATCCACCATGGTGAAGTCGATCGAATCAGGGAGGAGGTGGTGAGACCACGACTCGAGGCTTTTGATGATGATGCTAGGGTGCCTGACATGATGGATGACTATCACCAAGCTCAGTTCGCTGAATGCCGTGAGAAGGAGGAGATGGAGGCTGCCTCAGATGCCTTCTACAAGATGCTGGACTCGGTACAGAGACCCCTTCATGATCGTACCAATGTTTCTAAGTTGGATGCTGTTGGTCGTGTAATGGGGTTGAAGGCCGAGTTAAACCTAAGTCGAGAAGGCTTCGACAAGATGTTGGCCATGTGGAGCGGCATGCTACCGGAGGGACACATTATGCCGAAGAACATGTACGAGTCAGAGAAGGTCCTTCTTGCACTTAAGATGCAGTATGACAAGATAGATGTCTATTCGAAGGGGTGCGTCCTATTTAGGAAAGAACACGTGGATGCAAAGTACTGCCCGAAGTGTGAATCCTCTAGGTACATGGAGGTAGACTCAGGCAATGGCCAGAAGAGGCAGCTTACAATCCCCATGAGAGTCCTACGACACCTTCCGTTCCTGTCGAGGCTCCAACGGCTATTCATGATGCCGGAATCTGCGAAACAGATGATATGGCACAAAAATGGCACACGGTACAATCCTAGGAAGACGATTGTTGACACCATTTTTTGGCACGTGTCAAGATGGTCAGAGTGGGCTAATCAGCAGGAGAGAAGTTACTGTGTACGCTGATAACCGATGAAAATCAGCTTGTAAAGAAGGCTGCCGATGAATGGTGGTGATATATGAAGAAGTTGATTTAGATTGAGGCGTTGCCGATAAGGTTAAGGATGTTATTGCCGATGCCGATGAAGGGAGGCTTGAAGACCGTTGCCGATGAAGCAGGAAGTGTGCCGATGGAAAGGAGGTCGATGGGAATTCCATCGTAATTAAGGCGAACAAGGAAATAGATAGGAATTGATTTCCTTTTCTATGTTTATTAGAGTCTGATTTGTATAAGAGTCATGTGTTTCCTTAGATTTGGACTTAGTGTCCTAGTCGTACTTGGTTATGTTTCAGTAGATCAGGGTATAAATATAGATTGAAGGGCAATGTAATGAGAATCAATCAATCAATATCAAAAACCAGCTTTTACTCTTATTTGCATCTATTTACTTTTCGACGACTTCGTCAATTCGTATATTTTTGCTTTTTCACGAGTTCTCATCGATTCGGCGAGCTGCATCGCTTCAGTGCGACCTTGGACGATCCTCGAGTTCCGCGTGAGTACCTCTTGGTCGTGACTTCTGGGCATATCGCTGCTGTCAGGACCAAAGTACTCGTATCTTCATCCTTGTCGATTAACAGGTCAAATCGACTGGCACGCTTTGGATATCGACTTCGGGTATTAGCCCTTTGTGTTTGCAGATCCACTTTTGCATCAACACATCTTTTGGCACGCCCGGTGGGACAAATCTGATCAATATGTTCAATCCTGAAATCGATGCGGGAAACATCATTGCGGTATTAGAAGAAGATCTTAAGGAAGAACAGAAGCAGGCTATGGAAAAGGCTATAGAAGAATACAGACAGCTTTGCTTGAAATCATTCAGCTTGAACAAGAGTGGACAAGTCATCCAGAAGCAAGATTTGCCGTTGCCTCGGCAAGTTACCTTTGACTCCAATCCGGGTAAACTTCAAGAGATGGTTAATTCTGCAGTAAATCATGCTTTAATTAATCACTCCAATGTGTTGTCCAATACTGTTCATAATGCTGTGGTTCGAACTTTCAAAGAAGGGCAAGCGTCACCGCATTATGTTGGGCCTGCCTATCATCAACCAGAGCCAGCATCTGTTAATACTCCATCGGCTCCCTCGGCCATTGTGGGTACAAAAGTTTCTTCCCCTCCAGTATTAGCAGGCTTACCTAATGTGCAATCTACACCGATGCAATCAGACTCGGTATTACCAGGAGGACGAGTTCAGCTTAATACAGATCTATCGGCATCGGCTTTATCAGGCCCTGTGTCACAGAATAACCAGATTCCTGCTAATTGGTGGGGATATGATATGCCTCCAGAATCATCTGCTTTCAACCCTGGGTTACCTCAAGTGTTTGATGCGGCAGGAAAAGCTCCTATGCCATCGGCTGGTTCGCCGATAGCTCAAGTGCCTCAATATGCTACAGCAACTACTGTGCAACCAATTCCAGAAAGTTTCTAGATGCCTTTGGTTCAAACATCTAATTCAAGTCCATCGGCAAGCTTACTACCTATGCAGCAGAAGGCTCCTGCTATGAGTCAACCTGGAGTCCAGTTCATGCCTCAAGCTGGTTATAATTATCCAGCAATATCAGCAAATTACCAGCCATCGGCAAATTTTGTACCGATGAATTCTAATAATAGTTGGTCAGGACAGTTTCCTGCTCAACATACAGTTCAGCAAAATCAACAGGTTGCGGGGATTCATGAAGGTCATATGCAAGCTGGTTTTCAGAATCAAGCATCAGCAGCTCAGCCGATAAATCCTTTCCAGCAGGTTAATGTACCACAAGTAATGACAAATATGCCAATTGCTGGAGATCGTGGGCCACAAAGATATGCAGAGGGATATCAGCAAGTACCTCCTGTAGAAATTCAGCCATATCATCAACAAGAGGCTGATGCTTTTTGGGCTAATAAGATAGCAGAAATTATGAAGGATCAGTTTGGGATAAAACCCAAGGTCAACACTTATTCTTATCGGACTCCATACCCTCCGGCATATGATTTAATTCCTCTCCCAAATCGGTACAAGGTACCAGATTTCACTAAGTTCTCTAGGCAAGACGATACATCAACCATGGAACATGTTAATCGCTTTATTATTCAATGTGGAGAGGCAGCTAGCAGAGATGAATTAAGAGTCCGTTTGTTTTCATCATCTTTGTCTGGATCAGCATTCACATGGTTTATTTCATTACCGCCAAATTCTATTATTACTTAGGCTGATCTGGAAAAGCAATTTCATAAATATTTCTTTGCTGGAATTCATGAAAAGAAGCTTACCGATTTGGTAAAATTGAGACAGCGTAATGATGAATTGGTGGAAGGCTTTGTGCAAAGGCTACGAGATGTGAAAAATAAGTGCTATAGCCTGGTACTGGATGATCGGCAACTTGCTGATTTTGCTTTCCAAGGATTATTGCCACACCTTAAGGACAGATATGCTTCTCAAGAGTTTGAAAGCCTGAGTCATCTCGTGCAAAGGATCTCTGATAAGGATACTAGGGTTTTTGAACCTAAAAAGAATTGGAGCAAGAAGGTTTCGTTTGTCGGAGAGGTAGAAGATTCTGATTCAGATGAAGAGCCAGTTATCGGTTTAGCCGAGTGGGTTAAAAATAAAAAGCCGATATCTTGTCCCTTTGGTCAAAAAGAGCCAGAGAAGTTTACTTTTGATATCACCAAGGCTGACAAGATATTTGATCTTCTGCTTCAAGAGGGCCAGATTAAGCTGTCACCTAATCATGTGATCCCATCGGCAGAAGAGTTGAAGAAAATTATGTACTGCAAATGGCACAATGCAACTTCACACAGTACAAATGAGTGCAAAGTGTTTAGGCAACAGTTACAATTAGCTATTGAATCTGGGAGAATTAAGTTTGGTAATTCCAAGATCCAGAAGCCGATGAAAATTGATCAACATCCTTTTCCGGCAAATATGTTGGATGCTAAAGGTAAGACCAAGGTGTTGACATCAGAAGCTGCTGAGAAAAACACATCAGTGGATCCCCAACATCGGATAACTACCGATGATGCAAAAGGTAAGGGGCTACTGGGAGAAAGTAGCAGTTCTGGAAAACCTCCTCGATCTGGCATTATGATTACCCATCGAAGGCAGCAGGAGGGCTGGCGTCAGCGAAGGGACCGATATCGACAGCAGCAAGAAGAGAGATACCGAGAAGAGTGGAATCGACATAAGGATCATTGGAGGTGTCCGTTTTTTATTCATTGTTGGGAAGAAGGTATTAAATTACCTACTGTTGAAAATTGCCCAGAGTGCAATGGTTATTATAGAGTTAATCGGTTAGAAGGTTTCAACCTGGCAATCAGGGTTTGTTTATCAATGAGCCGATCAGAGGTAGGGCATCAGTACATGATCGGCTGGGGGGCAGACTTAGTGTACATGAGAGGCTTGGTAAACGCGCTGGATATTTTTCAAGGAATCAAGAGGAGCTTGAAGAGATGGCAAATGCAAGGGTTCCCGATGAAGAAATATTTTACAAGGATCCTAATATACGTCGCGTAGAATCAACTGGGACCTGTCATCAGCCGGTTTGGAAAACTAAGCTCCCTCAATGGTGCCCAGAGGGTTTGACAAAGACACAGAAAAGGAGGATGCAGCGGGAGCGTCAAGAGGACTTATACCGAGAGGAAAATTCCTCCAATGAGAGATCTGGCAATCAGCAGTGGCAAGTGAAACACAAAAATAAGGGCCCATCGGCAGATGTTAATATGGTATTTATGTTGCCGATGGAATTTTTGTCACTATCTGATAATGAGGAAGAAGTCATTTTCTCTGACCAAGTAGCTCAGTTGATGCTAGATCCGATGATGGCTGTTTTTAAGAAACCTACCGATGATGAGAGACAACATCTCAAGGCTTTGTTTGTGAAAGGCAGAGTTGATGGGCAGCCTGTATCCAAGATACTTATTGATGGAGGAGTTGCAATTAATATTATGCCTTATGTGATGTATCAGAAACTTGGTAAGGGTGATCAAGACCTAACCAAAACCAATATGATGCTAAAGGATTTTGAAGGCAATGTGTCACCAGCTAAAGGGGCAGTGTGCGTTGAGTTGACCATCGGCAGCAAAACCTTACCAACGACATTCTTTGTTATTAATGACAAGGGTGCATATAATCTGCTTCTAGGGAGGGACTGAATTCATGCTAATTGTTGTGTTCCTTCTATAATGCATCAGTGCCTCGTACAATGGATTGGGGATATTGAAGTTGTTCCTGGTGATTCTTCTTATATCATCGCATCGGCAGAATCAGATACTTATGAACGAACCAAATGCATATCAGGAAAAGTTTGGGAAAAAGAGTTCCTCAAGGTTGCCGATTATGAAATTCCACCGATCCAAGCAGTCGGTTCTGAAGAAGAATTTTAATGGATAGGTTTGCCGATGATGGAAAATTAGGTCAAGGGTTCACATCGGCTGATGATTTAGTAGAAGTAGATATTGGTGATGGTGATAGGCCAAGACCTACTTTTATTAGTGCTAAGTTAGATTCCAAGTGTAAACAACAAATAGTCAATTTATTAAAAGAGTATAAAGATTGTTTTGCTTGGGATTATACTGAAATGGCTGGATTAGACCGATCGATAGTTGAACATCGGTTACCTATTAAGTCTGGATTTCGGCCACATCAGCAGCCAGCGCGCCGATGCAATCCTAATATACTTCATGATATTAAGGTTGAAATAACTAAATTAATTGAGGCAAAATTTATTCGGTAGTGTCGATATGCGGAGTTGATTTCTAATGTGGTTCCTGTTTATAAGAAAAATGGGAAATTTCGTGTTTGTATTGATTTCAGGAATCTCAATAAAGCCACACCGATGGATGGATATCCAATGCCGATTGCTGATTTGTTAATTGATGCTGCAACCGGACATCAAATTATTAGCTTCATGGATGGTAATGCAGGTTACAATCAAATATTCATGGCTGAAGAAGATATTCCCAGGACTGCTTTTAAATGTCCAGGTCATGTGGGATTATTTGAATTGATAGTTATGACGTTTGGTTTGAAAAATGCCGGTGCTACTTATCAAAGAGATATGAACTTTATTTTTCATGAATACATCGGCACATTAGTAGAGATCTACATCGATGACATAGTGATTAAGTCTGGGATATCACAAAGCATCTAGCCGATCTACGAAAGATACTGGAGTGCACAAGGAAGAATGGACTAAAGATGAATCCTAATAAATGTGCATTTGGTGTATCGGTAGGTCAATTCTTGGGTTTTATGGTGCATCAGCGAGGCATTGAAATTAGTAGGAAGTCTATTGAGGCAATCAACAAGGTGGTTGCTCCTGCCAATAAAACTGAATTGCAATCTTTGATCGGTAAGATTAATTTCATTAGAAGATTCATATCTAATCTGTCGGGTAAGATCAAGGCTTTCAGTCCATTACTTAAATTGAAAGCTGATCAGGAATTTAGATGGGGAGATGAGCAGCAGTTAGCTTTAGATGAAATTAAGAGATACTTAACAAATCCTCCAATGCTAGTTCCACCTCAACATAGGAAACCTTTCAAATTGTATTTGTCAACTGATGATACTGTTATCGGCTCAGCTCTTATTCAAGAATTTGATGGGAAAGAACGTGTTATTTATTATTTGAGCAGAAGGTTAGTGGATGCTGAAACAAGGTATTCGGCTATCGAGAAATTATGTTTGTGTCTATACTTTTCTTGTATCAAATTGAGGCATTATTTGCTATCGGCCGAGTGTACTGTCATATGCAAAGACGACATGGTCAAATATATGCTGTCGATGCCGATATTAAGTGGTAGAATCGGCAAGTGGATTTTAGCGTTATCAGAATTTGACCTACGTTATGAATCGGCTAAGGCAGTTAAGGGGCAGGTTATGGCTGATTTTGTCACTCAACATTGCAATATAGTGGACTCTCCGGAGGTTGCTCCTTGGACACTTTTCTTCGATGGGTCTACATGTGGTGAAGGAGCAGGTATCGGCATTGTGTTAATTTCCCCTCAGGGAAGGAAGTATGAGTTTTCATTGCCGATTGTTGCTACATCAACAAACAATCAGGCTGAATACCAAGCTTTGATAAAAGGGTTAGAATTGCTTAAGGAGATACGTGCCGATGCTGTTGAAATCTTTGGTGATTCTATGCTAGTTATAAATCAGTTGGCTGGGATTTATGAATGCCGAAGTGAAGTTTTAATTTCATATTATGAGAGATGTCTGCAATTGTTGAAAGGGTTTAGGAATTTTCATCTGGAACATGTTTCTCGATTGCATAATGAAGAGGCTAATCGACTAGCTCAGCATGCCTCAGGGTATCAGCCTATTCAAGAAGTATTAACATCGGCAGTCGATACCGATGACTGGAGAAAGGAAGTTGTCGATTATTTAAAGGATCCATCTAAAAAGGTTGAAAGACGTATAAGATTCCAAGCTACCAAGTATGTGCTCCTTGATGATGAATTATATTATCAAACCATAGATGGAGTTTTACTCAGATGTGTTAGCAGTGATGAATTAAAAAGCTTGATGGGTGAAATCCATGAAGGAGTGTGTGGAGCACATCAATCGGCTTTCAAGATGAAGTGGATGATCAGAAGAAATGGATACTATTGGCTAACTATTCTCGAAGATTGTTTTAAATATTTTAAAGGATGTCAGGAGTGTCAAAAATTTGGTAATATTCAAAGAGCGCCCGCATCGGCTATGAACCCTATAATTAAGCCCTGGCCGTTCCGGGGTTGGGCTATCGATCTCATTGGTCAGATTTATCCGCCATCGAGCAAGGGGCATAAATTTATTCTGGTTGCCACCGATTATTTCATAAAATGGGTTGAAGCAATTCCTTTGAAAAAAGGTGACATCGGCTAATATGATTGATTTTGTGAAAGAGCATATTGTTTACCGATTTGGTATTCCTCAAACCATCACTACCGATCAGGGTACTATATTTACATCGGGAGAATTTGATGAGTTTGCTATAAGTATGGGAATTAAAGTTTTAAATTCTTCTCCATATTATGCTCAAGCTAATGGTCAGGCTGAGGCTTCTAACAAAGGGATTATCAAGCTCATTAAGCGCAAAATTAAAGAAAATCCTAAGAGGTGGCATACGGTATTAAATGAAGCCTTGTGGTCATATCGGATGTCGTGTCATGGTGCAACCAAGGTAACACCTTATCAGTTAGTATATGGACACGACGCAGTGTTGCCTTGGGAGATTAAAATTGGCTCTAGGCGAATACATTCTCAAGATCAATTGACAGCCGATGACTATGATATTCTTATGAAGAATGAGTTGGAAGATGTGACAGGTCATCGGTTAAGGGCTTTAGTTAGCATCGAAGAAAATAAGAAAAGAGTAACCAGATGGTATGACAAGAAGTTGAAGATAAAGGAGTTTGTTGATGGGGATTTGGTCTGGAAGTTGATTTTACCGATTGGGACTAAAAGCTCAAAGTTTGGAAAATGGTCTCCTAATTGGGAGGGTCCATATCGAATAAGTCAATCTGTTCCTAGTAATGCGTATATTCTCGAAACCCTCGAAGGGGTTGTGTTTCCCAGAGCATTAAATGGAAAATATTTAAAGAAATATTACCCTAGTATCTGGATGGATGCATAAAAGTATAAGTGCCGATAACAGTCCTATAGGCTAGAGCTATACAAGATGTCGATGTTTCATAGATTGCCGATGAAGTAAATAAGAATTACAAGTTTAATAAGGATTGGATAGCCGATATTGCACGCAGGCGAATCTGGTCGGCTTCCTTCATTTCTTTAATATCTTCATCGGCAACACCCTCCACAGGTTTAAGCCTCTTCTTCAAGGCCAAGGCTTTGCGAGCTTAGATGTCCCTTTCTTGCTGAAGGGCCTTGATGACATCAGGAAGCTGATTTTCTTCTTGTCTGGCGTGAGCTAGGGCTGTTTCAACTTCTTCCAATTCAGCTAGAAGAGCTGTCCTCTTTGCCGATAGGTCCAGAATTTTCTGCTTAAGATTGGCACCTGAGGTTTGCAAGTTGCTGATACTTTTGTGCTTCTCATCGGCAGTTTGTTTTAGCTGCAGCATTTCTTCCTTGAGCTGGGCTTGAGCTGCTCTATCGGCAATACGGTGAGCGGCCTGTTGATATTGCAGTTGTCGACTCTCTAGATGGACTGCTGGGAAGAGGATCTCTTCGATATCGGCAGGAACTTAGCCATGAATTGTTTTGAAAATGGCCTTTGCAGGATCTGAATCATTCACCAATTGAGCAGTATCCTGTTGTAGCAAATCCAGAAGGGCTTCTAACTTGGCGTAGATTTCTGCCGATATTGTTCCTAGTGCCAGGGAAGAACTTGCTTCTTCTCCATCATCATCAGAAACGTCGATAGCAAAAGAAAATAAGCTATCGGGAGAGTCTTGTTCCTGGGGAAAGAAGAGGAAGTCAGAGATCCTACCTAAGGATAAATATGAATATTATAAATCGACTAGGTCAATCGGCTTACCTGCTTCAAGGCGATTTCCTGGGCTTGGCTGGAGGGAGCAGCTTGAAGGGTGCCATGCGAATGATCGGCAGAGCTTGCCGATGGGATGTCTTCTACGGCTTCGTCAGTGGTTGGCCCTTGGGGTATGATGACCGATGGTACATTCTGTGTAGAAGGGTCAACTTGCTCAGCCACGTCGATCGGCTGGCTTGCAGATGTTGGGGCAGATGAGGGGACTAGCATGGACTTCTGTCATTTTTGCTGAGCGGCGGCATCTGTTAAAGCTTTGCGCTTTACTTGGGTCTCAGCAATGGTTGGCTGGGGGGCATCGACACTTGTTGATTGTGGAGCTTGAGCGCCTAGTATGCTTGCCGATGTGCCCATTTGTTGCTGCAAAACAAGTGTAAGATTGGATGTTTAACAGATAAAATGTAAAGTTAAAAGAATACCTCTGAAGGCTGGTTGGAGGTAGTGGTGCTTGATGTTGGAGGAGTTGTCGATGACGATCCAGCAGCGGCTCTTACAACCTGATGGTTACATGTTAATATAGTTTGTATCGGCATGAGTAAAAATAAACGAGGTTATTACCTTGAAAGCCTTAATTAGGCTTGTAGCAGCAGCCAACGGAGTAGCCCTAGCTGTTGCCAGCTTTGATCTGGAGGTGATAGTCTTAGCACGAGTCCTCTGGAAAGTTAAAGCAGCTAGGGTGGGGGCGTTGTAGCCGATCGGTGATATTGGGGAAACAGGTCGGAGGTTGAAGGGTTTCCCACTCTTGCTCATGGATGGTACTGGGTCATCGACCTGTCACAAGAAAGATTAGTTGCCGATATATGAAAGAGAAAAAAACAGAAGGGAGTTAAAAGAAACTTACTGCATCATCAGGAATGGCGTATTTAGGATCGATCATGTGCCGATATGTATGGGCAGATGTTGCAAATAGTTGTTCCTTCCATTCTCGCCACCATTGCTTATATGACTCGGTGATAAAAGATGCTGGTGACCAGATGGAAAGATCAACGTCTGAGATATCGGCATCGGGGGCAAGTCTCACTACCCTGCTCCATTCTGTTCCACTGGTGATTGTTTCTCTGGACTTGATCACTTCGGCAAAACAGAGTTTGATTGGCAGTTGCCCAAAAGCCAATTGACAGGATACTGCCGATGGATTGTAAAACTCATAGGTGATATTGGTATTTTTCCCGCTACCAAATGTGTTCACTGGGATCGCCCTGGGAGTAATGATGGCCATCATGAGCTCATTGTCTTGGTTCAGCTCGTCATCGGCAAAGTTGAAGAGAAGGGGGAACTTGTTCTCTTCATCGATATAGGGTACCCAAGCCCTATGATCACGAGGAAGACCATTATAGAAGTTTTGGAAGAATCTGCCGATCTGGTCTTCATTGGCTTCTGTTCCAGGGAGGATAATTATGGCTTCACCAAAATTGAGAGGGGAGCGTGTTGCCGATTCTTCATCTCCAAGGACGTAATCTTCGGCGATTTCTTGTGGGAACTCTTGGGCGAAGAAATCCCACTGCAGACGTTTGTGCATATGGGCATTTAGCCACATGTTGATAAACCACCATGGGCCTCCTAGATTGCCAATGGGTTCGCCAAGGAAAAGTTTCTGAGACACTTGGTGAAGGAGGTGATAGGTGGAGCTCAGAAGGTATCAACCAAGCGGGAACCTTACACCATTGGCCAAGAGTTCAGCCGCAGGAAGGAAGGCGTTGGTTGGTCCTACCGATCGACCGCAGAAGATAAATTTTTCCAACCACATATTCAAGAATATGGCGTGTTCCCTCTGGTTAACGGTCCTAGTCCTTTGGTATTCCTGGATGTTTCTTGTCCAGCCGCTGATGTTGCGTGTATTCACTCTATGTTCGGCTCTTCTGCCATAGATGGAACCCTCATCGACAGTTGAGATATCCAAGCCAGTAAGCATGTATACATCGGCAAGAGTGGGGGTGGCTGGACCATGTCCGAACATGAAGGTGTTTGTCGTGTCTGACCAGAAATAAGCAGTAGCAATCATCATTGATTCATTTTTCTGCATATCGGCAATGGATAGCCTAATGCATTGGTCTATCTTCCGTTCTGCCTAGTACACCTGCATCGACCTATTGACCCTTAAATACCAATCTTTCCACCCTTTGGTGGTTTTGGGCCAGGATCGGAATGTGTCTTTCTATAGATTCAGAGAAAAATTCTAGGCTTTGAAAGGGATTCTGTTAGCTTCTGCGTTGATTAAATCGGTTGGATCTGGGTCGCCCATTGGACCTAGGCATTGGAAGTGTGGTTGATTGGTTGGAATAACCAATTTGTTGCGTAGTTCCTAAGTTCAGAGGATCGAAAGAATGAGAAAAAGAGGAAAAAATTACCAACTGTATGGACTCGCAAAGACCAAAAGAATCAAGGTAAAAGTAACGGAAGTAGAACAAACCGCAGGGACGTCGAAGTTGATCGCCATTGCTCTGAGAAGGATGAGGGCGCTGGCTGGGGACTTGAGGATGACGCTAGAAGGGGTTCTTGTTGGTCGAGGTCGCGTGGTTGTTCGTCGGGGTCGCCGCCGGAAAGAGAGAATGCCAAAGGTTGGAGTCTGAGGGTAGAAGACGAGCGTTCTGGAGAAATCTATTTATAGGCTACTTGGAGTAGGGGTATTCTGGACTTATCTCTATGATGCGCGTGTGTAGGTCGAGGTGGTTCAGATGGATATGGTAACTGTTCGCACGATAATCAAGGGATTGTACAGAAGATTTGATGGCAAGTAATCAAGACTTGGAAGAGATCTCAGTACAGGATCTTTTAGTTCTAAAATGGTGGCATTATTATGTTAAGATCTTGCTGATGGGTTGTTATTTTGGTATCTTAACCGTAATTAGGGCAAGAATAGTTGGAAGTTGTGCGATATTTACTGAGATGCGTGAATCAGAACTAGATTTGATTAGATTTGGTAACAGATTATATTATGCTTGGAGAATGGGTTGAGAAAAATAGGTGAAGGCAAGCATTATTTGGAGTAAATTTCGAAGCATCAATGTTTTATACTCCGAAATTGGGGGGGCATGTGTTGACACCATTTTTGGCACGTGTCAAGATGGTCAGAGTGGGCTAATCAGCAGGAGAGAAGTTACTGTGTACGCTGATAACCGATGAAAATCAGCTTGTAAAGAAGGCTGCCGATGAATGGTGGCGATATATGAAGAAGTTGATTTAGATTGAGGCGTTGCCGATAAGGTTAAGGATGTTATTGCTGATGCCGATGAAGGGAGGCTTGAAGACCGCTGCCGATGAAGCAGGAAGTGTGCCGATGGAAAGGAGGTCGATGGGAATTCCATCGTAATTAAGGCGGACAAGGAAATAGATAGGAATTGATTTCCTTTTCTATGTTTATTAGAGTCTGATTTGTATAAGAGTCATGTGTTTCCTTAGATTTGGACTTAGTGTCCTAGTCGTATTTGATTATGTTTCAGTAGATCAGGGTATAAATATAGATTGAAGGGCAATGTAATGAGAATCAATCAATCAATATCAAAAACCAGCTTTTACTCTTATTTGCATCTATTTACTTTTCGGCGACTTCGTCAATTCGTATATTTTTCCTTTTTCACAAGTTCTCATCGATTCGGCGAGCTGCATCGCTTCAGTGCGACCTTCGACGATCCTCAAGTTCCGCGTGAATACCTCTTGGCCGTGACTTTTGGGCGTATCGCTGCTGTCAGGACCAAAGTACTCGTATCTTCATCCTTGTCGATTAACAGGTCAAATCGACTGGCACGCTTTGTATATCGACTTTGGGTATTAGCCCTTTGTGTTTGCAGATCCACTTTTGCATCAACAACGATAGATCCGTCCGATGCTGAGGCATGGAAGTACTTTGTTTTGTGAAATCCTGACAAAGCAGATGAGGCTCGTAATGTACGTGTCGCGCTGGTAACAGATGGGTTCAATCCATATGGTATGATGTCTGCACCATACACATGTTGGCCCATGTTCGTCATCCCCCTAAATCTCCCTGTAACAACCCAGAAATTTACAAGAAACAAAAATCACAACTACAATTTTTTTTCTAAAATAACCTATGTTTGGTGAGGTGTCATGTAGGAAACCTACCCTAGTTGCACAAGTAGCACCTAGCCTAGTTAATTACATTTTGTATTTAATTATATATTCATGAGTTGCTTCTTATGTTCTTTGTATTGTTAATCAAAAATAGTCAAACTTATTTAATGAATTGCTTAACTTAAATGAATATATAATTATAACCTTGGAAAAAGGTTGGAAACCAAAAATATATTTAGCAGATCCCATTCTGTTATATAAATGGAGGCAATATATATATTTTGGTTTACATACAAATGCTTGGCATAATTATATAAAGAAAATACAAAATAGAAAAGCTTTAAGGAATAACTAGAAAAGGAAGAAAGCCTTTCGACCCAGCTCTTGAGCCAGGCCCGCTCAGCCGCACCGACAGCCGGCCCGCTTGGCCAAGCCAGCCCAGCCATTCAACCCGCCGAACCGGCCTGCATCACTCCCACGGCCTCGCACGTTCATGCTCGCCCGCGTGTGGACCGGCCCAGCAACCACACTCGCCTCACGTCGCTGACAGCTGGCCCCACTGTGTCATCTTCCTCATCTGATCCCTCTCCCTTGCCTCGTCAAGACGGAAAATAGAGAGAGGAGGGAGGGGGGAGCAGAGTCACGAAAACGGTGAGGGAAGATTCCCCTTGTCCTCTCTGCCAGCCGGGCGCGCCAAGCCGCAACCCCGGACCCGCACGCCAGTCTCATGCGCTCGCCAAGCACGCACTGCGCGCGTGAAGCCGATGCCGCCATGGCAGCGCGATCGGTCGACACCGCCTGCCACCACCGTAACTTTTCTAACCGCCTGAGAATCAAATTAGCAACGCCAATCCGCTCGCCACCCTCTGGCCACCTCAAAACCCTACGCCAACCCCTCCCAATAGACGCCACGTGGTCCAGCTACCTCCATCACCGTCCGCCATCGCCATGCTCGGAGCTTGGCTATATAAGCCGAGCACCGGCGTCCTAGCTCCCCTACAACTTTTTCACCGCTGCCTCGGGTGGCCTCACCTCTAACCACACCATGCTGCAAGGAAGGGGAAGGAGGGCAGAAGAGAAGGGGAAAAGCAGCGAGGAGGAGCCGGACTGCCGCCGCCGCTCGGGACGCTGGAGAAGGAGACGCTGCTGTCTTCTACCTCGCCAGGAAGCGTCACTGCAAGGCCGCTCGACTTCACTGCCTCGAATCACCACTGCACCGCCATCCTCCTGCCTTGAGCCCAAGGTGAGCCGATCCGCTCGCAAACACCCTCTGGTCACCACCGTGTGCACTCCGCTGCCACCACGGCCGAAACCGTACCGGGGACAGCCAAGGCCACGCCTGGACCTCCGTTCACGATCACAATCGATCATGAGCACACACTGGAGCACGGCACAGCCTTGTGGAGCTATACCAGCGCGGGAACACCGCCATCATGAAGGCACTCTAGGCATGATCGCCATGGCCAGAGCACGGCCATGGCGAGGCCGTTCCTTTTGACTCGAGACGGTAGAGGCAGGAGCAAGGGGTCCAACAGGTTCGCCTTGGCGTAGGACACACCATGCGCACCTTAAGAGAAGGAGGGATCCCCGGTGGCATGGTCGGTGGTGCTCTGCCCGGTCAGAGGCGTCGAGCCGCCACCACCACGGGAGGTTCTGTTAGAGCTCAATTTTGTCATTTTGACCCCACCTTCGTACTCCTTTTGCGGCCGCGAATCGGTAGGAGACCTTACCACCCGAGGCAAGTCACCGTGGAGGCCTTGCCATCGCTCACCGCACCGGCCGAGCCACCATCGCCATGGACAAGCCCCCTAGGCACTCTAATCCGCACCGTTGACCACTCTATTGAGCTCCATGGGACCACGCGGTGCTCTCGAGCCTACAAGTTTCGCCCGTGATGCCCCAGAGCATGAGCTCAACCGCTCACCGCCGGTGAGAGCGCGACTGAGAAAGAGGAAGCAAGGAAAAAGGAGCAGAGGAGCGACTAGGTGCACTCGGTGCACCGTGAGCCGAGAGGAAAGAGAAGAGGATGGACCGGATCCACCGTGGACCGCATTCAAAATCCGTGGACCATCCTCGCGAGACCACCGTGAGCCAAGCTCACCAGCCCGAGCCCGACTTTTGAATCCGAATAGGCGACGTGGCAGCACCAGCGCCTAACACGTGGCGGGCCCAGCCCGGCCCAGTCCGGCCCAAATCCGGCCCAGCCCAGGCCCACCGAGGCCCGGTCTTGGCCCGGTCAAAGTTGACCATTGACCGTTGACCAATCAAACGGGACCCACATGTTAGTGACTCACTCTGTTCCAGCCAATTAGAGCGCGACACGTGTCACTGCCTGGATTTTTTTCCTTTTATTTTTCTTTTTTAGGAATTCATTTAATCTTTAGAAATTCATAACTAATTCATTTTAACTCAGAAAAATACCAAACTAGTTTCTAACTTTTTCTAAAAATGAGCTCTACATCTTAGGCTTGAGTTTGAGTGCATTTGGATCTTTTGAATTTTTGTTGCTTCTCTGTGCACCTCCATAGGAGTCATTAATGCGACTCTACGATACGTTTAACAGAGCCGGAGGACCTACCGACTGAGGAGTACGACCCCGACTATAACGAGGACTTGGGTGACGACCTGCCAGGTGCCACGCCCCACCCAACTCTGTAGAACCTATTACGCATGCAAACATAGAATTGCTAGCGCTTTACTTTTGTGAAATGATATGTTGATAGGCTGCATGGTAGATGCTTTACTTTGAGCCCTTTACCTTGTTGCAACCTTACTCCTGCTCACCCTGCTGTTAGGCTAGATGCTCGCATGTTACATATTACTGCTTTTACTCTTACTCGCATTATATCTGTGATGTGATGCCGGTGAGTGAGAGGCATATATGTATAAGGCACGTAGTGCTGAGAACTTGGTATACCTGATAAAAGAATTGGGGAGATCTTGGCATGCGTCTTGGGTGAGTGGTGAGGGTTGAGTCGATCGGACAGGATCCTACGATGAGTCTTTGGGGCAAGTCTTGCTGGAGGGGTGCGACCTGGGCATTCCTCACGAGAGATACCTATGGCGGGTATATTGTAAGGTGAACTGGGGTGTTGGTTATCCCTAGTGGAGGTGCTGTCGTGGCACGGGGAAGACGGTGTTTCCCCTTTGAGAAGATATCCTGTCTGGTCCCCCTAAGGACTGGTACGTCTTGAGAACCGAAACCATGGGACTTTTGTGCACACCACTCGCTCCCGATGGGCGGGAGACGATTACCCGACTAACTAGGGCAGTACCACTACTACTAGGTTGGAAGGTGATAGTGTAGGGAGGTACGGGCATGGGGACCCACACCCTCCTAAGACAGTGTAGTGACCTTGGGGGCCCGGTACTACATCTCACAGTCTTAGCGTTTCGGTGGACACCGGGGTGGCCCAGGGCTGAGTGGTAGGGTGGTACTGTACCAGTTGGGAGGCAGTCAGAATCAGCCTAGATGAGCCGGATCATCGAGGATGGCGATCTTGTGGATTACCAGGTGTACACACTCTGCAGAGTTGATCGATCTATACGTATAGCCGCGTCCGCGGATATGGACATTCCCATGACCTACGCTTCACTTGATTAGAGAGAGGAGTCCTTTCTACCTTTCCCCCGGGGTTTATGTTGGATTCCGGCTTTGGCCGTTGAGACAAGATCTGAGCGGGAGTCAATCTCGTCGCTTAGAGAGTGAGATGAGATGTGTTGTGTGTAATGGGAAAGGGAAAAATGTGTGACTAAGATGGTTTAAAAACTGATGAACATCTTATTATTAAAATATTAATGACTTGCATAGGAAACCCACAACCTAAAATAGGTCTCTTTCTACTTCCCTCAATGCATTCCACTTTCCACAAAGCATTGCAAGCATAGGGTGGGCGATGCGTGGCCAGTACCAAGAGTACTGATAGATTTTTGATAGGTTCAGAGCCCGAGTACTACGAGGGCGATGATTGGGAGGACTAGAGGGTCTGTTCTACGCTCAAGTTGGTTCCAGGAGATCATTTTTCGCTGCTATCTACGTCGGATGTTGTTCCGGATGCTTGTGTGAGTGTGTTCCGCCCTGCGAGGCGATGAGAATAAGTTATGTAAAACTCTCTATTGTACTCTGATATTCGTGCATGACTTTATGTATCACTTAGAATTGGGTAAATTGACGAAAGGTTTCGTCATTTTACACTTCATTTCTGTGGATTTCCCTTCATGGAAATCAAGAACGTTTCAGTTGGTACCAGAGCCATGCTGACCTTAGGACGGACCCATAGGATTGGACAATAGAATTAGGAAAGATATTGACACTTTCGGTTATATTACCGACCGTGCTGCATTTTCGTGCACGGCTTATCTCAACTTCACACTCTCTTACCTACGTTTCATTCTACCTTACCTATCACATCGCTACGTTCCACCCTGAATCACCCTGTTTCACTCAAGATTTATCAAGTATCAGTCTGAGTTACATTGTTTCGCCTTGTCTTACCAAGTTTCACTCTGTAATACTCAAGTTACTACATACACAACAAGGTATTGACTCCATCTTACGGTTAATTTGCAGATGGCCCCCGTTGTCGAGCTTCATGTGGATGGACTGGCCTACCATGGGTTCGCCACGATCCTGTACGACGTGCTGGACTCACTAGGTGTTCCCACAGAGCAGATCGAGTATGTGTGCCGGGGTGAGCCTGGACCCGATGGGTTCGAGGGCCACATCGTGGTCCACCTCAAGGTTCCCGCCAGCGAGTTCGTACCCGTGCTGCATGCCTTTGAGACACTGGAGGTGGAGAACTCTATTGCTTCATGCGTACAGTCCGTCTCACGCACAACTCTTCACAGTGTGATGCGTGACGCACACGACTACCTCAAGACGGGACCGTACCGCCTGCTACCTACCGCTCTAGACCTCAATAGGTTCTCGGAGCTACAGATCACTGCTGTAGACCATGCTGCGCGTGACGAGGTCGACCCCTATCTGAGGGCCTCCGTGCAGTACATCATCGCCCAGGATCGCTACATCATGGATGTAGAAATGCAGAACCGCCGCTATCGAGACCTCCTGTTCCGTTGCGACGAGGAGTTCCTCAAGGTGGAGCGCAAGGAGGGGGAGATGGTCGGCAAGCTCGAGGAGGAGTGCATGAGCTATGATAGGATGAAGACCTTCTACGAGAACCGTGAGCAGTCACTTCGGAAGGAGATCGCCAATCTCAAGGACAAAGTTGGGGAGGCTGAGCTTCGCCATGACTATCTTGAGTCCAAGGTGCTTGAGTGCGAGGATCGGATTGAGCATTAGAGGCTTACCCTGAGGGAGTTCCACGAGAAGGAGAAGCAGCGTGGCATCAGGAAGCTTGCCTTGGAGGCCCGTTGCAACACAATGGAGAAACTAGCTGTGGAAGCTGCCGTCACCACCACCTACAACATGCACCACCTGGTTCACTACATCAAGAGCACCGAGTACCTTCAGGATAAGGTGAACCACATCAGTCAGGCTTGGATCGACGCTGATCGCAAGCGCATCCAGGAGATCGGGAAGGTCCAGGACGTCCTCTTACCTGGGATGCGCAAGAAACCGCGCAGACAGCCTTTCCACGTTGAGGCCACCAAGCTCAACTTCAAGGCTTGCTCGACTGAGGGTTACTCAGAGGTTCTGAGGACTGAGATGCTGGACTACGCTCTCACCTACGTCGCGAGGATCCACCACTCTGACGACGAGCTTCGTGCCATGGAGGGCACTCCCGAGGCTTCAACTTTTGGTCCTTCTACACCACCCGCCACTCCCGGACAGGAGTAGTTACCTTTTTCACATAATCATGTAATAAGGTAGTAGTAGACATGTTGAGCCCTGCATGGCCAGAGAGATGATGATGCACTTATGGAGTAATGAAGGATGTCCCACTTTTGGAGCTACCTGCGAGTAGCACGATTCCCGCGAATCTGTCAGTGTAGCTACTGGAGATATCGCTATGTAATAAATTAATGTAATGGATGTTTTGGATCTTATCGCATCTTATGGTTCTTATTTGCATCTTTGTATGAGAGTTGAATAGTTATCTCATTTTAAATTGATAAATCACTTAACCATGCACCTAATGAAAATGTTAAACAACGAACTGACCCTGCAGAAAGATGTCTTGCCGCCGATCCACTCGTCTGAACAACCGCTCGCTTTCCCCCATGCCTATGGCCCGTGGTCGTGGTCGAGGCCATGGAGGAGGCCGGGGAGTTCCCTTCGGTGTTAGGGAGGAGCCCGCACTAGAGGAGCCTGCATTGGGGGCAGGTGCCGCCCAGCATCTTGAAGGAGAAGCACCGCCGCCACCGCCACCACCACAGTTGGCGGAGGTGATGGACCGCCAAACCCACCTCCTGGAGACACTGGCTCAGGGGATGCTTCACCGCCACGGGGTCCTCCCAATGACTTCTAGCGGAAGTTGGAGGGTTTTCTCAACCTGAGGCCTCCTACTTTCGACACCGCCGACGATGACCCCATCGCCGCCGAGGACTGCTCCGTGAGATGGAAAAGAAGCTAGAACTCACCACCTGCACTGACGAGGAGTGTGTGGGGGTAGCCACCCACCAGCTCACTGGTGTTGACGGTCCTTAAGTGCCAAATATAGTTATCAAATAAATAAAGAAAAGGATCCAAATGCAACCAACACCTAGACTTAGGGTTTTATCTGACAGAATTCCATGAGTTTTGGTGTTTGTCTGTTTCTGCAGGGGGTTATCAGAAAATACGGAGGAAAGGCCCACACGTCGGGTTTACATAGAGATAATAATGTGTTCACCGATTTTCTATCATCTAGAAGACTCCAGAAGCCACGAGATCGAACGGGAGGCCGAACGGGCCCGGAGGCAGGGCGCCCGCCCTGCTCCCTAGGGCGCCCGCCCTGGCCTGAGAGCCAATCAGGCTCTGTCTCGCGGATTATGCTCCACCGACCTAAGGGATCAAGGAAAACCGTGCGATTAATGTCGGTTTGATCCGACGGCCCACGTTCACTTGAGGGGGCTATATAAGCAGGACCCCTGGCCCCTGGAGGAGGCACTCCCTCATTCTCAATTCTTCAAACCCTAATCTCAGGAGGAGAGTCTCTGATCAAGCCCTAGATCCACCACATCAACTAGATCTCTAGTATAGCATAGCTACATAGGATTAGAACTAGAAGGAGTCAATCTTCGATTGGTTTCCGGATCTGTCAAGAGGATTCTTGGTAATTCCTTTACTGTTCTTCATTGTTCATCTTTGTTCTTCAATATTATGAATACAACTTTGTTCTATTTCAATATATTGATTATGACTATGCTCTACTTGTTTATGTTTGCGATTATATTGTTCTTAGTTTATCGTAGTTATACGCTTGGCTTAGTTAGATTGGAATTATATACATGTTTAGGATCGTATAGCGTTTATCCATCGGATCCATGGGTAAATGATAAATATTGTGTAGGCGTGGTGCTTAGACCATATTTATCTGCGATTGCACCTTATATGCCGGATCGTGGGGTGGTCCGCGATGGTGACAGCTTCGTTGGTTCTTATATAGTCCCCCTCCCGTGTGTAAGGCAGGCAGAGCAACATTATTACGGGGGAGTGATTGCTATGTTTCTCATCTTCCTTGATAATATCACTATGCATGGGCGTAGTCCTTTTTCGCAATGATTGCCAAGTGTACTTGCACTAACTATGATATGCTAGACTTTATAGTTAAGAATAACTTAGGAAATATCCTTGTAGTTTGTCCTAATACCATGCTAATGACTTGCTAGAATATCTGTTGAGGTGCTTATCATTATTATATGTGGCTAGCTGATCAGATTAATTATCTTTGTCACCATTCATACTTTATCTATATTTTATGTGACACTTACCCCTGTATGCAAGAGATAGATGAATGCTCTCACTTATACATGCAATGATTGATACTCATTCCTATATTCCATTCCATAATCAACATTGATGTTAGTAATCCCTTCCCAGTGGTAAAAATATAAATAACGATACCTGGAATACTTCCCGGTTAAAATGCTACATCGGTATTTATCTGTGCGCTTGCAGATCTTATTTATTATTTATTTAGAAGAGCAGTTGCATATTTCAATACCACGTCTCTCATGTCATGCTGGGGATGACAACTTGGCTTAAGTGGCATGAGGGATAGGTTCGGCATTTTTGGCGCCGTTATCAGAATTAGAAAACTAAGTCTACTTTTGGTAATGACGTTAAGAATGCCCAACAAGCATTTTTGGCGCCGTTGCCGGGGAAGGTTGATTTACTAACAAGGAATGAATACGAAATTTGAGTCATCATTCGCATCATTAAGTGATTGAGATCATCAATTCTCCCATACAGATTTACCCCTGTATTTTTCCATTCTTATTGTTTTGCAGGGTGATGTATGAATAGAGGACATCTTCCAGAAAATTTTGTTGACAACCCCGAAGCATTAATCAGAAAGGCAAGAGCCAAGCTCAAGAAGTCAACACTTTGACGCAACACTTCATCCAATCCAAAAGACCGCTGAAGTTTCATCCGGAATTTGTCAACAGAGTTCGCAGCCATGGCGAACAAGACGATCCGCGAGTTCTCAGCTCCCACTACGGACAACATCCGCACTGGACTTTGAGCTCAAGCCAGGGCTCATCAACATGGTACAAGCCAACCAGTTTTGTGGGAAGCCGCACGAAGATGCAAGTGCTCATCTCCAACACTTCCTAGAGATTTACAGCACATTCACTTTATTAGATGTTCCCAGAGATGCCATACTACTTCGCCTTTTCCCATTCTCACTATTGGGGAGAGCGAAGCAGTGGTTCTACGCGACGAAGGATAAGAACACTACGTGGGCACTCTGCTCTACGAACTTTCTGGCTAAGTTCTTTCCCATGGGCAAGACCAATGCTCTCCGTGGGAAGATTACAAGTTTTTAGCAACAACATGATGAATCCGTTCCAGAAGCATGGGAGCGCTTTCAAGATTACATCCTAGAATGTCCCCATCATGGAATGGAAAGCTGGCTACTTATGCAGACTTTCTATCATGGGCTCATCACTAGTGCTCGTGAGACCATGGATGCTGCAGCTGGAGGCGCATTTCTATCACTCACCATACCACAAGCTACAGCCCTTGTGGAGAAGATGGCGTCCAACCAAGGTTGGAACGAAGAGAGGACTCAAACACGCAAGAAGGGTGGAGGTATGCACCAGCTCAAGGAGGTAGACATGCTGTCTGCAAAGTTAGACCTACTCATGAAAAAGCTCGATGACAAAGCTGGAGACAAAAGAGAAGTCATGAACGTCTACGACTCTCACATGACTTGTGAGGAATGTGGAGATACTGGACACTCAGGCAATCACTGCCCTGAGATGCTTGAGGATGCAAGGTACATCAACAACAACAACAACTACAACCGTCCTCAACAAAATCAAGGTTGGAATCAACAGAGGCCTAACCACTCAGGTAACTACTCAGGTAATTATCAAGGTAATAACTCTTACAACAACAATAATAATTTTCCACCCCTGAGAGAGTTAGTGTCTAATCAAGGAAAGCTAATGGATAACTTGTCTAAGAAATTGGCATCCAATGATAAAATACTAGAAAACATAAATAATAGAATGGATAATTTCTCTACTGCCATCAAAAACCAAATTAGCTTTAATAAAATGATTGAATCTCAGTTAAATCAAATAGCTGCTGCTGTTCCTGCTACTAACCCCAGTATACCATCACAACCAGAAGGATTAGAATCTGCAAATCTTGTAGACATGTTTGATGCAGGTAACTATTGGAGTAATCCCGCTATCGGAGTACATAATGACCTTCTGCCAGTCAAGAGAGGCGATCCAGGACGCCCCGTCATCCCGATCTCCATCGGCATGGTGGACTTCCCAGAAGCACTCTGCGACTTTGGCTCCAGCGTCAACATTATGCCCAGGGTACTCTATGAAAAATTCTTTACATATCCTTTATCAGAAACAACTATGTGTTTGCAGCTTGCAGATCGGACACTAAGCTTTCCTAAAGGAATATTAAAGAACATGTGTGTCCGAGTTGGTACCTCGTACACTCCAGCTGATTTCGTGGTGATAGAGACCAGGTCCGATGAGAGGTCACCAGTTATTCTGGGAAGGCCATTCCTGAACACCTCGGGAGCTGTCATCTACGCCAGCGCTGTGAAGATCAACATCAAGGGGAGGAAGGAGACGTTTTCCTTCAAGAACAAGATTACACAAATCCCAGAGCAACCCCAACATGAACCAAGGAAGAGGACCAACAGGAGGAACAAGCAGAACAAGAACAACCAAGGATGGACCGAATCAGCTAAGATGGTCACTGCAGTTCAAGGAGGTCAAGATGGTCGACCCAAGTCGCCGTTCCTAATCAAGAAGGACGACCCAGGCATGCCAAGCATTGAGTGCTCAATCAATGGATACTCCTTTCAGAAGGCGCTCTGCGACACTGGATCAGGCGTCAACATAATGGTCACAGTCACCTATCAGCTCTTGTACGGGACCATGCCCTTAAAATCAACATACACTCAGCTCCAGATGGCAGATCAGACATCTCGAAAGGTCGAAGGTATAGTAACTGATGTCCCTGTTAAAATTAACGATCATTTTGTCCATACAGACTTTCAGGTCATTGACATGGGAGACGACGAGTACGATCCACCCATCATCCTAGGAAGACCGTTCCTAGGCACCGTCAAAGCAATCATCTACATTGGAACCGGAGAAGTCCATATGCATTTCCCCTCTGAGAAGGTACGCCGCTACTTTAATGACCCTAACTATATAGTTGAAGATTCTAAGCAGGTCAGGACAAGAAGAAGGCGACGTAACTGTAACCAAAGGAGGCAAACCATCAAGGACGTATGGGCAGACTATGAAGGAGAGGTCATAAGGCCCGAGGATACACAACAGGAGACCGAAGCACCAAGTCGGGTATGGAAAGCGAAGACAGTTACACAAGAAGAGGAGGCGCTGCCGGAACCACCGTCTACGCCACCCAAATCCCAGGACAACTAAGAAGAAAAGAAGTCCTGTTCGGAGGACTTAAAAACACCGAACGCCGTGCCAAGAGGTAAACTTGGTAGTTATCATTTCCCCTTTAATTATTGCTCAGTTAATCATGTTCATTCTTTCTAAAAAAAATGTTGAAAACAGTAAGCCCCATGTGAGTATGCGAGTGGCATAAAACCCATAAGTACATTCACTGTGGTGGCATAAAAAAATATAATAATAATATATATTTTTTCTGTTCTATAAAAATGAAAATAAAAATAGAGAGTGACATTTATCAAGGAAGCTCAAACATGATAAAGGCTAGATATTTATGCTAACGCTTAATCAAGTTCCACGAAGCTTTGTTGTCTATTTGAGCTCCACAAAATTCAGGAAGACTAGCAGATGGAGGACATCCTAATCGTTGTCAGGGTGCTGCCGACATTCAAATACACCTCTGCACCTGCTAGCTACATCAGAAGAAATTACGTCAAGATCCAGCTTGGGGGAGAGCACCCCCATTTATCCCGATAAGTATTTTTATCTACATTTATACCTATGCTTTATTAAAATAAAAAGATGCATAATCATGAAAACCCAAATAAATATTTTGTGTTTATATATATTTGCTTAGTTTAATAAATAAATAAAGTAGCTATGCTAAACTGAATCTTGAAAATAAAACTCTAGCATGGATATGATGAATAGTTGCTCTGCCTAATTTTCAAATTTGTTCTCTCTCTAGTTTAGACATAACTGTTATAATTTAAAACTGGCTCTAAACCTGAACTAGTGGGAAGAGAACTTGATCTGAAGTCTAAGTTGTTAGCGGATATGATATGGGAAGGTTGAGCTGCTGTTTATCTGTTCCTAGAGATGCTAGAATTCTGGAGAATTTTATCTTTAAAAATCTTTAAAATGTTGCATAATGAGTTCTTGTATGATGAGAGTTTAAATTCCTACCACAGCCATATATACATGCTTGTTAGATTAAGAGCCGCACTTTTACTACTTACTGCTTATGGGCATTGAGTGTGGTCGAGCTGTGTAGACCCTTAGGAACTTGTCATGTGGTTAAAATCAAGATTCACTTGCACGTTCACTCATACATGCTGCTTCTACTCCGGAAGTACGCATCCACATATATCCACTCATTTCCATCTCCAGATTCACCCAAAATTATTCTACTCCTGACCCGGGAGAGAATAGCCAAAACATTATCCCATTCCTGTTATTCCCTGTGAAGTTAATGCTCAAGTCATTTCTACTACCACTTGCTATATTTTCAAAAGAGGGAGATTGCTCTAAAAAAATATAAATACGAGGAAATAAAAAGGAGCAAGTGCTCGGAACCTCGAAGAAAGAAAAAGTGAGATGAGAGGTAAAAATGGACAAGTGTCCGACAGTAGAATTAGGGGTACAATACCCACCTGAGAGAAAAAATAGAGCATCTCATTCCCCTAAAAAGTTTTAAAAAGCAAGAAAGGTATGTATTCCCTCAAAAAGAGCATTAGACTTTTGTTATCACCATCATCACCATACACCACTCATTCACCACACATGCACATCTTGATTTGACTTATTGACTTGTTTCTCTGGATCCATGGTTTGACTATGCAATAAATGTTCTATGAGTATGTATACTGTATCTCCCACCTATGAGCTCCAGATATCAAAGCCTTATTAGAGTAGGGTGAGAGAGAAGGCAATGTCACTACGCCTTATACCATAAATACCACATACTTTGAGAGAGAAGGCATATACCATTACTGCCTTGGTAAGGATCCAGAAATACCACAAAAGAGAGACCCGAGAAAGTCATACAAGGAATCTCTGAGTTTTATTTGAAAAATTTGCAAAAACTCTAGAGCTATAGCTGATCAAGAATAAGAGACATGGCGTTTGACTAGACCGTTCTATCTTTTAACCACTCAAGATGCAGGTGACGGTTGCAAGCCCCATGGTGAAAGGTAAAATGAGTAAGTTTTAAGTCTTGACAGTTTACTCTAACTCAGGGATGAGACCTTATTTGAAAGCATATGTACCGTCAACGTTCAAAGGCGTTGCAGCAACTTCTGATCCATAATGAGTCTATCCTTGCTCAGGGACGAGCAAGAGGTAAGCTTGGGGGAGTTTGTTGACGGTCCTTAAGTACCAAATATAGTTATCAAATAAATAAAGAAAAGGATCCAAATGCAACCAACACCTAGACTTAGGGTTTTATCTGACAGAATTCCACGAGTTTTGGTGTTTGTCTGTTTCTGCAGGGGGTTATCAGAAAATACGGAGGAAAGGCCCACACGTCGGGTTTACATAGAGATAATAACGTGTTCACCGATTTTCTATCATCTAGAAGACTCTAGAAGCCACGAGATCGAACGGGAGGCCGAACGGGCCCGGAGGCAGGGCGCCCGCCCTGCTCCCTAGGGCGCCCGCCCTGGCCTGAGAGCCAATCATGCTCCGTCTCGCGGATTATGCTCCACCGACCTAAGGGATCAAGGAAAACCGTGCGATTAATGTCGGTTTGATCCGATGGCCCACGTTCACTTGAGGGGGCTATATAAGCAGGACCCCTGGCCCCTGGAGGAGGCACTCCCTCATTCTCAATTCTTCAAACCCTAATCTCAGGAGGAGAGTCTCTGATCAAGCCCTAGAGCCACCACACCAACTAGATCTCTAGTATAGCATAGCTACATAGGATTAGAACTAGAAGGAGTCAATCTTCAATTGGTTTCCAGATCTGTCAAGAGGATTCTTGGTAATTCCTTTACTGTTTTTCATTGTTCATCTTTGTTCTTCAATATTATGAATACAACTTTGTTCTATTTCAATATATTGATTATGACTATGCTCTACTTGTTTATGTTTGTGATTATATTGTTCTTAGTTTATCGTAGTTATACGCTTGGCTTAGTTAGATTGGAATTATATACATGTTTAGGATCGTATAGCGTTTATCCATCGGATCCATGGGTAAATGATAAATATTGTGTAGGCGTGGTGCTTAGACCATATTTATCTGCGATTGCACCTTATATGCCGGATCGTGGGGTGGTCCGCGATGGTGACAGCTTCGTTGGTTCTTATATAGTCCCCCTCCCGTGTGTAAGGCAGGCAGAGCAACATTATTACGGGGGAGTGATTGCTATGTTTCTCATCTTCCTTGATAATATCACTATGCATGGGCGTAGTCCTTTCTCGCAATGATTGCCAAGTGTACTTGCACTAACTATGATATGCTAGACTTTATAGTTAAGAATAACTTAGGAAATATCCTTGTAGTTCGTCCTAATACCATGCTAATGACTTGCTAGAATATCTGTTGAGGTGCTTATCATTATTATATGTGGCTAGCTGATCAGATTAATTATCTTTGTCACCATTCATACTTTATCTATATTTTATGTGACACTTACCCCTGTATGCAAGAGATAGATGAATGCTCTCACTTATACATGCAATGATTGATACTCATTCCTATATTCCATTCCATAATCAACATTGATGTTAGTAATCCCTTCCCAGTGGTAAAAATATAAATAACGATACCTGGAATACTTCCCGGTTAAAATGCTACATCGGTATTAATCTGTGCGCTTGCAGATCTTATTTATTATTTATTTAGAAGAGCAGTTGCATATTTCAATACCGCGTCTCTCATGTCATGCTGGGGATGACAACTTGGCTTAAGTGGCATGAGGGATAGGTTCGGCATTTTTGGCGCCGTTATCAGAATTAGAAAACTAAGTCTACTTTTGGTAATGACGTTAAGAATGCCCAACAACTGGCGCTGCACGCGCATGGTGGGGCAGCTACTGCGACGCCCACGATGACCCGGGGAGTATCTCTTGGAAGGAGTTCGCCGAGGCTTTTCGTGAGCAACACGTGCCTGAGGGCGTCATGGATGCCAAGGTGGAGGAGTTTTGTAACATCTCCTAGGGCTCCCAGAAGGTTCAGGAGTACACTACTCGTTTCACTCGCATGATGAGGTATGCTCCAGGTGAGACCAATACCGAGAAGAAGATGTACTGTTTCAAGAAGGGGCTGAACTCTCGTCTCAAGGTGGCCCTCTTGGGTCATGCTTGTCGCACCCTTCGTGAGATGGTCAACAAGGTGCTGGAGATGGAGAGGGATCGTCTAGAGGCGGACGCCCTCCACAAGGAGAAGAAGCGCCGGTTCGAGAGCTCCTCTTGTGGCCTGGCCCCGCAGAGGCCACGTGCTCATGTGCTTCCTCCGCCCTGCTCTCGCTACACCCAGGGGCAGTGACCGCTCCGAGCCGTGGAGGTGGTACCTACACCGCCAATTACCACCGCCCCGCTCAGAGCTGTCTCGCTCCGAGTCGCCCCACTCAAGGAGCTGGCACATGGAGGACCGCTACGCCTACCTCCACAGGTAGCGCGCCCTTCACCTGCTTCGGTTGTGGCCAGCCCGATCACAAGTTCGCTGAGTGCCCTGTCAAGAACGGCACACCGCCTGCTTCGACCCAGACAAGACAGACTGCTACACCTGCTGCTTCGCGCAAGAATGTTGCTGGGGCTGTCCGTAGTCATGTCAACCACATGACCACAGAGGACGCCCAGGACGCTCCCGACGTGGTGTACGGTATGTTTTTGGTACAGGGAGTTATAGCTTCAGTCTTGTTTGACTCTAGAGCTACTTGTTCTTATATTTCCACCAAGTTTTCACGAGAACATAGCATACCCGTGACTCCCCGCAAGGAGCCCATTGACACTAGCTCACCTTTAGGTCACATTATATGCACCAAGAGATGTCAGGGAGTGAGTATCACCATTGAGGGCTACCCTTTTCTAGCCGATCTCACCTTACTTCCATCCGAGGGGCTAGATGTCATACTGGGGATGGATTGGTTGACATGGCATAAAGGAGTGATATCTTGTTCACCAAGGTATGTGGAGATCACACACCCGAGTGGCCACATAATCCGCTGTAGGCCAAATCAGGGAAAGACAGTCTCTATGTTGTGTGCTCTAGAGGCCAAGACAATCGAGGAGGTACCCGTTGTGAGAGAGTACCCTAACGTGTTTCCTGAGGAGTTGCCAGGCATGCCACCTGATCGGGATGTGGAGTTTGTGATTGACCTTCTACCTGGTACCAGGCCTATTGCTAAGAGGCCCTACCGCATGTTAGTCGATGAGCTAGAGGAGCTGAAGAAGCAACTCAAGGAGTTGTCAGACAAGGGATACATCAGACCCAGTGCTTCACCTTGGGCTTCCCCTATTTTGTTCGTGAAAAAGAAGGATGGATCCATGAGGATGTGCACTGACTATCGGAACATGAATGCCGTGACAGTCAAGAACAAATATCCCCTGCCTAGGATCAATGACCTCCTAGATCAGCTAAAAGATGCTAAGTTCTTTTCCAAGACCGATCTCAGGTTCGGATATCATCAGATGAAAATCAGACCTGACGACATTCCTAAGACAGCTTTCGTCACCAGATATGGGCAGTACGAGTTCACAGTGGTGTCCTTCGGACTCACTAATGCCCTGACTTATTTCATGAACATGATGAATAAGGTGTTCATGGACGAACTGGACAAGTTCGTAGTGGTGTTCATTGATGACATCCTTATCTATTCCTCCACTACCGAAGAACATGAGCAACACTTGAGAGTGGTTCTAGAGAAGTTGAGGCAGAATCAGCTTTATGCCAAGTTCAACAAATGTGACTTTTGGCTCAAAGAAGTTGCCTTCCTTGGTCATGTTCTCACTGCTGAGGGAGTCACTGTAGATCCCGCAAAGATTGAAGCTGTGAAAGAGTGAGAACAACCCCGCAATGTGACTGATATCCACAGTTTTCTTGGATTGGCCGGATACTATCGCAGATTCATCAAGAACTTCTCAAAGATAGCCAAGCCCATGACTAACCTACTGAAGAAGACTAATGAGTTTGAATGGACTCCCGAGTGCGAGCACAGCTTCCAGACTCTGAAACATAAGCTCACCACCACTCCTGTCCTTGCCTTGCCTGATATCCAGAAAGACTTCGTGGTCTATTATGATGCATCCAGACAGGGACTCGGTTGTGTTCTGATGCAGAGTGGAAGAGTCATTGCCTATGCGTCCCGACAGTTGAAGGACCATGAGCAACGCTACCCAACCATGATCTGGAGCTTGTCACTGTTGTGCATGCTCTAAAGATTTGGAGGCACTACTTGATCGGAAATAAGTGTGATATCTACACCGATCACAAGAGCCTAAAGTATTTCTTCACTCAAGAGGATCTGAACATGAGACAGCGTAGATGGCTAGAGCTTATTAAGGACTACAACCTGGAGATTCACTATCATCCGGGAAAAGCTAATGTAGTCGCTGATGCTTTGAGCCGAAAGAGTTTGCCACAATCTATCCATGGAAGCTGTACCACCCGAGCTATGTCAGGAAATTGGCGAACTTCGTCTCGAAATCCTACCCAAGGGAATGTCGAACGAGCTTCGAGTGCAATACAACCTCAAGGATCGGATCCGCAATGCTCAACTAGAGTGTCTAGAAATTTGGGAGATCCGAGAACTCATGAAGAAGGACAAGTGCCCCGAGTTCAGGGAGGATGTGCAAGGAGTGTACTGGTACAACGATAGAATCTGTGTACCATCTGATTCCGCCTTGCGGCAAGAAATCTTGGAAGAGGGTCATGACTCCAAGTATTATATTCACCCGGGAAGCACCAAAATGTATGCCGATCTAAAGAAACAGTTCTGGTGGAAGAACATGAAGGCATATATTGTCAGGCATGTCACGCAATGCGACATCTGCAATAGGATCAAGGCTGAACACCAAAGACCAGCCGGGTTGCTTAAACCCTTGGACGTCCCGATGTGGAAATGGGAGAGCATATCTATGGACTTTATAGTAGGTTTACCTCGAACCCCTAAAGGCCATGACTCGATTTGGGTGATCGTTGATCGACTAACCAAGGTAGCTCACTTCATAGCTGTGAGGACTGACTACAGAGTTGAGAAGCTAGCAGATCTATACATCGAGCACATTCTTAGACTCCACGGAGACCCCGCTAGCATAGTGTCTGATCATGGTACGCAGTACGTGTCCAAGTTCTAGAAGAGTCTCCACAAAGCTATAGGGACTCGACTTGACTACAACACCGCATACCACCCACAAACAGATGGTCAGATAGAGAGGGTTAACCAGATTTTGGAGGATATGCTCCGAGCTTGTGTCTTGAAGTATGGGTCCGACTGGGAGAAAAGTTTGTCCCACGCAGAGTTCTCTTACAACAACAGCTACCAGGCTAGTCTCAAGATGTCACCGTTTGAGGCTTTGTATGGCAGAAAGTGTAGAACCCCTCTGATGTGGTTAGAAGTGGGAGAGAGATCATTCTTTGGCCCCACAAAGATCAAAGATGCCGAAGAAGGAGTTGCCCAAGTGCGAGAAAACCTGAGGATTGCCCAAAGCTGACAAAAGAGTTATGCAGATAACCGTCGGAGAGACCTCGAGTTTCAGGTTGGGGACTATGTCTATCTCAAAGTCTCCCCACTTCGAGGCACCGTCAGATTTCATGTGAAAGGAAAGTTGGCACCTAGGTATGTGGGACCATACAGGATTTGTCAGAGGATTGGCAAGTTGGCATACAAGGTAGAGTTGCCCGAAGAGTTGACATGAGTACACCTAGTGTTTCACGTGTCTCAGCTACGCAAGTGCTTGCAGTTGCCAAAACAAGAGGTACACACAGATGCACTGGATATCCAGGACACGCTGGAGTACAAGGAGCACCCGATTCGGATATTAGGCAAAGCTGAGAAGGAGACTAGAAGCACCGTGATACCCATGTGCAAAGTTCAGTGGAGTAACCACACAGAATGGGAAGCTACATGGGAGAAAGAGTCCGAACTCCGGATGCTTTACCCCTACCTCTTCGAAAGGTATGTCACACCTTGAATCTCGGGACGAGATTTCAGGGAGAGGGGAGGACTGTAACAACCCAGAAATTTATAAGAAACAAAAATCACAACTACAAATTGTTTTTTCTAAAATAACCTATGTTTGGTGAGGTGTCATGTAGGAAACCTACCCTAGTTGCACAAGTAGCACCTAGCCTAGTTAATTACATTTTTCATTTAATTATATATTCATGAGTTGCTTCTTATGTTCTTTGTATTGTTAATCAAAAATAGTCAAACTTATTTAATGAATTGCTTAACTTAAATGAATATATAATTATAACCTTGGAAAAAGGTTGGAAACCAAAAATATATTTAGCAGATCCCATTCTGTTATATAAATGGAGGCAATATATATTTTGGTTTACATACAAACGCTTGGCATAATTATATAAAGAAAATAAAAAATAGAAAAGCTTTAAGGAATAACTAGAAAAGGAAGAAAGCCTTTCGGCCTAGCTCTTGAGCCAGGCCCGCTTAGCCGCACCGATAGCCGGCCCGCTTGGCCAAGCCAGCCCAGCCATTCAACCCGCCGAACCAGCCTGCATCACTCCTGCGGCCTCGCACGTTCATGCTCGCCCGCGTGTGGACCGGCCCAGCAACCGTGCTCGCCTCACGTCGCTGACAGCTGGCCCCACTGTGTCATCTTCCTCATCCGATCCCTCTCCCTTGCCTCGCCGAGACGGAAAACAGAGAGAGGAGGAAGGGGAGGGGGAGCAAAGTCACGAAAATGAAGAGGGAGGATTCCCCTTGTCCCCTCTGCCAGCCGAGCACGCCAAGCCGCAACCCTGGACCCGCACGCCAGTCTCATGCGCTCGCCAAGCACGCACCGCGTGCGTGAAGCCGATGCCGCCATGGCCGCGCGATCGATCGACACCGCCTGCCACCACCGTAACTTTTCTAACCACCTGAGAATCAAATTGGCAACGCCAATCTGCTTGCCACCCTCTGGCCACCTCAAAACCCTACGCCAACCCCTCTCGATGGATGCCACGTGGTCCAGCTACCTCCATCACCGTCCGCCATCGCCATGCTCGGAGCTTGGCTATATAAGCCGAGCACCGGCGTCCTAGCTCCCCTCCAACTTTTTCACCGCCGCCTCGGGTGGCCTCTCCTCTAACCACACCGCGCTGCAAGGAAGGGGAAGGAGGGAAGAAGAGAAGGGGAAAAGCAGCGAGGAGAAGCCGGACTACCGCCGCTGCTCGAGACACTGGAGAAGGAGACGCTGCTGTCTTCTACCTCACCGGGAAGCGTCACTGCACGGCCGCTCGACTTCACTGCCTCGAATCACCACTGCACCGCCATCCTCCTGCCTCGAGCCCAAGGTGAGCCGATCCGCTCACAAACACCCTCTGGTCACCACCATGTGCACTTCGGTGCCACCACGGCCGAAACCGTACCGGGGACAGCCAAGGCCGCGCCCGGACCTCCGTTCACGATCACAATCGATCACGCGCACACACTATAGCACGGCATAGCCTTGCGGAGCTATACTAGTGCGGGAACGCCGCCATCATGAAGGCACTCTGGGCATGACCGCCATGGGCAGAGCACGGCCATGGCGAGGCCGTTCCTTTTGACTCGAGACGGTAGAGGCAGGAGCAAGGGGTCCAACAGGTTTGCCATGGCGTAGGACACACCATGCGCACCTTAAGAGAAGGAGGGATCCCCGGTGGCATGGCCGGCGGTGCTCCGCCCGGTCGGAGGCGTCGAGCCGCCACCACCGCGGGAGGTTCTGTTAGAGCTCAATTTCATCATTTTGACCCCACCTTCGTACTCCTTTTGCGGCCATGAATCGGTAGGAGACCTTACCACCCGAGGCAAGTCACCGTGGAGGCCTTGCCATCGCTCACCGCACCGGCCGAGCCGCCACTGCCATGGACAAGCCCCCTAGGCACTCTAATCTGCACCGTTGACCCCTCTATTGAGCTCCATGGGACCACGCAGTGCTCTCGAGCCTACAAGTTTCGCCCGTGATGCCCCAGAGCATGAGCTCAGCCGCTCACCGCCGGTGAGAGCACGGCCGAAAAAGAGGAAGCAAGGAAAGAGGAGCAGAGGAGCGACTAGGTGCACTCGGTGCACCTTGAGCCGAGAGGAAAGAGAAGAGGATGGACCGGGTCCACCGTGGACCGCGTTCAAAATCCATGGACCATCCTCGCGAGACCACCGTGAGCCAAGCTCACCAGCCCGAGCCCGACTTTTGAATCCGAATAGGCGACGTGGTAGCACCAGCGCCTGACACGTGGCGGGCCCAGCCCGGCCCAGTCCGGCCCAAATCCAGCCCAGCCCAGGCCCACCGAGGCCCGGTCTCGGCCCGGTCAAAGTTGACCGTTGACCGTTGACCAATCAAACGGGACCCACATGTCAGTGACTCACTCTGTTCCAGCCAATCAGAGCACGACACGTGTCACTGCCTGGATTTTTTTCCTTTTCTTTTCCTTTTTCAGGAAATCATTTAATCTTTAGAAATTCATAACTAATTCATTTTAACTCAGAAAAATACCAAACCAGTTTCTAAATTTTTCTAAAAATGAGCTCTACATCTTAGGCTTGTGTTTGAGTGCATTTGGATCTTTTGAATTTCTGTTGCTTCTTTGTGCACCTCTATAGGAGTCATTAATGCGACTCTACGATACGTTTAACAGAGTCGGAGGACCTGCCGACTGAGGAGTACGACCCCGACTACAGCGAGGACTTGGGTGATGACCTGCCAGGTGCTACGCCCCACCCAACTCCGTAGAACCTATTACGCATGCAAACATAGAATTGCTAGCGCTTTACTTTTGTGAAATGAAATGTTGATAGGCTGTATGGTAGATGCTTTACTTTGAGCCCTTTACCTTGTTGCAACCTTACTCCTGCTCACCCTGCTGTTAGGCTAGATGCTCGCATGTTACATATTACTGCTTTTACTCTTACTCGCATTATATATATGATGTGATGCCGGTGAGTGAGAGGCGTATATGTATAAGGCACGTAGTGCCGAGAACTTGGTATACCTGATAAAAGAACTGGGGAGATCTTGGCGTGCGTCTTGGGTGAGTGGTGAGGGTTGAGTCGATCGGACAGGATCCTACGACAAGTCTTTGGGGCAAGTCTTGCTGGAGGGGTGCGACCTGGGCATTCCTCACGAGAGATACCTGTGGCGGGTATATTGTAAGGTGAACTGGGGTGTTGGTTATCCTTGGTAGAGGTGCTGTCGTGGCACGGGGAAGACGGTGTTTCCCCTTTGAGAAGATATCCTGTCTGGTCCCCCTAAGGACTGGTACGTCTTGAGAATCGGAACCATGGGACTTTCATGCACACCACTCGCTCCCGATGGGCGGGAGATGATTACCCGACTAACTAGGGCAGTACCACTACTACTAGGTTGGAAGGTGATAGTGTAGGGAGGTACGAGCATGGGGACCCATGCCCTCCTAAGATAGCGTAGTGACCTTGGGGGCCCGGTACTACGTCTCACAGTCTCAGCATTTCGGTGGACACCGGGGTGGCCCAGGGCTGAGTGGTAGGGTGGTACTGTACCAGTTGGGAGGCAGTCGGAATCAGCCTAGACGAGCTAGATCATCGAGGATGGCGATCTTGTGGATTACCAGGTGTACACACTCTGCAGAGTTGATCAATCTATACGTATAGCCGCGTCCGCGGATATGGACATTCCCATGACCTACGCTTCACTTGATTAGAGAAAGGAGTCCTTTCTACCTTTCCCCCGGGGTTTATGTTGGATTCTGGCTTTGGCCGTTGAGACGAGATCTGAGCGGGAGTCAATCTCGTCGCTTAGAGAGAGTGTGAGATGAGATGTGTTGTGTGTAATGGGAAAGGGAAAAATGTGTGACTAAGATGGGTTAAAAACTGATAAACATCTTATTATTAAAATATTAATGACTTGCATAGGAAACCCACAGCCTAAAATAGGTCTCTTTCTACTTCCCTCAATGCATTCCACTTTCCACAAAGCATTGCAAGCATAGGGTGGGCGATGCGTGGCCAGCACCAAGAGTACTGATAGATTTTTGACAGGTTCAGAGCCCGAGTACGACTACGAGGGCGATGATTGGGAGGACTAGAGGGTCTGTTCTACGCTCAAGCTGGTTCTAGGAGATCGTTTTCCGCTGCTATCTACGTCGGATGCTGTTCCGGATGCTTGTGTGAGTGTGTTCCGCCCTACGAGGCGATGAGAATAAGTTATGTAAAAATCTCTATTGTACTCTGATATTCGTGCATGACTTTATGTATCAGTGAGAATTGGGTAAATTGAGGGAAGGTTTCGTCATTTTACACTTCATTTCTGTGGATTTCCCTTCGTGAAAATCAAGAACGTTTCACTCCCCCCGGCGTCTCCTTTCAATGGCATACCATGTTCCTGTCGTTGATAATTCCTGGACACCCTGGGAGTAATATGGGTGTCTTCATGGAGCCTGTGATAGATGAGTTGATCCATGCTTGGGACAAAGGGGTGTGGACGTACGACTGAGCCGAAGACAAGCTTCAAAATGCACGTCTGGTACCAGTACTCCTTGCACGACTTCTTGGCCTACGGGTTGTTCTGCGCCTGGTGTGTTCACGGGAAGTTCCCATGCCCAATATGCAAGGAAGCTGTGAGGTTCACATGGTTAAAGAAGGGTGGCAAGTATTCATCGTTCGACAAACATCATCAATTCCTCCCTCCTAATCATCCATTCAGAGAAGACATCAAGAGCTTTACGAAAGGTGTCAAAGTGAGGGATCCTAAACTGCACTTGAGGACTGGTGCCGAGGTTCGTGCTCGGATAGATGTTCTCATGCCCAACGAAGAAGGTGGTTTTGTGGGATATGGTGAGGAACATATCTGGACTCATAAGTCCGGCTTGACGAGGCTCCCCTGTTTCGACGACCTCCTACTTCCACATAACATTGATGTAATGCACACTAAAAAGAAACAACCCCTCAACAAGGCCGGCTCAAGAAGAAGGTAAGTACTTACAGATGTTATCACTAGTACTTCATATGATACGTTGAAAATCAAAAGAGAAACTAATAATTTTCTTAATCACTTATGCAGGGGATGGCTAGTTATGTTGGGTGCTCTTGATCCCCCATGTACCCCCGCTACCATCTTGGGATGTCTGTGCAGGAAACACTTCCCCGGCATTGTGACCTTGAAGGATGGGAAGCGGGAGCGGGCCTGGACGTGGAAGAGGTATGCACTAGCCACAGACGACGTGCAGGAGAACAAGCAGGAGCGGGTTTTGGTGGACTTTTGGGTAAGTGTCTCACAACTTAGCTCAATACATCTCCTCAATTGGTTAAGTGTTTTATTGAAATAATGAACGAATACATCGTGTTTGTATGCAGAGTTTTTTCAAGGCAGAAGATGGTCTAGAGGACGTGGCGGATAAGACAGCACACAGAACCTGTCAGAAGTATGTTAGCGACATGATTCACGAGGCGCGACTCTAGGCCCACGTCGACTACTATAGGTCCATCAAGAAACAACCCCTCAACAAGGCCGGCTCAAGAACGGTTACGCTAACCAAGGAGCAGTACCTTCAGGTAGGTGAATAGTATTGATTCATTTTGAGATTTAGGTGTCAGCGACATGATTCACTTGATGCTTCACTTGATGATGTGTAGGTGCCGTCCTCGTGGTGCATGTCACATAAGCCGACATGGGTGATGATCGTGGATAGGTACCTTGACCTGGCATCTCGAAAAGCACCAGCTCGGCAAGCGGAAGCGGGCACTGAATACCGCTCCAACTCACCACCAAGGCAGCCGCAACCTCCCCACATTCAAGTGAGCACTTGTGAGTGATGTCATTTACCTTTTGTAACGCTCAATTTTGCATCTCTTATCATCTTTCCGTCTTTCTCGCAGGAGAAGGCACACCCGGATGTGCCAGTGTCAGAGTTTGGGGCATGGGCTGTGTCCCACATGGGCCCGGTGAAATCCGGTGTTGTCTTCAACCCGGATGCCCCTGCCCAGGCTTACTCTGACACGACCATCCATGCTAAAGTCAGAGACTGTGGAGGCGGTTAGGTCGTTCCATGGTCCAGATTGCAATGTGAGCACTGAGCCCCTTGACACAGAGATGATCGTGAGGCTGGGGGATGGCAGGAAGCACAGGCGACTATGGATTGCTGACGGCGCCGACTCCTCGAGCTCTGCGCCCTCTCTCTCCGACGTGTAGTAGTGCAGTTGCCAGCTCCAGCTCCAGTTCGACTCTTCACTCCGGTGAGTATCAAAGTTTAATGCATTCATGCTGTTGGGATTGTCGGCCTTCGTGCCGTTGTGATTTTCGGCCTTCGTGCCGTTGTGATTGTCGGTCTTGGTGTCGTTGTTTATTGTAGGTTGGAAACCTCCCCGTGTGGGGGAGGTGCTGCCGAAATTTTTAATTTCTAGTCTAACACATGCAATCTCTTCTCTTTTTGTGCAGCCTCCGTCGGCGGGTTCAAATATTCCCGCTATCGTGTCACCGGTGGCTGATCCCGTCAATCCTTCACCGCAGTTTGGTCCGACATGGATGCAGTCACCGCCGCCGTAGTAAGGATGTTTAACTTTGTGATGTTGAACTTGTAATAATGAACTTGTGATGGTGAACTTTGGTGGATTTCTAATGGATTTTCGATGGATTTATGAAATATGCATGTGCTTGTCATATATAATTCATGTTGATGATATAGCTGTGATGATTGATGTGTGTATATATATATTGCCTGTTAAAATGGAATGAAAAAAAATGCAATTCTCGAGCTCTTTGCCGAGTGTTTTTTGAGTAGGCACTCGGCAAAGTTTTTTTATTTTTTTCCTGGAAAAATCTTTGCCGAGTGCCTAGTCACAAAACACTCGGCAAAGGGTTTTCCGGTAGGAAAAAATAAAAAAAACTTTTGCCGAGTGCCTACTCAAAAAAACACTCGGCAAAATAAGTATATTTTGCCGAGTGCCTACTCAAAAAACACTCGGCAAAGTTTTTTTTTAAAAACGAAATAAATTTTGCCGAGTGTTTTAAAGGCGCTTGGCAAAATAACGGTTAACGGCAAGCGACGTAACGGCCGAAAAAATTTTGCCGAGTGTTTTCGTAAGCACTCGGCCGAGTGCCCGTAAAAAAGCACTCGGCAAAGTCTCTTTGCCGGTCATTATGTTGCCGAGCAAAATTTGTTGAGTGCCTAGTCAAAAAATACTCGGCAAAGCCTTTGCCGAGTGTAATCTGCTCTTTACCGAGTGTAAAAACACTCGGCAAAGTCCTGATTTCCAGTAGTGATGGAACAGAATCGGCAGAGTCCTGAGGCGGAGTGGTCTTCGTTTGCTTGTTGGAGCCAACGTACGAGTACGTGCGTAGGTCCTTTCCATGTTGACGACCATCGCTATCCTTGCTTGTCATCAATTAATGCACACATGCAGACTGCTTCCTTGATTCGGGTAACCGTCGTTGGCTGAGGGCGGACTGCGCTAGTCTGCGAGACTCCGACGCCGAGAACCTCACAGAAAGTGACAGCCGAGTACCTCCCACTCGGCATCGGCCGCGCTACTCTGTGAGGTGAAGTCGTCCAGGACAGGGAGTACGTCGGAGTCGAACTCTGACTCGGCGAGGAGTCAGAATGGGTACCCGAACTTAACGAGAAGAAGTCGGAATCAAATTCTAACTCGTCGATGATGCCGCCGGCCAAGTGGTCCACGAGCGGAACAAAGTGGCGCACGTGGCACTCGAGTTGTAGCAGAGGCCGAGTTCCGTATAGATGGTAACATGTACGCGTAACTTCCTCAATAGATTGCTTGTTTGCATCATGATGGATGGCGTCAGTTTGGACACGGCCTTGTTTTGCTTGATCAGGCCTGATGTCGCCAATGTCACCGTGGTCTTCCTGGTGTTTGGGCCAAGTTATGGCGTATAGCATGTCATGCATGCATGCACACGTATACGCTAGTTGCACCTTGCATGGCCTGTACATGCTTTGGATCTTCATCCAGCTTGCCATGTGCTGTCGCCAAAGACGAAGGCGGCGCCGGTCGCAGACCGATTTGTATTCTGACTTCGCTACTTGGCTTAAGAACAGATCCAGTCCAGCATACATTGTTGACGTCATCATGGACGTGTCCGTTGGCTTTCTTTTCTTGTATTGACTGGATGGAATCCAGGAATTTGGAGCTGATGCCGCGGCCGATGGTCATCGTAGGCTGACGGTTGTGGATTAATGAGCTCCACATCTCTATGCAGGATAGCGTGTTGCCGCGAACTGCCTCGGGGTGGACAATTGATGATGAGAGCCCCAGCTTGGGAGCCGCCGAATCGCCGCAAGATAACGAGAGTTGATCTTGTCGGTAACGTGATCTTGATCTTGAGGTCCATCGAGCTCTCGAACGCAATTACGCTGAAAGTCCCTACCTGGCGCGCCAGCTGTTGGTGTTTGGTGACTGACAACTCGTCACAGGGTTACCTAGGACGATTGTTCGGGGGCATCGGTGTATGCAGAACTCGATGGTGAACGCAGAGGCAACAATTTATACTGGTTCAGTCTGCCAAATGGCATTGGCGTCCCTACGTTCAATTTGGGGTGAATAGTATATTGCGCCCTGCGCTTTAGGGTTTAGACCGTGATGTCTGTTCCTATTGTTCTACTGATCTAGGGAGACTTGCCCTCCTTTATATAGTTCAGGAGGCAAGAGTCCTAATCGGTTACAATGTAGAAGTCCTAGTAGGATTACATGATATTAATGTTACTAGAATTACACGGGTGGAATCATAGTCGGATTAGATGTTCTCCTTTCCTTATGGGGTACCCCAGGTACTATGTACCGACAGTATGCAATATTGGGTTTTCTTCCATTCAAGAGCTCGATGGTGTCTTCTCCATCATGGGATGACAATAGAGACGGTTGCTATAGTAGCGAGCCGTGTTGATTGCTTCAGTCCAAAATGAATGACTCACATTATACTCACTCAACATTGATCCTGCCATGTCAATCAAAGTTCTATTCTTCCTCTCCACTAGGCCATTTGATTGAGGAGTGTACTTGACTGAGAATTGGTGTCTAATGCTAAACTCATCACACAAATCATCAACTCTTGTGTTCTTGAATTCACTTCTATTGTCACTTCTGACATTCTTGATGGTGGTCTTAAACTCATTGTGAATTCTCTTGATGAATGTCTTGAAGGTTGCAAACACATCACTCTTATCGATAAGAAAGAACACCCATGTATATCTAGTAAAATCATCCACAATCATAAATCCATATTTATTTCCACCAATGCTAGTATATATGGTTGGTCTAAATAAATCCATACGCAACAACTCAAATGGCTTGGATGTGCTCATCATGCTCTTCTTAGGATGAGTGTTACCAACTTGCTTTTCGGCTTGACATGCACTACATAGCTTATCCTTCTCAAATGTGACATCTTTCAAGCCTCTAACTAGATTATGCTTTATCAATCCATTCAATTACTTTATTCCAACATGACCAAGTCTTCTATGCCATAACCAACCCATGCTATACTTAGTGATCAGACATGTTGATAATTGAGCTTCTCTAGCATTGAAATCAACCAAGTATAGATTTTTATATCAAAATCCTTTGAATATCAAGTTAGAGCCATCTACACTTATGATCTCTACATCATCAATTCCAAATATGTACTTAAAACTAAGATCACAAAGTTGTGCTACCGATAAATAGGTTGAAGTTTAAGCTCTCTACTAGTAGCACATTGAAAATGCTCAAATCATTGGATATTGCAATCTTACCAAGCCCCTTGACCTTGTCTTTGCCATTATCACCAAATGTGATACTATCAACCTCATTGCCATCATTTTCATTGATTGAATTAAACATTCTTTAATCACCAGTCATGTGTTGTGTGCACCCACTATCAAGCACCCAATACCTTCCTTCGGCTTTATAATTGACCTACAATTTTAATCAATTCTTTTTATGTACCCAAACTTGCTTGGGTCCTTAAAGGTTAGTTACTAAGGTCTTTGGCACCCAAATGGCTTTCTTCTTTGAGCCCACAATTGGTGTATCAATAAACTTAGCCTTCACACCATTCACACCCTTAGTAAGTAAATAACAAGAATCAAACTTGATTGAGGATACATTAGCATTCTTGTTCTTGTTCTTGCAATATTGCTCTAAGTGTCCAACTTGCTTGCATCTATTGCAAAACCGACCATTGCTCTTCACAAAGCTAGCTTTGGGAGTAGCAAAGGCCGCCTCGCCTTTCTTGGGGGTATAGTTTAATCCCTCTTTGTTAAGAGAATCTTTGGCTACCCAAGCACTTTAGCAAGCAGGCCTCACCGCCATAGGCCTTGCCTAGGGCGTGAGTGAGCTCATCCACCTCTCTCTTGACAGTCTCATTCACAACCATTAGTGAGACATCACAAGTGAAACCATCATTAGTAGTGGAGGTAGAAGTGGTGGTGATAGTGGATGATGAGCTACATGAAGGGTTAGTGAGAGCAATAACAATTGGTTCATAAAAAGATTCATCAATTAAGTCACATGTTATGCCCACATCACATGATACTATTACTTTTCCTTATCTTGTTTAAGAAGCAATGAGTGAGCTTTTTCAAGCTTGGTGTGAGCTTTGCCAAGCTTCTCATGGGCTTCCTCAAGCCTCTCATGGGTAGCATTGAGCTCATCAAAGGATTGCTCAAGAGCGTCAAGCTTCTTTTACAATTCTTTGCACTTCTTGTTCTTCTTTTTAATTATTGAGTCGGCTAGTTCTAGCATGCTCGTTAGTTGGTCATTAGAGAATTCATCATCATCACTATCATTTTCACTTTCACTATTATCATTTTCACTCTCATCATATTTTACCTTGGAGCCCTTGGCCATGAAGCATGAGGAAGTGTCAAATAGTGAAGGCTTGTTGTTGATAGCAATGCTTGCTAGAGCCTTCTTCTTGGATGCCTTGTCATCATCACTTGAGTCATCATCGGTGGAGGCATCACTATCCCATGTGACAACATAGGATCCACCCTTTTTCTTTTTCTTGAAGGTCATCTTGTTCTCCTTCTTCTCCTTCTTTTATTTCTTGTCTTTCTTGTTCTTCTTCTCATTGTCCTCATTGTCACTATTGTATGGACAATCCCTCACAATATGATGAGGACTCTTGCACTTGTAGCACAATCTTGCATACTCCTTGTTCTTGGAGTGATCTCTTCTCTTTCTTGTATGATAGCCCTTCTTCTTCATCATCTTGCCAAACTTGCGCACAAAGAGAGCTAGAGCTTCATCATCACTATCATCATTGGAGCATTCCTCATCACTTGAATCTTCCTTCTTTGCTTTGCCCTTGTTCTTGTTCTTGGAGGATGAAGTGTTGGCTTTGAATGACACACTTTTCTTTTTCTTATCTTCCTCCTTCACAACCTCATCATCATCATCATCATTGTATTGATCTTCGGTCATGACATCTCCAAGTACCTCATTGGGAGATAAATCCTTCAATTCACCTTTAAAGATGATAGTTCTCAATGTCTTGAATCTCTTGGGTGTTGCCGATCCTTATTGCATACTTTTTACCATCAACTTTTATATAAAATCCACACCAAACTTAGATATTGTCACACCCGGTTTTAAGGACAAAACCAGACATACACTATATGTGAAATAAAGGAGTCAAATCTCACATATAGCCACAGATAAGTGTAATATCAAGAGACAAATGCTTAATATACATAACGCAATAGTATAAAATATACCTTAAAGAGCAACACAGCGGAAAGACAACTCTGAACACTGGATGTAGACTTCACTCCAGGAACAAACTGACTAGTTGATCACAAGCCTAAAAACTCCAGACACTATCCTGAGGTGTGGGAAATAGCAAGAGTGAGTCCATGTCGAACTCAGCAAATATATCATGGGGTTCATGAGGCACAAAAGGCTAGACACTGTTTGACTGCGTTTAGCTTTTAGTCATCATTTGCTTAGCAATTGAGTAGCATCAAGGTATTTCAATTCCCATTAATGAACCAATGATCAATTGTAATAGGAATAATGAAATAGCATTAACATGGCATAACAACATCAGTATTAAGCATAATATATCAATGGTGATCATTTATTATGTAAGAATTCCCAAGGCCGTCCGTGTCTGTGGGCACGGCTAGTATACCAGTTTTTAACTCTGCGTAGAGGTGTACACTTTCACTGTGAGTCATGACTTCCAAATGCATGGGTTAGCTAGGCCCAAAACACCGGAATTCATATAAAGCCATTTAAAAGTTCGTCTAACAAGTTAGGGTCGCTAAGGATTCTCAATTGGAAAGCATGAACCTCCCTCCAAGGGGCGACTTACAAAAGACTGCACCCACCTTGGCAGGCCAAGACCATACTAGACATGACCCCTCTTACGCCTTTCGGTAACCACTAACAAGCTAGAAAAGGTCTCTTAAACAACTAGAGCCAGAGCCATATAGCCCTCACAGCTGTACTGTAAATCCCGGTTATCACTTACAGAAAAGTCCTTACGGAGAGAAACTAGAGCAACATATAAACAACATAATGCTCTAGCACCCTTTAACAGTAATTAAATCATCTTAATAGGTGATTGCACAATTCATTAGTCATATTACAAGATCATTGTTTATTATTAAGCACTAGCAATAGCTACCCAATGCATAATCCCATAGGTGACAAGGAATCAAGATATCAATCGCTAAGTTAAAATCTCTAAGGTTGCCAAGGAAGACACATGCATATGATAGCAATTATAGTGAATAGGTTAACAAGGATGGTCCCATGTTATACTTGCCTTGATCAAAGTTCTCCGGTAGATACTGCTGGTCTGGCTCAAAATAATACTCCTAATCATCGTAGTACTGCTCACTGTCTAAATTCGATCACCAAGCATCAACATACAAACATTCCGAGCAAACATACATGAAGCAAACAAAGGAAACAATTAGAACAGTACACCAACAGTAGAAAAACATTAAGGAAAGCTTACAAAACTATTCTACACGTTGCTACGATCACACAGACGTAAAGATCACAAAAATCGGACTTAAAACGTGAAAGATATGCATTTTCTAACATTTCCTATAAATAAATAATTACTTTAATATAAACTCGAAAATTAAATCTTCCAAACCTACTGTACAGCTACACTAACATGTAGAACTCGCAAATACGAACCTAACGCAACTTGAACGGGTCAAATCGGAGTTAAAACGTAGAAGATATGGCGTAAACAAGATAGTGGCAGTTTCGTAAATACCTAGAATTTTAATTTCAAAAATAAATCAAAATCTGGTTTTTAATGTGATCTAGATAGTGGAATTCAAGTAAATACCTCTTATTCTTCTTGGAGTAGAACGCCCGGTGGCTTCGTCGGACGGCGGCGAGAGAAGGAGGAGAAAATATAATTTACTACACGAGAGATTTCCCAAACTAGGGGCTCCTCTACGGTAGTTTTAGTGTGCTTTGCCCATGGGGTAGGTACGTATATATAGGGAGGAAAACTCTCCACCTCCATGTCAACTAGCGATATGGTGCTAATTGACGTTGCGCCATCCACCTCCGCTAATAGGCCTAAGTAATCATTTAAGCCCATTAGTAAATAAATGTATGTGCCTTTGAGATTTATTAGGATTATTGCACATGGGCTTTGAGCGTTGGAAAATAAATAAGAGATTTATTATTTTTGGAATTAATTATTTTCATGGATAAAATAATTTCAGAAAAGTCCAGAATTATTATTTAAGCCGCGAAAAATACTCCGAAGGTCCGAAAATTCAGGGAAATGTTTCGGAGACATTATGGAACATGAGGAACCCAAATAAAGTATTTGGAGCTCATGATAAGATATTTTGGAGCATTTAAAAATTAGATTATGCTCACAGACAAGTGGAAACAAGCTACAGAAAAAGTCAAAAAAATTTCCGAGAAGTTTGTAGAGATTGATTGATGGACGAGAAACTGAAATGAGTGATTTGGGTTACAAAGAAAATATTTGAGGAAGCTCTCAACGAAAACTTGAGGTGAGAAACAAGGAATTTGATTGTAGAAAAATGATATATGTATATCGGAGAAGGAAAATCGACCTAAACGTATTTTGAAAGAACAACTTGAATTCATTTTGATCTTTGGTCAAAACCAAGCAATGCAAAAACACAAATGCATCAGCATGTATGCACAACAATGTTGCTAAACCTTCTGATAGATTTTAATTTAATGAAAAATATTATTTTCCTATGTTTTCATGAGCACAAAAAAACATAATTAAATCATTTTAACTCTATTTTCAAAGAAGCAAATTTTAAGGTGTTACAATTCTACCCCCCTTAAGATGAATCTCGTCCTCGAGATTCGAAAGATGATGATAAAAGAGATAGTGACATTCTGTCTTCATTCGATCCTCATTTTTCCATGTTACATCTTTCAATGAGAATCATGAGACAGTTCCTAAGACCCTCGCTAGCTAATCTGTGTAAGCATGATCATCTCTCATATTAAGCTCCTCCAAAGTCGTTTGTTCCTCTGCTATGACTTTTGTAAACTCATGATCCGCTTTGCTATCCTCAGTGTAACCACCTTCTAATTGGTCATTCTCATCTTCCTCAGGTGCCGGTTGAACACCTACATACTCAATTTTTTCTCCTGATCGTGTGGTTAGAAGCACCGAACGTTGGGCAGAATTAATCACTCCTTTGCAAGCAAGTAACCAACCTTTTCCAAGGATAACATCTATTTCCATTAACTCCAGAACAGTAAGATTTGCCTCAAACTTCACCCCGTTTATGTCGAGACTAACTCTTGGGCATATACGGTTTGCCTTCTTTTCTCCTTCTAGAGAGTTAACTACCACCGGTTTCCTCATTGGAAGCATAGTTATCTTATGATCTTCTACATATTTGCGAGAGATGAATGAATGTGTAGCCTTGGGGTCAAACAAAACCATAGCCATGTCTGAGCCTGCACCAATATAGCCGAGAACAACCTCTTTATCTTCGTAAATGGTAACCACATCCACATTGTTCAACCTACCTTGGATATATTTTCGATTCAATTTATTTCTTTGCACCTCCTGATTATGGACACTTTGTTCTGGCTCTTGATGTTGTTGATTCTGGCTGCAATTACTCTTAGTAAGCTTCTCCAAACAATCGTTCTCATAGTGCTCTACCTCACCATAACCATGACCTTCCTCACTGATATTAACAATCGGAGGTGACAGACATGGTTCTTGAGAGTTAAAGTAATGCACGTCATTATTGGGTTGCTGAAACTGGTACTGATCCTGATCTATACTACCAAGTAGATTCATAGAGTGTGACTGATACTTTGGTTGTACAGCAAAACCGAGACAAGTGTTGCTACCTGCAGATTGATGTTGCATCTTCCTTCTCTTCCTATCATGCTCCTTGCGCATATCGTCAAGCACAATAGCACGGTCCACCAAAGATTGGAAATTTGGATAGGTGTGGCCCTTCAGTTGTAACCTGAGATCATAATAAATTCCCTTGAGAAAAAGACGTTGCTTATCTGCATCTTCTCTCACCTCATTAGGATCATAACGAGACAACTGAGTGAACCGATCACGATACTCGCACACTGACATAGATCCTTGCTTTAGAGCCCGAAATTCATCCTGCTTAAGTTCTATCAACCCTTTGGGAATGTGGTGAGCTTTGAATTTATCTCTGAACTCCTGCCAGGTTATCTGAGAAGCATTATCAGTACGTCCATCCTGGAAAGATTCCCACCAATCTAGAGCAGCACCATAAAGTTGTCCGGAAGCATAGAGCACCTTTTGATGGTCATCACACTGAGCTATGTCAAGATGTCGCTCCACAGCTCTAAGCCAATCATCTGCCTCTAGTGGATCACTCGCATGAGAGAATGTCGGTGGGTGTCCCATCATAAATTCACCATGCTTACTAATAGGCGGTGCTTGATGCTGGTTATTCACCACATGTTGAACGAGAGTCTGCAACAATTGATTATGTGTCATCAAAGCTTGCTCTATAGTTGGAGAATTTGTTGCCGGCGGAGGATTAGTTGAATTTGTAGTGTCCCTTCGGTCACCATGTGAAGAACTTCTCCTAGTATTAACCATCTGTTTGTAACATGAATACATTAGGATTCAGTCATTCTTAACATTCCTAAGTGCAACTTCATGAGATGACAAGATAAGACTTGATAGCATGAGAGGTAAGAGAAAACCCAACCACATAGACAACCAAACTCTTCATCTTGGCTACCCCCCTTAAGAAAATATCAACTAGGGGAACGAAAGAGTAGCCTGAACCTTCTTCTCAATGGATATACTATCATGATGACCCTCCGATATCCAATAAAAACTCGTGTGTATAAACAAGAACAAGTAATCTGAAATTCCTTGCAAGCAGAAAAACAACAGCACAGTAAAACATCCATATCTCCAGTTCTGTTAATCCAATTACGTTGCACCTTATACCATTGGAAAGATTATCAAATTCTCTACAGCTTACTTATAGAACACTTTCCCAGATTCTGCAAATAACTTGGTCGAAAACAGCACATAACAGATTCTGTTCCAGGTTTCAGACAGCACAGATGCATCGTCTTGTGATTTTTGTACCTCCCAAACCAGAATAGATATGAGGGTGATTCTTGCGGTCAGAGAAACATGTTGAAGTCTACTATTGTCCAGAAAATTTTCATGATTTTTGGTCATCCAAGAACAGAGGTATAAGCTGAAGAAGACAGACTGCTCCGAAAAGACAGGATAAGGCAGAAACAACAAAACCAACCTGACTATTTATTCACTAATCCTTATATCTTAAGCCTATATCTAAATGAAATTGTGGGATCCACAAATTCACTGCAATCATTACAAAGATCCAAAACAAGCATAGGCATAATAACAATCCAACAAGGCAAAATAGGAGCAAAACTCAACATTGTCTCAACTTGCGATGCTATCGTTTTCTTCATATTAAAGGCAAAGATCCTAATGTTTCTCTTTCAATATCGCAAGAAGGTGGTAAGAAATGGTTCTAAAAGCATATCAAAGTAAGGAATAGGATGAGCACAAGACTTTGTAAAATAAGCAACAAGGTGGAGATGAATAACAAGGTAAGGATATAGTATAGAAGAAAATACCAAGGTTTTATAGAACAAGGATTGTTATAGCAATTTTAAAACCTTAACACGACCAAATTCTAACTAGGCTTGCGTCATACAGTCAGCATTGCTTTGATACCACTCTGTCACACCCGGTTTTAAGGACAAAACCAGACATACACTATATGTGAAATAAAGGAGTCAAATCTCACATATAGCCACAGATAAGTGTAATATCAAGAGACAAATGCTTAATATACATAATGCAATAGTATAAAATATACCTTAAAGAGCAACACAGCGGAAAGACAACTCTGAACACCGGGTGTAGACTTCACTCCGGGAACAAACTGACTAGTTGATCACAAGCCTAAAAACTCCAGACACTATCCTGAGGTGTGGGAAATAGCAAGAGTGAGTCCATGTCAAACTCAGCAAATATATCATGGGGTTCATGAGGCACAAAAGGCTAGACACTGTTTGACTGCGTTTAGCTTTTAGTCATCATTTGCTTAGCAATTGAGTAGCACCAAGGTATTTCAATTTCCATTAATGAACCAATGATCAATTGTAATAGGAATAATAAAATAGCATTAACATGGCATAACAACATCAGTATTAAGCATAATATATCAATGGTGATCATTTATTCTGTAAGAATCCCCAAGGCCGCCCGTGTCAGTGGGCACGGCTAGTATACCAGTTTTTAACTCTGCGTAGAGGTGTACACTTTCACTGTGAGTCATGACTTCCAAATGCATGGGTTAGCTAGGCCCAAAACACCGGAATTCATATAAAGCCATTTAAAAGTTCGTCTAACAAGTTAGGGCCGCTAAGGATTCTCAATTGGAAAGCATGAACCTCCCTCCAAGGGGCGACTTACAAAAGACTGCACCCACCTTGGCAGGCCAAGACCATACTAGACATGACCCCTCTTATGCCTTTCGGTAACCACTAACAAGCTAGAAAAGGTCTCTTAAACAACTAGAGCCAGAGCCATATAGCCCTCACAGCTGTACTGTAAATCCCGGTTATCACTTACAGATAAGTCCTTACGGAGAGAAACTAGAGCAACATATAAACAACATAATGCTCTAGCACCCCTTAACAGTAATTAAATCATCTTAATAGGTGATTGCACAATTCATTTGTCATATTACAAGATCATTGTTTATTATTAAGCACTAGCAATAGCTACCCAATGCATAATCCCATAGGTGACAAGGAATCAAGATATCAATCGCTAAGTTAAAATCTCTAAGGTTGCCAAGGAAGACACATGCATATGATAGCAATTATAGTGAATAGGTTAACAAGGATGGTCCCATGTTATACTTGCCTTGATCAAAGTTCTCCGGTAGATACTGCTGGTCCGGCTCAAAATAATACTCCTAATCGTTGTAGTACTGCTCACTGTCTAAATTCGATCACCAAGCATCAACATACAAACATTCCGAGTAAACATGCACGAAGCAAACAAAGGATACAATTAGAACAGTACACCAACAGTAGAAAAACATTTAGGAAAGCTTACAAAACTATTCTACACGTTGCTACGATCACACAGACGTAAAGATCACAAAAATCGGACTTAAAACGTGAAAGATATGCATTTTCTAAGATTTCCTATAAATAAATAATTACTTTAATATAAACTCGAAAATTAAATCTTCCAAACCTACTGTACAGCTACACTAACATGTAGAACTCGCAAATACGAACCTAACGCAACTTGAACGGGTCAAATCGGAGTTAAAACGTAGAAGATATGGCCTAAACAAGATAGTGGCAGTTTCGTAAATACCTAGAATTTTAATTTCGAAAATAAATCAAAATTTGGTTTTTAATGTGATCTAGACAGTGGAATTCAAGTAAATACCTCTTATTCTTCTTGGAGTAGAACGCCTGGTGGCTTTGTCGGACGGCGGCGAGAGAAGGAGGAGAAAATATAATTTACTACACAAGAGATTTCCCAAACTAGGGGCTCCTCTACAGTAGTTTTGGTGTGCTTTGCCCATGGGGTAGGTACGTATATATAGAGAGGAAAACTCTCCACCTCCATGTCAACTAGCGATATGGTGCTAATTGACGTTGCGCCATCCACCTCCGCTAATAGGCCTAAGTAATCATTTAAGCCCATTAGTAAATAAATGTATGGGCCTTTGAGATTTATTAGGATTATTGCACATGGGCTTTGAGCGTTGGAAAACAAATGAGAGATTTATTATTTTCAGAATTAATTATTTTCATGGATAAAATAATTCCAAAAAAGTTCAGAATTATTATTTAAGCCGTGAAAAATACTCCGAAAGCTCCGAAAATTCAGGGAAATTTTTCAGAGACATTATGGAACATGAGGAACCCAAATAAAGTATTTGGAGCTCATGATAAGATATTTTGGAGCATCTAAAAATTAGATTATGCTCACAGACAAGTGGAAACAAGCTACAGAAAAAGTCAGAAAAATTCCCGAGAAGTTTGTAGAGATTGATTGATGGACGAGAAACTGAAATGAGTAATTTGGGTTACAAAGAAAATATTTGAGGAAGCTCTCAACGAAAACTTGAGGTGAGAAACAAGGAATTTGATTGTAGAAAAATGATATATGTATATCGGAGAAGGAAAATCGACCTAAACGTATTTTGAAAGAACAACTTGAATTCATTTTGATCTTTGGTCAAAACCAAGCAATGCAAAAACACAAATGCATCGGCATGTATGCACGACAATGTTGCTAAACGTTCTGATAGATTTTAGTTTAATGAAAAATATTATTTTCCTATGTTTTCATGAGCACAAAAAGACATAATTAAATCATTTTAACTCTATTTTCAAAGAAGCAAATTTTAGGGTGTTACAGATATAGGGCTTAACACTAACCAAATTCCACAAGTTTTGGTGTATTCCTTGTTTTGCAGGTATATATGGAAATACATCAAAATTGGGCCAACGGAGAAGAGAATACACATGAAATGATAAGCCCATGAAGCAAAACAAGTCCAAGCCCAACACATCTTGCTCAACTAGACCAAGCCCACCACGGGGCCTAGAACCAAGCCCAGCTAGGAGCACGTGGGCCAAAGCAGGGTCAAGGAGGTGACACCCTAGGCGCGCGCGCCTAGGGCGCGGCCGCGCCCCCCTACCGTGGCTCAGGACCAACTCGTTGTGGCGGTTCGGACATTAAGAGGGGAGGACGGTGCGGGGGTTTATCCGGGGAATATTCCCCTGGAACTGACCCAACCACCTCCTATAAAAGGAGGAGCACACCCCCCTCAAACACACACACCACCAAGGAGCAACATTCTACCATTTTCCAAGATGTAGTAGTAGTAGCTAGTTGGGAGTTAGGGAGAAATGCTAAGGTTCCGGAGGAGTCCTCAGAGGTCCGGTATAATCTTATATCGCTCCTTTGTAAGACTTAGTTATTTCATATATTCATCTTCTCTATTTACTTGAAATGTCTTTTGTGGTTATCTAGTTGTTACCTTAGTGGTTATATAAGCATGGTTAAGTGTAGTGTTTACTTTTTGGCATGGGATCTCCGTTTGACCGAATGTTCTAGTTATCATATGTGGCTAGAGTAGTAATTGATTGTGTAGACGTGGTGTCTAGATTATCGGTTACCTGAGGTTGCACCCAACACTAAGGATAGTTGTGGTAGCCCCAGGGGTGACAGCTCCGACCAGGCCTTTGTATTCCACCACGTGGGGGTTGGTGTTTTTGTAGAGCTTTTGGCAGCCTTCTCCCGGTTACCCCTTCCCAGTCTTTTCGAGAACTGGAAAGGAACTGCTCCTCCGAAGTGCTAAGGTGTGATCACTATGTTTGACCTTTGCTTAGTTAGCCCCTTAGGTATGAACTAGAATAGAACCTCAGTAATAGAGAAGTAAATAGGAACCTTGACTTCTCCCATTGTCCTCCCAGCTTAACTTGTCTACTCTTCTATCTTTTTATGAAGTTCTCCTATGTGTCTTTTATCCAAAACTCTAATCATATCTTTTACCCCCACATTAGTTTAGCTGGTATACTAGTTAGTAGATACATGATGGTTAATTATCAACTTCTTTAACCATTGCTTCCCTGAGGATAAATACGATACCCTGGAATACTCCTGGGTGAAAGCTACAACGGTATCTGTTCGCTTGCGGATTTCTCTATTTGCATTAACAAATACCAACATGCTTTCTAGCGCCGTTGCCAGGGACTACAAACCTGGTAGCAACATTAAGAAATGCCAACAAGCTTTCTGGCGTCGTTGCTGGGGATGCAATTGGTGTAAAGATTTTGATGTTTACCATGATATCTGTTAACCTAGTTTACCACTAGCTTTTGTGGGTATATATTAAAAAGAGAAAGAGGAATCATCACGAGCCCAGGGTGTCCAACCATTCATGAACAATTAAACCACCACACCCTGCCATCTCATAGATAGGTATATATATACACACTAACTCTATGTAGATGTAGAGAAGGTCGCCGTCAAGAGGAAACAAGACCATCATATGTGATGGAACGACTACATTGCATCACTTAGAATTCAATCACAAATTGTGAGTGATGAATCAATCAAGGTATGAGAGAACTAAAAAACAACATTTTATCTTTCTAATTTTATTTTCACCACTGCATGTTTCTTTAATTCACCATATATCTAGTGCTTTCCTTGGGTGGCTCCTAGTCTTTGAGCTGTTTTCGGGCACCATGCCTAGTCTAGGTAGATGGCAATTTTTATTGTTATCTACCTATTCGATGCTCTTAGTCTAGCTTTGTAGTAGACGGATGTTAAACAGGACCATCTCGGAATCATATGTTGGCTTTGCCGGTCGGTATGATTTTCGTTAGATGGTCCGCGCTAAGAGAAAAAGCTAAAGCCTAGATTTTCATGCATATCACTTATTTAATTTCCTTGTTTTCAGTACCATGGCATGTTTTCTTAATCACATTCATCCGCTCCATTTGCATTGCTTGCATATAAAAACAAAATGGTTCTCTGATTCATCATTCAATGTTCACACACCTGTTTGAATCAATCTCATGTTTATCATTTTCATACTACCTTTCTCTACACTAGTATGCTGAAGTTTGGGAGTGTTGGTCAATTGCAATGATCATACTTCCATAGGCTTCTTAAATTAAGCATGGTGCTTAGGTTAATTAGTCTATCTAAATCAAATCAGACATGGAGCCTAGTTTGATTTTTGAACTGAAACTACTAGTATAGACTTTGGTTGTATGCCTGGACTAACCCTTGCAGGGAATTATCAAATTCATGTGGAGATAAATACATAATGGAGGTAAATCAAGTTAATTTGGTGAACTTTGAATGAAACCTTGATCTAAAAGAAAAAGAAAATAAATAAATCACACACCCACCAAGCCAAAACCACACAAAAATCACGATGGCTTGACAGAGACAAGAAGTGCAAAAATCCATATCCTCATCTCCGGGATTGGATAACACACAACTAGAGCATAAATGCAATGGAGAAGTCCTACTCAACAGACTTAAAATGGTGAGCCCTTGCCGAAGGTAAATCGGTAGTTAACCTAAAAATTTTAAAAAAATCAAAATAAATTTATATTTTCCTAAAAACAAAAGTTAAAATTTTACTTCAAAACCAAATCTTTAGAAAAATAAAAAAACATTTTCTAATACTTAAATTGTCTTTTATCATGTAGTTGAATCTAGATGCATCTCAATTTTTGCTTGCATATGCATCAATATTTAAAAATAAAATTCATCATTTTACATAAAAAAGAATTATAAAAAATAGTAATAATAACATGACTTTTGAAAATGAGCTTAAGGACATTTGTAGAATTGCTCCTTTGGGTATTTTTGTCACTAACCTTTCAGGTTTGAGCAAAAAGAACGAAGGAGTGGAATGAAAGGTAAATTCAACCAAATATCATTTCAACAATGAAGCACATTCAAATAGAGAATGCTACCATCTAAACTTGGTTTTGCTTATCACAATTCAAGTGTGGTTGTGAGCTTCTCATGATATGCTTCATTCATTGATTTCATCATTGGTTGTTTCTACCTTATGATATGCTTCATTCATTGATTTCATCATTGGTTGTTTCTACCTTATTTTACCAATATGCCTTGGGTCACCATGATAAAGTCATTCAAAAAAATTTACATTCTAAATAAAATAAATAATAAATGAATGGTTATCATTTTTCTTTTACTATAATTCTTTAATACAAAAATAATATATAATAATAATGTTTCCTTTGCACAATAAACTTGTTTTAACTTAGACTTACATTTTTTTAGAATAAAGCAATAACCTCCCTATCTCCCGCAATACAAAAAAAATCTTGGTGCTAGACAAAGTCCCCTTCTGGTATTCTTTGCCACTAATAATTACAGGAACGAAGGATGATAGATGTCTAGGAAAATGGATGCTGTAATAAATGCAAAGGAGATGCTCCAACATTCACACTTGGTTTTTAATGTCAAATGACTTAAAAATCCAAGTGTGGGAATCCGACCCTTCCATGCCATTATTCGGGTACACTGGTTTGCACTCCATTTCCTCACCCATGTGTTGGGGGATTAACTCCCCTTGGCGATGGAGGTAACGCAAGAGCGGGTTGTGCGCCCAAGACCGCGATCAAGTTATGGAGCCACCGCCGGTGGAGCCTTCGGCAATTCCTGGGCAGAGGTATCAAGCGGAGATACAGTAGGAGTTCCGCCCGCTAACCCTAACTTGGATGCTTTTGTTTCTGCCACTGTGCAGGACGCGCAGGAGCAGAGCCCAAGCAGAGGCCTTACCTCTGCCTTTGATGGGTAGAGGTTAGACCTGCGCTGTACGGGTGGAGGTTCCGGGAGTTGCTCGGTGCCCTGGAATGCCACTCGGTAAAGTGCCAGGCAAGGCCAACAGGCGGGCGGTGCTCAAGATCTGGGGTAGAGGTAAAACCTCCGCCATCCGAGGGAGGAGGTCTGAACCATGCTCCTCCGGCATCAGCACTTAGGCCCCCACAAGCCTGATGGGCTGCAAGTGTCGGTCCACCATGAAGCAGCCTTCATCACTGAAGAATGACCGGTTACCCTTGAGAGACTGCTTAGGGAAGGTATCTGCGAGGAATATACCATCGCCATCACAGGGCAAGAATGTAATTGTGATTTGTGTCAGTCGGTGCCCTATAAAATAGCGGGTTGTAAATACTACAAGGAGAGAGTAGGTGAATACAGTAATGAAACCCTAGCTTTCTTGGGTCCCACCTGTGTTTTCCCTAAGCCCACTCTTCCTCAACCTCCGTCCACACCCCAGCGGAGGTCCCATCCAACTATGCTAACGCCCACTGGGAATAGTTTCCCAACATTAGCACCCACCGTGGTTTGGCCAACACAAACCTGCAATGGCAGGAAAAAGGAAGGCACCACCTAGGCGGCCAGTAGCCTCCACCAAAAACATAAGGCCCAGGCACAACGTCGATAGCACTTACACTACACCAATAAAAGATGATGGCAACACTAAGACTTGGAACCAGCAACCTACATCAGAGGTTCAACAGGTGCCTAGCCTCACCCCTGAGCATGAGCTACAGCAGCTCCAAGCCCAACTACAAACCATGCAGCAAGAGAGAGACAAAGTTACCGCCGCTTACGCTGTAAGTCAGCAAGCAATGCAAACATCCGCTCACACGGTGGAGATCAGGCAGCAACTCGCCCTTCTACAGGCAGAGATTTAGAGCATGCAGCCTCAACAAGCTCTGATCACCAATCCAAACCATATGCCTCCGACATACCAAAATGTGGGAAACAATGCCCTAGCTACACTAGTCTCGGCAATGTCGATACCTCTGGCTCTTACCTCTGTCACATAAAAAATAACAGACCCCAAATCCCCATTATCCGAAGGTATTGAAACTTCACCTTGGCCAGTTACCTACAAGCTGATCACTTTGCCAAAATACAATGGCAAGTCAGATCCTTGCCAGTTCATCATGAGTTTTGAGGCGGCGGTAGCATCAGCCGAGGGCAATGACAGTGTTTTGGCCAAGTCATTCGTTATTGCTGCTGAGGGCGATACCCTAGCTTGGTATTCAATGCTCAAGCCAAGCACAATATACTCATGGGAGAACCTCTGGGACAAAATTCTAGAAAACTTCAAAGGCTTCTCCAGCGAGTCCTTGACCTCCACAGACTTGTTTCAATGCAAACAGAGCTAGGGAGAGCCTCTAAAATATTATTTCCAATGGTATGTACAACTCAAGGCTTGAGCACCCAATGTCTCAGACGACGTAGCCATAGAAGCAACTATCAAAGGCCTATGCATCGGAGCCTTTCTTGCCCACCTAGCCAGAGAGAAACCAACAACAATGCAACAACTATACTCAGAATTCAAGAAATACTGCAAATCAGACGATGATTACCACAAAAGGCTGGAGGAGCAAAACTAAGGAAGACAACACGGAGGTAGAAACGGGTGAAGGAATGCCATTGGACAAGGCTAGCAGTAGCAGAGGTTAGGGAAGGACCAGCAAGTGTTCAACATTGAACACTAAGTCACCAACCAGCAAAGCCAGCCTCCCTCATAGTCTAGAGGACAAGCCTCATCTCAGAGACAGTACCAAGGCAAAAGCAATGACCAAGGTAGAACCTAGAACAAGAATCCAAGACAAAGGCAGCGGAAGCAGTACTGTTTTTTCCATGGGGAAGAGAAGAGGCACGTCACCAGGGACTACCCAGACACCAAAGAAACCCAAGAAAGAATCAAGAATAGAAGACCACAACCTTTGCTGCAACCTCTGGCAAGAGATGTGAACCACATCTTCGCTCCACCCATACACCAACAATACTACCCACCTTACCCAACCTATATCCCCAACCAAGCCAATTCTCCCAACCTAACCTCCGCCTATTACCCCAGCTTTCTACTAGCCTAGAGATCATCAAGCCAACCACCTGCTCAACCAAACCTACAGAGGGCGGAGGCCGGCCTAACGTACATCAACCAAAGACCCCCATAGCTTACTTACATAGAGGGCAGCTAGCCTCCGTCGGTTGTTAACAGACCGCACGAAATGCTACCACTGCTACTAGCACTACCACAGCAGCCCCTAGCACCAAAAAATGAACCCAACTAAGAAAACCAAGTGAACCCTCACGCGCCCCTACCAACAATCGGCATGATTCTACCAATAGCCAGAGGTTCATCCATGGAGTCCCAGACCAAGTGACAAAAGAAAGATCACCTCTGGTTGGTGAACAATGTTGTAGTGTAGGGTCCAATACGTTGCACAGACTGGTCCATCCATCACCTTCTCAGAACAAGACCTCAAGCTAGAAAGCTACCCCCATGCAGACGCAATGGTAATCAAAGCAAACATAGCAGGCTAGGGGATCAACAGGGTCCTAGTTGATTCAGGGAGCTCAGTAGATATAATATTTGTTAGCGCCTTCGACCAGATGAAGCTCAGTAGAGGCTAGCTGCAACCTTCGAACACTCCACTGATTGGGTTTGGAGGCAAGCAAGTCAATGCCCTAGGAATAATCTCCCTACCAGTATCCTTCGGTGATCAGGAGAATGCAAGAATAGAATATGTCACCTTCGACATCGTAGACTTGTACTACCCCTGCAATGCAATTTTGGAAGAGGTTTTGCAAACAAGTTTAACATGGCACTCCATATGGGGTACTTGTGCATGAAAATTCATGCACTTCATGGCATCATCATTGTACATGGTAGCCAAAAGAAAGCAAGAAACATCGAGAAAGCAATTTACAGGTCTCAGAGGAACATCAACTCCGTAGACACAGAACCTCTGGACATGCCCAAAGGCACAACCAGTCTTAAGGATCAGGAGGACACCAAGGTGGTACTGCTAGAGCAAGCAGTACTAGACAGGCAGGTGATAATAGGTGCAAACTTGTCGGCTAGAGAGGAGGTGGAACTCATCGACACTCTTACCAAAAACAATGACATCTTTGCCTGGATAGCCTCCGACCTATAAGGGGTTAACAGAGATATAATAGAGCACGCCCTAGACATCAACCTGAACACGAGGCCGAAGAAGCAATGGCAGAGGAAAATGTCAGAGGACAGGATTCTCGTAGCCAAGGTGAAGGTTCAAAGGCTCCTTGACGCCAACGTTATCAGAGAAGTAAAATACTCAGAATGGCTAACCAACGTTGTCCTTGTGCCCAAGAAAAATGACAAAATGAGAATATGTATAGACTTCACTGATCTCAACAAAGCTTACAAAAAGGACCCTTTTCCACTACCGAGGATAGACGCCTTAGTCGACAAGGCAGCAACGTGCAGAAGATTCTCATTGCTTGACTGCTTCTCTAGCTACCATCAGATTTGGCTAAAGAAAGAAGATCAAGAGAAGACAAGTTTCACAACACCCTTCAGCACTTACTGCTACATAAGGATGCCTAGAGGTTTAAAGAATGCAGGCTCAACCTTCGCCAGGATGACAACAGCAGTACTGGGAAAATAGTTCCTTAGGAACATCATAGCCTATGTAGACAACATAGTGGTCATGGGTAGGAAAGAGGAAGACCACATTGAGGATCTAAAGGAGACCTTGATTAACCTCTGATAGGCTAGGCTAAAATTCAACCCTGACAAATACGTCTTCGGAGTTAGTAAAGGAAAAATGCTCAGCTACATCATTAGCTCAGATGACATACGGGCCAACCTAGACAAAACAAAGGCAATTATGTTGATGGTATAACCTTCGACCAAGAAAGAGGTCCAGAGGTTAACAGGCAGGATAGCAGCATTCAACAGGTTCATCTCCAAATATGCAAAGCGCAGCCTACCCTTCTTCAAGGTACTCAAGGGCGGAGGTAATGCGCAATGGGGCCAAGAGCAGTCGGAGGCCTTCCAGAAACTAAAGAATTATCAGGCAGAAGAATTGTTGGTATTAGCACCAGAACCAGAGGTCCCACTCCTACTGTATGTTGCAGCCTTCGACCACGCTGTAAATAGCGCCTTGATCCAAGAAAAACAAATAGGTTTTGAGGTTGTCCAGTGGCCAATCTACTACATTTTAGAAGCCTTAGCCAGTGCCAAGCTGAACTACTTAGAGTTGGAAAAAATTGCATATGCAGTCCTAATCTCCTCCAGGAAGTTGAAGCATTACTTCCAAGCCCATGAGATTACTGTTCCAACCTCCTAGCCATTGGGAGACATCCTGAGAAACAAAAAAGCCTTTGGCAGAATAGGCAAATGGGCCACAGAGTTATCTCAGTTCACCATCACCTACGTCCCAAGAACAACAATCAAGTCGCAAGGACTAGTGGACTTCATGGCAGATTGGACACCTCCGATAGCACCAACTAGATTACTACAGCATGATCACGCTACCACGACTTGGATAGTCTACACTGACGGAGCCTAGGGTAACCTTGGTGCAGGAGCCTTCGTAGTAATCAATGCACCCTCAGGCCTTCGATTCAAGTATGCAGCAAGACTAGAGTTCCAAGTAACCAACAATATTGCAGAATATGAGGGGCTCATCTTAGGGCTCAACAAGGCAAAAGCTCTTGGGGCCAAAAACCTCATCATTAAAATAGACTCCCAGATTGTAGCCGGGCAAGTAGAGAAAGAATACACAGCAACGGAGCTACAGCTCAGCAAATACCTGGAGGTGGTCAGGGGACTAGAGCAGAGGTTCAATGGTTTTACCCAGAAGTACATACCCCGAGCCAAAAATAGAGAGGCAGATGAACTGGCGAAGGCTGCAGCCAACAACTTACCATTACCAGCAAACATCTTCTACCAAGTCCTCCACACATTAGCGACAAAAGGGCTGACGAAGGCATTCCTAGAAGTACTACTCATAGAGTACGAAGACTGGAGACAGTTAATCATTGACTCACTAAACAACGTTCACCTTATGGATGATGAAGCAAGCGCAGCCAGAAGCTACACAATAGCCAGAGGTCAGGTCTACAAGAAAGGGGTTGTTCAGCCTCTCCTTAGATGCATATCTCAAGAAGAAGGCAAAGCATTATTGGTAGAGATCAATTCCGTCGTCTGTGGTTCACACATAGGCCCAGGAGCATTGTCATTGAAAGCCATAAGATAGGGATTCTACTGGCCTACACATGTCAGGAACGCTGAGCAAGTTACCAAGACATGTGAAGCCTGTCAAAACTACCTTGTTGGCCCCCTGCCACCTTCGCAAGGGGGAACAAATTTGCAGTCATTGCAATTGAATACTTCACAAGATGGATTGAGGCAAAACCACTAGCATCAATCACCTCCGAATTAGTGAAGAAATTTTTTGGCAAAACATAGTATGCAGATTCGGAGTGCCAAGAACACTAATAGTTAACAATGGCAAGCAGTTTGATTCTAACAAGTTCAAAGAGTTTTGCACCAGCATTGGGACCAAGCTAGCCTTCGCCTCAGTCTACCATCCAGAGTCCAATGGAGCAGTAGAGCGGGCAAACAAGGCAGTATTCTTTGTCATATTTTAACCTTCGCAAAGGCAAGTGGGTGGAAGAATTACCAAAGATTGTCTGGTCGCACAACACCATAGTTTCCAGAACAACAGGCTTCACCCCCTTCAAGCTACTCTATGGAGAAGAAGTCATGCTACTAGAAGAGATCAAGCATGAAAGCCTCAGCGCAATACAACAGACCATAGTGGAGGATGAGGAATATTCTAAGGAAACAATCGAAGGTATCAGGCTAGAGGCCGTTGACAACATACTCAAGTACCAAGACCAAACCAAGAAATGGAGGGACAAATCAATAGTAAGAAATGACATAAAAGAAGGAGACCTGGTCCTCCAAAGAAAAGCAAATGCAGCAATAGCCAGAAAGCTGCATCCAAAGTGGGAAGGGCCATACATAGCAACAGCAGCAGGCAGACCAGGGTCATTCTTCCTAACCGATGGTGAAGGTAAAACCACGCTCCACACATGGAACATTAGCAACCTTCACAGATTTTACATCTAAAGCATTGTAAGAGCAGCCTCCACACAAGTTATAAGCGAAGGTTAGCTCATATCTCCCTTCCTTTTTACTTTTCTTAGCCGGGTCTACACTTTGATTTCCTTAAGTTTCTTTCCTTTCAACTTTTTGGGCCTGCACTCTTTTCCTCACAACGGGAACTCCTTACGGAGGTGAGGTTTTTAATGAGGCAGAACCCATGTAAAATCCCTCCAAACATATGAAGAGGTTTTCCCCTAAAAGAAATGTTCTCATTTTGTGCAAGTCGAAAGTGGCCAGCAACGAGGCCACAAAATTTGACAAAAGAAAAACAAAACAAAAGAGGACCTCCGTTACCAAGAGCCGGAGGCTCCTTGATAACGGACAACCTCCATGGCCAAAAAAGACCTAGCCCGTGAAAAAAGTCCTACCAAGCCGTAGGCATCACGGAGATACATTCCAATTGGCAAAAAAGCCACACAAATTACAAAGTGCAAACACACGTATCTCCGCCCGAGGCGTTGGAGGTCAACAAACTTGGAAGAAGTCCTGACATGATTCAGGCACTAGGAGTATTAATTGCTAGAGATATGAATAACATTAATGCAGATTTGCAAAATCACCAAAAATTTATATCATATCAATGACAAATCATTAGCCATTTAGTAGAGCATTTAACAACATGACGTATCCTAGACTACAAAACCCGACAGCACCATGCAATCTTCACTCAGCGAGAAAAGGAAAAGGGGAGAGTAGAAAGCCTACCATTAGCCACACCTAAACATCACCCCAAAGGTCATGGAGGCGGGTGTATCCTTATCAAACATAAGCATGAAAGGAACCGTACGAAGACTCATAAAAGAGAGAGCAACCACAACCTAGAACCTACAACAAGCATCCAGATTGCCTCCGTAAGCTGATACCAGCATCCATGAGCCAACCGCCATTAGGGGATCGCACGAAGACTCATAAGACCCCCCATAAACCAAGTCAGCATGAGGGCGTAGACCAGCATCACACATGTTCCATGGGTGTGCGCACAACCGTCAACCTCCACTCGCGAAAAAGAAGGAGCTCAGCAACAAGCGAAGGGCATGTGCAAGAAAGTCTTCTTCAACCTCCAATAAATGATTAGACTGTGCGGAGTGCCTCCAAGAAGCAACTGACAATCGCTCAAGTTGCACCAAAGCCTCCGCAGCAACAACTACAAGATCAAACATGAGCACCGCCTTGACTTCTCCACACACCACCACACAGAAACCAACAGCTGCAAGAAAGCATAGAGATGGAGGTTGCAGCTATAAACAAACCTCCGTAGTAGACTACGAGGCTGGACTAACACAACCTCACACGCGAGATTTGCAAGACCAAGAACCTTCGGAGGAACAAGTGGAGACCACCGATGCAGGCAAACCAATCATAGAGCAAGGCACAGCCACCCTCCTTGGCCACAGCGCACAGGTTCATCTTCACATACTACAAAGGAAGAATAAGGCGGAGGCACGACTCTCAAAATAGACATGAGCCAGCTCTCCAAGACATCTAGAGAAGGAACATATTGCGGAGCATAAAAACAGTTATAAGACAAAATCGTCAATAAGAAAAACATTCGACATCTTTAGGAATTCGGTAACATTGCATAGACCTCTTACATCAACTAATAAAATAGAGCCTAAACAAATCAACATTGCAACTAAGAAGGCGGATGTCCCCGCCAAGCTAAAGAGCTGGTAAACTCGGCTCTTTCATCATCAACATCCCGCTCCACATCCTCAAACATAGCAGCAGCAGTGGAGCCTGGGAAAGACCTCCACCAGTACCCCCAGGGCTCGCCACTCACAAAAATACCATTCAAATAGAATGTCAACGGGGCAACATCCTGCATGGGCCCTCGATCGTAAACCTGCGCAGGATTCAAATCTACACAAAGGACCTTAGCATTTATGTTACAAAAGTGTAGCAAGATACTATACAAAGACATCTCTCCTAGCAACACAAATCCGAACCTAAATCTACACCTCAGGGTCTTCTAGAGCCGCCACAGATGTTGTACCAGCACCTAGAATGGCTCCACCTCTGTCACGGAACTATCCAAATTATAAGAGCACAAGTCCAAAAACAATCACCGAAGCGATCAAATTCTCAAACTTGTGCCCATATAACTCCGGTAGTCCACGAAATCACAAGGGATTTCAAACCAAACCGAGAACAAACCAAGATTGTAGTGATTCAACATAACACACCACCTGTTACAATAGTTCATAAGTAGTTCTCATACCTCAGAGTATGAATAAGTTATTACAACCCAAATTAGGAATAGCGAAAGTAACATAGTTTTGAAACCACATTTAGTTCAAGTACTACCAGTGCGTAGTCACATCCTGCAAAAGCATATTAGAAGAGAAAACTATAGAGACCATGCCCAATGGTCTAGTCTTCACACCCAACAGCGAAGATAGTACTTCAGGTAACCAGTAAGAATCCGCTACCTACAACAAGGTGGGAATAAACCCTGAGTATGAGATGGTACTCAGCTAGACTTACCCGTCAAAAACCAGAAAGAAAATGACACCAAGGAGTATGCAAGGCTTTATATAAGTTGGCTAGCTTGACACATTTGCATAAAAGCTTAAGTACAGATAAGTAATCATTATTGCTTTAGGCATCAAGTTACTCATTATTAACTTGTCCTCTAGATTAGTACCTGTACTATAGCAATCACTTGATTCAGCTAAGCAGACAATAGTAACCATATCAGGTTTATAAGGCCATCATTATATCATCATCTTTAGAACCATCAGTAGATTTAGTGAAATCTACGTTGCCTTTGCTCTGTCAAGTTTCTCACTATCCGGGAGAGATGGCGATTCGAATCGATTCTAACTCAGCTGAGGGGGTATTCCTAACACCAACTAGACATACTTTGCAAGAGTCGTCAACAGTCACCTTTGGTATAACTCAGGATGGGACCGAATAGCGCCGTGCTCTCAGGGATTCCAGTGGCCAGGTAGCTCAGGACTTTTAACTCACCTGCCCTTGGTCCCACCTGGCTCCCCTACGAGGCGACTTACACTTTTCAGCTTCGCAGCCTGAGTTGAGGTACTCAGCTTCACGGTTGGCAACCTCAGGCCGGCCAGCTAAGTGTTAGGCTACGTTCAAAATGACAAAGGAAGTACATCAGATCGGTCCTTAACCGACACAGACGGGGATAGTTCCACACCCAAGACCTCCATGCCTTATTGCTTCACTATCGACATCCCGTTCGGTCTAAGTTCATTATTAACACTTGGTTCTTTTTCATGATAGCAAATATAGCCAACCGTGACCAATACTTCCTATCTTGCAGGTGATAGGAGATCACCTGACATTACCGTTCTAATTAAGCAGGGCTAAGCATATAGATGATTCTGTCTACATAGGATTCATGGATTCATATATCTGGACAAGGAATAATATAATGTAGCAAGGGTTCCAAACAACTCCTACCACTTAATGCAACAATACATAGAACATATATAATTAATTGCTTTGAAAGTAGGAGGCTTATAATGCTCCGGGGCTTGCCTTAAACAAACGGGGATGGCTTCAGGTTCGGCTTCACGAATGGCTCCCACGTTTTCTATGATTTTGTCAGACTGGGCCTCCGGCTCCCGAATGGACTCCCGCTTCAGGGTTCACACCTTGCGGAGCTTCGCTCGTATTACGATCCTCGGCACACCTATTGCATGTATATGCACCAAATGAATTTCATGTATGCACCACGGGGAACATGATGATTTGTGCACATGTATGAATGATGCGGGATGCATGTAATGACATAGCAACATCATAAGAACAAGACCAAGTCATGTGGTGCTCTATTCAAATCACTTTAAGCTTTGGTGCAAATTTCCTCTCTGGTATTAACATGTTTAAACATCCATAAATAACCACTCAGTACCACAAGATTCAAATTTATAAAATTCATCACTAGAGTTCTATAACTCCAATGGACATGCATGAGGACATTTTGAAAAGCTTATTAAATTGCCTACATTTCATCTTCAGATACCAAAGCATGATTCACAAGTTTACCAGGTCGAATTCAAACATTCCCAGAATCTGTTCTGGGCAAACAGAGAGCAAACTGCAACTGGACACTTCTTAAGACATGCATAATTCCTAAACCATGGGGCCAAATGCCACCAATTTTGAACAGATACTACATCATAAAGTTTACTACAACTTTTGTATACAACATAGAGCATGAAAACCATCCTAGCCTTACTCAAAATGTAAACCTATCAAAACTGTCCAGAAATCAATGAACTTTAAAATTATATAAAAACAAAATCTAAAAACATTGCGAATGGCCAAACCAACTTGACCATCATTTAGGACATGTCTAAAGAACACCAGATCAAATCATGTTACTTATGTAAACATCTATTTAATTAGACTTTTCTATTTATTTAAATGCATAGGCACAAATAACATTACTGATAAAATGTGCCCAGAAAATTCTAATAAAATTACAGAGGCACATACATGGTACCAGGAGGCTACCATAAAAATTTCATCTCAATTTGACAAGTAGAATTGGAGATATCATAATAAACAAATGTATAAGCAATATAAAGCATATACAAAAAGGAAAATTATAAATGAAGCATGGGACCTCCAAAATTCATGAAAGTTTAACTGAAGTAACATCATAGCATGCTTAGTATTCACACAATTTTCATAGCAAAAGGATCAATATAAAGTAAGATACAAAATTATCTAAATCACCTAATTAAATAAAGTGTTGGAGATGAGCACTCGCATCTTCATGTGCTTTTCCACAAAACTGGTTTGCTTGCACCATGTTGATCAAAGTAGGCTTGAGCTCAAATCCGTTATCTCCCACATTTATTGTCGGTCCAGTCCTGATGTTAGCAGTGGTTGGAGCGGAGAATTCACGGAGTGATCGGTCGGCCATGGCTTCAAAGTCTGGTGTTAAGCTTCTTCTCAATTGGTTGATCTCAGACGAAGTGGTTGGAGCCTTCTTGAGCTTTGCTCTTGTTCTTCTGATTAGAGCTTCGGGGTTCTCAACGTAGTTTGTCGGGAGTTCAAAACCAGTCATACATCACCCTGCATAAGATCAAAAAATAGACAAAATACAGGGTGAGCCTATTAGAGTAAACGATCAAGTGATGTAATTCGAATATCACATGTGTAAGAGTGTTCCTAGATGTGGAAGTGTGTTTATGCTCTTATGAATGTTTTCTAACTTAGTGTGCCATTCCGTTGCCTCCCCGGCAACGACGCCAGGAATGCTTGTTGACACTTCTTAGCATCACTCGAGTTAGGTTGTCATCCCCAACATGACACCAAGAGTGTGGTTGTATTGTACTCATGCCACTTAACTATATAAAGATATTAAAGTATATATCTGCAAGCGCACAGATAAATACACCCGGTGCAATATTTCACCCAAGTTTATCCTAGGTATCGTTATTTATATTTAACCAAAGGAGAACAAACGGTGGGGCACATATTAATTAAAGGCTACTCTACACATGTGATATGAATATTCGAAATCACTATCCTTTACTCTCAAACAGGAATCAATCAAATAAAAAGAGATAAAATATATGATAATCAGACCATTCAGATGATATTCCTTAGAGCAGTACTACTATGGCAAGTCATTGATCAGAATATAAAGTAAGAGAATAACTCCTAAGTAATCCATTAACTATTAGTCATAATCTACATTGATTAGTGCAATTATATCAGGCAATCATTGGCTAGGTTATCTCATATCCATAAACAAGGAACATCTCCATTACGAAGCTGAGAAACAGAGTAACAACTAAGTAATGTGACTGCGTTCTACTAAGTTCTACACTCGGGGAGTGGACTACAAAGGACTCAACAGGAATGTCACACCCGCGATCTACCACATGGCCCAGAGTATAGAGTGCATTTGCAGGTAAACAGTGTATAAGTACCACACTTATACAATGTTGACCACCCACCCATGACTCAATAAGGTGAGTGCTTTGCAAACATGTGTATAAACATAATGATAAACTATATATGCCAAATATATAATCAAAGCAGACTAATCTCATAATAATCAAGGATATAATATAGATTAAGAACAAGATCATATCTAATGTATCAAGAATAATGATCAAGAACAATGAACTAGAACTAGACAATGATGAACTAGAACAATTACGAACTAGAACATAAACAATTAGAACATAAAGAACTAGAACATGAACTAGATCAAGAACTAGAAGAACTGATGAACTAGATGAATACCTGAAGAACAATGTTGATACAAGAGAGAAGAACTGGATTTACCAAGCTCCTCTTGACTAGATCTGGAGCCCAAGGCTGCTTGACTCCTCTACTTCTAATTCTAATCTAGCTATGCCTAGATCTGATGGAGCTCTAAGGAGATGAAAGTTGCTAGTTGGTCTTCTGCTTTCTGGTTGATGATTGATTGAATGAGTTCCCCTTTGGAGGGGGGTCTGGGGCCTCATTTATATAGCCCAAAGCATGGAACCGTGGCCCTTGGATCAACCCGACCTTCACGTAGGGTTAGGATACATCCTTGGAGGCGGTTGAAGTAGCTTGCAAAGGAAGGAGCCGAGGGGCGGCGGCCAGGGGCCGGTCGGCCTAGGGTTGAGGCCGGTCGGCCCCACCTAGCGGCGCCTCGTGGTGGCCCTCCTCGTGGAGTCCTCTGGTGTCCTCTAGAAGCCTCTTGCATATTCATGACGTGGAGATTAGGCCGATTGACGTGGGTTTCTTCTCATGGAAGATATCAATTCCTGAATTATTCTGATAACCCCCTGCAAAATATAGATTCACCAAAACTCGTGGAATTTTGTTAGTTGACACCCTAAACCTATGTTGGTGATCATTTATTAGCCCTTTATATATTTATTTTAACCCTTTATTATGGTAGATAACCATTATCAATAGTGCACTAGGCCTAAAATGCAATGCAAGTTTTCCAACACCTAGTGGCACTAGATCATCGAGTTGTCCGATGAGAGCTCCCCTCTTAATAGTACAATCATCTATCCTAAATGTGATCACACTCTCTATAGTGTCTTGATCATCAAAAATAAAATGGCCCTATAGATATCACCTTTGCCTTGAGCCCATTTTGTTTTCTCTTTCTTCTTTTCAAAATCCCGGCGCTTGATCATCACATGTGTTCACACCATCACCATGATCTTCATTTCATGTGGTCATCTCCATCCATGAGTGCCACCAAGCTCCATCACCAACCTATCTCAAATTCACACTTAGAGCATAGAGTTAGTCCAAATAGGTTTCATCAATTAGCCAAAATCAAACTAGGGTTTCAATCTCCCCCTTTCTGGTAATTGATGACAACATCTACAAAGATATGAAATAAATTCAAATTTGAATCCATGTTGCTTGCCCAAGCATATTTACCATGTGTAAAAGGATTTGGACAAGTTTCATGAACCCCAATTGGTAGCATTAGCCCCCCTACATATGTGCTAAGAGTTTAGATTGAAAGCTTGCACATATACATAGATTAGAGTCGTGGGAGAGTGCACCAAATGATGCTAAGGTGTAAGAGATGGACCTTTAAAGCATGATTATTAGAGTGCACCAAATATACCATCCTTAGCACCATAGTTAGTTAGATACCACTTGGAATTACTTGCAAAATGCAAACACAAACACTAGATACCTCGTGAGATCAACATTATATGCAAGGTTCTAGTACCACTTGTGAAAGCAAAGCAAGTAAGCAAGGCATATCTAACTATCACCTATGCATGCTAGTGTTTCATTTCATCAATCAAACCTACAACTAGCATACACCACACAAGCATGGAATTTTAATTTAAAACATGTGCCATGCAAGCAAACATATGAAATGCACATTAAAATGCATCAATCAAGTTTATGAGCTTGCTCCCCCTACTTGTGTGCTCAAATTTTAATTGATGCCCTTACTTTCATATTTCTCCCCCTATGTCATCTTTTTCACTATCTTTGTGCATTACTTCTCCCCCTTTGTCATCAATGACCAAAAAGGTTTAATTTTAGATAGTTTAAGATTATCAATGTCAATCAATGGGGTGAGGATCATTTTCCCAAATTTGATAAAATCTAGAACACTTGCCAAAGATATTTAACTCAGTTTGATCCAAGGACAAGCTTCTTCACACCCCATTTCAAGGGTTATCTTGACCAAGTTGAGCTAAACACTTATAGCTCATTTTCTAGATCAAACACTAGGTTCACAAGCCCACAAACATGCCATATGCTATCAGTAGATCAAGTCAAGCATAGAAGCAATAGTGGTACCATACAAGCATCAAATTCATTTGATTTTCATGAATGAGCCTATAAAATGTGAGGAATGACTAGATGCACTAAACAAGTCCTTAGCAAGGAATGTATGCATGCCAAACAATTTTTACCTTGGATTGCTCGAAGGAGAGGCATGTCATATAAGTGGGGGGTGCATCAACACATATTTGAGAAATCCAATATGTTGTTGACGGTTCTTAAGTATCAATTTTAATTATCCAATAAATAAGGAAAAGGACTTATATGCAAGCAACACCTAGAATTAGGGTTTGATCTGACAGAATTCCACGAGTTTTGTTGTTTATCTGTTTCTGCAGGGGGTTATCAGGAAATACAAAGGAAAGGTCCACACGTCGGAATTACATAGAGATATTAATGTGTTCACCGATTTTCTATCATCTAGAAGACTCCAGAAGCCACGGGATCGAACGGGAGGCCAAACGGGCCCGGGACTAGGGCGCCCGCCCTGGACCCTGGGGCGCCCGCCCTAGGTCTGCAACCAATCAGGATGAGTCTCGCGGATTATGCCCCATCGACCTAAAGGATCAAGGAAAACCGTGCGATTAATGTCGGTTTGATCCGACGGCCCAGGTTCACTTGAAGGGACTATATAAGCAGGACCCCTGGCCCCTGGAGAGGAGAATCCAAGTCCATTATTTTCATATTTTCCAGAGAGGATTCAGAGAGAGAGGTTCCCTTAGGGTTCCCACCTCATTAGGGCTTAGCATCCAATGTGAGATTAGACTTAGTTCTTCTAGATTGAGAGAGATAGAGTGGAGGTATAGATCGAAGGAAGCCCGGCCTGTCGGTGACTACTTCGAGGTTGTACCTGCGGGATCAAGTTCTCCTAACCCGAGGCTTGCTCCTAGGATTCTTCAGTATTTCGACTTCTAAATTCTAGTAAGTTCTTTGTTTTATTGTTCTTTGGTTTATGAGTTTACTTTAATCTCTTCGCGTAGAGTTTAGAGTAATCATCTCTAGCGTAAACGTGGTGTTTGGGCTAGGATACTCATAGATATCCCCTGTCTAGCCGGACCGTGGTAGTAGCGAGGAACGTGACATTTCCGTAGCTACCTTTGTATTCCATATCCCGTTAGTAGGATCAATAGGGTTTATAGGTGCGGGTCGAACATCCTTTGAGGTGTCTAGATTCCGTGAGCCTCCCCAATAGAGCAGTAGATCATCCTTACCAAGGTTAGAACGAGAGTGCAGTTGCAGTCTTCTCTATACATCGCTCACATCAAATCACAGTGGTTGTAGCCTAAAGGTTAGTAGTAATAGATTTGGTTAGTCAGATGCACGCTTTCTCCTAGTGGTAAAAAAAATAAATACGATACTCTGGATAACATCCCGGGTGAAGTGCTCACCGATATCCGTGCGCTTGCGGATCATTTCCTAATTGCGTTACCAAATATCAACATATGTTCAAGTCATTCCTTAGCTTGCAAAACCTCTTCTCATCAAGTGGCTTGGTGAATATGTCGGCAAGTTGATCTTTGGTGCCCACACTCTCAATTGAAATGTCCCTTTTTTGTTGATGATCTCTTATGAAATGGTGGCGGACATCAGTATGCTTTGTTCTTGCATGCTGAAACGGATTGTTGGTTAACTTGATTGCACTCTCATTGTCATATAGCAATGGCACTTTCTTGAACTTGATTCCAAAGTCATTCAAGGTGGCCTTCATCCAAAGAATTTGTGCACAACAACTACCGGCGGATATGTATTCGGCTTCGGCGGTTGATAATGCAACACTATTTTGCTTCTTTGATGACCATGAAACAAGTGATCTTTCCAACAATTGACAAGTGCTTGAAGTAATTTTCCTTTCAACCTTGCATCCCGCATAATCGGAGTCGGAATATCCAACTAACTCAAACTTTACTCCTTTGGAATACCACAAACCAATATTTTGTGTATGCTTCAAGTACCTCAATATTCTCTTTGTAGCCTTCAAATGACTTTCTCTTGGTGAGGCTTGAAATCTTACACACATACACACACTAAACATGACATCCGGCCTTGATGCGGTCACATAGAGTAGACTTTCAATCATAGACCGATACAACTTTTGATCCACCATGTTGCCACTTGTATCACTATCCAAATTACCATTTGTTCCCATTGGTGTACTAATGGCTTTTGCTTCATTCATGCCAAATTTGTTGAGCATGTCTTTGATGTACTTGCCTTGACTCACAAATGTTCCATTCTTCAATTGCTTGATTTGAAGACCAAGGAAGTAATTCAACTCTCCAATCATGGACATCTCAAACTCATTAGCCATCATATTCCCAAACTCTTCACAAAAGTCTTAATTGGTTGATCCAAATATGATGGCATCAATATAGATTTGCAACACAAACAAATCCTTTCCAATCTTCTTGGTGAAAAGAGTGGTGTCAACCTTGCCCATCATGAATCCGTTTGAGAGTAGGAAGTCCCTCAACCTCTCATACCATGCTCTAGGTGCTTGCTTCAAGCCATACAATGCCTTCTTCAACTTGTACACATGGTCAGACTTCTTATCATCTTCAAAACTGAGTGGTTGCTCAACATAAACTTCTTCATTGATGTAGCCATTTAGAAATGCACTCTTGACATCCATTTGATAGAGCTTGATGTTGTGGGCACAAGCATAGGCTAGCAAGATTCTAATTACTTCCAATCTACCAACCAAGGCATATGTTTCTCCAAAGTCAAGAACCTCTACTTGAGTGTAACCTTGTGCCACCAAGCTTGCTTTGTTCTTTACTACTATCCTATCTTGATCTTGCTTGTTTCTAAAGACCCATTTAGTTCCAATCACATTATGGTTCTTTGGTCTTTCAACTAACTCCCATACTTGATTTCTCATGAAGTTGTTCAATTCTTCATGCATAGCATTCACCCAATCAATATCCTTCAATGCTTCTTCTATCTTCTTTGGTTCAATGGATGATACAAATGAGAAGTGCTCATAAAATGAAGCCAATCTTGATCTAGTTTTCACACCTCTAGAAATATCTCCAATTATAGTGTCCAATGGATGATCTCTTGCAATGTTGGGTGGTTGAAGTATTGGAACATTGTTGCTTGCACTTGCTTGCTCATTTGGTTGACATGATGTACTAGCCACTTGATCTTCTTCATTGTCATGAGAGCCACTTGTACTTGCTTGATTAGTGTCAACTTGTACATTTGAGTTAGAGAGCACTTGCACTTGATCATCTTCTTCATCAATCTCTTGCCTAGGCCTCAATTCACCAATATCCATGTTTTTCATGACATTTGAAAGTTAAGTGCCTCTAACATCATCAAGATCCTCATTCTCATCTTGGGAACCCTTGGTTTCATCAAATTCAACATCATGAACTTCCTCAAGAGTACCACTTGCCAAATTCCAAACTCCATATGCTTTGCTAGTGGTTGAGTATCCAAGCAAGAATCCTTCATCACATTTCTTGTCAAACTTGCTCAATCTAGTGCATTTCCTCAAAATATAGCATTTGCAACCAAAGACCCAAAAATATGCAATGTTGGGCTTTCTACCATTCAAGAGCTCATATGGTGTCTTCTCTTTCAATGGGTGACAATATAAGCGGTTGCTACAATAGCAAGCCATGTTGATTGCTTTGGCCCATAAGACGGACACACATTGTACTCACTCAACATTGATCTTGCCATGTCAATCAAGGTTCTAATCTTTCTCTCAACAAGGCCATTTGATTGTGGAGTGTACTTGGCCGAGAATTGATGTCTAATTCCAAAATCATCACACAACTCATCAATTCTAGTATTCCTGAACTCACTACCATTGCCACTTCTAACTTTCTTGATGATTGTTTCAAACTTGATCATTGTGTATGCCCTTGACAAATGATTTGAATGTTGCAAACACATCACTCTTGTCCACTAGAAAGAATGCCCAAGTGTATCTAGTGTAGTCATCCACTATCACAAAGCTATATTTGTTTACACCGATGTTAGTGTATTGTGTTGGCCCAAACAAATCCATGTGCAACAACTCAAATGCCTTACTAGTGCTCATCAAGCTTTTCTTAGGATGGGTGTTTCCAACTTGTTTGCTGGCTTGACAAGAGCTACAAAGTTTATCATTCTCAAACACAACATCTTTCAAGCCTCTAACCAAGTCATGCTTAACCAGTCTATTCAATTGTTTCATTCCAACATGACCAAGCTTTCTATGCCATAACCAACCCATATTAGACTTAGTGAACAAGCATGTTGACAATTGAGTTTCACTAGCATTGGAATCAACCAAGTATATATTCTCATATCTAAAGCCTTTGAAGATCAAATTAGAGCCATCTACACTTATGATCTCTACATCATCTACTCCAAATATGCATTTGAATCCAAGATCACATAATTGAGCCACGGATAGTAAATTGAAGTTCAAGCTCTCAACTAGCAACACATTGGAAATGCTCATGTCATTGGATATTACAATCTTACCAAGCCCTGTGACCTTGCCTTTACCATTGTCACCAAATGTGATACTATCATAACCATTGCTATCATTAGTGTTGATTGAGTTGAACATTCCTTCATCACCAGTCATGTGTTGAGTGCACCCACTATCAAAAACCCAATGCCTTCCTCCGGCTTTGTAATTGACGTACAAAAGAAGATCAATTCTTTTTAGATATCCAAACATGCTTGGGTCCTTGAAGGTTAGTGACCAAGCTTTTTAGCACCCAAATGGCTTTCTTCTTTGAGCCCACAATTGGTGTACCAACAAACTTAGCCTTCACTCCATTCACACCCTTGGTAAGCAAATAACAAGAATCAAACTTAATTGAGGATATATTAGTGTTCTTGTTCTTGTTCTTGCAATATTGCTCTACATGCCCAACTTACTTGCATCTATTGCAAAATTGACCATTGTTCACAAAACTAGTCTTGTGAGGAGCAAAGGCTGCCTTGCCTTTCTTGGGGTATAGCCCAATCCCACTTTATTGAGAGAAAATCTTTGGCTACCCAAGCACTTTAGCAAGCGGGCCTCGCCACCACTGTTCGCCTAAACGGCCATTTAGCCCATTTAAACACCATATAAACACTACACAGTGATGCTCTATTTCTATTTAATCATTTGTTTACCCCGTTTAATCATCCGTTTAGCCCATTTAATGGACTGTTTAGCCCGAATAATGGCTAAATAGTAGGTGACCGACTGTTTACCGTTTAGCGTTTAGGAAAACATTGCTCGCCACTATAGGCATTGCCTAAGGCACAAGTAAGCTCATTTACCTCCTTCTTGAGGGTCTCATTCTCAACCATAAGTGAGGCATCACAAGTGAAACCATCACTCATAGGTGAAGTGGAAGTGGATGATGAGCTACATGAAGGGTTAGTGGGAGCAACAATGATAGGCTTATAGAAAGACTCATCAATTATGTCACATGTTAAGCCGTTGTCACATGTTACAACATGTTCCTTCTCATTTTGCTCCTTAAGTAGAGAGGAATGAGCCTTTTCAAGCTTCTTGTGAGCCTTGCCAAGCTCCTCATGGTCTTCCTTTAGACTCTCATGAGATGCATTGAGCTCATCAAAGGCTTGCTTAAGGGCTTTTAGTTCCTTACGCAAGTCTTTGCATTCATGTCGACGAGATGTGGTCGGCAGTCATGGACGTAGCGTAACACCTTATGTCCTACGTCTCTATGGATTGTATTGATTGTGTATGAGATCAATTGAGGGGGTCCTTGCCCGCCTTATATAGTACGGGGGGCAAGGTTATAGATCTAAGGAATCTAGTTCTAATCGGTTACAACAACCGTATCCGCATCGGATATGAAATCTATCCTAATCGACCAAGTTCCCTTGATTGTCAAGTTGGTCTCCGTATATCCCGCACGGTATGCCAATCAGTTAGGTGATCCACGTGACCTGTTCTAGCGAGTTGGGCCACCTCCTCCGACGCAGCCCATTTGCAGCCATGAGGGTATGTGGGTCTATATCCCCAGAGCTGGTCCCCAAGCGCCATGTGTTTTGATGTGACACACCGTCTTGATCATCTCCGACCAGTGAGGCCTGAAATCTTGAGGCTTCCGACCAGAGGTATCCATAATAGAAGAGCGTTTAACCCTCTGACCAGTTTAACTGAATATCAACCACCATCCTGGTCAGAAAAGCAACTTGTCCAAAAAATACATGGTGCTCCGAGAAAAAAGAAAAACAATTCACCTCTGGTGAAGTGTGCCCAATTTAAGTTTCATTGTAGAAAGTTATTGATGCTCTGCACCATTGGCTCTGCCAAAACGGACAAGAGATGATCCTTAGGATCGGTATATCCAAGGTAGGGGTCGTGCCTCTGGCACTGTCTGACAACTCTGTTACAAAAACAGTAAGCACATTCACCGCTAGGTGAAGTGTGCCCACTTGGTCCCCAAGCCTGACAGTAGGTGACTCAGTCATGTTGTGTCAGGGTCCAAAAACAAATAATCCCAACTCAATTGAGAAACAGACCATGAATGTGCCACGGTGCCTAGCTCTACTAGAGGCCAAGTCCCCAGCTCTGCAATGGGACCAGTCCCTAGCTCTGCTACAGATGGGAGCATTGACCTCAAAATTCTTGAGAAACAAACCATGGCTCTGCCATAGAGCAGTCCCAGTGTTTCTATGGGCCTAGTCCCCAGCTTAGCTGCGGACTTATGACAAAAATCGAAAGATCCCAAATAAACACTGGCGTGCTCCAACTCAAAAAGCTCAAAGAAGCCATAAGCCAAGCCCGCCATGCAGTGGTGAGCCATAAGCGAGGCCTAGTTAGTGGCCCACTGAAAGCCAATAATTGAGGAAGTGGATGTGGCGCACAGGGCACGGTTACCCAAAAACCCTAGAAGTCAAAGGGTCACACCATTTCATATAAATACCCGTGCGGCGCCGCCCCACTGAAAGCCAATAATTGAGGAAGTGGATGTGGCGCACAGGGCACTGTTACCCAAAAACCCTAGAAGTCAAAGGGTCACACCATTTCATATAAATACCCGTGCGGCGCCGCCCCACTACTCCACTTCTCAGTTCTCGTCGGTTTGTCTTCCTCGCTCACTCACTCCATATCTTTCGCTTCCTACATAGCCATTGTAGTTGCATCTCGAACCCTAGATCCAAACCACTCGAAGCCACCGTATTTTCGCTAGATCTAGCCTCGCCACATCCATCTCGCACACCACGGCCGCATTTTGTTGCCGGAGAAGAGGGAGATGGCCCACGGGTCCCATGGACGGAGGGCTCAGATGATGTCGGCAGAGTGGACGAAATCCACAAGCACAGAGAGCTCCATCTGCAAGCTCGTCGACAGTGGCATGCTTCCTGATGCTACCATCGGAGGGTGGGGGCCATCTATTGGTGAGAGCTACCCAGACCCCCGCCCTGGTGAACTCATTGCTTTTGAGGATTTTTACTGGCATGGGTTTGGGAATCCTTGTCTCCCATTCTTATGTAAGCTTCTTGATTATTATAAAGTTAGTCTGTGCAATCTACATCCCAACTCTATTCTGTCCATCTCCATCTTCATCAACTTCAGTGAGGTGTACCTTGGAATCTATCCCCGCTTCAATCTATGGCATCATTTCTTCTGCCTCAAAAAGAAAGGGGGATCTGGGGGTCCAAAATAGCCGGAGGAGCGTATCTGCTCCTCTAGGATCACATGAAAGCGCAGTATCTGAATGTCCCTCTAAACACCTCAATGAGGGATTGGTACCACAAATGGTTCTACGTGCAGCAAGAGCATGAACCTTTTGTAGCATGTGACGTCAACTAGATTCTCGAGCAGTAGGAGAGCTGGTTGGTGAGACCAACCAGCATCGAGATGGTGCAAGTGCAGGAGCTGTTCGAGTTGTTTGACAAGACCCAGATCAATGGCCCGATTGTCACGATATCTTCAGACGGGTGTAGCCCTGTAAGGATAGGGTGCATCCGATGTACGAGTACTCTGGGTCCACCGACGTGACCCGAGAGTCACTAGAGGAGCTCCCAAGTGCAGAAATAGATAGGCGGCTGTCACATCTATTTGACTTGGCGGGATACTGCCTACTGCCGAATGCGATGAGGGCGTACAAGTTGACTTCGCCTCCGCCACAGGTACTTGCAAAGTCATCCACAATTTAACTCCATACCTGATAGTTGCTGGTTTGCACTTATAACGTTGAGTCTGATCTGTGCAAGACATGCGGCCAGGACTGGGTAGAGGTATATGTCTCCGACGTGCCCACCGATGACTGGCCGGCTGGCGTGGATGCCTAGGAGACCCATGTGCAATGCTAATAGAGGGTGACCAAGCACAACAATACTGCCCCAAGCTCAAGTGATAGTAGCAAAGAGGGGGCGAAAGATGCTGAGCGCCACATGACGAGGAAGGTGGCCGGGAAGCGCCCCACATCAGAGGGACCTTCCCGGGAGAAGACATCCAATGGCCCCTACGCACGGGGGCCGCTTGAATATTGATGATGAGGAGAGTAGCCAGAAATGATGTAAGGTCGTGGCTGGCTTGTCAGACGAGGAGGAGGAGGAGGAGGAGACGCCGCTGGTGTGCCAACAGAGGATGCAGACACTGCCCCGCGCACCGATGCCACCAAGAGCGCCCACACCTCCCTGAGCAGCAACACCACCATGAGCACCGACGCTGCCGAGGGCACCGACACTGCCCTGAGTAGCAACGCCACCGAGGGCGCCAACACCATCATGAGCACTGACGCCGCTGAGGGCGTCGACACCGCCCTAAGCAGCAACGCCACCCTACATGGTAACACCACCATCGAGCACCTACAGGACAAGCTCAGTAGTCCCCAAGTACGCGCAGACCATAGCGGGACAGGCTGGCAGCAGTCAACCGGCTGATGCCCGTGTCATGGGGAGTGGTAGTGGCAGCGGTCGTCCATTCCAGGCTGCATTCAGACACTCTAACATGTGAGTACCTCTGTAGTCATTTGCTATTATCTTTGAGTATTTTCTTATTCACAGTGCTGTAGGCCAGAGTCCATAGAAAATGTGGAACATCCTATTGGCGACCAAGAGCCAGTGGTTGCAGAAAGCAGCCGTGCAGCGGAGGAGCGCGCCGAGCACGGTAGTAACACCAAATAGCACAACATAGACCAATGCAGTGAGGGCTCAATGCTCAATGCTGACACACCAGATGCTACCTTTGGCGGTACTATAGGTGTCGTGATCGGCGCTGGGACCAGCAACGACAATCCTGCTATAGAAGAAGATGCACCAGAGGCAACGGCGATCGAAGAGGAGCTAGAGATCGAGGAGATCAACCGGGCTCCAAAGGAAACAGTGCAACCGCAGTGCATCCATGTGGCCAGGAAGCATCACGGCGAGTGGGTGTTCCATGAGGAAGACCATTATGACAGAGCTATGCATAAGCTGTAGCGCACCATTGATGACCTGATAAGCTAGATCAAGGTAAAAGTGCCACAAGCCCTATCTTGTGCAGATGAGTCTTTTGTAGTATTATAGGAGTAACCCATTGCTGTACCGTAGAGTATTGAGAAGACATCGAAGTATCACAGACGATGCTTTGACACCATCGTCTCGACGGTGGAGGAAAATGAGAGGCTCAAAGCTGACATAGCATGTCTCTAGGACTAGGAGAGGCTATAAGAGGCCTAGGATGAGCAAGTTGCGCTGGACGGAGAGAGGGCAGCAATGGTCGAGCAGCGCAACTGCCTCAACCAAGAGAAGAGAGGTGCATAGTAAAAACTCTGACCATGTCTATCTTTTGACTTATTGATGAACCATGCCTTGCTCAGTCGAGATGGAAGTAGAGAAAATCCTGCTACACGAGGAGGTGGCCCGCTTGGTCAATGAAAATAAGGAGCTGATGAAATAGGTGGACCTGCTTGATAAGGTTTTCTAGAGTAAGTGTTCGACAAGTCAATTGTAAATTAATTCTTAAGTCACCATGCTCAGCATGGCCTTCTTGTTTTAAATGCAGCTATTTGCCAAAATAGCAAGGCACAGTTTGATGTCCTCACTTAGGAGGTCAAATGGTACCAAGACAAGTGCCAGGCGATGGAGGATGGCATCACGCCAGTTTTGTACCTGATCAGGATGGAACCTGTAGAGCTAGTAGCCAGCCAAGCACCCCGACTAGGTGCCATTGTCGACAAGTGCAAGAACTCCTAGTCGTGGTTCAAGCAATACATCCGGAACACCGGTGAGTATGTGGCCGCCCTTGTCCTAGCCATGGTGCAGTCACATTACCCCGGCGTGGACCTGAGAAGGCTTGAGGCTGACGTGTCAAGCAACATCGACTAGAGGAAGGCAGAGTAGCTCAGAGCTACCTCACAAGCGACGGCTGCGAAGATGATTGCTGATGTAGACTTGTATGGTGAGACTGGGCAGACTAGTCAGTAAGTTAGTGTAATGAAGTACTTTTGTAGTTAATTATGATGAATCACTTGGTGCTTTTGTGAACCATTAAGTAAGTTGTGTGGAGCACTCAGTGCTAGCTCAGACCAGGTATTATACTTAGTATAATATGCAGTCGTAGCTTTAAGCGAAAAAACTCTGTTTTTAGCCATTTTGTCATGTTACAGTTAGCACGAATAGTTAACCCATCCTAGAGTTCCACCAGCTCTGGTCTGACCAACAATCCAGAGCGTGAGGCGTGGAGCCAGGCATGCGTAAGACTGCCAGCCTCGCTAGAGAGCTACTGCCGACCAATCGAAACGCAGAGAGCAGATCTCGTGCACGTGTGGGGAGGAGTCAGAGACAGCGTCGGCTCTGAGAAACTCAAGTAGGAGAAAGAACTGGTCAGTAATCTGTTTAGAAAAATATAGGAGAATTCTAGAAACACAGTAAGGTTGCAGCAAAATGCATGATGAGTACTTTTATTGAATGCTTAGAATATAAAAAGAGTACATATCTTTATTTAGGAGCGCATCAAGTGTAGAAACGCCTAAGGAGGTCGATGTGCCATGAGTTAGGAATGTCAACTCCATCGAGATCACACAGCCTATAAGATGTAGGCCTAGTGACTGCCTTGACCATATACGGGCCCTCCCAATGCAATGATAACTTGTGGAGGCCTTCTGTCTTATGTTTCCTGCACAAAACCAAATCACCGACCACGAGAAACCTGTCCTTGACAATGTAGTTGTAGTACCTTCGCAAGCCCTCTAAGTACTTTGCCGTCCATGTGCAAGTGTCAAGGCGCTGTTCTTTGGCGCAATTAATCTCAAGCTCTCTGGCTTCATCTGACTTCTCCTCATCATGATTCTCAACTCTGGGTGACCAAAAGGTGATATCAGCTAGTAGCATGGCCTCAGAACCAAAAACCATGAAGTACAGGGAGACACCAGTATTGCGATTGGGCTAAGTTCTTAGTCCCAAGACCACGGCCGGTAGCTCCTTCAACCATCTCCCAGGATGCTTGTCATTTTCCTTGTATAATCTCTTCTTCAATGCATCTAGAACCATGCCGTTGGCCCGTTCGACCTGCTTGTTAGCTCTAGGATGTGCCACCGAAACATACTTGACCACTATGCCTCTGTCATCGCAAAAGTTCCAGAAATCATTTCTAGTGAACGTGGATCCTAGGTCAGTAATGATGCTGTTGGGCAGGCCGAAGCGGAGAATGATTTCATTGAGCAGCTCGGCTGCCTTCTTTATAGTTCCTTTGACTAAAGGTTTATACTCAATCCACTTGGAAAACTTGTTGATAATTACGTAGACCCAACAAAAACCTCCTGGAGCTGGCTTGAATGACCCGATCATGTCCAGTCCCCAACATGTGAAAGGCAAGGAAGCTGGAATGGTCTGGAGCTTGTGGGCGAGAACATGAATCTGCTTGGCAAAAAACTGACACCCCTTACAATGGTGGACCAGCTTCTCTGCATCGGCGACAGCCGAGGGCCAATAAAAACCTGCTTAGAAAGCCATGTCGACCAGAGTTCGCGAAGCAGCATGGTTGCCACAAGCGCTAGCATGGATCTCCCCCAAAATCTTCACCTCTTCTTCTTGAGAGATGCACTTCTGAAGCAATTCCTCCTTCGCATTCTTACGCATAAGCTTCTCCTCGATGAGTGCATAGTGCTTGCTACATCGGACAGGGCGCTCCATCTCAATTTTGTCATGGGGAACATCTGTAGATGTGAGATACCATATGAACAGCTCTCTCTAGTCACCACCGCTGGTCAAAACCGCGGCAACCAGCTGGTCTACGAGCGGCTTTTCAGCCACAGGCTTTTCTTCCTCCTCGATGGATGGCTTCACAAGGTCCTGGATGAAAACTCCATGGGGAATCTCTGCTCGGGTTGACCTAACTTTGACAACTCATCTGCTGCTTGATTGTCAGCCCGGAGCACGTGATGAAACTCTAGACCATAGAATTTATTCTCTAACTTCCTAATTTGAGCACAATAAGTGTCCATCTTCTCGCTGGTACAGTCCCAGTCTTTGTTAACCTAACGGATGACAAGAGCAGAGTCACTGAAAACCATGAGCTGTTTGATGCTAAGCTCAATAGCAATACGGAGGCTGTGTAGTGCTGCCTTGTATTCAGTGGCATTATTGGAGGCCTTGAAGTGGATCCGGGGAACATAGCTCAGCTTATCCCCGGATGGTGAGATAAAATACATGCCTGCCCCAGCACCATCAATGTTGAGGGAGCCATCAAAGTACATTTTCCAGTGCTCAGGGCAGCTCTTTGAGATGGGCGTGTTCATGTCTGTCCATTCGATGATGAAATCAACCAGCGCCTGTGACTTGATGGTCTGACAGCTTCAGAATTCTAGGATGTATGGGCTAAGCTCCAATGCCCACTTGATGATGTGCCCGTTGGCATCCTTGTTATGCAAGATGTCCCCCAGAAAAAACTCCGTAACCACTTCTATGGGGTAGGTATCAAAATAATGGCGCAGTTTGTGAGAGGTGATCAGGATAGCATACAACAGCTTCTGGACCTACAGATAGCAGGTTTTGGACTCATTGAGGACCTTGCTAATGAAGTATACTGGTCGTTGAACCTTGTACACATGCCTAACCTCCTCACGCTCGACGACGATGGCCGTACTAACCACCTGATTTGTTGTCATGATGTAAAGTAGCAAGGTTTCTCCTTCCTTGGGCGCCGTCAGGACCAGGGGGCTGTGAGAAACTGCTTGAGCTTTGCAAAAGCAACATCAGCCTTCTTTGACCACTCAAACTTCTCCTTTGCCTTGAGGAGCTGAAAAAACAGTAGACTCTTCTCTTCGAGCCATGATATGAAACGACTCAGAGCAGCCATGGACTGGTAAGCTTCTGGATGTCCTTGACGCAGTTGGGCAGCTTCATCCTCAGGACGGCCTTGACTTTTTTGGGTTATGCCTTATACCATCATGGCTGACTATATTGCCAAGCAGTATACCAGATGGAACACCGAATATGCACTTCTTAGGATTCAGCTTCCATTGAAAAGCATTAAGGGCCTTGAAAGTCTGGTCGAGGTCATCGACCATGCTAGAGGCCACTATGGTCTTTACTACTACATTGTCAACATATGCTTCAATGAGCTGATCTCTGATTTGGTCTTTGAGGCACTGTTGGATGGTTCTTTGATAAGTCGCCCCAGCGTTCTTGAGCCCAAATGACATGGTCATGTAGCAGTAGCGTTGACGGTGGATAACATCAACATTTTATATGTGAATAAATAAGAGAAATGGTTCAAGTACAAGAATATACATATATCTAGGGTTTAAACTGACAAATTCCATGAGTTTTGGTGAATCTCTGTTTTCCGCAGGATTATTCCAGAAAATATAGGAAGAGGGACCTAATTGAGAAAAAGGACGAAACTTGATCGTAACGAAGGATACACTAGAAGACTATAGAAGACACTATAAGGCACAGGAACGAATGGGAGGATGAGACACCGCTAGGTGGGGCCAGCCGGCCCCACCCTTGTGCTGCCCAACCCCCTGTGAGAGGATTTCTCCACAAGCTTATGGAGTATTCCTCCACTGCCTCCTAGGATGCATCTCCAACCTACGTCAAAGTCGATTTGATCCAATCAACCCCCAGGGCTATATAAGGTCCCCTGCACCCCCCTGAATCATCAAGTCACCAAGCTATTCAGTTGAAGATCAATTCATCTAGAGCCAACCCTAATTCCTCATAGTTCCTCTAGATTAGAGCTTAGGCTAGTTAGATTAGGTCTAGAGGGAGATCAAGCCATGCTTGGATTCTCGACGTTGGCAAGAGCGTGGTTCGGTATATCTATTGTACTTTACTCTATTTCTTTATTTCATTGAGATTGTGTTGTTGCTACTATATTTATGTCAACATTAAGCTTTTATATCATTTATGTCATTGAAAGCAATGTTCATTGTTTGCTCTAGTTTTATATTCTGTGTAGCTAGATTATGGAAACCATGCATATGTTCGTATAGCGCTCACCCTACAGGACCATGGGTGAGTGATAGACATTATGTGAGCGTGGTGCTTAGATATTTGTTTATCTATAGATGCCCTTATATGCCGAGACGTGTGGTAGATCGCGTAGGTGACAGCTGCATTGAGTCCTTTGCAGTCTATCCCCTGTATATATTGATGTTGGTAGAACCCAGTCTCGAAGGAGAGGAGGACTCTATTTCCAACTTTCCTAAGTTGATGTTCCATATGTGGCATAATTTGGCTATGATCACTAGATATAATTAATTAGACTAAGCATTTAACTTGTTAGTAAGACTACTTAGGAATTATCTTTCTAATATTCTAATTGGACATAACGTATTGCTTAACTTAAGTGCTCTGAGTTACTATTTATTTGTCGTGATGATTGATCAAGTACTTATCATTCATATATCTTTATTTATTATCTTGTGACTTATTCTCTCATGCACATTCATAAATTATCAATACTATTGTATTCATAGTCATACCTTCCCAGTGGTAGAATTATAAATCGACAACCTGGTAATACTCTAGGTAAAATGCTACAATGGTATAATTATCTGTCCACTTGCAGAATTCTTTTTATTCTTATCTTAATATTCTTTTAGTCACATGAAATAATAGATTCATGTTTAGTGTTATTCTCATAGTAATGCTAGATAGAACCAACAAACATTTCTAAGTTCCTCACTAGGGATGACAACCTAGTTTAATATTAGAGATGAAGGTTAATTGATAGGTGGCTACTGTAACAGTGACAAGTTAATAATTACCATATCATTTCTGACGCCACTGCTATTAGTAGGAGTAATTCTATTTTTAGTAGTGGTGCTAAGAAATATCAACAAGCATTTTTGGCGCCGTTGCCGGGGAAGGTATTTAACTTAGAAAGTATTGTTAATTTTATGTAACTATTGAGAAGAAAAAATAACTATTGATCTCTACTCATAACAAGCTTACCCTTGTTTTGTCTACTTGTGTATCCTATGCAAGGTAATGTATGCGTAATCTTCTAGAGAACTTTCTTGATGATCCAGAAGCATTACTCAGGAAGACTAGAGTTAAACTCAAGAAGGTTCTTGCTCTTGAGTTGGAAGATCACCAAATCAGAAGAAGTTTAACACCAGAGTTTGAGGCTATGGCACAGAAGAGTCTCCGTGAATTCTCTGTTCCGACAACATCAAATATTCATACTGGACCAGAAGTCAATGTTGGAGACAATGTATTCGAGCTCAAGCCTACGCTCATCACTATGGTGCAAGCTAATCAGTTTTGTGGAATGGCTCATGAAGATGCAAGTGTACATTTACAACACTTTCTAGAGATCTGCAGCACCTTCACTATCAAGGGAGTACCTAGAGATGCTATTTTACTCTGCCTTTCCCATTTTCACTATTGGGAAAAGCTAAGCAGTGGTTCTATGCAAATAGAGAGAAACACACTACATAGAATATCTGCTCAACTACTTTCCTGGCCAAGTTCTTTCCCATAGGCAAGACCAATGCTCTGCGTGGGAAAATTTCAAGCTTTTGATAATAACATGATGAATCAATCCCCAAAGCTTGGGAACGCTTTCAAGATTACATTGCAAAATGTCTTCATCATGGATGGAGAATTGGCTATTACTGCAGACTTTCTATCATGGGCTAAACACTAGCACACGTGAGACCATTGATGCTGCTGCTGGAGGTGCATTCTTGTCACTCAACCTCGCAGATGCAACATCACTTGTTAAGAAGATGGCTTTCGATCAGAGCTAGAATGAAGAACGTGTTCAACCTCATAATAGAGGAGGAGGTATGCATCAACTTAAAGAGTCAGACATGCTAACAACCAAGGTAGATCTGCTGATTAAGAGGCTCAAAGATCAAATGGGTGAGAAGAAAGAAATCATGCACATTCATGATTCCCGCATGACTTGTGAAGAGTGTGGAGACACTGGGCATTTAGGGAGCAACTGCCCTGAACTCCAAGAGGATGTGAACTACATCAATAACAATAACAATTACCATCCTTAGCAAAATCAAGGATGGAATCAGCATCAGAAGCTAAACTACCAAGGTAACTATCAAGGTAACTTTCAAGGTAATAAGTACAATGCTTCAAATCAACCACCTTTGAGAGATGTAATTGCTGGTCAATCTAGATTGTTAGATCAAATGGCTAGAAAGGTAGCTTCTACTGATAAAACTTTAGAAACTATAAGCACTAGAATGGATGCCTTTGCTTTTGCCATTAAGAATCAGCACAACTTTAATAAAATGATAGAATCCTAATTAGCTCAGCTAGCAGCTGTTATTCCTCCATTGGAAAAGGTAATATTCTAGGCCAGCCGGAAGATTTAGAAACTGCAAATCTTATTGATATTTACAATGCAGCCAATTATTACATCGAACCACTAGAAGTGAAGTGGATTGATTACACACTTCCTGACAAGAAAGGCGATCCAGAGAGACCAGTCATTCCTATCTCCATAGGATGTCACATTTTTCAAGAAGCTATTTGTGATTTCGGCATAAGTGTCAACATCATGCCCAAGGTAATTTATGATAAGATTTTAGGAGATCCTTTGTTGTACACAGATATGCGTTTGTAGCTTGCAGATCAGACACTGTGCTACCCTGAGGGAGTTCTTGAAAATGCTATCATCAGAGTGGGACAATCATATGTTCCTGTAGACTTTGTGGTTGTGAACACAGGAGGAGATGAGAAATCACCAATCATTTTAGGCCAACCATTCCTATGCACCATGAAGGCCATCATTTATGCGGAGCATGCCAAGATTGTTTTCACTATTAAGGACAAGAAAGAGAAGTTCTCATTCAGGAGCCGGATGCTGCACACACCTACATGACCTCATGCGCCATACAAGAGAGATGAACCAATGATGATCAAAGAGAAGAAGAAGAATCCTAGAAGCTAGAGGAAGAACAAGGCTATCCTTGCACAGGAAGAGACTATTAAGATGATCAACACAATCCAATCAGAGTATGAAGATTTGCTCGCTCCACCATTCCTAATCAAGAAAGATGATCCTAGAGTACTGACAATTGAATGTTTATTTAGTCAAAAAGTTTTCCAGAAGACCTGCGATATTGGATCGGGTGTCAACATAATATCAAAGGTAACATATGAATATTTATTTGGTAACGAACCCTTATATCCTACATATATGTAGTTACAGATGGCAAACCAATCAGTTTGGTTCTCGGAGGGAATAGCAAAGGATGTCATTGTACAAATCCAAGATCGTTATGTTCCTGCTGATTTTATGGTCCTGGACTGGGAGTAGAAGATGAAGAGACCCCCATTATCTTGGGAAGACTGTTCCTCAACACCACCAATGCTGTCATCTACATTGGATCTGGACAAGTCCACTTTCAATTTCTAGATGGAAAGGTACGCAGTCAATTTAATAGTTATACTAATTATGAATAGCCAAGAAGAACCGCAATAGGAGGAGACATCGTTCCTGTCGTCAAGCAGCCCAGCCCTTGAAGGATGTATGGGCAGACTACCCAGGAGAAGTATCAAGGTATGAAGACCACTAGAATGAATGTGACACTCAAGATAAGAAGATTGAGGAGCCTATTAATGAAAAAGCTACATAGCCAGATTATGGTGCACGGACCACTCAGGTATGGAGAAAGAAGACAACATCAACATCAATGCCATAAGAAGAGTAAGCATCTGATTTGTAACACCCCAGGTGTTAGGCTTGCATTTGGCACTTGCATTGCATGAGCCTAAGCATCATTGTTCATATATGAGCATGGAACATATGTGATGCACTAGTGAAACATATGAAACATGTTAGTGCAACATGTGAAACATGTGTATGGAATGTGCTTGAAACATCTTCAACATCTCCTTGAAACATATGCAACATACCTTTGTTAGTTGTGTTTCAATGTATGTATGTTTGATGCTCATGCTTGGTAATGCAAGTGAGTGTTGATGTCACTTCTTTCATGTGTCTCACATCACTTTCTATCTATAGTGATCCCTAGAAAAGTTTCATGAAGTTTGGAATCAAACAGTCACATAAAATGATAAATTATGTCTATTTCAATGACTTTACTAAGTGTTGGAATTGCACCATTAAGTGAATAGAATTATAGATCATCAACCAAACCTTGCAACTTTGCCTAAATGACTCTAGATGAACTCTACAACAAAAGTCATGAAGGGTTCATGTTGAGCAAATGTCAAGAAAATGCCCCAATTGGCCTAAAACCCTAGTTTAGGCTTTATCGGGTTGCTACTTTGACCAAAGTGAAAGTTTGACTTATGTACTAGTTTTGAGTTTTGACCTTAAACAAAAGTTGTAGTTCATCTTGTGTAGAACAAAATTTGTTTAATGGTCAAGAGCTAGTTTGGCCTCTAACCTAGTCAAATAGAGCTCCCAAGATTCAATGCAGTGCTGTTTTGGATCTCAGAAATTTGGCTAAGTCATAATGGAGTTTCAGTTTCGGGTATCCCACTTTGGAGCTTTGTATCTTGCAATACAAGCTGATCCAGACCTTGATCATTTAAGAGAAGTTGTAGTTCAGGTTGTGTACTACAAACTTTGTTCAAGCCTCAAGGCCTAGTCCAGCTCCTAACTTAGTCAAATAAGGAACCCAAGTTTGAACTTACTGCTATTTTCAGATTTGAAAATATTCTAAGTCTAGAATTCATAGTCATCGACGTTGGCATGCCACGTTCTCATGTTTTTGTTAAGCAACTCAAGTTGAGGCAAATACAAAAGTTGGAGTAGACATTATGAAGGAGAGCATGTAAAAGTATGGCATCAAGTTGGAGTAGTCATCGACGTTGGAATGCTTTGACAATACCATTTTGATGCTTAGTTATCTCCTAACCCCGAGCACTACTGGTCATGAACCATAAATAGATTTTGTAGAGCATCGTATGGGCTTCGACTTTGCCTTTTGGCCCATGTACAAAATCGGCCCGTAGCCGGCCCAAAATGGAACCCCACCTTGCCCACGTAGTCACCCCACACGTGTTCGGCAAAATGCCCCTAAGGACAACGCGTGGCCAGTGCATGGCGGCCATGCCCGAGCTGGCGCCCCATCTCACCTCCACGCGCCCCAGCACCCTGCTATTGAGGTGAAGGAGCACCAGAGCACCTCCCCACTCCCTCCACTCCCTCTCGCTCCCTGCCCCTCGCCCTCTATGCCACGCCGGAGCACGCCCGCCATACGAGCTGGCCGAAGCTCGCTGCCGCTGAGGAAACCCTCCTCAGAGCCTCCTCAGCCCTAGCCACTACCTCCATCACCTCTACCTCTTCCTACCCTTAGGCCCGGCGCACCTCAGCCGAGCCACAGACCGCGGGAGGACCGCCGCCGCCGGCACAGCCACCATCGAGCCGCCCGTGCACGTGGCCGGGAAGCCACGGGCCACGACCGACCGAGCTGCGACCACCGGCGCGTGTGCCAGGTCACCGCGGTGCTCGTGGACTCCTCAGGTTCGTCGGAGCTATCTCCTCCGCACCGGAGCACCGACGCCGGCGAGCATCTCCTGCTAGAGCCACCAGTGCGCGTGGCTAGGCTGTTCAGGGCCATCTCCGACCAAGCTTGGCAGCCCTTTGCGTGTGCACCGGTTCCCTAGTGTTTCCCCACCATTTCCCCGCTGGCCGGTAGGCCCTCAGCCGGCCGACATCGCCGTTCCCGGTGACCCTGCTCCGCCTCCTCTGTTTTAGTTCCCGTCGGTGACCTCGCACGACAATTTGACCAAAGGGAGGGGTCTTTCTGCAGAAGCCAAGACTCATGTGAATAGTGCCGTGAGGACTGTTTTGTGATGATTTTGCAGGAACTTTGAAAATGCATAGTAAAGCATAGAAAATTTGTAAAATAACAAATGAGTACTTTTTGGAATCCTTGTGAAATTGTCTATGGAGTGGATATATAATATTTCATGTTTTAGTTTAATGTTTTTGCTGTAAAAATAGATTTTTTAGATTAGGTTTTTAATACTAGTTGTATTTGTCTTTTTCATAACTATCGTTGTAGGGCTCCAAATGAAGTGAAATTTTTGCGGCATTCTACTCCTGTGATGTTTGATGTGTGGTAAAAATTTTATGAATTTTTGTGGTAGTATGAGTGAGTTATTGATTCATCTTGCTCTCACATGAATTCTTGTAATAGCAATTTGTCTTTTTCATAGAGGTTGATATACATGTCCAAATGACTTGAAGTTTGGATAGTAGACTAATGAGGGCATATGTAGGCCACTGTAATTTTAGTAGAATTTATTATGCACTTTTAATAGGTGTTCATAATTCCACCTAATTATCTAAATAAATTAAGAAAATGTAATAAAAGAATTTATTTAGTAATGGACACTATGTTTTCTGGTGTTCATTAGTCATGTGTGACATGTTGGTAAACTTGGTTTTATCCAATTATATGTTTGCAACATAAGTTAATAATTATTTCTTGCAAATGTGGTTTCTGAACAGATCTGGAAATTTAGCAAAGTTCTTCATGATAATGTGCTTTGTTGTAAAACTTGTTTATACAAAAGTTGTAGATAATTTATGTATGTATTTGCTGTTAGAATTTGGTGGCATTTGGCCATGTGGTTTAGGAGTTATAGCTATTTAAAGTTGGGTTATAGAATTGCTTGCTCTCTGTCTTGTTAGACCAGTTTCTATGTTTGTGTAAATTAGACATGTTAAACTTTGGAATCATGCTGTGATGATAAAATGTAGAGAATTTTATAAGCTTTCCATAATGTCTTCCTGCAATTCATTTGGATTTATAAAACTCTAGATATGATTGATTTATGAAGCTATTGTTTGCTAGTCCAGAAATTGGCATATTCCAGTTATCGTTGTTGCTTCACCTTGACTTGCTTTGCATGTTGCTAAGTGTGATTCATGTCCTTGGTGATGATACAAATCAAGAAAGCTCTAGTGATTCTCATGATGAAGCTCAAGATCAAGGTCAAGCTAGTGGAATTAATCAACTCCCAATACTCCAACCTACCAACACTGCAAGAGATCATCCATTGGATGAAATCATTGGTGGAATTCAAAGTGGTGTTCAAACTAGATCAAGATTAGCATTTTTTTTGTGAGCACTACTCATTTATGTCACTTGAAGTACCTAAGAAAATAGATGATGCTTTGAAGGATTCTGATTGGGTAAATGCCATGCATGAAGAGCTAAACAACTTCACTAGAAATCAAGTTTGGGAGCTTGTTGAGAGGCCAAAGAACTACAATGTGATTGGTACTAAGTGGGTCTTTAGAAACAAGCAAGATCAAGATGACATGGTTGTGAGGAACAAAGCAAGATTAGTAGCACAAGGTTACACACAAGTTGAAGGTCTTGACTTTGGTGAGACATATGCACCAGTTGCAAGATTAGAGGCAATTAGAATTCTTTTAGCCTATGCTTGTGCCCACAACATCAAGTTATATCAAATGGATGTGAAAAGTGCATTTCTCAATGGCTACATCAATGAAGAAGTTTATGTTGAGCAACCTCCCGGTTTTGAAGATGACAAGAAACCCTATCATGTGTACAAGCTAAAGAAGGCATTGTATGGTTTGAAGCAAGCACCTAGAGCATGGTATGAGAGTTTGAGGGACTTTCTTCTCTCTAAAGGGTTCAAGATGGGAAAGGTTGACACCAATCTCTTCACCAAGAAGCTTGGAAATGACTTATTTGTGTTGCAAATCTATGTGGATGACATTATCTTTGGATCAACAAATCAAGACTTTTGTGAAGAGTTTGGAAATATGATGGCTAATGAGTTTGAGATGTCTATGATTGGAGAGCTTAGTTACTTTCTTGGACTTCAAATCAAGCAAATGAAGAATGGCACTTTTGTAAGTCAAGGGAAGTACATCAAGGACATGATCAAGAAGTTTGGATTACAAGATGCTAAGCCAATGAGTACACCAATGGGCACAAATGATCAATTGAGTATTGATGCTAGTGGCAACATGGTAGATCAAAAGCTATACCGGTCTATGATTGGAAGTTTGCTCTATGTCACCGCTTCTAGGCCAGATGTGATGTTTAGTGTGTGCAAGTGTGCAAGATATCAAGATTCACCTAGAGAAAGTCACTTGAAAGCAACCAAGAGAATATTGAGATATCTTAAGGGCACTCATGATGTTGGATTATGGTTTCCAAAGGGGTCTAATTTTGAGTTGATTGGATATTCGGACTCCGACTATGGTGGATGCAAGATTGATAGAATGAGCATAAGTGGCACTTGTCAATTGCTTGGAAGGTCTCTTGTTTCATGGTCATCAAAGAAACAAAATAGTGTTGCACTATCTACCACCGAGGCTGAATACATTAGTGCCGGTAGTTGTTGTGCACAATTACTTTGGATGAAGGCCACCTTGAATGATTTTGGAATTAAGTTCAAGAATGTGCCATTGTTTTGTGACAATGAAAGTGCAATCAAGATGACACAAAATCCGGTTCAACATTCAAGAACCAAGCACATTGACATAAGGCATCACTTCATAAGAGACCATCAACAAAAGGGTGATATTAGCATTGAGAGCATTGGCACTGAAGATCAACTAGCCGACATATTCACAAAGCCACTTGATGAAAAGAGATTTTACAAATTGAAGAATGAATTGAACATACTTGACTTCTCCAACTTGAGATGAGTGCACCCCCACATTCTTATATGACATGCCTCTCCTCTGACATAGCAAGGTAAAGTTGTTTGGCATATCATCCATACTTTGCTAAGGACATGTTTAGAACATATAGACATATTTGCATGACAAATAGGCTCATTCATGAAAATCAAATGAGTTTAATGTATATATGGTACCACTATTGCTTCTATGTTTGATTGATCTAGTGGTAGCATATGACATGTTTGTGGGCTTGCAAACCTAGTGTTGAATCTAGAAAATGAGCTCATGATGTGTAATTCAACATGGTCAAGATAACCCTTATACTTTATGAGGTGTGAAGAAGCTTGTCCTTGGATCAAACTGAATTACTTATTCTAGGCAAGTGATCTAGATTGAACCATAATTTGGACTCTCTCATATTGATTGACTTAACTCTCACTAAAATTGGCACCTTTTTGGTGATTGTTGACAAAGGGGGAGAGAAAAGTCACAAAGATAGAAAAGTCACAAAGATAAAAAGTTAAGTTGCAAAGGGGGAGAAAGATATAGTAAGGGGAAGAGAAATTAAAATTGAGCACACAAGTAGGGGGAGCAAGCTCATGAATGCATTTGTATGTGCATTAACACGATGTATTGTTGCATTGCAAAGCTTAAATTCATATTCATGATTGTATGGTGATTGCTAGAAATAGAACTTGAATGATGATTTATTGAAAGTAGCTTGATAAGTGGTTTCTAGACACCTTTGCTTATAATGTTGATCTCAAGGGGTACTTTAGTGTTTGTGATCTTTACAAGTGATGTATTACAAGTGGTGTCTAGCTACATCGATGCTAAGGATGGTATAAAAAGGCAACTCTGATTGGTATCACGCTTCAAAGGTCCATTCTATAGACCTTAGCATCAATTTGATAGTAGTAACTCTCCCAAAATTCAAATCCATACATATGTGCAAAATTGAACCAAACTCATGGAAGCACATATGTAGGGGGAGCTAATACTATCGGTATTGAAAATTGATTTCATTTCATATCTTTGTGATGGTTGTCATCAATTACCAAAAAGGGGAGATTGAAAGCCCAAGTTTGGTTTTGGTAATTAATGACACCAAGTTGCTAATGCCATGTGTTAAGTGTTTTGAGTTAGGCATGAGCAACACATGTGATGAAGGTGTATGTGGCAAGGAGTGGTGGCCACAAGATCATAATGAAATGGTGCATGGACATGAAATGATGATCATGGTGATCAAGCATGAGGAGATGGACATAGAACGAAGGATCTAAGAGTGCAAGGCAAAGGTATAACCATAGGGTTTTCCTTTTGCCGGTCTAAGATGAGTAGAGAAGTGATTGATCGGATTTAGGATACATAGTCGACTATCAAGAGAGGCAATCACGGTTAGCTCAGGAATCAAGTGCCACTAGATCAATGTCTTGAGCATATGCATTAGGATCTAGTAGAGAGCTTACATAACGCCTTGAAAATGTTTGTGAAATGCTAACACACATGCACATGGTGGTGTACACTTGGTGGTGTTAGGACATTTGAGAAGGTGGTGGAGTTTAAGTGGTGTTAGCACATTCGACGCTTTTTGGGGAAGTGAAACGCCTATTTTCCACTGCACTGGAGGCGGAGAAACGGAGGTGAAAGTCCGGAGTGTTTATCACTGAAAAATGTCAACCGGACGCTGGACCGGACGCGGTCCAGGGTGGACTTGCGCGTCCGGTCAGCTCAAGTCGAGGGTAGAGGCGCAGCACGCCTCGGGTTTGTGATCGGACGCTAGTCTGGCCTGACCAGCGCGTACGGTCAGTTCACCTGGGTGCAGAGGAAAGGTGCACGCAGAATGCGTGACCGGCGCGTCCGTTGGTCCTCGGGACCAGAGCGTCCGGTTAGTAATGCGACACGATCGGACGCGCAGCGCGTCCGGTCACGAGCGATCGGACGCGTCCGGTCGCGGTGGAAGCTTACTAGACTACGACCATATGCCAGGTGCAGCGCGTCCGATCAAATGCTAGAGCGCGTCCGGTCACGGCAACGGTAACTTCTGACGCGCACTGTTCACGCTTGTCCTGTAGTGACCGGACGCGTCCGGTCACCCTGACCGGAGCGTCCTGTCAGCACGATTTGCACTGCGTCATCTGTTAACGGCTAGTTGCGTACCCCTTCACTATAAATAGAAGATGTCCGGGGTTAGAGGGTAACTCTTGCACATTTTGAGACCTAGAAACATCCTTTGAGCTAGAGAACAACCCCTCCACTCATCTCTTTGCTTAGTTGCACATCTTGAGTGAGATTGAGTGAGATTCAAGTGCATTGCTTGAGAGTTGCATTCTAGAGGCACTTGATCTTTGAGTTGTTGTGGATTTATTGTTACTCTTCCGTGTTTCCCGACACGGTAGACGGCTTGGAGCAGCAGAGGTGATTGAGCTCACAATTGAAGATTGTTGGAGCCCTCACCAAGTGTTGTAAGGGGTTCTTGATCCTTCCCCACGGGAGTTCGCAAATTGGATACTCTAGTGGAGCTCATGGCTTGGAGGATCCCCATCTTGTGTGTGGTTGTGCGGCGCCCGCCGAGGGCTCGACTCTTGATAGTCGATTAGCTCATGAACCGACAAGTGGGTGCATCGTCACAATGAGGAGTAGCTTGCCGGGAAGCAAGTGAACCTCGGTAAAAATCTTGTGTCATCTCTTTGCTGAGGATTTCTCTTGTGGTTGATCATTGTGATTGATTCTTCGAGTGCATTACTTCTCTACATCATTGGTATAAGAATCAAGTCACTTGCTCTTTACCTTCTTGTACTAACCCTAGTGTAGTTTGCTTAGTGTAGTTTTTATCACATAGGAGTAAGTAGCTTAGTGACTTAGTCTTGTTGGTGTGTATTAGAGATCATAGCTGTGCTTCACTAGATTTGTATAGGTGGCTAGCATAGTGTAGTTGAGCTAGTGCTAGAATTAGCTTAGCCATCTTTTATACTAATGTGTTTGTTTAGTGAAGCTTGTAGAATTTTAAATAGGCTATTCACCCCCCTCTAGCCATTTGGACCTTACAGTTAGTACACCTGAGACTTTGTAAATCTTGTGTCATGTTTTGTATTGCTTTCCTTGCTATCTTAGAATGATAGGTTGTGTGATGTTTAATTAAACAATGTGAAGTACTTAGGTGTATTTAGCGTAACGTCGTACTTGCCTTGATTACTGTATGTGATGCATTGTCTATTTCAATTCCATGTATTCATACACTTGCATCTTGCATCTCATCTAGGTTCGCTAGATGCACCACGAGAAGGACGAGATGTTGGAACCTAACCCGAAGATGGTGTTTGGTGGACCTATCTCGAAGACGGAAGGACTGGACAAGTGCTAGAATGGGAGATACTCGCCAAGCGAGTTTTATCTGACAAACTCTAACTTGAGTCGGATCCCAGGCAAGCCCCGGAGCATTATAAGCCTCCTACCTTTAAAGCAATTAATTCTATATATGTTATAAGTATTGTTGCATTAAGTGGTAGGAGTTGGTTGAAAACCCTTACTGCATTTATATCCTTCCTTGTCCAGATATATGAATCCTTGAATCCTACATAGACTAGGATCGAGTAGATGCTTAGCCCTGCTTTAAGCGGTAGAAGTCAGGTGATTTCCTGTCACCTGCGAGATGTAGGGATATTCATATATGGCATAGTTGGCTATATTTGCTATCGTGGAAAGGAACCATGTGTTAATAAAATGGAATGAGACCGGGCGGGATGACGATAGTGAAGCAACAAGACATGGAGGTCTTGGGTGTGGATCTATCCCCATCTGAGTCGTTTAAGGACCGATTCGCTGTACGTCCTTGAGTCATGTTGAACATAGTCTAACACTTAATTGGCCGGATAAGCCGTTCCGACCGCGAAGCCGAGTAATACAGTTCAGGCCAGGAATCGAAGGGTAGGTCGCATCTTGGAGGAAGTAAGGATGTGCTTGGGAACATTGGCATAAGACCAAGGGGGGTTAAAGTCCCTATCATTCTGGCAGAGTGTTGCCCTTGGCGATGCGGCATCAGTCGAACCTGCGCTTTCCTGAACTGTACCAAAGGTGACCTGAGCAGCCCTCGCCAGGCGTGTCTCGGTGAGTGTTAGAAATAACCCTCCAGCTAGATAGGAACTCGATTCGAATTGCCGTCACTCCCGGTTAGTGAGCACTTGACTTGAGCAGCGACAACGTAGATTCAACTAAGTTGAACGGATGGTTAATTGGATGACAATGGAAATGTTGCCTCAATTTATACCTGCTATGGTTAATATTGTTTGCTCCTAATCAAGTGAGTGCTCTAGTACAAGTTCTAATATAGATGACAGGTTAATGATAATTAACTTGAAGCTTAAGCATTAATGATTATTCATCTATATTAAGCTTTTATGTAAAATGTTGTCAAGCTAGCCCCACTTTACATCAGCCTTGCATGATCCTTGGTGTCACTTTATTTTTGGTTTTTGATGGGTAAGTCTAGCTGAGTACCTTCTCATACTCAGGGTTTTGTTCCCACTTGTTGCAGGTTGTGATGTATCACGGCGACTGCAAGAGTTGGTTGGCTCCTGCCTTAGTGGCGGAGGCGATCATGGGCAGATCCTTCTTATTTATCTTGTCTCTAATGCTTTTGTTGGAAGGCGACCTTAGTACTTGCATGTAGTGGAAATAAGATTAATGTTAGTTTCAAATTACTTTGCTTCCGCTACTTTTCAATATAACTTGTAATAACTATGTTAAACTCCGATGTATGTTGAACTACTTGTGAAATGGATGTAACATGTGACTTGTTATGTTGAATCACTATGATCTTGGCTTGTATGTTGGTTGGTTTGAAATCCCTCGTGATTTTATTGGACTACCGGAGTTATATGGGCTCAAGTGCGAGAATTTGATCACTCCGGTGATTGTTTTTGTACTTGTGCTCTTATAATTTGGACGGTTTCGTGACAGCTGGCATCGGAGCAAGATTCAACAATAAACTTGTCGTATGTGTATTTAAAACAAATGTTTTGTTTTATAAAATCAGTTTTATCAACTTATAGCTATATATAGGTTTGTGAAATCTAAATTCTAAACCTAATATGCCAGTGGTCAATTTCCTTATGCCCATATAAGGATTATTAGGTGGCTTATATAAGTACTAACTTGGGGGTTTTCATTTATGCATCTACACACAGGCCAAGGTATGTATGTGTGATGACTCTCCCACAGTATGCTACTAGTGTGTTAGATTAGAGGTAGCCTTCATATATGAAATAGTCATATATGTCGCTAGTTTACTTTTATGCAACATCGCACCTATGCTCAGGTAAGTGTGAGTTGTGAGAGCATGACCGAACATCCGTCGGTCTAGGGGAGAGCTAGTTTTGGTTACTGGATTATTTACATGTTACACACATGTATATATGAAGGTACTTAGTTGTGGGTGATTGATGATTCGGGTAGTTTTGGTGCAACATGTATATATACGGGGGTATATGTATATCGAAGTACTTAGAATTTTACTTTTTTTGCTTTCATTGTGTGTTATATTTGGGAATTGTTGGGCTGCAATGAAACTTTTCTACAGGTACGCTAACCACGAATGCGTAAGTCGAATGTAGCTGTCGACTAGCTATATATCGAGAGAGTGCTTGTTATGCCACCGACATAGAACGTGATTGCCACCTTAGGATGGCAATCTTGTGAGGACGAATAGGACGAAGCATGCATTATCATGATTGTTGCTTTATGCATAGCTATGCTCCTCTCACCCTTGTTCTATAGTGAGTAACTTGTGATCAATGTAGTACACTATCTTTCTTGTGTGAAGCTAAACAAGAATGCCTTACTCCATGTTGTTTGAGAAAAGTGTGTGCTTAGCCTTGCTAGAAATAGTTGTGGTTACATGCTTGAACCTATAGGTGTCCTTTAGTTTAGCCAAGTGGTGGATATGTTGTTCACACAAGCGTTTGCAAATGCTTTAGACCTCACTTAAGTAATTGTGGATTCTCACGAATGAATGCAATTGGTGTTGGTCTAAGGTAATAATGTTTAGAGCTACTAGAATAACATGTTTGTGTGCTCTCTTGTTAAGTAGAACAATGGCAAGCTTTGTTTTGCTTGTTGGACGTTGGCTGCTAGAATAGTTTCTGTTGTAGTGATGTTTTCGTAGTCATAATGGTGTTTTCTATAGTTATGGAGAATACCAAAGTTGTAGCTAACTTACTCATCTAGCTTGTCCAAAAAATTTCATGACACTAGGCCTTATGGTTTGGGAGTTATAAATTTTAGAAGTTTACTGTCAGGTTTTGCTTATGCTCTGAATAGATCTGAATGTTTGGTTTGTTTAACCTGTGTGCCTATGGAATCATGTCTTGGAGATAATAGAAGAAGTGTTGTACTTTTTCTAAGCTTTCCAAAATGTCCTATAGCACTAATTGTGGTGGTCTAAATCTCTAGTTATGAGCTTACAAAGTGGAATGACAGAATCTGTCCAAAGCTGGGCATAGATGTCTTCTTTGTCTTGTTTGGCCTTGTTAGCTGTAGTATCATCTTAATATTATAATAAGAAAGTTATAGACAACATAATAAAAATTAAGGCTCAGACTTGTTGTGTCCCTAGAACTCCAATTATGCATCTTTGAAGTTCTTGTCAGTTTTCTGTCCATATTGGTACAGATCTGAAATATCAGCATGTTTGGCCATGTTAACCTATGATTTAGCTTTTGGTATGAATAACAAACGTGTGGAAAACTTCCTAAGCTTTCTAGAAAGTCTAGGATCACCTTGGTGGGATGTCTACAACCTCAGTTATGGTTGAAACAAGTAACTACTGTGCTGCTGTCCAGATTCTGTGCCCATGCTAAGTTAGTCACCTTAGCTAGCGTTTGCTTTTGGCTAAACTTGTAGTTAGTTCTTGCTTTAGATAAAGCCTGTTATGGGTGAGCTTGATGATTAGTAATGATTGTTGTGTGTGAGCTTTTTGCTTGGTAATATTTGCTTGAGTTCGTTTGTTTAAAGCTTCTTCATGTGTTTGCTTGAAGTTATGATGCGTGTATGTATGCTTGTTATCTAATTAGTGCCATAGTTGTCACCTCACTGTCCTCGGTGAGTATACGAGTGTCAAATAGCTTTATCTTAGAGCAATAATCGAGTTATGTGAAACGATCTCTAGGTGTCGTCTCCAATTAGGTTCTTTCCCTTATGAGCCTAAGCTTGTAGCCGTGGTTGCTTGCCTTGAATGTTTGTGCACCATGTTTTTGCTTGATATGTAAGCTCGAGCCTAGACACTTAAATATTCATGTATACCATAGCTATCCTACACTCGCACGTGAATACCTTTGTTTGATCTACCAACTAAGATAGATTCTCGTAAACACCTCCTTTTGGCCATAGTTGTTCAATGCCAACTTGTAAGACCCTTAACCGAATCCATGTTGGACCTACCGATTGCCTCTCCTATAGGTGATCTAGTGCAATGATAATCTTTCGTCGTCTGATCTCAAAATCGTTTGCTTGTAAATTCGTGTATCTACCTTATCAACTCAATCTCTGATTGACATATTGGTTTTTGTCCTTGAAGTTTGATTAATCCATCCCCAACCTTCCCAAGTCTCAGAATGTTTATCAGTCTTGATCTCAAGTTGTGCTCAACATGATTGAATCTCTGTTAATTAATTATCTGGTAGTTTCCTTAGTCCAAGCCAGGTGTGTGTAGAATTACGCAAAAATTGCATGCTCAGTCACCTTCGGCAATGGAGCTATGTTCTCTTGTGAGGTGTTTTGATCTGTGAATAGCTTCCCTGTTGATTCTAAACCTTGTGACTACCTTTGCTTGCTATCCCTCCTTGTATGGCGCTTGTTCTTACAACCCATTGGTGCCACTTGAAATTTCACTTTCGTTGTGCATTTAGTAATGGTGTTATGAGTAGCCGCTGATGGTGTCGTGACGAAACCAAGGGCCTCCTGTGGCTGCAGACACATGGCTGGCTGCCTGGCACGCGCTAGTATCACAGTTTCTAGTCATGATCCATTATGAAACGACAGTCGATGTGTTATTTTCTTGTGTTCCTTTCTTGGTTATCTCTCCATATCGTATCATAAGATCCATATCTTAGACCGAAAGTAGTGGAGTTTCCTTCAAAAGTTGCTAAGAGGATAACCTTTGAAGAACAGGTCACCGACATAAACATTAACAAACTGCAATAGGTGGTAGACAAGTGACTCTACTTAGTTGTCCGAGTATTGGCGAATGTCATCTAGTGAGCAAAGTATCTCATCTCTGTTGGATAAAAAGGACACTGTTGACAGTCCTTAAGTACCAAATATAGTTATCAAATAAATAAAGAAAAGGATCCAAATGCAACCAACACCTAGACTTAGGGTTTTATCTGACAGAATTCCACGAGTTTTGGTGTTTGTCTGTTTCTGCAGGGGGTTATCAGAAAATACGGAGGAAAGGCCCACACGTCGGGTTTACATAGAGATAATAACGTGTTCACCGATTTTCTATCATCTAGAAGACTCCAGAAGCCACGAGATCGAACAGGAGGCCGAACGGGCCCGGAGGCAGGGCGCCCGCCCTGCTCCCTAGGGCGTGTTGGGCATTCTTAACGTCATTACCAAAAGTAGACTTAGTTTTCTAATTCTGATAACGGCGCCAAAAATGCCGAACCTATCCCTCATGCCACTTAAGCCAAGTTGTCATCCCCAGCATGACATGAGAGACGCGGTATTGAAATATGCAACTGCTCTTCTAAATAAATAATAAATAAGATCTGCAAGCGCACAGATTAATACCGATGTAGCATTTTAACTGGGAAGTATTCCAGGTATCGTTATTTATATTTTTACCACTAGGAAGGGATTACTAACATCAATGTTGATTATGGAATGGAATATAGGAATGAGTATCAATCATTGCATGTATAAGTGAGAGCATTCATCTATCTCTTGCATACAGGGGTAAGTGTCACATAAAATATAGATAAAGTATGAATGGTGACAAAGACAATTAATCTGATCAGCTAGCCACATATAATAATGATAAGCACCTCAATAGATATTCTAGCAAGTCATTAGCATGGTATTAGGACGAACTACAAGGATATTTCCTAAGTTATTCTTAACTATAAAGTCTAGCATATCATAGTTAGTGCAAGTACACTTGGCAATCATTGCGAGAAAGGACTACGCCCATGCATAGTGATATTATCAAGGAAGATGAGAAACATAGCAATCACTCCCCCGTAATAATATTGCTCTGCCTGCCTTACACACGGGAGGGGGACTATATAAGAACCAACGAAGCTGTCACCATCGCGGACCACCCCACGATCCGGCATATAAGGTGCAATCGCAGATAAATATGGTCTAAGCACCACGCCTACACAATATTTATCATTTACCCATGGATCCGATGGATAAACGCTATACGATCCTAAACATGTATATAATTCCAATCTAACTAAGCCAAGCGTATAACTACGATAAACTAAGAACAATATAATCGCAAACATAAACAAGTAGAGCATAGTCATAATCAATATATTGAAATAGAACAAAGTTGTATTCATAATATTGAAGAACAAAGATGAACAATGAAGAACAGTAAAGGAATTACCAAGAATCCTCTTGACAGATCCGAAAACCAATCGAAGATTGACTCCTTCTAGTTCTAATCCTATGTAGCTATGCTATACTAGAGATCTAGTTGATGTGGTGGCTCTAGGGCTTGATCAGAGACTCTCCTCCTGAGATTAGGGTTTGAGGAATTGAGAATGAGGGAGTGCCTCCTCCAGGGGCCAGGGGTCCTGCTTATATAGCCCCCTCAAGTGAACGTGGGCCGTCGGATCAAACCGACATTAATCGCACGGTTTTCCTTGATCCCTTAGGTCGGTGGAGCATAATCCGCGAGACGGAGCCTGATTGGCTCTCTGGCCAGGGCGGGCGCCCTGCCTCCGGGCCCGTTCGGCCTCCCGTTCGTTCTCGTGGCTTCTGGAGTCTTCTAGATGATAGAAAATTGGTGAACACGTTATTATCTCTATGTAAACCCGACGTGTGGGCCTTTCCTCCGTATTTTCTGATAACCCCCTGCAGAAACAGACAAACACCAAAACTCGTGGAATTCTGTCAGATAAAACCCTAAGTCTAGGTGTTGGTTGCATTTGGATCCTTTTCTTTATTTATTTGATAACTATATTTGGTACTTAAGGACCGTCAACAAACTCCCCCAAGCTTACCTCTTGCTCGTCCCTGAGCAAGGATAGACTCATTATGATTTATAAGTTGCTGCAACGCCTTTGAACGTTGACGGTACATATGCTTTCAAATAAGGTCTCATCCCTGAGTTAGAGTAAACTGTCAAGACTTAAAACTTACTCATTTTTCCTTTCACCATGGGGCTTGCAACTGTCACCTGCATCTTGAGTGGTTAAAAGATAGAACGGTCTAGTCAAACGCCATGTCTCTTATTCTTGATCAGCTATAGCTCTGGAGTTTTTGCAAATTTTTCAAATAAAACTCAGAGATTCCTTATATGACTTTCTCGGGTCTCTCTTTTGTGGTATTTCTGGATCCTTACCAAGGCAGTAATGGTATATGCCTTCTCTCTCAGAGTATGTGGTATTTATGGTATAAGGCGTAGTGACATTGCCTTCTCTCTCACCCTACTCTAATAAGGCTTTGATATCTGGAGCTCATAGGTGGGAGATACAGTATACATACTCATAGAACATTTATTGCATAGTCAAACCATGGATCCAGAGAAACAAGTCAATAAGTCAAATCAAGATGTGCATGTGTGGTGAATGAGTGGTGTATGGTGATGATGGTGATAACAAAAGTCTAATGCTCTTTTTGAGGGAATACATACCTTTCTTGCTTTTTAAAACTTTTGAGGGGAATGAGATGCTCTATTTTTTTTCTCTTTTTTTTTCTCTCAGGTGGGTATCTTGTACCCCTAATTCTACTGTCGGACACTTGTCCATTTTTACCTCTCGTCTCACTTTTTCTTTCTTCGAGGTTCCAAGCACTTGCTCCTTTTTATTTCCTCGTATTTATATTTTTTTAGAGCAATCTCCCTCTTTTGAAAATATAGCAAGTGGTAGTAGAAATGACTTGAGCATTAACTTCACAGGGAATAACAGGAATGGGATAATGTTTTTGGCTATTCTCTCCCAGGTCAGGAGTAGAATAATTTTGGGTGAATCTGGAGATGGAAATGAGTGGATATATGTGGATGCGTACTTCCGGAGTAGAAGCAGCATGTATGAGTGAACGTGCAAGTGAATCTTGATTTTAACCACATGACAAGTTCCTAAGGGTCTACACAGCTCGACCACACTCAATGCCCGTAAGCAGTAAGTAGTAAAAGTGCGGCTCTTAATCTAACAAGCATGTATATATGGCTGTGGTAGGAAATTTAAACTCTCATCATACAGGAACTCATCATGCAACATTTTAAAGATTTTCAAAGATAAAATTCTCCAGAATTCTAGCATCTCTAGGAACAGATAAACAGCAGCTCAACCTTCCCATATCATATCCGTTAACAACTTAGACTTCAGATCAAGTTCTCTTCCCACTAGTTCAGGTTTAGAGCCAGTTTTAAATTATAACAGTTATGTCTAAACTAGAGAGAGAACAAATTTGAAAATTAGGCAGAGCAACTATTCATCATATCCATGCTAGAGTTTTATTTTCAAGATTCAGTTTAGCATAGCTACTTTATTTATTTATTAAACTAAGTAAATATATATAAACACAAAATATTTATTTGGATTTTCATGATTATGCATCTTTTTATTTTAATAAAGCATAGGTATAAATGTAGATAAAAATACTTATCGGGATAAATGGGGGTGCTCTCCCCCAAGCTGGATCTTGACGTAATTTCTTCTGATGTAGCTAGCAGGTGCAGAGGTGTATTTGAATGTCGGCAGCACCCTGACAGCGATTAGGATGTCCTCCATCTGCTAGTCTTCCTGAATTCTGTGGAGCTCAAATAGACAACAAAGCTTCGTGGAACTTAATTAAGCGTTAGCATAAATATCTAGCCTTTATCATGTTTGAGCTTCCTTAATAAATGTCACTCTCTATTTTTATTTTCATTTTTATAGAAGAAAAAAAATATATATTATTTATTTTTTTTATGCCACCACAGTGAATGTACTTATGGGTTTTATGCCACTCGCATACTCACATGGGGCTTACTGTTTTCAACATTTTTTAGACAGAATGAACATGATTAACTGAGCAATAATTAAAGGGAAAATGATAACTACCAAGTTTACCTCTTGGCACGGCGTTCGGTGTTTTTAAGTCCTCCGAACAGGACTTCTTTTCTTCTTAGTTGTCCTGGGATTTGGGTGGCGTAGACGGTGGTTCCGGCAGCGCCTCCTCTTCTTGTGTAACTGTCTTCGCCTTCCATACCCGACTTGGTGCTTCGGTCTCCTGTTGTGTATCCTCGGGCCTTATGACCTCTCCTTCATAGTCTGCCCATACGTCCTTGATGATTTGCCTCCTTTGGTTACGGTTACGTCGCCTCAACACCTAGACTCTCAGGTTTGCCTCCTATTGGCTCTCAGGCGAGGGCGGGCGCCCTGTTGACGGTCCTTAAGTACCAAATATAGTTATCAAATAAATAAAGAAGGCCGTTGAGGCGAGGGCGGGCTCTCAGGCTGTTGACGGTCCTTAAGTACCAAAACTCGCCTGAGAGTCTAGGTGTTGAGGCGACGTAACCGTAACCAAAGGAGGCAAACCATCAAGGACGTATGGGCAGACTATGAAGGAGAGGTCATAAGGCCCGAGGATACACAACAGGAGACCGAAGCACCAAGTCGGGTATGGAAAGCGAAGACAGTTACACAAGAAGAGGAGGCGCTGCCGGAACCACCGTCTACGCCACCCAAATCCTAGGACAACTAAGAAGAAAAGAAGTCCTGTTCGGAGGACTTAAAAACACCGAACGCCGTGCCAAGAGGTAAACTTGGTAGTTATCATTTTCCCTTTAATTATTGCTCAGTTAATCATGTTCATTCTGTCTTAAAAAAAATGTTGAAAACAGTAAGCCCCATGTGAGTATGCGAGTGGCATAAAACCCATAAGTACATTCACTGTGGTGGCATAAAATAATAATAATATATATTTTTTTTCTGTTCTATAAAAATAAAAATAAAAAATAGAGAGTGACATTTACCAAGGAAGCTCAAACATGATAAAGGCTAGATATTTATGCTAACGCTTAATCAAGTTCCACGAAGCTTTGTTGTCTATTTGAGCTCCACAGAATTCAGGAAGACTAGCAGATGGAGGACATCCTAATCGTTGTCAGGGTGCTGCCGACATTCAAATACACCTCTGCACCTGCTAGCTACATCAGAAGAAATTACGTCAAGATCCAGCTTGGGGGAGAGCACCCCCATTTATCCCGATAAGTATTTTTATCTACATTTATACCTATGCTTTATTAAAATAAAAAGATGCATAATCATGAAAACCCAAATAAATATTTTGTGTTTATATATATTTGCTTAGTTTAATAAATAAATAAAGTAGCTATGCTAAACTGAATCTTGAAAATAAAACTCTAGCATGGATATGATGAATAGTTGCTCTGCCTAATTTTCAACTTTGTTCTCTCTCTAGTTTAGACATAACTGTTATAATTTAAAACTGGCTCTAAACCTGAACTAGTGGGAAGAGAACTTGATCTGAAGTCTAAGTTGTTAGCGGATATGATATGGGAAGGTTGAGCTGCTGTTTATCTGTTCCTAGAGATGCTAGAATTCTGGAGAATTTTATCTTTGAAAATCTTTAAAATGTTGCATGATGAGTTCCTGTATGATGAGAGTTTAAATTCCTACCACAGCCATATATACATGCTTGTTAGATTAAGAGCCGCACTTTTACTACTTACTGCTTATGGGCATTGAGTGTGGTCAAGCTGTGTAGACCCTTAGGAACTTGTCATGTGGTTAAAATCAAGATTCACTTGCACGTTCACTCATACATGATGCTTCTACTCTGGAAGTACGCATCCACATATATCCACTCATTTCTATCTCCAGATTCACCCAAAATTATTCTACTCCTGACCCGGGAGAGAATAGCCAAAAACATTATCCCATTCCTGTTATTCCCTGTGAAGTTAATGCTCAAGTCATTTCTACTACCACTTGCTATATTTTCAAAAGAGGGAGATTGCTCTAAAAAATATAAATACGAGGAAATAAAAAGGAGCAAGTGCTCGGAACCTCGAAGAAAGAAAAAGTGAGACGAGAGGTAAAAATGGACAAGTGTCCGACAGTAGAATTAGGGGTACAATACCCACCTGAGAAAAAAAAGGAAGAAGAGAAAAGACAGAGCATCTCATTCCCCTCAAAAGTTTTAAAAAGCAAGAAAGGTATGTATTCCCTCAAAAAGAGCATTAGACTTTTGTTATCACCATACACCACTCATTCACCACACATGCACATCTTGATTTGACTTATTGACTTGTTTCTCTGGATCCATGGTTTGACTATGCAATAAATGTTCTATGAGTATGTATACTGTATCTCCTACCTATGAGCTCCAGATATCAAAGCCTTATTAGAGTAGGATGAGAGAGAAGGCAATGTCACTACGCCTTATACCATAAATACCACATACTTTGAGAGAGAAGGCATATACCATTACTACCTTGGTAAGGATCCAGAAATACCACAAAAGAGAGACCCAAGAAAGTCATACAAGGAATCTCTGAGTTTTATTTAAAAAATTTGCAAAAACTCCAGAGCTATAGCTGATCAAGAATAAGAGACATGGCGTTTGAATAGACCGTTCTATCTTTTAACCACTCAAGATGCAGGTGACGGTTGCAAGCCCCCTGGTGAAAGGTAAAATGAGTAAGTTTTAAGTCTTGACAGTTTACTCTAACTCAGGGATGAGATCTTATTTGAAAGCATATGTACCGTCAACGTTCAAAGGCGTTGCAGCAACTTCTGATCCATAATGAGTCTATCCTTGCTCAGGGACGAGCAAGAGGTAAGCTTGGGGGAGTTTGTTGACGGTCCTTAAGTACCAAATATAGTTATCAAATAAATAAAGAAAAGGATCCAAATGCAACCAACACCTAGACTTAGGGTTTTATCTGACAGAATTCCACGAGTTTTGGTGTTTGTCTGTTTCTGCAGGGGGTTATCAGAAAATACGGAGGAAAGGCCCACACGTCGGGTTTACATAGAGATAATAACGTGTTCACCGATTTTCTATCATCTAGAAGACTCCAGAAGCCACGAGATCGAACGGGAGGCCGAACGGGCCCGGAGGCAGGGCGCCCGCCCTGCTCCCTAGGGCGCCCGCCCTCGCCTGAGAGCCAATCAGGCTCCGTCTCGCGGATTATGCTCCACCGACCTAAGGGATCAAGGAAAATCGTGCGATTAATGTCAGTTTGATCCAACGGCCCACGTTCACTTGAGGGGGCTATATAAGCAGGACCCCTGGCCCCTGGAGGAGGCACTCCCTCATTCTCAATTCTTCAAACCCTAATCTCAGGAGGAGAGTCTCTGATCAAGCCCTAGAGCCACCACATCAACTAGATCTCTAGTATAGCATAGCTACATAGGATTAGAACTAGAAGGAGTCAATCTTCGATTGGTTTCTGGATCTGTCAAGAGGATTCTTGGTAATTCCTTTACTGTTCTTCATTGTTCATCTTTGTTCTTCAATATTATGAATACAACTTTGTTCTATTTCAATATATTGATTATGACTATGCTCTACTTGTTTATGTTTGCGATTATATTGTTCTTAGTTTATCGTAGATATACGCTTGGCTTAGTTAGATTGGAATTATATACATGTTTAGGATCGTATAGCGTTTATCCATCGGATCCATGGGTAAATGATAAATATTGTGTAGGCGTGGTGCTTAGACCATATTTATCTGCGATTGCACCTTATATGCCGGATCGTGGGGTGGTCCGCGATGGTGACAGCTTCGTTGGTTCTTATATAGTCCCCCTCCCGTGTGTAAGGCAGGCAAAGCAACATTATTACGGGGGAGTGATTGCTATGTTTCTCATCTTCCTTGATAATATCACTATGCATGGGCGTAGTCCTTTTTCGCAATGATTGCCAAGTGTACTTGCACTCACTATGATATGCTAGACTTTATAGTTAAGAATAACTTAGGAAATATCCTTGTAGTTCGTCCTAATACCATGCTAATGACTTGCTAGAATATCTGTTGAGGTGCTTATCATTATTATATGTGGCTAGCTGATCAGATTAATTCTCTTTGTCACCATTCATACTTTATCCATATTTTATGTGACACTTACCCCTGTATGCAAGAGATAGATGAATGCTCTCACTTATACATGCAATGATTGATACTCATTCCTATATTCCATTCCATAATCAACATTGATGTTAGTAATCCCTTCCCAGTGGTAAAAATATAAATAACGATACCTGGAATACTTCCCGGTTAAAATGCTACATCGGTATTAATCTATGCGCTTGCAGATCTTATTTATTATTTATTTAGAAGAGCAGTTGCATATTTCAATACCGCGTCTCTCATGTCATGCTGGGGATGACAACTTGGCTTAAGTGGCATGAGGGATAGGTTCGGCATTTTTGGTGCCGTTATCAGAATTAGAAAACTAAGTCTACTTTTGGTAATGACGTTAAGAATGCCCAACAGACACACAACATTTAATGTCGGACAAGTTATCTGTGGGATGAGAATCAATTGTCGCATTGTGCATATGACCGGAGCTATCCAAGTCCCAATCTTGTGTGCATAATGACCATACAATCGAAATCAACCATCTCTAGTGTGACTCTTTATCTGCTGACCTCGATGGCAACCATTCGTTCTGCGTCAACCACGATTATTGTGGTCAAGAGTGAAGATTTGAAATTTTTAGTGTTGAGCGACAACTAATTAGTTACGAATAGGAACATTAATCTCCAACTAGGTAACGACTCCTTGGTAGCTACGAAGGCTATGTATTACAGAGCAATAACCAACAAGAAGTTAATCAACTAGCCAACAACTTGAGTGATACTCTATCTTCTAAAGGCATTGTGATCAAGTCAATTCAATCTTGGACAATCACACAGAGAGTGCAAGGTGTTCTATCAACTAAAGTGAAGAATTAGAGAAAGCATGCCCTAGTTTCATTTAGCATCCTTGTGCCCTTAGGTGCCACAAACGGTTTGTTCATAACTCTATTGGATGAAGTATTGAGGACTATTCAGAAACGGTTCCTTATTCTTGTAGGAAGATCCTCCAGGCGGAGTATGCGTTTTGCCTTGCAAAAGTAAACTGCAAGTTCAAAGCGTGTGCATCATCAGATTGGTATGTAAATTAATGGTCGAGATCTGCTGTTGCATGACCCTTTTGAGGTCCCACAGATACTAGTTTACACTCTTTCGTGCTTTTGCTTTCTCGTATCAACAATGTACGAGCAGCCTTGGTTTCTGCAAATTAATTTATACCATCGCGAATCAAAAGCAATTTGAAAAGTATTAAACAACAGATTTCCCATCGTAGAGCTACTGTTTGATCCAAAAGAGGAAGCCTCACAGTGAAAAGTTAGCCTGACAAAGCTAGTTCACTATGTTGCAAGTCAAACTCAACTTACTGTGCAACTGCCTCATGAAGGGGATTGTACTCAACTTGCTCGATAGTGAGCTATTTACCGAAGTTGGTAAATACTTGTAGTTTTTGTTGTCTACCAGACCTCGCTATATCCTTCTTTGGCAATAATTGCTAATACTCACTGATCTTTGGTATCTTAAAGTGTTCTTACCCAAGAGGTTGCATCTGATTCAACCCAGATAACTATTGTCTTTGGATAAAAGAATCTTATTAGGTAGCTTTTGGCAGAAATACAAAGCCGACAGAGTCAGCTATCACATTCACTAACCCCTTGACAGACTCAGATAATATAATGTTGTCATCAGAGAAAGGGAACTGCACGCATGAAATAGGAAGTAGCTTTCCATTAGTTGATATCTGAAGGATTGAACATTTACGACCAGCATAGACCTTGTCTATTGGTTACTTAGTATCATATAACCTCTGAGGGTTGTTTGTCGTCCACGATCTCACCCTTTGGAAGGTTGTACTCAAGCCATTTTGGTAGAGGACTGCTTTTCAAACTTTATGAACATAGGGTCATTTCAACTACTTCTGAAAATTTTGGTCTAGTGTAAAGTTCATATAGACTATGCTGTGTTCACTAAAGAATCAGATACTTGTAAGTGGTTAGCTCATCGATCAAATGACCCCTGTACACTGAGAACGAAGTACTGCATCGTCTTGGATTGCTTCCAAAGTAACAATGCTTCATGGAAGTCAATGAAGGAAATTCTTCAGACAAAGTTCACCATCAAGAGCAAGTATCGGAAAATGTCGTGACCGAAATAGCTTCTCTGATGCTTGAAGTTTAGTAGCCTAATGCTATAGCAGATGTTGGAAACTAGATAACATGTCTCTCTTCCTTAAAGATCTTCCGTTCTGAATCTCGGGACACGATTCCTTTAGGTGGGGAGGGTTGTAACACCCCAGGTGTTAGGCTTGCATTTGGCACTTGCATTGCATGAGCCTAAGCATCATTGTTCATATATGAGCATTGAACATATGTGATGCACTAGTGAAACATATGAAACATGTTAGTGCAACATGTGAAACATGTGTATGGAATGTGCTTGAAACATATGCAACATACCTTTGTTAGTTGTGTTTCAATGTATGTATGTTTGATGCTCATGCTTGGTAATGCAAGTGAGTGTTGATGTCACTTCTTTAATGTGTCTCACATCACTTTCTATCTATAGAGATCCCTAGAAAAGTTTCATGAAGTTTGGAATCAAAAAGTCACATAAAATGATAAGTTATGTCTTTGTTTCAATGACTTTACAAAGTGTTGGAATTGCACCATTAAGTGAATGGAATTATAGATCATCAACCAAACCTTGCAACTTTGCCTAAATGACTCTAGATGAACTCTACAACAAAAGTCATGAAGGGTTCATGTTGAGCAAATGTCAAGAAAATGCCCCAATTGGCCTAAAACCCTAGTTTAGGCTTTATCAGGTTGCTACTTTGACCAAAGTGAAAGTTTGACTTATGTACTAGTTTTGAGGTTTGACCTTAAACAAAAGTTGTAGTTGATCTTGTGTAGAACAAACTTTGTTTAATGGTCAAGAGCTAGTTTGGCCTCTAACCTAGTCAAATAGAGCTCCCAAGATTCAATGCAGTGCTGTTTTGGATCTCAGAAATTTGGCTAAGTCATAATGGAGTTTCAGTTTCGGGTATCCCACTTTGGAGCTTTGTATCTTGCAATACAAGCTGATCCAGACCTTGATCATTTAAGAGAAGTTGTAGTTCAGGTTGTGTACTACAAACTTTGTTAAAGCCTCAAGGCCTAGTCTAGCTCCTAACTTAGTCAAATAAGGAACCCAAGTTTGAACTTACTGCTGTTTTCAGACTTGAAAATATTCTAAGTCTAGAATTCATAGTCATCGACGTTGGCATGCCATGTTCTCATGTTTTTGTTAACCAACTCAAGTTGAGGCAAATACAAAAGTTGGAGTAGACATTATGAAGGAGAGCATGTAAAAGTATGGCATCAATTTGACTTTGTTTGGACCATTAATTTTGGAGTTTTGTTAATCGCTTGGAATGATTTGACAATACCATTTTGATGCTTAGTTATCTCCTAACCCTGAGCACCACTGGTCATGAACCCTAAATAGATTTTTTAGAGCATCTTATGGGCTTCGACTTTGCTTTTTGGCCCATGTCCAAAATTGGCCCGTAGCCGGCCCAAAATTGAACCCCACCTTGCCCACATAGTCACCCCACACGTGTTCGGCAAAATGCCCCTAAGGACGACGCGTGGCCAGTGCATGGCGGCCATGCCCGAGCTGGCGCCCCATCTCACCTCCACGCACCCCAGCACCCTGCTGTCGAGGTGAAGGAGCACCAGAGCACCTCCCCACTCCCTCCACTCCCTCTCGCTCCCTGCCCCTCACCCTCTATGCCACACCGGAGCATGCCCGCCATGGGAGCCGGGCGAAGCTCGCTGCCGCTGAGGAAACCCTCCTCGGAGCCTCCTCTGCCCTAGCCACTAGCTCCATCACCTCCGCTTCTTCCTACCCTTATGCCCGGCGACCCTGCTCCGCCTCCTCTGTTTCAGTTCCTGTCGGGGACCTCGCGCGACAATGTGACCAAAGGGAGGGGTCTTTCTGTAGAAGCCAAGACTCATGTGAATAGTGCCGCGAGGACTGTTTTGTGATGATTTTGTAGGAACTTTAAAAATGCATAGTAAATCATAGAAAATTTGTAAAATAACAAATGAGTACTTTTTGGAATCCTTGTGAAATTGTCTATGCATTCGATCTATAATATGGCATGTTTTAGTTTAATGTTTGTGCTGTAAAAATGGATTTTTCAGATTAGGTTTTTAATACTAGTTGTATTTGTCTTTTTCATAACTGTTGTTGTACGACTCCAAATGAAGTGAAATTTTTGTGGCACGCTACTCCTATGATGTTTGATGTGTGGTAAAACTTTCATGAATTTTGGTGGTAGTATGTGTGAGTTATTGATTCATCTTGCTCTCACATGAATTCTTGTAATAGCAATTTTTATTTTTCATAGAGGTTGATATACATGTCAAAATGACTTGAAATTTGGATAGTAGACTAATGAGGGCATATGTAGGCCACTGTAATTTTGGTAGAATTTATTATGCACTTTTAATAGGTGTTCATAATTCCACCTAATTATCTAAATAAATTAAGAAAATGTAATAAAAGAATTTATTTAGTAATGGACACTATGTTTTCTGGTGTTCATTAGTCATGTGTGACATATTGGTCAACTTGGTTTTGTCCAATTATATGTTTACAACATAAGTTAATAATTATTTCTTGCAAAAGAGGTTTCTGAACAGATCTGGAAATTTAGCAAAGTTCTTCATGATAATATGCTTTGTTGTAAAACTTGTTTATACAAAAGTTGTAGATAATTTATGTATCTAGCTTCTGTTAAAATTTGGTGGCATTTGGCCACGTGGTTTAGGAGTTATAGCTGTTTAAAGTTAGGTTACAGAATTGCTTGCTCTCTGTCTTGTTAGACCAGTTTCTGTGTTTGTGTAAATTAGACATGTTAAACTTTATAATCATGCTGTGATGATTATAAATAAAATGTAGACAATTTTATAAGCTTTCCATATTTTTTTCCTGCAACTCATTTGGATTTATAAAACTCCATATATGATTGATTTATGAAGCTACTGTTTGCTAGTCCAGAAATTGGCATATTCCAGTTATCGTTGTTGCTTCGCCTTGACTTGCTTTGCATGTTGCTAAGTGTGATTCATGTCCTTGGTGATGAAGTTAGTACACCTGAGACTTTGTAAATCTTGTGTCATGTTTGGTATTGCTTTCCTTGCTATCTTAGAATGATAGGTCGTGTGATGCTTAATTAAGCAATGTGAAGTACTTAGGTGTAGTTAGCGTAACCTCGTACTTGCCTTGATTACTGTATGTGATGCATTGTCTATTGCAATTCCATGTATTCATACACTTGCATCTTGCATCTCATCTAGGTACGCTAGATGCACCACGTGAAGGACGAGATGTTGGAACCTAACCCGAAGATGGTGTTTGGTGGACCTATCTCGAAGATGGAAGGACTGGACAAGTGCTAGAATGGGAGATGCTCACCAAGCGAGTTTCATCTGACAAACTCTGACTTGAGTCGGATCCCAGGCAAGCCCCGGAGCATTATAAGCCTCCTACCTTTAAAGCAATTAATTCTATATATGTTATAAGTATTGTTGCATTAAGTGGTAGGAGTTGGTTGAAAACCCTTACTGCATTATATCCTTCCTTGTCCAGATATATGAATCCTTGAATCCTACATAGACTAGGATCGAGTAGATGCTTAGCCCTGCTTTAAGCGGTAGAAGTCAGGTGATTTCCTGTCACCTGCGAGATGTAGGGATATTCATATATGGCACGGTTGGCTATATTTGCTATCGTGGAAAGGAACCATGTGTTAATAAAATGGAATGAGACCGGGCGGGATGACGATAGTGAAGCAACAAGACATGGAGGTCTTGGGTGTGGATCTATCCCCATCTGAATCGTTTAAGGACTGATTCGCTGTACGTCCTTGAGTCATGTTGAACATAGTCTAACACTTAGTTGGCCGGATAAGCCCTTCCGACCACGAAGCCGAGTAATACAGTTCAGGCCAGGAATCGAAGGGTAGGTCGCATCTTGGAGGAAGTAAGGATGTGCTTGGGAACATTGGCATAAGACCAGGGGGGGTTAAAGTCCCTATCATCTTGGCAGAGTGTTGCCCTTGGGGATGCGGCATCAGTCGAACCCGCGCTTTTCTGAACTGTACCAAAGGTGACCTGAGCAGCCCTCGCCAGGCGTGTCTCGGTGAGTGTTGGAAATACCCCTCCAGCTGGATAGGAACTCGATTCGAATCGTCGTCGCTCCCGGTTAGTGAGCACTTGACTTGAGCAGCGGCAACGTAGATTCAATTAAGTTGAACGGATGGTTAATTGGATGACGATGGAAATATTGCCTCAATTTATACCTACTATGGTTAATATTGTTTGCTCCTAATCAAGTGAGTACTCTAGTACAGTTTCTAATATAGATGACAGGTTAATGATAATTAACTTGAAGCTTAGGCATTAATGATTATTCATCTATATTAAACTTTTATGCAAAATGTTGTCAAGCTAGCCCCACTTTACATCAGCCTTGCATGATCCTTGGTGTCACTTTTATTGCTGGTTTTTGATGGGTAAGTCTAGCTGAGTACCTTCTCGTACTCAGGGTTTTGTTCCCACTTGTTGCAGGTTGTGATGTATCATGGCGACTGCAAGAGTTGGTTGGCTCCTGCCTTAGTGGCGGAGTGCGATCATGGGCATGATCCTTCTTATTTATCTTGTCTCTAATGCTTTTGTTAGAAGTCGACCTTAGTACCAGCATGTAGTGGAAATAAGATTAATGTTAGTTTCAAATTACTTTGCTTCCGCTACTTTTCAATGTAAGTTGCAATAACTATGTTAAACTCTGATGTATGTTGAACTACTTGTGAAATGGATGTAACATGTGACTTGTTATGTTGAATCACTATGATCTTGGCTTGTATGTTGGTTGGTTTGAAATCCCTCGTCATTTTATTGGACTACCGGAGTTATATGGGCTCAAGTGCAAGAATTTGATCATTCTGGTGATTGTTTTTGTACTTGTGCTCTTATAATTTGAACGGTTCTGTGACATGATTCTTCTTCAGGATCAGATGATGCACCTAAATAGTAAGTACTTACTCCTACCTAGTCTTGTCCAGAGGACTATTAAATTTCGTACCCTTGTCATGAGGTAATAATGGTAATTATCCATATTTACATTGCATGAATTATTTTTTCTGTTAGCATATTTACTTTTCTGCTCTAGCACTACATTTAGATTATTTCCACTTCAGCATTTTATGTGAAAAAATAAAATAAAAATATTTCATAATATTTTTATCTGTCTTTGCATGTAAAAAGAAAATAAAAATATTTATTTCATCATTGCACCATAAAAATATGAAGCCCCATGTGAGTAACTTATGGTGACCCTGTAGGGTTATTCATCGTGGTGGCATAAAAGTAAAAATATATTGCATATGTATTTCTTTTTGCATTATAAACAGAAATTCACAAAAAGATGAAAGTCAACATCCTGTCAAAGTTCTGTCAATTTATGAATCTATCTTAAGCAATAAGATCAGTCAATTGCTCAACGGCTGACCACTAACCCCCTTGTCACAATAAAGCTTTGAGTTTTTGGTGTTCTTGTTGGAGTATATTTTGCAGGATGTCACTTTTAGTAACTTTATTCGGTGGTAGACGCTACACTCTGCCAGAATAAGGACTACCCTTGACAAGCTCGTTCTAAAGATTTCTCAATTTCTAACCACGACAACATTCAGCTTAGGGGAGAAGCATTCCCATGTGTATTTAGCTAAGTATGTCTTTCATGTTTAGTTATTATGTTTGAGTTTGTTTTCTGTCTAGTTAAAAGAAATAAAAAGTTGAATAACAATTAAAAACCAAATAAAAATTATTCTAGCTAGTTATACATACTAAGGTGTGATCTTAAACTTTGAAAACAAAATAAAGAGTGTGTTTAGATTTTTCCTGTTTTAAGGATCATAAAATGTTGACAATAGAAATAATGAATAGAGCTCAACTATAATTCTTTTTTAGTACCTAGCATTCATATTTGAATTCTCCCGAGTTTTGATTTGATAAAAGAATTTGCTCTGAACCTGAAATTTGTGGGAGTATATGCTTGAGCTAAGTCTAGGGAATTGAGGGATATGATATAAGAAAATCTGAGCTGCTATTATGTTGTTCCTAACGATACTAGAGTTCTAGAGATTTATCTTTTGAAAACTTTAAAACTTATATGATGAGCTCTTGTATGACAAAGCTTAAATTCCTACCAAAGCCAAATATGATTAGAATAGGAAACCTTCCACTTATGTGCTGCTTGCTTTGCATTGAGTTTGGTCAAGCTTTGTTGATGCCTTACAAGAGGTTTGTCATGCTCTTAAAATCAAAATCATGTACACACCATCCACATATACACTATTCCTACACTGCGAGTAGGCGCACTCATTTTTTCATCTAAATCCACCTAAAATGTTTTGCTCTTACACTGAGAGTAAACACCTAAAAATATATCTTATAGGACTACCCCAAATAAATGCTTAAAGTTCTTGTTATTATCTCTCCAAAGTTTTGTTGCAGAAAGATGCATGTGGCTATGCAAAAGTATTGAAAAAAAGAAGAGAAGAAAAAAGTATGAAAAAAATGGACAAGTGTCCAAGAGAATAAAACAATGGGTACTCTGATACCTGCCTGAGAAGAAAAAAAGAGATAAATAAGATAGCCCATGTTTTCATTGTAAAGTGTTCTTCAATTTTTACAAGAGAGGTATGTTTTCAAGGAGCAGTAGTAGAACTAGGATTAGCCACCATATACACCTATCATATATCCACCATATTCCATACACATGCATATCTTGATTTGATTATATGACTTAACTCTTTTTGGATCCATTGTTTGACTTTACAATATATGAATTGCAAGTATGTTCTATTTATGTTCTCTCCACTCCTATGAGCTCCACATAAGCTTTAGTTGTAGAAGAGAAAGGCATAATATCATTAATGCCTTGGTGAGGATCCACAAATACCACATATATTGAGAGATTTGAGAGTGTCATACAATTGAAGCACTGAGTTTTATTTTGAAAACCTGCAAAACTCTGGATAATGGTTGAGTGAAGAGCTAGAGACATAGTGCTTGACTTGATTGTTCTGTCTTTCAATTACTCAAGACCCAAGTAAAGGCTAAGAAGCTCCATGGTTAAAAGTAATATGAGTAAGTTTGAAAGTTAAATCAGAATCTAGATTAGAATTTTTGTTTGAATGCATGTGTACTTTTTAGGAGTTATCTCAATGTTTTTCTAAAAATCTCAACATGTTCAAGTTCTTTTCCAAGTTTGCTAAGTTTGGTTTTGCTAAGAGACTAGCAAAGAGTAACTTGGGGGAGCTTGTTGACGGTGGATAACGTCAATATTTTATATGTGAATAAACAAGAGAAATAGTTCAAGTACAAGAATATACATAGGTCTAGGGTTTAAACTGACAAATTCCATGAGTTTTGGTGAATCTCTATTTTCTACAGGATTATTCTAGAAAATGTAGGAAGGGGGACCTAATTGAGAAAAAGAACGAAACTTGATCGCGACGAAGGATACACTAGAATACTATAGAAGACACCAGAAGGCACGGAAACGAACGGGAGGACGAGACGCTGCTAGGTGGGGCTAGCCGACCCCACCCTTGTATCACCCGGCCCCCTATGAGGGGATTTCTCCATGAGCTTTTGGAGTATTCATCCATCGCCTCCTACGATGCATCTCCACCCTACGTCGAAGTCGGTTTGATCCAAGGGCTTACGTTCAACTCCTAGGGCTATAAAAGGACCCCTGCACCCCCCAGAATCATCAAGTCACCAAGCTATTCAGTTGAAGATCAATTCATCCAGAGCCAACCCTAGTTCCTCAGAGTTCCTCTAGATTAGAGCTTAGGTTAGTTAGAATAGGTCTAGAGGGAGATCAAGCAACGTTTGGATTCCTGACGTTGGCAAGAGCATGGTTTAGTATATCTCGTGTACTTCACTCCATTTCTTTATTTCATTGAGATTGTATTGTTGCTACTATGTTTATGTCAATATTAAGCTTTATATCATTTATGTCATTGAAAGCAATGTTCATTGTTTGCTCTAGTTTTATATTCGATGTAGCTAGATTATGGAAACCATGCATATGTTTGTATAGCGCTCACCCTACAAGACCATGGGTGAGTGATAGACATTATGTGAGCATGGTGCTTAGATATTTGTTTATCTACGGATGCCCTTATATGCCAGGACGTGTGGTAGATCGCGTAGGTGATAGCTGCGTTGAGTCCTTTGCAGTCCATCTCCCGTATATATTGATGTTGGTAGAACCCAGTCTCAAAGGAGAGGACTCTGTTTCCAACTTTTCTAAGTTGATGTTCCTTATGTGGCATAATTTGGCTATGATCACTAGATATAATTAATTAGACTAAGCATTTGACATGTTAGTAAGACTACTCAGGAATTATCTTTCTAATATTATAATTGGACTTAACCTATTGCTTAACTAGAGTGCTCTGAGTTACTATTTATTTATCATAGTGATTGATCAAGTACTTATCATTTATATATTTTTATTTATTATCTTGTGACTTATCCCTATTTTGAGTAGAGTATATGATATTGGTTCATTCTCTCATGCATATTAATAAATTATCAATACTATTGTATTCATAGTCATACCTTCCTAGTGGTAGAATTATAAATCGATAACCTGGTAATACTCTAGGTAAAATGCTACAATGGTATAATTATCTGTCCGCTTGCAGAATTCTTTTCATTCTTATCTTTATATTCTTTTTAGTCACATAAAATAATAGATTCCTGTTTAATGTTATTCTTGTAGTAATGCTAGATAGAACCAACAAACATTTCTAAGTTCATCACTAGGGATGACAACCTAGTTTAATATTAGAGATGAAGGTTAATTGATAGGTGGCTACTATAACAGTGACAAGTTAATAATTACCATATCATTTCTGGCACCATTGCTATTAGTAGGAGTAATTCTATTTTTAGTAGTGGTGCTAAGAAATGCCAACAAGTAGGCGCCGAAGGGCGTAATGAAACATGTCTTAATTTGGTCTTCCTCCCTCAGGGAGATTTGATGATAGCTAGAGTAGCAATCTAGGAAAGACAAGAGCTCGTAGCCAGCCATAGAGTCTACAACCTCGTCTATACGAGGCAGGTTGAAGGGGTCCTTAGGGCAGTGTTTGTTAAGATCGGTGTAATCAATGCACATTCTCCATTCTTTATTCTTCTTTCGTACAAGAACCGGGTTGGCAAGCCACTCTGGATGATACACCTCTTTAATAAACCGGCGGCTAAGTGCCGTGTTACTTCTACCATAATCGCCTCCTTTTTGTCGCACGAGAATCATCGTAGCTTCTGCTTGATCAGCTTGGCGGTCTTTGAAACGTCTAAGGAGTGCTCGATCAACTCCCAAGGTACACCAGGCATATTTGTAGGTTTCCATGCAAACACGCTTACGTTCTTCCTCTAGAAGCTAATGAGCACGTCTTCCTATTTGGGATCCAGGTCGGCCCCGATGCGGGCTGTCTTGGTCTTATCGCCCTTGACCAGCTCCACCTCCTTGGTCTCCTTAGACTTCGCAGGGGCATGAGCAGCCTCCTTGCTTGAGATCTCTAGCTCCTCCAGAGCAATCTTCTTGGAATCGGTGATGGACTCCTACATGCAGATCGAGAGCTCAAGGGCCTCAGCAGTGGTGAAACTCTCTTTCTTGCACGTGTAGGCAATGAACACGTTGCCCAGAGGTGAGCATGCCCTTCTCAGTTGGCATCTTCAACAATAGGTAGACATAATGCGGTACTGCCATGAACATGGACAGGGCTGGTCTGCCGAGGATGGCATGGTACGTTCCCTCAAAATCCGTGATGATAAAGTTGATGTAGTCGACGCGGAAGTGGTCGGGACTGCCAAATTGGACCGGCAGCATGATCTGACCCAGGGGATGAGAGGTCTGCCTTAGGAGCACCCCCTAGAAAGGTGCGTTGTATGGCTCGAGGTCCTCTGGCTTAAGGCCTAACTCAGTTAGGGCGTTGTGAAAAAGGATGTCGAGGGTGCTACCTCCATCAATGAGCACCTTCTCAAATTGAACATTTTTTATGACTAGATCTAGAACGAGGGGGAAGCGACCTAGTTCTAGGATTTTGGCCCACTGATCAGCTCTGCTGAACGTGATGGCCCGGTGCGACCAATTCTGGTACTTGGGATCAGCGGTCTTTTCATCAGAGTTGGTGATAGCCATGATAGCTCAGGTGGTCAGCTTCCTCTCCTGCTCGGTCTCCAAGGCTACCTTGTCGCCAAAAATAGTGTGGATGGTTTTGTCGAGATCTTTGTAGGCATGATGGGCCTTTTTGTCTTTCTCCTCTTCATCCTTCTCTTCCTCGTAACCCTTCTTGTCATCCTGCTGGTCATCATGCTCACCGTCCTTGCCGCCACTACGCATCCTCTTGCGAGGATCTGAGCAGTCAATAGACTTCAGGCCCTTGCAGTTTCCCAACATGTGGCCACAATCTGAGTGAGCCGGACAGGGACCCTAGTGGACCTTGGAGTAGGCGTCTTCATAGTCATTCTTGGCCCCCGGCTTGATGGCGTTGATGGTGTTGTCCACTGGGTGGTTGTGGTTCTGCTGCCCCTGGAGTCCTCTTGCCGATCATGACGCCGGTCACGGTTGTCATTGCGGCGGTCGCGGTTATCGTTGCACGGATCATCATGGTGGTCATTGCGGTGCCGCTCATCACGCCGGTCATCGTAGCGGCAGTTCGACTGGTCAAAACGAGGAGCTCGCCTGACATCCTCCTTGATCTACTGGTCAGCCTCGTCAGCATCTGCCTACTTTTTTGCCACCATGAGCATCTGCCTACTTTTTCTGCCTACTTTTTCGCCGTCATGATAGCGGAGGCCCCTAGTAAACGTGGAGATGGCCTCATCATTGTTGATGTTGGGGATGGATATCCATATCTTCGAGAAGCGGTGGATGTATTCATGTAGCGGCTCATTTGGATAGTCTCTGACTTTCTCCAAATCGTATTTGTTGCCAGGCTGCTGGCAAGTGACCATGTAGTTATCAACAAAAGCCTTTATGAGCTCAGCCCAGGTGTTGATGGAGCCTTCCTATAGGCTAAGGAGCCATTGGTTTGCATATTGGTTGATGACCACAGGCAGGTAGTTGGCCATAACATCTTCGTCCCCTCCCACTACTCGGACAACGATCTCGTACAACATTACCCACAACTTGGGGTTATCCTTTCTATTATAAGTGTCCAAGTCATGGAGCTTGACATTTTTTTGCCAGACAACGGCACGGAGCCTATCGGTGAAAGGTTAGAGGCCTGGGATAATGCCCTGAGCAGTGCACGACCACGCTTGGGTGCTCCGAGTTCTTGATCGTATTCGCACCTGCACCGCATCTCAGATGCATGTCGCATGTCTTTGTTGTTCTTGATGTAATCCCTTAGGTTCAAATTAGCGCTGAGATGGTTGCGGAGGTCATTTTTGACTTGTTGCTCCACTTCCTGGTCAGCACCACGGTGGCCGCTGCGACCACCGCTGCGATTTGTTCCTCGTTCGCCCCACAGTGAGCGTTGTGTCCGCCATGCTAGTCTATGCCACGTGAGCCCCCTGGTCGGTGTCACTCCCCCTGCCCTAGTCACGGGGGTGGGAAGGTGGACCGTCTTCATGTGGGTGCGCCTCGTAGTTTTCATCTGGCCCTGATAGAGGTAGGGACCTCCCTGTTGCTGACTCTGGTGGACTCCCGATGCTTGGCGCTGACTTTGACATTGCCAGGAGCTATGGGGACGACGACTGCGACTAGAAGCTATGGAAGGAGCAGGTGCATGTCTCCCCAACCCGTTCTAATTGACCTAAACCGTGGCAGCCTTCAGATAGGCCGTGACGCGTCAAGCACCGGGGACTCGGGGAGCTTTGCGAGCTCGTTCATAGCGATAAAAATGTTAGCGCTTGTTGTCTTGTGGACTTGTTGGTTGCCACACATGTCGAAAGTTGGCTAGATCACGTCGAATGGGGCGCTGACCCTCTGCATTTGCTCATGCCTCTTCGGCATTCTCTCGCTCCACCCTGTGAGCTATGCAATCAGCGTTTCTTTCCACCTGTCGGTGTTTGGTCCCACGGGGGTCCTAAGCCAACGAGTGAGTGCTGCGTGTCCCTAATCTGGATGGTGATGCAATATCCTGGTTCGGGCAAAAGAAGGCCCTACGTCCAGCGGGGAGGGGGAGTATTGTATTTCCTTGCACCGAAGTGCTTGCATAGGGGTTACAAGCTGTGAGAGAGGGAACTGAGCCCAGGTCTCAAAGGAAAAGTGAGAGTACAAGGGAGATTGCTTGAGATGTTGATCTGTGGGTGGTGTGCCTTTGCTTGTTTGTGCGTGGCCTCTGGCTTGCGTCTTGCTCCGTGTCCCCTTGTAGAGCCCTGGTCTGCCCTTTTATAGGGTAAGAGGAGGCCAGGACGCTGGGGTGCCTTGAGGTGAAGTTTTGTCGATCCCTGTAGAGGTGGCTGTAGAGACGTGCCCCAGGAATGGCCGGCCATCCCTGGACACCATGGTGACGTAGGGGACGAGACAGTGAAAAGACCCCGAGTCCTGTGCCACGTTGGTCTTTCCTCCCTGCTGACCGATGGTGGGTCGAGGCTGGGACGAAGCCGGGTCGAGGACGGGCGGATAAGGCCGAATCCCAAGATCATGGGGTACGGACCTTGTCGTTTCCTCCCTCAAGGGTGGTCAGTGGCAAAACAGTGTGCGGTATGGTGTGTATAGTGACAGGTTTTCACCTCCCATCCCGGGATGGGCAGTAAAAAGTGAGATCTAACACCGACATTGCTTCCACGTCGGTCACAGCTGTAGCCATGATGGTAGGAGGTAGTAGGTAGTCGCATTAAATGCTCTGACTTTTTCCTCAGAGTAGGTGAATAAGATGGGTCGAGTGGTCCGACCCGGGGTCGTGCGAGTCGGAGATTTGCTGATAGTCGAGATGCCTTGTTCAACGGGCCTCGTACGAGTCGGGACGCGGTCGAGGCATCTCGTCGAGGGTGCCTCGTACGAGTCGAAACGTGGTCGAGGCATCCCGTCGAGCTGGCCTCGTGCGAGTCGGAATGCAGTCGAGGTGTCTCGTCCGCTATCTTTGTCTTTGTTCCATTTGTGGATAGTGTTTTGTTTTTCTTAATCGTTGATTGTGGGTACCCCTTGTTTGTAGGTACCAACACCACCCAAGCAGCTCTCTCTTGGTTTGTCTCCCCTTCATGGGATGGTTCGTCAACGCTGATGGCGAAGATTGCACCTCCGAAGCCAGGAGGAACACCAGGAACTCCTCTTAATATGGGTTGGTAATGGTGTGGGTATGGGTAGAACCGGTAGATCCGGTGCTTTCCTCTAGGATGGTAGAGAGTGAATCCCCACCAATCTGCCTGATATATCCACCATGTTGACAATGGGGGCAGGGTAGTCGATCTCAGGTAGCTCTAACAAGAATAGATCTGAAACATGGTCGCGCTTAGCGGGATCCACGAATAGATGCGAGACGTGGACCATGTACTCAAACGTCACATTCGCCAACCCATACAGGTAAATGGTGGATGGATGCTCCGTTAGGGCCTCATAGTCTGCCGACCTCAGGGTGGTGGTGGGAGCTGGTCGGTAACATACCGTTTGCCCTTCAAGAGTCACCATGATCACCAGATTGGAATCTAGATGCCTCTAGCGGCTAGCCTAAGCAGGTTGCTTGGTCTGGTGATGACGGATGGGGACATAGCTGTCCTTAGCAGATTGATCCCTAATCGATTCTACCAAGGTTAGGGTTTTGGCCAGGCCCGTAGTGACCCGATCGATGGACTCGATCAGATCAAAATTGTCGAGCCGCCTCCCTTGGTAGTGGGGAAGTAGACGATGAGTTGCCAGAGAAGACAACCTCGAGAGCAATCTTGGGATTGGATCCACTGGTGCTGGTGTAGATTCGATTAGTGCAGGAGGAGCTTGCACCGCCTCCATGATTTCGATGGCGCCGTCCACGCAAGTGGTCCAGGTGAACATCCCGATCGTGAAGGTTTGTCCCACCGAGAGGACCATGGAAGTAGGGAAGATGACCATCTGGCTCACCATGGGATCTGCATGCACACCCCCTACCTAGCACGCCACTGTCAACAAGATGTGGTCAACAGTCTACTAAGGGGTATGCCCACGGTAGTAGATTAATCGGTGGAGGTGCACGAGACAATGAACTAGATGGTGATGCAAGGCGAACACAAGGGTTTATCCAGGTTTGGACCACGGAGCAGTGTAACACCCTACGTCCTGCATCTCTATGGATTGTATTGGTTGTGTATGAGATTAATTGAGGGGGGTCCTTACCCGCCTTATATAGTACGGGGGCAAGGTTACAGATCTAAGGAATCTAGTTCCAATCGGTTACAACAACCATATCCGCATGGGATACAAAATCTATCCTAACCAACCAGGTTCCCTTGATCATCAAGTTGGTCTCCGTATATCCCGCACGGTATGCCGATCAGTTGGGTGATCCGCGCGGACTATTCTAGCGAGTTGGGCCACCTCCTCCGATGCGGCCCATGAGCAACCATGAGGGTATATGGGTCTATACCCCCACAATTCTCTTCTCTTAATGTCAAAATGTTCTTAAGCATCTTCCAACATGTCAATTAGTTCATTTTTAGTTAGTTCATCATCATCACTTTCACTTTCATTATCATGTTCCTCATTACATCCATAATCACAAGTTTGTACCTTAGTGGCCTTGGCCATGAAGGAAGTCAATAGAGTGTCGAAGAGAGAAGGCTTCTCATTGATAGCAATGCTTGCAAGAGCCTTCTTCTTGGTGATCTTGTCATCATCACTATCATCAACATCACTTGAGGAAGCATCACTATCCCAAGTGACTGTTGACGGTAGATAACTCCTATTATTAACCGTCAACTAGACATGAAAAAGGACCTAAATATAATTACCATCTAGATATAGGGCTTATACTAACGGACTTCCACAAGTTTTGGTGAATGTCTATTTCTACAGGGTGTCAGCTGAAAATAACCAAGGAAGGCCCACATGGCAGGTTTACATAGAGATAATCGGGATACGATCAATTTTCTATAATCAGGAAGGTTCGAGAAGGCTCTGGACCAAACGGGAAACGGATCGGGCTCCGGAGCCGGGCGGCCGCCCGCACCCTAGGGGCGCCTGCCCCGTGACCTCCACCAATCAGAACAAGTCTCGCGGATCCATATTCCACTGCCTTTGAGAATGAATAAAAATATGTTGATTTAGGTCAGTTTGATCCGACGGCTGCGGTGCATCCTAGAGGGCTATATAAGGGGGGCCCCTGACCCTGGAGGAGGCATCCCTTGAAACCCTAAATCATTATTTCTAGAGAGGATCAGGTGAGAGAGGTCCCTTGTATGGATCTCCTTCCTAGAGCCTAGCATTCAAGATAGATTGAGAGAGTATAGGGTGGAGGTAGAGTTGGAGGAAGCCCGGCCTGTCGGTGTCTCCTCTTCGGTTGTACCTACAGGATCAAGTCTCCTCGCCCGAGGCTTGGTTCTAGGATCATTCTACAATTCAACTTCTAATACTAGTAAGTTCATTGTTATTATTGCTCTTTGGTTTACGAGTTTACTTTATTCGCATCCGGTTGGGAATAGAGTAATCGTTCGTAGCGTAAGCGTGGTGCTTGGGCTAGGTTCACTCGTAGATGCTCCCTATCTAGGCGGAACTGTGGTAGTAGCGGGGGAGGTGACAATCCCTTTGTTATCTTCGTAGCCCACTTCCCGTCAGTAGGTAAGGTAGGTCCTAACGTGCCGGGGTTAAGCATCCTCTGTGGTGTCTCTTTTCCTTAGGTGCCCCCATAGAGCAGTAGTCGCAAAGCTTGCCATAGGTTGGAAGGAGACTGTTGGAGTAATCCTCTCTATATCGCTCATTACCTTGTTTGTAGCTCAGGGGTTAAGTATACACTTGGGTTTGTCAGATGCACATTTTCTCCTAGCGGATAAATAAATAATGATACTCTGGAATATCTCCCGGGTGAAGTGCTCACCGATATCCGTGCGCTTGCGGATTATTCTTCTGTGTGCGTATCTAGTATCAACAAACATTTCTGGCGCCATTGCCGGGGAGAAAGACGGTCTGCTGAGATAACTTTAAGTCATGCTTAACCTTGTATTATACTTTTATCTTTTTCTTGTTTTCTTTTTCCTTTTCTTTTCTATCCGTATAGATAACCCAAATTCCACGCCTATCTATCAATATCTTGCACCCATGAGCGCAAGCTTAGAACCTCTGATTCTTACATCTAGCTATGAGCTGCACCCATGTTTGGTTGCAATAGGTCAAAGCCAACCCTTTTCTATAGCTAGAGTCCTATCTTCTAATCAAGAAGGTAATGTACCCAAGGTCCTATCTTCTGATCAAGTAGGTAATGAACTTTTGGCTACACTTAGGGAATCTTCTAACCTTCCTATAAATTTAGGTTTAGACCTAGACTTACAAGACCATATTCTTTTTCAACATCTATATAGGGGTCTTGATAATATCACCTTTGGAGGAGTTTTCCTTTCTTTATCCATTAGTGAAGTGAGGTTTGTCCTTATTATTAGTGGACACACTGTAACAGAACTGACCAAATTATAAGAGCACAAGTACAAAAACAAGCACCGAAGCGCTCAAATTTTCGAACTTGAGCCCATATAATCCCGGTAGTCAATCGAAACCGCGAAGGATTTCAAACCAACTTGCTTACAACCAAGATTGCATCATTCAAAACAACATATCGCACGTTACCTTTCACAAGTAGTTCCGAAATCCACTTACACACACGGAGTCACAAATTATTACAAACCAAGTTCATAAAGTAGCGGAAGCATAACACACACCAGTTGTTTAAATACTACTGCCAGTCTTACGGATCAACATCCCGCAAAAGCATTAAGGAAAGTACATAAAGGATGATCATGCCCGAGTGATCTAGTCTTCGTCACCCGTAGGGTGGAGACAGGTTTTGTAGAAGCCTTGGTAAAGCATATCATCTGCAACAGGAGGGAATAAACCCTGAGTACTGGAATGTACTCAGCTAGACTTACCCGTCAGAAACCAGAAATAAGATGACACCAAGGATTATGCAAGGCTTTCACAAGTGGGCTAGCTGACATCACATTTTGCAGAAAGGCATAAGTAATTGAAACTCTTTCAACCTGTACTAGCAGTTATTTTAGCATTTACCTGTCATCTATCTTAGCACCTGTACTAAACATGTACTTGATTATAATCAAACAATTAATATCATTATATCCATAGCAGGTATAAATTGCGGCAACATTGTATCATTCACTTAACCATCTGTTCAATTTAATGAGATCTACGTTGCCGCTGCTCAAGTCAAGTGCTCACTAACCGGGAACGACGGCGATTCGAATCGAATTCCTATCCAGCTGGAGGGGTATTTCTAACACTCACCGCACAGGCCCCTGCCAGGGTCGCACAAGCCACCTTTCGTACGATTCAGGAATCGTGGGTCCGAATGATGTCGCAACCCCAAGGGCGACACTCTGCTAGGTGATAGGGACTCTAACCCCCCTTGGTCTCACGCCAATGTCCCCAAGCACATCCTTTCTCTCCTCCAAGAAGCAACCTACCATTCAATTCCCGGCCTAAACCATATTACTCGGCTTCGCGGTCGGAACGACTTATCCGGCCAACTAAGTGTTAGACTGCGTTCAACATGACTTAAGGACGTACAATGAATCGGTCCTTAAACGACTCAGACGGGCATAGCTCCACACCCAAGACGTGAAGTGTCTTGCGGCTGTACTATCGAACTCCCGCCCGGTCTCAATTTCATTTTAAGGCATGGTTCCATCCACGATAGCCATATAGCCACTCGTGACCCATTCCTACATCTCGCGGATGAACGGAAATCACCCGACTTCTACCGGACTATGCAGGGCTAAGCATTGACACGTGCCTAAACCTAATTTAGGATTAAGTACGATATCTGGACAAGGACAGGTATATTGCAGCAAGTGTTTTCATATAACTCCTACAACTTAATGCAGTAAACAAGTAAAAGTACTCAAGATTGATTTATAAAACAATAGGGTCAGCATGCACCGGGGCTTGCCTTTTAGAAAGGTGGACTGCCGGTGATCGGGACACTCAGGGAGATCATCTGCGGGAACTCCTTCGCCGGCTGTTTCCTCTGGCTCCCCCGGCTGCTCCTGGATTTCCTCCGGGATCGCTTCCTCGAACTCGAGGAGAGTCACCCCTCCGGAACACCTATTGCATGAGTACATAATAAATTTTATGGATGCATAATGAAAGATGCAGCATGCTCGGAATGAAATGCATTACAACCACTCCTAAAGCTCTATTCAAATCACTTCAATTATTAAGTACAAATTTCCTCTACGGTAAAGAAGTACTCACCTAATCTACTCAACCTAAGGTATAGTTGTTCCACCTCTGTTAAGGCCCTAACACCTAACAATCACAAGAACAGCTTTACTTAAGTTACCACATCCAAGCATCTAATATCAAAGCAAGACATTCTGGACAGCAGCTAAATGTTTCTATCATAACTAGAGATTCCTAATTCCAAAAGATATGATCTAAGACAATATGGAAAGCTTATAAAATGCTCTACAAATCATTTTCAGACCTCAACCCTAAATTCCTAAGTTTTCCTGGTCAAATTTCCAGAGTTCCAGAAATCTGTACTCTCTAACAGAGAGCAGCCAGTTCTGGACAGTCACTTAAAACAGCAACAACTCCTAAACTACTAAGCCAAATGCCCCCAAATTTTGACACAAGCTAGTTTATTAAGTTTACTACAACTTTGGTATTCACAAGTTTTCCAGCAAACACTTTTATTAAGGGTCAAACCCAAAGATACTACCAGCTGTCCAGAAAACCTAGAAATGTGAAGATTAATTATTTATTCGTGTGGCAAACTTCCTTTATGACCAAACTAATGTTACCAATAGTTCACACATGTTATAAAAACACCAGAAAGTAAGGTGTGCCCACCTAGAACATTTATTTACACCCCTTTCTTAATTTACTTAATTAATTAAGTGGAAAATTAAACCTATACGCAAACTGCTCATACAATTATACAAAAATTACAGGAGACTCTCTGACCGAAAAAGAGGCTACTGTAAAAATTTGAACTAAAGTTATTCACAGAAACTCCCTACACAAAATTCACAAGCCAAAAAGGCTGATTTTTGTATAATTAACAAATCATATTGAAAGGTATCAAACAACGGAATTCATATTTTTCTTAAGTACCAGAGGGTACCAGGACACTCTCCACAAATTTATATGAACATTGCACATGTAGAAAAATTACTAAAATTCATTCAAATATTCATTAATATAACATGACATCATCATAACTTGAAAAGTACTCAAGCACTAGTGCCCAAATTTTTACCAGAGCTAATACATGCATAAATTAACCTACCCACAAATTTTCACAATTTTTGGGACAATAGAACTCCAGTTATTCATTTATCAAGTTTATATCCAAATTAAGACACATTTCAAAACCCTAATTATTTCTTCCAGAAAATAAACATCACATAACTATTTTATATTTTTCTTAAATACTACACATCATGCAGAGCCCAACAAAATTTAATTCATAATTTTTGAGCAAGCAAAACCCTAGATATTAATTTCCTAACCCTCACCTAAAATATGTGACAAAAATAAAAGGAAAAACGAAAACTAAATTCATAACCCGCTACTGGGCCGGCCTGGGAAACCGACGCGGCCCAACCGCGCGCGGCCCGCCCTGGCCATCCCGCCCACGTGCGTGCGCCTGCCAGGAGGGGCCCACTGTCAGCGGAAGGGGGACAGGGGAGCGGCGAGCCGAGAGCTCCGGCGAGCGGTTTCGCGCTGTCGGCGGCTCCTCCGTCCAAGCCAAGCACAACGCTGTGTTCCCTAGACAAAACCGCACCGAGGCAAACACTTTTCCCCAAAGCTACCGCACCGGAGCACCCTTGCCGACGGTGAGGGTGGACGGCAGTGACGCATGGCGGCACGCCGGCGAGCTCCGGCCGCTAGACGGCCGGCAGAGGGGTGCACCCGCTCCCTGGAACCCTGGCGGACCTCCCGAGGCTACGCAAGTGGATAGGGATGGAGTGGAGTCGCTTGGCCGCGTGAACACCTGGCCGGCGGCCATGGCGCGGTAGTGCGCGGCCGTGTTCCGGCCTGACCGGGCCGAGAATGGAGGTAGCGTCTTCACCCGAGCATCTAGGTGTGATGGGGAAGGGGGAACGTGAGCAAAGGAACACGGAGGAGTGGGGTGCGGTGCTGGCCACGGTGACCGTGACCACGGCGGAGTTCCGGTGGCATTTGGGACGGGCGGAGGCGACAATGTGGCTCACCTCAGGCTCGATTGAAGCCACAAGTTGGTCGAGGAGGTGCAGGGCAGTGTGGCGAGTGAGGGACGCGATTTGATGGGCTGTGGTGCTGTGACGAGTGCGCGGCGACGGCGGAGCTCGCGGCAATGGCGGCGGCCTCGTTTCCGCCCGGCGCACGCAGAGGGCTGGAGAAGGGAAGGGAATGAAATGGAGGAGCTCGGTGCGTCGTCGCGGCCTTTGAACGCGTCGTGGGCTGACATGTGGGGCCGCGGCCGCCGTACGGTCGCCACTGCGTGGCCACGCGTCGACGACGGCCTGCGGCGGTCGGCCACGACTGAAGATTGAAACTCTGAATCACTGACTGCATTAGGTGACTGACAGAGGGATTTCATCGTTGATTATCTCTTAAACCAGCTCGAGTTAGCAGAAGATGATAACACCAATTTTGTAGAGCTACATGAGGACTACAACTTTGTCAATTGGCTCCAGGACTGGTTCAGCTTAGTTAGTGAGATACAGTGCCCTAAAGTGAGGCTCCCAAAAACTGAAACTGAATTTCAGTTCACTCCTTCGACTGAAACCCGTTTTTCAAAGCATTCTATCTCCTAAACCCTTGAGAACTAGGTGATGATGATGTTGACAACATTGTAGAGCTAAGTGGGTGCTACAAAAATGTCAATATGGGTTAGAGCTGGTTTGGTCTGCTTTTTAAACTACAAGCTCCCAAAGTAGGCCACCATGCGACTGAAATGCCACATTTTAGACTTAGAAATTTTCTAAGTGCTGGGGCAGCCCCTCAAGCTGACTTGTGGGCTATTTTTGAGCATGTTCTAGTCATTTTCATGAGATGGCCATATTGAGACTTTTGTTCCCTAGGAAATTCTCTACAACTTTGCTTAAGGTTGCTCCTCCATGCAAGGTCTCTAAGCTAGAATTTTTAATTGGTCAAACTAAAGCATTCTAGGGTCTAATGTTGGTCAACAGCACATTGGAGGGCATTTTGGTAAATTTGGTCAACATGAACATTGCTCCATTAGTTACCCTAAGTGCAATTAAGGTGTTGTAGGATATAATTAGCCACTCTACCCCTTAGTTACCCAAAAACACTAGGGTCACATGATTGGAAACAAGCCAAAACCTTAATACACCCAATATGTTGCATACCAAGTTGCACATGTTGCAAGTAAAGTAAAACATAATGAGATGATGAATGTTCATGCTTTATGAAATGCAATGCAATTATGGAAGCTAAACACCTGAGGTGTTACACACACTCCTTGCATTGCCTTCATGATGAAATCCTAGAGGTAGAGAAGGAATCATCCCCCAAATTAGAAGAGAAAGTTTCCATAGCCACATTCCAAACATTTCAATCCCATGATTTGGCTATCCATCCCAAACTAGTAATACTCCAAAATTCTCTAAGGGAAGAAGTAATTCTACCCTTAGAAATTCTTTTTGATGGCGATTTTGGGAGAAGCGTAAACTTCCCGCTTCATAAGAGATCTTGTAGTGCATACACTTTAAATCTTCTCAAGAAGAGATCTCTTAGAAAGCATTTCAAATGCAATCCCTTTGAAGGACGTTTAGAAAGAATCAAGGATGGCATGTCAAGTGATGCCATAGAAGGAGAGCAAAGCCATCTAGAAGCCACTCTAATCTTCTCCCCTTATGTGCCCACATCAGATATAGAATACGAACCCATCTTTAAACCCATCCTTGACCCCTATGACTCATTCTATGTTTTTTCTCCTGAACCTCTTGATGATCCTAGAAATCCATCTAGATATCCCACACATAGGAATCATCAAGACCATATAGAGGATCGCAAAGAGCAACATCCATGGCTAAAGAGCATTAAAAACCTATGTGCTATTGCCATTGAATGGGTAGATAAGGCCTTAGATGAGATCAATTTAAGAGATAATCCAAGGGAATTTTTGGACATATATGTCGAGTCATCCTTGGAAGAGGAAAATGATGGAGACTTCAATGAGCAAAGTAGTTACTTCTTTGACACCCCATCAAGACCTTGCTCATATGAAAAATATCCTAATTCACTTAGTCTTCCCAACATTACCACACATGAGATCTTCAACCCTCTCATGCTCCCTATTCCTACAGATTTTGAAAGGGTGGTTGTAGACACATATGCTTATCATAAATATAGCAGATCTCGTTGTGTTGAATCTTGAGATAGTGAACTTAGATTGGTGTTAGAGGGGGAACCACTTCACCAATTCACATCTTGAAGGTTTCCCAAAGACAAGCTTAGTGTCCTAAAACAAGCACTGTTCAGATCATGGCATAACTGTTCACTTTTCTATTGTGTTTGTCCTAAAATAACCCTCTCTTGAGTTGTAATTATGAAAATATTCCTTTGGGTATTCGTGTCACTAACTTTTCTAGGTTCGGAGCAAAAAGATCGAAGGAGTAACAAATGTGAGGTACGTCCAACCAATCATGATATGCAACATTGAATTACATTCATCCAATCTTGATTTTTGCCAAAGTCAAGCTTGGGGGATATACTTCCATAAATAGATTCCTTGCCATGTTGCTACATTATTTTGGTTGTTCCTACCTTTAAGGCATGCTCAATTTTATAAACAACAATCATGCTCTGCCATCACTGTTTGAGTAAATCTCTGTAGTGCTCTCATGCTGCCTTTGTTTGCTATAGTATGCTTTAGTTTGGAGGTGCTTCATAGTGCACTATGGGTACTTCTAAAGGCTTTTAAATTAATCATGGTTCTTTGGTTAAAATGCCTTCCTTAATTAAATTAGACATGGAGTCTAGTTTGGTTATTGAACTAAAATTGTGCTTTAGTAGATAGTGGTTATTTTGTTGGACTAACCCATGCAGAAAACTCTCACATCCAATTCGGGTAAGTCAAGAGATGAACTCACATCGGAGATGAAGTAAGGCATATGATGAATTCCAACAACTTCACATAGAAGACATAGCTCATTCATCGTCTAAGAGAGAATTGAAAGAATTTATGGAGTGCCTATTCATGGTGAACCTACCAAATCACCACTTCTGTAATGGAAGAAAGAAAGAGACAAGAGTGCCACAAGAAGGATCAACATCTTAAACTCACTCAAAAAGGAGTGGATGAACAAGGCAACAAGCTATGAGCAACCTTGAAGACATCACAACATTGAGCCCAAAACTCGAGCTAGGATGCCAATGAGGAGCAGGGCGAAACTCACCTCATTTTGGCCAATCATAGACCTGCTCTCATTATTCTTGAAGACACCATCTTACACGTCGGCAGCAAGGACAAGCATGTCATGATAAACATACATCCTTGTGTCAACCCATCATCATCCAAGGTTGACTACCGACTAAGCCTTGGAAGACCATGACTATGGTTGCAAGATGATGTCCCTAGGCCATTGGAGATGAAGCCTGCATACAAATATTAATGAAGTCCCTTCCTTGATCATCAAGATGGATGGCGTATCATTAACTGCAACTCTTTGCCATGCCGCTAGAAGACAAACACCATCAAGGAAGAACTCGAGTCTACATCTCCAATAAACATCAATTCGTCAATCAAGACTCAACAAGATTCAAGAATGATTGATGAAGAAAGATCATGCAACTGTCTGTATCCTCATCCTCTGGATTGGACAAGTCCAAAGAAGAGCAGAATTCAAAGGAGAGATCATTGCTCAACAACCCATAATCAAGATCCCTCTCAGACAAATGAAGACTTAAGAATAGAGGACGAACAGTGTCTAAGAACATGGAGTTACAACATACTTCGAGGGATGATTCAACACTCACACTTAGCTTCTAGTGACAAGCGACAGCAAGCTTAGGGGGAGGAAGGCCGCCGACTCCTCTAATAATGATCTAGCAATGCCCTTCCTCTTCTCAAGCCCCCGTCGCTCTGGCACGCTGGTTTGCAATCCCTCCACTTGCAATTACTTTCTCTCTATAAGTTTGAATGTTTTCTATAGATGTCATACACACAAATCAAACTTAAGACAAAGTAAAATCAATCCTTAAGAGAAGAAGTAATGGTGAGTAAATGTTCTATGCTAATTAAAATTTTCTAACCCAACATTTCAGTAACATAGAATATGACCTTTAGCTTTATGACAACTCTACCCTTGTTATTATTTGTATATTCCTTTGGTTATGTGTTGTCCACTAATCCTCTATAGAGAAGAAACAATAAGTGGAGCACAAGGTCTAGGGAAAAGACCACTAGAAACATCTACTCTTCATCACAGGGTGCTCCAGTAATAAAGTTCTGAACCTGCAACATGTATACTAAACAAGATGTTACCAGCTTCACAATTAAAGGTTCACTTCAGACCACTGGACAAGGAAATAACATGGGTGACACCTTCCTCAGAGTTACCATCTCAAAAGGTGCAGTTATCAAGGTCTCTGCCTTTGGGATCAAATGGTGCACCGAAGGAGTGAACATGGCAAGAGGTCCTATTTAGAGGACCTAAATCACCGAACACCTTGCCAAGAGGTAACTTGGTAGTTATCAATATTTCCCATTTTAGCATTGCATAAGTTTTTCCTTTAGCATATTTACTTTCTACATAATCAATTCTTGTTGCATATTTACTTTGCTACATCTGCATTAGAAAAGAAAATAATTATGTCATGCATTGCATCTAGAAAATGTTAAGCCCCATGCGAATAAATTTGTGGTACGACAGCCCACAAAGATATCCACTGTGGTGGAATAAAAATAAGTTTTCATCTTAGTTACATTTTTCTGTCTGCATACCATAAAATATAAAACTACAAAAAGTATTAAGATCCTACTAAAAAGATTTATGTGTTAAGGAAGTTTTAGACATCCAAGGCTTAGAGGTTTATCACTAACACATAATCAGTTCCACAAGCTTTGTTGTCTATTTGAGCTTCACAGAATTTAAAGGATCAAGAAGAGCTAAATAGGCAGAAGGACGTCCTGTCCCCTGTCGGAGTGCTGTCTCTACAGCCATCATCTCTGACACTCCAGGAGGAGCAGTATGCCTTCACTACTAGTCAGCAACACCAACAGACTATGTCAACATCTAGCTTAGGGGAGAGCACCCCTGTATATCTGTTGGGCATTCTTAACGTCATTACCAAAAGTAGACTTAGTTTTCTAATTTTGATAACGGCGCCAAAAATGCCGAACCTATCCCTCATGCCACTTAAGCCAAGTTGTCATCCCCAGCATGACATGAGAGACGCGGTATTGAAATATGCAACTGCTCTTCTAAATAAATAATAAATAAGATCTGTAAGCGCACAGATTAATACCGATGTAGCATTTTAACCGGGAAGTATTCCAGGTATCATTATTTATATTTTTATCACTGGGAAGGGATTACTAACATCAATGTTGATTATGGAATGGAATATAGGAATGAGTATCAATCATTGCATGTATAAGTGAGAGCATTCATCTATCTCTTGCATACAGGGGTAAGTGTCACATAAAATATAGATAAAGTATGAATGGTGACAAAGATAATTAATCTGATCAGCTAGCCACATATAATAATGATAAGCACCTCAACAGATATTCTAGCAAGTCATTAGCATGGTATTAGGACGAACTACAAGGATATTTCCTAAGTTATTCTTAACTATAAAGTCTAGCATATCATAGTTAGTGCAAGTACACTTGGCAATCATTGCGAAAAAGGACTACGCCCATGCATAGTGATATTATCAAGGAAGATGAGAAACATAGCAATCACTCCCCCGTAATAATGTTGCTCTGCCTGCCTTACACACGGGAGGGGGACTATATAAGAACCAACGAAGCTGTCACCATCGCGGACCACCCCACGATCCGGCATATAAGGTGCAATCGCAGATAAATATGGTCTAAGCACCAAGCCTACACAATATTTATCATTTACCCATGGATCCGATGGATAAACGCTATACGATCCTAAACATGTATATAATTCCAATCTAACTAAGCCAAGCGTATAACTACGATAAACTAAGAACAATATAATCGCAAATAATAACAAGTAGAGCATAGTCATAATCAATATATTGAAATAGAACAAAGTTGTATTCATAATATTGAAGAACAAAGATGAACAATGAAGAACAGTAAAGGAATTACCAAGAATCCTCTTGACAGATCCGGAAACCAATCAAAGATTGACTCCTTCTAGTTCTAATCCTATGTAGCTATGCTATACTAGAGATCTAGTTGATGTGGTGGCTCTAGGGCTTGATCAGAGACTCTCCTCCTGAGATTAGGGTTTGAGGAATTGAGAATGAGGGAGTGCCTCCTCTAGGGGCCAGGGGTCCTGCTTATATAGCCCCCTCAAGTGAACGTGGGCCGTCGGATCAAACCGACATTAATCGCACGGTTTTCCTTGATCCCTTAGGTCGGTGGAGCATAATCCGCGAGACGGAGCCTGATTGGCTCTCAGGCCAGGGCGGCCGCCCTAGGGGGCAGGGCGGGCGCCCTGCCTCCGGGCCCGTTCGGCCTCCCGTTCGATCTCGTGGCTTCTGGAGTCTTCTAGATGATAGAAAATCGGTGAACACATTATTATCTCTATGTAAACCCGACGTGTGGGCCTTTCCTCCGTATTTTCTGATAACCCCCTGCAGAAACAGACAAACACCAAAACTCGTGGAATTCTGTCAGATAAAACCCTAAGTCTAGGTGTTGGTTGCATTTGGATCCTTTTCTTTATTTATTTGATAACTATATTTGGTACTTAAGGACCATCAACAAACTCCCCCAAGCTTACCTCTTGCTTGTCCCTGAGCAAGGATAGACTCATTATGGATCAGAAGTTGCTGCAACGCCTTTGAACGTTGACGGTACATATGCTTTCAAATAAGGTCTCATCCCTGAGTTAGAGTAAACTATCAAGATTTAAAACTTACTCATTTTACCTTTCACCATGGGGCTTACAACTGTCACCTGCATCTTGAGTGGTTAAAAGATAGAATGGTCTAGTCAAACGCCATGTCTCTTATTCTTGATCAGCTATAGCTCTGGAGTTTTTGCAAATTTTTCAAATAAAACTCAGAGATTCCTTGTATGACTTTCTCGGGTCTCTCTTTTGTGGTATTTCTGGATCCTTACCAAGGCAGTAATGGTATATGCCTTCTCTCTCAAAGTATGTGGTATTTATGGTATAAGGCGTAGTGACATTGCCTTCTCTCTCACCCTACTCTAATAAGGCTTTGATATCTGGAGCTCATAGGTGGGAGATACAGTATACATACTCATAGAACATTTATTGCATAGTCAAACCATGGATCCAGAGAAACAAGTCAATAAGTCAAATCAAGATGTGCATGAGTGGTGTATGGTGATGATGGTGATAACAAAAGTCTAATGCTCTTTTTGAGGGAATACATACCTTTCTTGCTTTTTAAAACTTTTGAGGGGAATGAGATGCTCTATTTTTTTTCTTTTTTTTTCTCAGGTGGGTATTGTACCCCTAATTCTACTGTCGGACACTTGTCCATTTTTACCTCTCGTCTCACTTTTTCTTTCTTCGAGGTTCCGAGCACTTGCTCCTTTTTATTTCCTCGTATTTATATATATTTTTTTAGAGCAATCTCTATCTTTTGAAAATATAGCAAGTGGTAGTAGAAATGACTTGAGCATTAACTTCACAGGGAATAACAGGAATGGGATAATGTTTTTGGCTATTCTCTCCCGGGTTAGGAGTAGAATAATTTTGGGTGAATCTGGAGATGGAAATGAGTGGATATATGTGGATGCGTACTTCCGGAGTAGAAGCAGCATGTATGAGTGAACGTGCAAGTGAATCTTGATTTTAACCACATGACAAGTTCCTAAGGGTCTACACAGCTTGACCACACTCAATGCCCATAAGCAGTAAGTAGTAAAAGTGCGGCTCTTAATCTAACAAGCATGTATATATGGCTGTGGTAGGAATTTAAACTTTCATCATACAGGAACTCATCATGCAACATTTTAAAGATTTTCAAAGATAAAATTCTCCAGAATTCTAGCATCTCTAGGAACAGATAAACAGCAGCTCAACCTTCCCATATCATATCCGCTAACAACTTAGACTTCAGATCAAGTTCTCTTCCCACTAGTTCAGGTTTATAGCCAGTTTTAAATTATAACAGTTATGTCTAAACTAGAGAGAGAACAAATTTGAAAATTAGGCAGAGCAACTATTCATCATATCCATGCTAGAGTTTTATTTTCAAGATTCAGTTTAGCATAGCTACTTTATTTATTTATTAAACTAAGAAAATATATATAAACACAAAATATTTATTTGGGTTTTCATGATTATGCATCTTTTTATTTTAATAAAGCATAGGTATAAATGTAGATAAAAATACTTATCGGGATAAATGGGGGTGCTCTCCCCCAAGCTGGATCTTGACGTAATTTCTTCTGATGTAGCTAGCAGGTGCAGAGGTGTATTTGAATGTCGGCAGCACCCTGACAACGATTAGGATATTCTCCGTCTGCTAGTCTTCCTGAATTCTGTGGAGCTCAAATAGACAACAAAGCTTCGTGGAACTTGATTAAGCGTTAGCATAAATATCTAGCCTTTATCATGTTTGAGCTTCCTTGATAAATGTCACTCTCTATTTTTATTTTCATTTTTATAGAACAGAAAAATATATTATTATTTTTTTTATGCCACCACAGTGAATGTACTTATGGGTTTTATGCCACTCGCATACTCACATGGGGCTTACTGTTTTCAACATTTTTTTAGACAGAATGAACATGATTAACTGAGCAATAATTAAAGGGAAAATGATAACTACCAAGTTTACCTCTTGGCACGGCGTTCGGTGTTTTTAAGTCCTCCGAACAGGACTTCTTTTCTTCTTAGTTGTCCTGAGATTTGGGTGGCGTAGACGGTGGTTCCGGCAGCGCCTCCTCTTCTTGTGTAACTGTCTTCACTTTCCATACCCGACTTGGTGCTTCGGTCTCCTGTTGTGTATCCTCGGGCCTTATGACCTCTCCTTCATAGTCTGCCCATACGTCCTTGATGGTTTGCCTCCTTTGGTTACGGTTACGTCGCCTTCTTCTTGTCCTGACCTGCTTAGAATCTTCAACTATATAGTTAGGGTCATTAAAGTAGCAGCGTACCTTCTCAGAGGGGAAATGCATATGGACTTCTCCGGTTCCAATGTAGATGATTGCTTTGACGGTGCCTAGGAACGGTCTTCCTAGGATGATGGGTGGCTCGTACTCGTCGTCTCCCATGTCAATGACCTGAAAGTCTGTATGGACAAAATGATCGTTAATTTTAACAGGGACATCGGTTACTATACCTTCGACCTTTCGGGATGTCTGATCTGCCATCTGGAGCTGAGTGTATGTTGGTTTTAAGGGCATGGTCCCGTACAAGAGCTGATAGGTGACTGTGGCCATTATGTTGACGCCTGATCTAGTGTCGCAGAGCGCCTTCTAAAAGGAGTATCCATTGATTGAGCACTCAATGCTTGGCATACCTGGGTCGTCCTTCTTGTTCAGGAAGGGCGACTTGAGTCGACCATCTTGACCTCCTTGAACTGCAGTGATCATCTTAGCTGATTCAGTCCATCCTTGGTTGTTCTTGTTCTGCTTGTTCCTCCTGTTGGTCCTCTTCCTTGGTTCATGTTGGGGTTGCTCTGGGATTTGTGTAATCTTGTTCTTGAAGGAAAACGTCTCCTTCCTCCCCTTGATGTTGAAGTTGATCTTCGCAGCGCTGGCGTAGATGACAGCTCCCGAGGTGTTCAGGAATGGCCTTCCCAGAATAACTGGTGACCTCTCATCGGACCCGGTCTCAATCACCACGAAGTCAGCTAGAGCATACGAGGTACCAACTCGGACACACATGTTCTTTAATATTCCTTTAGGAAAGCTTAGTGTCCGATCTGCAAGCTGCAAACACATAGTTGTTTCTGATAAAGGATATGTAAAGAATTTTTCATAGAGTACCCTGGGCATAATGTTGAAGCTGGAGCCAAAGTCGCAGAGTGCTTCTGGGAAGTCCACCATGCCGATGGAGATCGGGATGATGGGGCGTCCTGGATCGCCTCTCTTGACTGGAAGAAGGTCATTATGTACTCCGACAGCGGGATTACTCCAATAGTTACCTGCATCAAACATGTCTACAAGATTTGCAGATTCTAATCCTTTCGGTTGTGATGGTATATCGGGGTTAGTAGCAGGAACAGCAGCAGCTATTTGATTTAACTGAGATTCAATCATTTTATTAAAGCTAATTTGGTTTTTGATGGCAGTAGAGAAATTATCCATTCTATTATTTATGTTTTCTAGTATTTTATCATTGGATGCCAATTTCTTAGACAAGTTATCCATTAGCTTTCCTTGATTAGACACTAACTCTCTCAGGGGTGGAAAATTATTATTGTTGTTGTAAGAGTTATTACCTTGATAATTACCTGAGTAGTTACCTGAGTAGTTAGGCCTCTGTTGATTCCAACCTTGATTTTGTTGAGGACGGTTGTAGTAGTTGTTGTTGTTGATGTATCTTGCATCCTCAAGCATCTCAGGGCAGTGATTGCCTGAGTGTCCAGTGTCTCCACATTCCTCACAAGTCATGTGAGAGTCGTAGACGTTCATGACTTCTCTTTTGTCTCCAGCTTTGTCATCGAGCTTTTTCATGAGTAGGTCTAGCTTTGCAGACAGCATGTCTACCTCCTTGAGCTGGTGCATACCTCCTCCCTTCTTGCGTGTTTGAGTCCTCTCTTCGTTCCAACCTTGGTTGGACGCCATCTTCTCCACAAGGGCTGTAGCTTGTGGTATGGTGAGTGATAGAAATGCGCCTCCAGCTGCAGCATCCATGGTCTCACGAGCACTAGTGATGAGCCCATGATAGAAAGTCTGCATAAGTAGCCAGCTTTCCATTCCATGATGGGGACATTCTAGGATGTAATCTTGAAAGCGCTCCCATGCTTCTGGAACGGATTCATCATGTTGTTGCTGAAAACTTGTAATCTTCCCACGGAGAGCATTGGTCTTGCCCATGGGAAAGAACTTAGCCAAAAAGTTTGTAGAGCAGAGTGCCCACGTAGTGTTCTTATCCTTCGTCGCGTAGAACCACTGCTTCGCTCTCCCCAATAGTGAGAATGGGAAAAGGCAAAGTAGTATGGCGTCTCTGGGAACATCTAATATAGTGAATGTGCTGCAAATCTCTAGGAAGTGTTGGAGATGAGCACTTGCATCTTCGTGCGGCTTCCCACAAAACTGGTTGGCTTGTACCATGTTGATGAGCCCTGGCTTGAGCTCAAAGTTCTTATCAATGGCCGCGGCAGGTCCAGTGCGGATGTTGTCCGTAGTGGGAGCTGAGAACTCGCGGATCGTCTTGTTCGCCATGGCTGCGAACTCTGTTGACAAATTCCGGATGAAACTTCGGCGGTCTTCTGGATTGGATGAAGTGTTGCGTCGAAGTGTTGACTTCTTGAGCTTGGCTCTTGCCTTTCTGATTAATGCTTCGGGGTTGTCAACAAAATTTTCTGGAAGATGTCCTCTATTCATACATCACCCTGCAAAACAATAAGAATGGAAAAATACAGGGGTAAATCTATATAGGAGAATTGATGATCTCAATCACTTAATGATGCGAATGATGACTCAAATTCCGTATTCATTCCTTGTTAGTAAATCAACCTTCCCCGGCAACGGCGCCAAAAATGCTTGTTGGGCATTCTTAACGTCATTACCAAAAGTAGACTTAGTTTTCTAATTCTGATAACGGCGCCAAAAATGCTGAACCTATCCCTCATGCCACTTAAGCCAAGTTGTCATCCCCAGCATGACATGAGAGACGCGGTATTGAAATATGCAACTGCTCTTCTAAATAAATAATAAATAAGATCTACAAGCGCACAGATTAATACCGATGTAGCATTTTAACCGGGAAGTATTCCAGGTATCGTTATTTATATTTTTACCACTGGGAAGGGATTACTAACATCAATGTTGATTATGGAATGGAATATAGGAATGAGTATCAATCATTGCATGTATAAGTGAGAGCATTCATCTATCTCTTGCATACAGGGGTAAGTGTCACATAAAATATAGATAAAGTATGAATGGTGATAAAGATAATTAATCTGATCAGCTAGCCACATATAATAATGATAAGCACCTCAACAGATATTCTAGCAAGTCATTAGCATGGTATTAAGACGAACTACAAGGATATTTCCTAAGTTATTCTTAACTATAAAGTCTAGCATATCATAGTTAGTGCAAGTACACTTGGCAATCATTGCGAAAAAGGACTACGCCCATGCATAGTGATATTATCAAGGAAGATGAGAAACATAGCAATCACTCCCCCGTAATAATGTTGCTCTGCCTGCCTTACACACGGGAGGGGGACTATATAAGAACCAACGAAGCTGTCACCATCGCGGACCACCCCACGATCCGGCATATAAGGTGCAATCACAGATAAATATGGTCTAAGCACCACGCCTACACAATATTTATCATTTACCCATGGATCCGATGGATAAACGCTATACGATCCTAAACATGTATATAATTCCAATCTAACTAAGCCAAGCGTATAACTACGATAAACTAAGAACAATATAATCGCAAATAATAACAAGTAGAGCATAGTCATAATCAATATATTGAAATAGAACAAAGTTGTATTCATAATATTGAAGAACAAAGATGAACAATGAAGAACAGTAAAGGAATTACCAAGAATCCTCTTGATAGATCCGGAAACCAATCGAAGATTGACTCCTTCTAGTTCTAATCCTATGTAGCTATGCTATACTAGAGATCTAGTTGATGTGGTGGCTCTAGGGCTTGATCAGAGATTCTCCTCCTGAGATTAGGGTTTGAGGAATTGAGAATGAGGGAGTGCCTCCTCCAGGGGCCAGGGTTCCTGCTTATATAGCCCCCTCAAGTGAATGTGGGCCGTCGGATCAAACCGACATTAATCGCACGGTTTTCCTTGATCCCTTAGGTCGGTGGAGCATAATCCGCGAGACGGAGCCTGATTGGCTCTCAGGCCAGGGCGGGCGCCCTGCCTCCGGGCCCGTTCGGCCTCCCGTTCGATCTCGTGGCTTCTGGAGTCTTCTAGATGATAGAAAATCGGTGAACACGTTATTATCTCTATGTAAACCCGACGTGTGGGCCTTTCCTCCGTATTTTCTGATAACCCCCTGCAGAAACAGACAAACACCAAAACTCGTGGAATTCTGTCAGATAAAACCCTAAGTCTAGGTGTTGGTTGCATTTGGATCCTTTTCTTTATTTATTTGATAACTATATTTGGTACTTAAGGACCGTCAACAATATCCAGCTAAGTATCACTAGTTTTATCTATTTATTAAGTTTGCTAAATAAAATATAGGAGAGTATGTGAAGAGTTTTCCTGCTAAAATGAACCCTACAGAATAAGCTCTTATATGGAAATGATGAATAGTTGCTCTGCCGTAATTCCTTTCATGTACCTAGTTTTCAACCTCGAACTCTCCCGAGTTTTGGACACAACTGTTTAGATTTGAGATTTGCTCTGAACCTAAAACTTGTGGGTAGCGAATGCTTGATCTAAGTCTAGGTAGTTGGCAGATATGATATGGGAAGGTTTTTGAGCTGCTGTTTATCATGCTCCTAGAGATACTAGAGTTCTGGAGAATTTATCTTTGAAAATTAAAAATCTGGCATGATGAGTTCCTATATGACAAGAGTTCAAAATTCCTACCACAGCCAAATATACATGCTTACTAGATTAGGAAAGCCATCCACTTACATATATTGCTTGTAGGCATTGCGGGTAGTTAAGCTGTGTTGATCGTTAGGAATTAGTCATGTGGTTAAAGTCAATATTATGTGCTCTCCATCCATTGATCTATGCTGCTTCTGTCCTCAGAAGCACACCCTTGCTTACATTCACTACACTACATCCACTCTGTGCTACTTTCGCTCCTGGAAGTACCACCCACATATATACACCCCATGCATCTTGTGCTGTTTCTACCATAGAAACACGCACTCATGCTGCTCCTACCCTGGGAGTACGCATCCATCCATCCACATACATATTCTCCATTCATTCAGATCCATTCAGAAATTGTTCTACTCCTACACTGGGAGTGAACACCAAAAATATATGCCACCATTCTATCCTTTTCCATTGTGCAATAAAGCTCCAGTTATTTCAGTTGATACTCCCAATTGCTATAGTTCCATTAAGAGGCTTGGCTGTTGTTAAAAAAAGCAGCCAAGTCCTCCTCTTCAAAGGTCTTCAGTTCCAAATAAAGAGAGGTATGTTATCCCCGAGGAGCAAGTGTAGAATTAGATCTTCACCATCGTGTTTCACCCCTCATAACTACTTCCTTATTATTTATCACCATCATCCATATCATTCATTTCATTCCCCTCATTCACATGCACATATGACTTGATTGTATGCTTAGTTCCTCTGGATCCACGGTTTAACTATGCAACATATGCAAGTGAGTTTGAGTTATCTCCCCACCTATGAGCTCCACATAAGCCTATTAGAAGTAGGGTGAGAGAGAGAAGGCAACCTTACTATGCCTTAATTCCAAAAATACCACATATTGTGATAGTAGAGAGAAGGCATATGCTACACATGCCTTGGAGAGGATCCAGAAATACCACAAATGAGAGGCTTGAATGGGTCATACAAGGAAACTCTAAGTTTTATTTGAAAATCTTGCAAAAACTCTGGAATAATAGTTGATCAAAGAGTGAGAAACATAGTGCTTGACTTGACCATTCTGTCTTTCAACAGCTCAAGACCCAAGTGATGGTTACAAGCCCCATGGTGAAAGGTAATATGAGAAAGTTTTGAGTCAGAATAGTTCACTCTAATCCGGAGGAGAGTTCTTGTTTGAACGCATGTGTACTTTTGAGGCGTGAAAGCATTGTAGCAACTCCTGATCCATCACTAAGTTTATCTTTGCTCAGAGACGAGCAAAGGGTAAGCTCGGGGGAGTTTGTTGATGGTAGATAACTCCTATTATTAACTGTCAACTAGACATGAAAAAGGACCTAAATATAATTACCATCTAGATATAGGGCTTATACTAACGGAATTCCACGAGTTTTGGTGAATGTCTATTTCTGCAGGGTGTCAGCTGAAAATAACCAAGGAAGGCCCACATGGCAGGTTTACATAGAGATAATCAGGATACGATCAATTTTCTATAATCAGGAAGGTTCGAGAAGGCTCTGGACCAAACGGAAAACGGATCGGGCTCCGGAGCCAGGCGGCCGCCCACACCCTAGGGGCGCCCGCCCCGTGACCTCCACCAATCAGAACAAGTCTCGCAGATCCCTATTCCACCGCCTTTGAGGATGAATAAAAATACGTTGATTTAGGTCGGTTTGATCCGACGGCTGCGGTGCATCCTAGGGGGCTATATAAGGAGGGCCCCTGACCCTAGAGGAGGCATCCCTTGAAACCCTAAATCATTATTTCTAGAGAGGATCAGGTGAGAGAGGTCCCTTGTATGGATCTCCTCCCTAGAGCCCAGCATTCAAGATAGATTGAGAGAGTATAGGGTGGAGGTAGAGTTGGAGGAAGCCCGGCCTGTCGGTGTCTCCTCTCTGGTTGTACCTACGGGATCAAGTCTCCTCGCCCGAGGCTTGGTTCTAGGATCATTCTATAATTCAACTTCTAATACTAGTAAGTTCATTGTTATTATTGCTCTTTGGTTTACGAGTTTACTTTATTCGCTTCCGGTTAGGAATAGAGTAATCGTTCGTAGTGTAAGCGTGGTGCTTGGGCTAGGTTCACTCGTAGATGCTCCCTATCTGGCCGGAACCGTGGTAGTAGTAGGGGAGGTGACAATCCCTTTGTTATCTTCGTAGCCCACTTTCGGTCAGTAGGTAAGGTAGGTCCTAACGTGCTGGGGTTAAGCATCCTCTGTGGTGTCTCTTTTCCTTAGGTGCCCCCATAGAGCAGTAGTCACAAAGCTTGCCATAGGTTGGAAGGAGACAGTTGGAGTAATCCTCTCTATATCGCTCATTACCTTGTTTGTAGCTCAAGGGTTAAGTATAGACTTGGGTTAGTCAGATGCACATTTTCTCCTAGCGGATAAATAAATAACGATACTCTGGAATATCTCCCAGGTGAAGTGCTCACCGATATCCATGCGCTTGCGGATTATTCTTCTGTGTGCGTATCTAGTATCAACAGTGACCACATATGAACAACCCTTCTTTTTAAAAGTCATCTTGTCCTTCTTCTTCTCCTTCTTGACCTTCTTCTTGCCCTTCTTATCATCATCTTTGTTCTCACTGTTGCAGGGGCATTGAGCAAGAAGATGATCCTTGCTACCACACTTGAAGCACCTCCTTGCCTCATCCTTGTTCCTTGATGATGTTTTCTTCCTCCTTGCATGATAGCCTTTCTTCACCATGAATTTGTCAAATCTCTTCATAAGGAGAGCCATCTTCTCATCATCATCATCATCCCAAGAAAATCAGCCTTCATCTTCACTTGATGTGTGTTGTTTGGCCTTGCCCTTGGATGATGTGGCTTTGAATGCCACACTCTTCTTCTTCTTCTTCTCATCCTTCTTCTCATCTTTCTTCTCCTTCTCTTCCTTCTCATCATCATATCTATAAGTGTCATCGGTCATCACATCTCCCAACACTTGGTTTGGTGTCATGGTGTCCCAACCACTCCTCACTAGAATAGTGACCAATGTGCCAAATCATGATGGTAAACATCTCAAGAACTTGTCTGAGAAGTATTTATCCTTCACCTCTTCTCCAAGTGCTTTGAGATCATTAACATGCACTTGAAGCCTATGGAATATCTCTGACACAGTCTCATCCTCCTCCTTCTTGAAGCTTGCAAACTTCTCCTTGAAAATGTATGCCTTTGCACCCTTCACCACTTGAGTGCCCTTAAAGGATTCCTCCAACTTCTTCCATGCCTCATGAGCCATCTCAATATTCTTGATTTGCTCAAATGTTCTCTCATCCAAGGCATCATGAATTGCGCTAAGAGCAATGTCTTTATTTTGTAGCAACACTTCTTCGGCCGCGGTGGGAGCTTCGGCATTGGCAACCTCAATCTTGGTCTCCACCACCTTCCACACCTTTTTACTGATTGACTTGATGTATGTTGTCATCATAGCCTTTCGATAAGGATAATTAGAGCCATCAAATTGGGGTGGCATCTTGGTGTTGTTGATTTGAGCCATTTTGACACCGAATGTTGTTAAACCTCAAATCACAATGACCATGGCTCTGATACCACTTGAAAGGTCCTAATGGCTAGAGGGGGGTGAATAGCCTATAAAAATTTCTACAACAACACTAAGCCAAGTGGTTAGACAAATATGAGGCGAAGCAAGTTTTGCGCTAGCCTAATAAAGTTGCAAGCCACCTACCAACAATTCTAGTTGCTAAAGTCTCTATGTCACACACAAAGGGCTAAGTCACTACCTCTAAGTTAGTGAGCTCTCAAAGACTAACTAAAAAGCCTCACTAACCACTAACAAGACATAAGCTAGCTCTCAAAACTAATTACACTAAAAAGCTTAGCTACACTAGGAAAGTAATGCAAGTGAGGTAGAAGTGATATACTGCCATGGAAAGTAATCAATTACAATGAATACCAAGAATACCAAGGAGACAATGATGACACAATCAATTTTTCCTCCGAGGTTCACTTGCTTGCCAGCAAGCTAGTCCCCTTTGTGGTGATTTACTTACTTGGAGGTTCACACGCTAATAGGCATCACACGCCTAATACGCAACCGGGTGCCGCACAACCAACACAAGATGAGGATCCACAAGCCACGCACAATCCACTAGAGTTGCCTTTGGTGCTCTACCGGGGAAGGCACAAGAACCCCTCACAATCACAATGATCAATGATAGAGACAATCACCTTTCTCCGCTTGATGATCCACCAATCTTCGGGCCGTCTAAGTGTCGGCAAACACCATGAGTAACAAGATCTCCACCAGCCCAAATCGCCCAACTAGTGCCACAAGATGCTAGAACACTAAGCAATGCACTAGAGGCTCTCCAATCTCACTCAAGATGATGAAATCAAGTGTGCAAGTGAGTGGAGTGGTGTACTCAGCTCCCAAAGGGTGTATGTAGGTGTGGGATGTGCCAAGAGAGTGGCCAAGGCCAGCCACCACCACTATTTATAAGCCCACCTCAAAATAGAGTCGTTACCCCTTTGAGTCAGCTTCTATGGGGGCACCAGACATGGCGGTGAACCACCGAACAGGGGGTGGCGGTGCCCCTCCAACGGTCATCCACCGTTGGGCAACGGACAGGCGGCGGTGGCACCAGACAAGCCTCGGTGGTGGCACCCCGGCCAACTCCCCTAAAAAACATAGTCTCTAGATTATTAGGGCGGTGCCATCGGACAGGGGTGGCGGTGCCCAATCCCGCTTACCCAAGTCTCTGGATAAAAGTGACGGTGGCACCGGACAAGGCCAGGTGGTGCACCGTCGTGCACATGGTGGTGCACACCGCCACTGGCAGTGCCAGTGCCACAACTAGCTACTCGGTGGAGGCAAGGTGGTCACTGCCATAGGGATACAATGCATCGGACAGGGGGTGGCAGTGCCCCAGAGGCAGCACCTCATCCCCTACTTTGCCTCCTTCAACTCCTTTGCAAATGTGCCAACACCACAAGTGTTTCACCATCATGTGCAAGTGTGTTAGCATTTTCAAAATTATTTTTCAAAGGTTAACACTTTCTCACCGATTGTGCACTAGGCCTAAAATGTAACGCAAGTTTTCCAACACCTAATGGCACTAGATGGTCGAGTTGTCCAATCAGAGCTCCCCTCTTAATAGTATGACCATCTATCCTAAATGTGATCACACTCTCTATAGTGTCTTGATCACCGAAAACAAAATGGCCCTATAGATATCACCTTTGCCTTGAGCCCATTTTGTTTTTCTCTTTCTTCTTTTCAAAATCCCAGAGCTTGATCATCACATGTGTTCACACCATCACCATGATCTTCATTTCATGTGGTCATCTCCATCCATGAGTCCACCAAGCTCCGTCACTTAGGTTAGGCCAACCAATCTCAAAACCACACTTAGAGCATAGGGTTAGTGCAAATAGGTTTCATAAAAAACAAAACTAGACCTTTCACCAATCCAACCAGATCCATCATCCCAACTTGGCCGTTATAGCGATGGGGTGTTGATATTGTCAGGCCATTGCCACCAGCACCAGGCAATCTCTGTTTCACCGTTGTGGCATTAGAATATTTTTCCAAGTGGATTAAGGTGAAAGCCCTAGCAAGGATCACTTCAGAACACTAATAAGCTTTGTCTAGCAAAGAATCATATGTTGGTTTGGGGGCACCAACTTAGATAACTGTGGACAACGGGAAACAGTTCGATTGCACCAAATTCAGAAATTTCTGCTCTGAACTCAACATTAAACTTGCTTTCGCTTCGATCAACCACCCTTAGAGCAACGGGGCCATCGAAAGGGCTAATGGACTGATTTTCACAGCAATATCTAAGTCGCTCTTTGATGCCGCAAAATGAAAATGGGCTCAGGAGCTTGTCATGTCAGTCTGGGGTCACAACATCTCACGATCAAGGGTGATGGGTTTCACCCCCTTTCGACTGCTATACGGCGAAGAGGCCATCACCCCGGAAGAGCTAAAGCTAGGGTCATTTTAGACAGATAGAAGCCACAACACCAATATAGCGATATGTGGAAATCGAAATGATCAAAATGTCACGGCTCTGCGCCACCGACAACCTCAATGCTTATCATCCATCATCCGGACAAGCAAGGAAAGCTCCAACCACAATGGTATGGCCCGTTCATCATAGCAAGCATGATCAAACTAGGTACATATCGGCCGATGAACAACAAAGGAGTCGAAACAGATCATACATGGAATGCAGACAACATGCGTCGCTTTTATCCATATAGTTGTTTAGCTTTCACAAATTTTCAACCTTCATGTAATTTCATTTTTGTTTTTACTATTCAGGGATCGGCACTCTTTTTCCTCATAGGGGAAGCCCTTGCAAAAGGGTGTGAGGTTTTTTAATGAGGTGATCCTTTGTAATCCCTTTTTAATCATCAAGTGAACTTCTCCCCAAGAATACAAACTTCGCAAAGCATCAAAACAAGCCTCAATAGGACTTGGATATCGACAATCCCATCCAAGAAAAAGGTTGCTCCGTTTCTCATTTGGTAGTTAATTGTGGGAGCACTTTGCAACCATAAAAGCCTAGGGCTAGCGCATACTTTGACCCACTGAAAAAGAGAAAGGGCGAAGACCAAAGCCTATGGGCTAGTGCACATTTCGACCCCACAAAAAACTGAGAGGGTGGAATCAAAAGCCTAAGGGCCAACACATATCTGACTCTCTGAAAAGAAGAGACGGCAGAATCTAAAGCCTATGGGCTAGTGCACATTTCGACCCCCTACAAAACTGAGAGGGCGGAATCAAAAGCCTAAGGGCCAGCACATATCCAACTCTCCAAAAAGAAGAGAGAGCGGAATCTAAAGCCTACGGGCTAGTGCACATTTGGACCCCCCAAAAAACTGAGAGGGCGGAATCAAAAGCCTAAGGGCCAACACATATCCGACTCTCTGAAAAGAAGAGAGGGCGGAATTTGAAGCCTATGGGCTAGTGCACATTTTGACCCCCCAAAAAATTGAGAGGGCAGAATCAAAAGCCTAAGGGCCAACACATATCTGAGTCTTCAAAAAGAGAGGGCGGAATCTAAAGCCTATGGGCTAGCGCACATTTCAACCCTCTGAAAAAAATGAGAGGGCGGAATCAAAAGCCTAAGGGCCAACACATATCCGACTCTCTAAAGCGAGAGGGCGGAAACAAAGAGAGTGGAATCTAAAGCCTATGGGCTAGCACATATGTCGACCTTTCAGAAAACAGAAAGGGCCAATTCCAAAGCACATAACTTTGTACGACGAATGGAAAGAAAGCGCAATATAAAACTTCTAGATCAACGTGTTTCTTGTTATTACAAAAATAAGGCGAGGCAAAGAGCGAAGCACATCAAACAAGAGCAAAATGCAACCTGCATTCCAATCAACTACGAACACTCAAAATAAAATAGTAAAAAGTTAGGGCCCTAACACACACAAAAGGACAAAGCGCAGTCAAAATCAAGAACCATATCCATATAGTAAATACCAAAACCTACCACAAGCCCTGACAGTAATGAAGGTAAATACACCTAACCCTATAAATAGAGCATCCAGAATCCCCTCACACACCAAGCATGTAACGGAACCGTCCAAATTATAAGAGCACAAGTATAAAAACAATCACCGAAGTGATCAAATTCTCACACTTGAGCCCATATAACTCCGGTAGTCCACGAAATCGCGAGGGATTTCAAACCAAACCGAGAGCAACCAGATCGTAATGATTCAACATAACACAACACTTGTTACACAGTTCAAAAGTAATCTCATACATCGGAGTACAAATATTTTTATTACAAAACCAAAGTAAAGATTAGCGGAAGCAACATAATTTCTGAAACCATTTTAAGTCAAATACTGCCAGTACATAGTCACATCCTGCAAAAGCATACCAGAAGAGATACTACAGAGACCATGCCCATATGGTCTAGTCTTCACGCCCACGTGGCGAAGACAATACTTGCAGCAACAAGTATGAATCTGCTACCTGCAACAGGTGGGAATAAACCCTGAGTACGAGAAGGTACTCAGCTAGACTTACCCGTCAAAAACCAGAAACAAAGGTGACACCAAGGGTTATGCAAGGCTTTATAAAGTGGGCTAGCTTGACTCATTTGCAGAAAAGCTTAATACAGATAAATAACCATTATATGCTTTAAGTATCAAGTTGATCATCATTAACCTGAAAACTAGATTAGCACCTGTGCTAGAGCAATCACTTTATTAAGAGCAAACAACATTAACCATAGCAGGTATAATAAGACTATCATCATCTTTATCATCAATTCCGAACCATCATTATATTTAGTGTATCTACGCTGGAGATAACCAGTCAAGTTTCTCACTATCCGGGAGAGACGGCGACTCGAATCGATTCCAACTCAGCTGAGGGGGTATTCCTGACACTCACCCGGCAAACCCCGCTAAAGGCAGCCGTAGATAACCTTTGGTACAACTCAGGGTGGGCCCGAACAGCGCCGCATTCTCAGGGATACCAGTGGCCAGGATGCTCAGGACTTTTAACTCACCTGCCCTTGGACCCTCTGGCTCCCTTCCGAGGCGACTTTCACTTTTCGGCTTCGCAGCCTGAGTTGAGCTACTAGGCTTCGCGGTCGGCAACCTCAGGCCGGCCAGCTAAATGTCAGGCATGCGTTCAAAATGACATAGAAGGCTCCAGGTCTCGGTCCTTAATCGACACAGACGGGGATAGATCCACACCCAAGACCTCCATGCCTTGTTGCTTCACTATCGTCATCCCGCCCGGTCTCATTTCATTTTATTAACACATGGTTCACTTCCACGATAGCAAGTATAGCCAACCGTGACCTGATAAAGCCCTATATCTCGCAGGTGACAGGAAATCACCCGACTTCTACCGGTCTAATTAAGCAGGGCTAAGCATAGATACGATCCTGTCTACATAGGATTCAAGGTTCGAATTGCTGGACAAGGAGTGTTATCAATGCAGCAAGGGTTTCCAACCAACTCCTATCACTTAATGCAACAATACATATAACATGTATAGATAGATAATTGCTTTGAAAGTAGGAGGCTTATAATGCTCCGGGGCTTGCCTTAACCGAAAGAAGAGAGATCAAGGTTTGGCTTCAAGAACGATTTCCACGTCTTCTCCGGCTTCGTCGGACTGGACCTCCGGTTCTCGAACGGACTTCAACTTCGGGTCCCACGCCCAGCGGAACTTTGCTCGTAACACGATTCTTGGCACACCTATTGCATGTATATGCATCCAATGAATTTCATGTATGCATCCAATATTGACATGATGATTTATGGACGTGCATGAATGATGTGAAGATGAATGCAATGACATTGCAACGTTGTAAGCACAAAACCAAGTTATGTGGTGCTCTATTCAAATCACTTCAAACTTAGGTGCAAATTTTCTCTCCGGTATTGACATGTTTAAACATTCCTAAGAAACCACTAAGTATCCCAAAGTTAAGACTAAACACGCACGTAACAGGATTCCAGACATTAGTACTTACAACCTATTATCAACAGTAGCTAAGAAAACTCACAACTGGAGTTCTAAAATTCCAAATGACCTGAAAGAGGACATTCTGGAAAGCTTATGAAATTGTCTACATTTCATTTATAAACATCTAAGCATGATTTCATCATTTACCAAGTTAAAATAGCACTTGTACATAATCTGTTCTAAAAGACAGAGAGCACTCCCAAAACTGAACCTAACTTAGAACAGCTGTCATTTCTAAACTATAAGTCCAAATGCTACCAAAATTTACCAGCAACTAGTTCATGAAATTCTCAACAACTTTGCTATAGATCACCAAGCATGAAAACATCATTATCATAGGTTAATTCTCTTAACTAGCAAATCTGTCCAGAAATGGAAGATTCACTAAATTAAATAATTAATGATGAAGCAAAAGCACAATTGGACCAGACTAACTTTACTAACAGCTAGAGCATATTAAAGTGACACCAGATCATATCATGTTACTTGCATAAACATTTATTTAATTGACCTTTTCTATTTATTTAGTTGCATAGGCATAAATGGCAATTAATAGAAAAGTTGCCCCGAAAAATTCTAATAAAATTATAGTAGCACCTAAATTCTCTTAGGAGACTACCATAAAAATGTCATCTCAATTTGACAAGCAAAATTGGAGATATCATAATAAACAAATGTATAAGCAATATAAAGCATATACAAAAAGGAAAAATTATAAATGAAGCATGTGATCTCCAAAATTCATGAAAATTTAACTGGAGTAACATCATAGTATTCTTAGCATCTCACAAAATTTTCATAGCAAAAGGATCAATATATAGTAAGATACAAAATTATCTAAATCACCTAATTAAATAAAGTGCTTTAACAAAAGTAATTACCAACTTCAGAAAACATAAACTAGCATACCATATTTTATTATACTACTGCAAAGTACACATCTCAAGGATTCCATAAAGTCCTCATTTACCTTTTTATGATTTTTCTACTATTTTCTACGAATTTACAAAGTTCAGCCAACATTTAATCATTTCAGGAAAAAGAACAAAAACCTAAATCTACACGGGCCTTGACCAGCTGGCCCGCTACGGCAATAGGGCCGCCTCGGCCCAGCTAAGGCCCAATCAGCCAAAACAGGGGAGGGAGCAGGGGAGGTGCTCGCCGGCGATTTCCTCGCCGCCGGCGAGGTCTCCGGCGAAACGAACCCCACCAACGTGACTACCTCATCGAGCCGCATCGATAGAGGTGCTTTGCGTGACCTAATGTTGGCCGGATAAAGCTCGTCGCCGGCCATGGCGGCGGTGGCGGCCTGGCGGCGGTCCGCCGTCCGGCAGGGAGCATGATAGGGCGCGGCGAGGACAGCTACGCGCTCCGGACGACGAGGCGAAGCTGCTAGGGTCAGGCTAGAGACGACGGAGCGGACGGTGAGGTCTCGCCTCGTGCGAGTGTTACGGCGGCGACAGACGTGCGCGTTCCGGCCAAACCACGGCGAGAGGGAAAGTACCGCCTAAGGACAACCATCTATGTGACCTAGAGATCAGGGAACGAGAGGTGGGGAGGCGGGACAAGTTCCGGTGGAGACCGACCACGTGGGCGCTGGTTCACCGGAGGCGGTGACGTCGGCGGAACCTCAAATCCGCTTGCTCCGGTCGCCAATTTACTTGGCTAGCAGCTGCACTAGGTGACCGAGGTGGTGGCGAAGCGATGCTCGAGGTGGAGTGTGCTGTGACGGCGCGGTGGTGCGATGCAAGGCGCGGCGAGGTGGGCGGCGGTGCTCTGGCAGCCTGCTCTTCCGCCTTGGCGAGCACACAGAGGGAGGGGAGGAGAAATGAGCAGCGAGGGAGGAATGGAGGGAATGGGCAGCAAGAGGGGGCGGCGTGGCGTCTTGGCGAGGCGCTCGGCTCGGCCGGGTGGACACGCGCCGGCGGGCAGCTGCCAAGTGGCGAGCGCGACCTGGCGCTGTCGGCCACGTTGAGCGACTGAAACTTCTGAATCGGGGTTAATGGCACGACTGACAGCCCAACTTTGCCCCCTAACAAATCCTAAACCAGCTCGATTTAGCGATAGGTTACATTAGCAAACTTGTAGACCTACATGAGATATCCAATTGTGTCAATATGGACTTGAGCTAGTTTGGTCTTAATTGGAAGATAAAAGGTCCCAAAGGGAGGCTCCTTGAAACTGAACCCGAGATTCAGTCAACCCACCCGACTGAAACATGATTTTCAAAGCACTCTAGCTCCTAAACCAGTGAGAATTAGGTGATGGTGCTATTGACAAAAACATAGAGCTATGTGAGTACTATAAATGTGTCAATAACAACTGGAGCTAATTCGGCCTAGATTAGTAACTATAGAGTCCTAAAGTGGGGTACAATGAAACTGAAATGTCACCTTTTTACTTAGAAAATTTGCTAAGTGTTGAAATAACATGGAAACCTGACTTGTGGGCCCTGTTTGAGGATTTTCTAGCCATTTTCATGAGATGGGTATATTGAGACTTTTGTTCCTTGATAAATTCCCTACAACTTTGGTAAGGGGTGCATCTCCATGCAAGGTCTTTAGATACCACTTTTAAATTGGTCAAAGCAGATCAGTACTGTGGTCAAACTGGGGTCAAACTTAGTCAAATTGGATTTTGGTCCAAACATGAATATAGACCCTAGCTCATTTTGCTCCACTAACATATCAAAGATGTTTTCAAGCTCCCAAGTCACACAATAACATCACACATGTCATCTATACAAAACCCTAGCAACACATAAAAGAAGTACATATAAATCACAATGTTGCAAAGTCATGTTTCAAACAATGACGCACATAAAATGACGATGCTTATGGTAATGACATGCCATGATCATGCATTAGGAATGCATTAAGAGGCTAACTAACACCAGGGTGTTACAGCCCTCCCCCCTTATAAAAATCTCGTCCCGAGATTTGAAAGTCGTACCATTTTTCATAGAAAGCGGAATAGTTGTCCTTTAAATAATCTTCTTTTTCCCAAGTTGCATCACGTTCACCGTGATTACTCCAAACCACCTTGTATAATTTGACTACTCGATTACGAGTCACCCTTTCCAGAGTATCCAGAACATATAGCGGTTTCTCCTCATAAGAAAGATCGGATTTCAACTTGATGCGCCTCACATCTACTCTTTCTTCGGGAAGACGGAGACATTTCTTTAGTTGAGATACATGGAATACTGGAAAGATAGCTCCCATTTCACGAGGTAGATTGAGTTTATAGGCTACTCTTCCACTTTTCTCAATAATCTGATAAGGTCCAACATATCGAGACTCAAGCTTTCTTTTGATCCCAAAGCGCTTTACTCCTCTCATAGGGGACACCTTCAAATAGACCTGGTCACCTACTTCAAACTCAATAGGTTTCCTCCTCTTATCTGCGTAGCTCTTTTGTCTAGCCTGAGCAGCTGATATATTTTTCTGTATAGTACGGACTTGCTCCTCGGCTTCTTTTATAAAGTCAATACCATAGAATCTTCTTTCTCCTGGTTCCACCCAGTTCAAAGGAGTTCTACATTTGCGACCATATAAAGCTTCAAAAGGAGCCATTTGGATATTCTCTTGATAACTGTTGTTGTAAGAGAATTCAGCGAGAGGCAACCATTTCTCCCATGAGCTATTACAAGAGATGATGCAAGCTCTAAGCATGTCTTCAAGAATCTGATTCACACGTTCGGTCTGCCCCGACGTCTGCGGATGATGAGCAGAACTACGGACCAGATTAGTTCCAAGATTCTGATGTAGGCGCTCCCAAAAACGAGCAGTAAACTGCGGTCCTTTGTCAGAGATAATAGATCCAGGCACTCCATGAAGACGTACGACTTCTTGGAAGTAAATGTCAGCATATTGGTGTGGGTGATAGTTACTTTTCACCGGGATAAAGTGAGCAGATTTTGTCACACGATCAACTATAACCCAAATAGAGTCAAAACCTTTTTGGGTGGTTGGTAATCCGACAATAAAGTCCATAACAATGTCATCCCACTTCCAACCTGGAACCGACAAAGGCTGGAGTAAACCAGGCTTCATGTGAATGGCCTTAACTCTACAACAATTATCACACCTAGCGACGTAGGCTGCAATTTCCTTTTTCATCTTGGTCCACCAATAGTACGGCTTGAGGTCCTGATACATCTTACTACTACCAGGATGGATGGACAACTTAGAAGAATGGGCTTCAGATAAGATTCGATTTCTGAGCTCTCTATCTTTTGGCACAACAAGTCTATCCTTGAACCAGAGAATTCCCCTTTCATCGACTCGAAAGTGCTTAGTTTCTTGCTCTTTCATCTTTCTCTTGATGTGAAATACACCAGTATCAGTCTTTTGTAACTCAACGATTCTACTTCTCAAAGAACAATCTACCGTGATATGATGGATTACAATAGGATGTAAGAGATGAGACAAATGAAAATCTTCTTCTATCAGAGAGTTGCAGTGAGATTTTCTACTCAAGGCATCGGCAACCACATTTGCTTTACCCGGATGGTAATGCACCTGGAGGTTATAATCCTTAATCAATTCTAACCATCTTCTCTGGCGCATATTTAACTCAGGTTGAGTAAATATGTACTTAAGACTCTTATGATCTGTATAAATATTGCATATATTTCCAAGCAAATAGTGTCTCCAGATTTTCAAAGCATGCACTACAGCAGCTAACTCCAAGTCATGAGTCGGATAGTTAACTTCATGTTTTCTCAACTGACGCGAAGCGTACGCAATAACTCGGCCTCCCTGCATCAGTACGCCACCTAAACCAGTACCCGATGCATCACAATACACATCAAACGGTTTCTCAATGTCAGGTTGCGCTAATACAGGAGCTGATGTCAACAAAGTCCGTAGAGTACGGAAAGCTTGTTCACACTCCGGAGTCCAATCAAACTTCCTATCCTTCTCGAGTAGTCGAGTCATAGGCTTAGCTATTTTAGAGAAATCCTGAATAAAACGACGATAGTAGCCAGCCAATCCAAGAAAACTCCGAACTTCATGTACTGTAGTTGGTGCCTTCCAGTCCATAACTTCCTGTATCTTAGTCGGGTCTACTGAAATTCCCTCACTAGACAATACATGACCGAGGAAAGGTACCTTCTTTAACCAGAATTCACATTTACTGAATTTGGCATAAAGCTTATGTTCACGTAATCTGGTTAAAACAATCCTCAGATGCTTGGCATGTTCTTCTTCATTTTCAGAATAGATGAGAATATCATCAATGAATATCACCACAAACTTGTCCAGCTCTTGCATGAATACTGAATTCATCAGGTACATGAAATGAGCAGGAGCATTGGTCAGACCAAAAGACATGACAAGATATTCATATAACCCGTATCTGGTTGAGAAAGCGGTCTTTGGTATGTCTTCCGGACGGATTTTAATTTGGTGATAACCAGATCTCAGATCAATCTTCGAGAATACCTTTGCTTTAGACAACTGATCAAACAAGATATCAATACGAGGCAAGGGATACTTGTTCTTGATAGTGACTGCATTGAGTGGTCGATAGTCTACACACATACGCAGAGACTGGTCTTTCTTCTTCACAAAGATAGCAGGACAACCCCATGGAGAAGAACTAGGACGGATCAACCCTTTCAGTAAAAGGTCACTAAGTTGGGTCTTGAGTTCAGCTAACTCATTCGGCGGCATTCTATACGGCCTTTTGGAAATTGGTGCGGTACCCGGAATTAACTCAATCTTAAACTCCACATCACGATCTGGAGGTAATCCTGGCAATTCATCGGGAAAAACATCTGGAAATTCACACACTATCGGGACTTCTGCAATCTCTTTTGCTTTTGATATCATAGCGTTAACTGTAGTCTGAGGACTGATGTCTCTAGGAAGTTGCACTAGAAAAGCTTGTTGATCTTTTGGATCCCTTAACGTAACCACTCTCGTAGAGGTATCGATCAGAACACCGTTTCCACTCATCCACTTCATACCTAAAATTATATCTAGGCCCAATCCTGGTAATACCACGAGATCTAGATTATACAGACGTCCTTCGATCTCGATCTTTGCTCCTAAGACCAACTGGTTGGTTGAAATATTATTTCCGGCAGCACTAATATTATAACCACTGTTATCTAAAGTAACGACCTTCATACCATGCTTGGTTGCAAACGTTGAACTGATAAAAGAGTGGGAAGCACCTGAATCAAACAGCACAATTGCAGGATGTTGGTTCACTAAAAATGCACCAGCAGTGATAATTTCACCCGTAGGAATGGATTCCACCGTGGTGTAACGAACATACCCTTTACATACATCTACATTATTATCATTTGATTTCTTCTGCGGAAGAGGACAATCTTTGGCCCAATGACCTGACATCTTGCAATTCCAACATGGCCGGTTACTTGGCGGTGCCTTAGGCTTTCCTTTCTTAATACTGCTCCTCTTGACCGGATCCTGTTTCTGATATGGGTGATATCTGTTAGATATGCCAGGCGAATAATACTGAGGTGTAAACACCACAAGAGTATTAGTCGTAGGTGCATTAGATTCATGAGATTTCTCGTGACTCTTAGAAGCAGCATACACAGCATTACAGTTCTCTTGAAGGATAGTATCACTGACAAACTCATTGAAAGTTGCACACTTGATATTGCACATGGCCTTCATCAATTTGGGACACAACCCTCTTTTAAAACTTGCGATCTTCTTAACCTCCGTATTAACAAATTCTGGAGCATATCTTGACAAGTTGATGAAAGCATGCAAATATTCTGTTACGCTTTTGTCTCCTTGGGTGAGCTTCATAAACTCGGTGTGCTTGATTGCCATGAGGCCAGCAGGAATGTAATGTCCCCGAAATGCTTCCTTGAACTGATCCCAAACTACTTCCATATTCTCGGGCAGGGTGTTCCGATAGTGACACCACCAAACACCTGCAGGCCCTTGCAACTGTTGCGAAGCATATTCTGTTTTCATATCATCTGCCACCTTGAGCACACGGAACTTCTGTTCGATAGTGTTCAACCATTCGTCTGCTTGAAGTGGTTCTTCTGCTTCTCGAAAAATAGGAGGCTCAGTATCCAAGAAATCTTTATAGTTGTTGTACTGGGCAGGCTCAGGTTCCTGATGGACATGGTTTCTGACACTCTCGTCCAAGGCACGCTGACTTTCGGCAAGCATTTGCAGCAACTCAGCAGAGGTAGGTTGCGAAGGAGACGATGACGGTTCTGTATTGCCACGACTCCGACTGCTAGAGCGAAGCTGACGAGACATCTGCAAATAGTTGCAACTAGTAAGCGTCGATGACGTCGGAAGGCTGCTGACGAATTGTATTTGCAGGAGGAAGAGACTATATCAACTATCCAATTTCCAATCTTAGAAGAAGGAAATCTCTTGGTTTGAGGCACTGATCTTCTGACAAGATAGAAAATGACAGTCAAGGAAAAGGTTCACGAGAAGATAACACATTGGTGTGGCTCCATAATGGATCATGACTAGTAATCCTTGATACCTGCGCGTGCCGAGCAGCACAACCTTGTGTCGCGCGCCACAGGAGGCTCCCGGTTTCGTCGCGGCACCATGGAGTACTAATCGCAACACCATTACCAAACACACACCCATGAGGAATCCTCACGTGTTAAGAATTAGGCGGATAGAAACTGTATTATCCAGAGATGGGTAGCAAACCAGGATGGATACAAGGTTAGACGCAATGGAGAGATGAATTGCAGATCAAAACTCATCCCAACTCGATGAGATGCATCTTGAAATTGTCTTGCTTTCCTTCACGGCCAGGTATGAATTGGGCTTCAAGGCTGACACCACTGACCACTCCACTAGGTTGGTTGACTACCCCCAATTCTTCATGAAAGAATGCAGCTAATTACGGGACAACTGTTTGGAGGGAAGAAAATTTTAAAAGAATGGGATAAGCAATTTATAAGGGAGGGAGTAATGCAGAATGCAATGTATGATGCGAACATGGTGCATGCACGAACCGTACGTCCTCACAAACCTAGGAAAAATTTCAAAATTCTAGCGTATAGTTCGGTGGCATACACACGTTCTCTCAATAGCGATAACTAATCGTTCTACAGGAAACGTTGTTAGTGTACCTGCAGAAGATTGCATTTCAGCCCAACAATTCCCAATATAGCACACAAGAAAGCAGTAAACTAAATACTTTCCATACATACATCCCCCGATGTATATACTTCAGTATCAAAGCTACCCGACAGATATACCCACAATTAAGTACTCTCATAATCACATGATTAAACATGTAAGTATGCTAGTAACCACAACTACTCTCCCCTAGACCGACGGTTGGACGGTCATGCTCTCACAACTCCCACTTACCAGGGCGTAGAGGTATTTTGATCCATACATTACCACCCAAGCGGATGGCATCCATACAATAGCACGCTGTATGGACAACGAAACAGAAAACAAGCAAGAACCCCCCAAGTTAGTACCTTAGTAAGCCACCTAACAGTCCTTATTTGGGCATATAGGATATGACCACTGGCACTCTTTAGATTAAAATTCAGATTTTTCACAAAAGCTTTTGTTTAAATACACAAATGAAGTGTTTACTGTTGAATCTCGCTCCGATACCAGCTGTAACGGAACCGTCCAAATTATAAGAGCACAAGTATAAAAACAATCACCGAAGTGATCAAATTCTCACACTTGAGCCCATATAACTCCGGTAGTCCACGAAATCGCGAGGGATTTCAAACCAAACCGAGAGCAACCAGATCGTAATGATTCAACATAACACAACACTTGTTACACAGTTCAAAAGTAATCTCATACATCGGAGTACAAATATTTTTATTACAAAACCAAAGTAAAGATTAGCGGAAGCAACATAATTTCTGAAACCATTTTAAGTCAAATACTGCCAGTACATAGTCACATCCTGCAAAAGCATACCAGAAGAGATACTACAGAGACCATGCCCATATGGTCTAGTCTTCACGCCCACGTGGCGAAGACAATACTTGCAGCAACAAGTATGAATCTGCTACCTGCAACAGGTGGGAATAAACCCTGAGTACGAGAAGGTACTCAGCTAGACTTACCCGTCAAAAACCAGAAACAAAGGTGACACCAAGGGTTATGCAAGGCTTTATAAAGTGGGCTAGCTTGACTCATTTGCAGAAAAGCTTAATACAGATAAATAACCATTATATGCTTTAAGTATCAAGTTGATCATCATTAACCTGAAAACTAGATTAGCACCTGTGCTAGAGCAATCACTTTATTAAGAGCAAACAACATTAACCATAGCAGGTATAATAAGACTATCATCATCTTTATCATCAATTCCGAACCATCATTATATTTAGTGTATCTACGCTGGAGATAACCAGTCAAGTTTCTCACTATCCGGGAGAGACGGCGACTCGAATCGATTCCAACTCAGCTGAGGGGGTATTCCTGACACTCACCCGGCAAACCCCGCTAAAGGCAGCCGTAGATAACCTTTGGTACAACTCAGGGTGGGCCCGAACAGCGCCGCATTCTCAGGGATACCAGTGGCCAGGATGCTCAGGACTTTTAACTCACCTGCCCTTGGACCCTCTGGCTCCCTTCCGAGGCGACTTTCACTTTTCGGCTTCGCAGCCTGAGTTGAGCTACTAGGCTTCGCGGTCGGCAACCTCAGGCCGGCCAGCTAAATGTCAGGCATGCGTTCAAAATGACATAGAAGGCTCCAGGTCTCGGTCCTTAATCGACACAGACGGGGATAGATCCACACCCAAGACCTCCATGCCTTGTTGCTTCACTATCGTCATCCCGCCCGGTCTCATTTCATTTTATTAACACATGGTTCACTTCCACGATAGCAAGTATAGCCAACCGTGACCTGATAAAGCCCTATATCTCGCAGGTGACAGGAAATCACCCGACTTCTACCGGTCTAATTAAGCAGGGCTAAGCATAGATACGATCCTGTCTACATAGGATTCAAGGTTCGAATTGCTGGACAAGGAGTGTTATCAATGCAGCAAGGGTTTCCAACCAACTCCTATCACTTAATGCAACAATACATATAACATGTATAGATAGATAATTGCTTTGAAAGTAGGAGGCTTATAATGCTCCGGGGCTTGCCTTAACCGAAAGAAGAGAGATCAAGGTTTGGCTTCAAGAACGATTTCCACGTCTTCTCCGGCTTCGTCGGACTGGACCTCCGGTTCTCGAACGGACTTCAACTTCGGGTCCCACGCCCAGCGGAACTTTGCTCGTAACACGATTCTTGGCACACCTATTGCATGTATATGCATCCAATGAATTTCATGTATGCATCCAATATTGACATGATGATTTATGGACGTGCATGAATGATGTGAAGATGAATGCAATGACATTGCAACGTTGTAAGCACAAAACCAAGTTATGTGGTGCTCTATTCAAATCACTTCAAACTTAGGTGCAAATTTTCTCTCCGGTATTGACATGTTTAAACATTCCTAAGAAACCACTAAGTATCCCAAAGTTAAGACTAAACACGCACGTAACAGGATTCCAGACATTAGTACTTACAACCTATTATCAACAGTAGCTAAGAAAACTCACAACTGGAGTTCTAAAATTCCAAATGACCTGAAAGAGGACATTCTGGAAAGCTTATGAAATTGTCTACATTTCATTTATAAACATCTAAGCATGATTTCATCATTTACCAAGTTAAAATAGCACTTGTACATAATCTGTTCTAAAAGACAGAGAGCACTCCCAAAACTGAACCTAACTTAGAACAGCTGTCATTTCTAAACTATAAGTCCAAATGCTACCAAAATTTACCAGCAACTAGTTCATGAAATTCTCAACAACTTTGCTATAGATCACCAAGCATGAAAACATCATTATCATAGGTTAATTCTCTTAACTAGCAAATCTGTCCAGAAATGGAAGATTCACTAAATTAAATAATTAATGATGAAGCAAAAGCACAATTGGACCAGACTAACTTTACTAACAGCTAGAGCATATTAAAGTGACACCAGATCATATCATGTTACTTGCATAAACATTTATTTAATTGACCTTTTCTATTTATTTAGTTGCATAGGCATAAATGGCAATTAATAGAAAAGTTGCCCCGAAAAATTCTAATAAAATTATAGTAGCACCTAAATTCTCTTAGGAGACTACCATAAAAATGTCATCTCAATTTGACAAGCAAAATTGGAGATATCATAATAAACAAATGTATAAGCAATATAAAGCATATACAAAAAGGAAAAATTATAAATGAAGCATGTGATCTCCAAAATTCATGAAAATTTAACTGGAGTAACATCATAGTATTCTTAGCATCTCACAAAATTTTCATAGCAAAAGGATCAATATATAGTAAGATACAAAATTATCTAAATCACCTAATTAAATAAAGTGCTTTAACAAAAGTAATTACCAACTTCAGAAAACATAAACTAGCATACCATATTTTATTATACTACTGCAAAGTACACATCTCAAGGATTCCATAAAGTCCTCATTTACCTTTTTATGATTTTTCTACTATTTTCTACGAATTTACAAAGTTCAGCCAACATTTAATCATTTCAGGAAAAAGAACAAAAACCTAAATCTACACGGGCCTTGACCAGCTGGCCCGCTACGGCAATAGGGCCGCCTCGGCCCAGCTAAGGCCCAATCAGCCAAAACAGGGGAGGGAGCAGGGGAGGTGCTCGCCGGCGATTTCCTCGCCGCCGGCGAGGTCTCCGGCGAAACGAACCCCACCAACGTGACTACCTCATCGAGCCGCATCGATAGAGGTGCTTTGCGTGACCTAATGTTGGCCGGATAAAGCTCGTCGCCGGCCATGGCGGCGGTGGCGGCCTGGCGGCGGTCCGCCGTCCGGCAGGGAGCATGATAGGGCGCGGCGAGGACAGCTACGCGCTCCGGACGACGAGGCGAAGCTGCTAGGGTCAGGCTAGAGACGACGGAGCGGACGGTGAGGTCTCGCCTCGTGCGAGTGTTACGGCGGCGACAGACGTGCGCGTTCCGGCCAAACCACGGCGAGAGGGAAAGTACCGCCTAAGGACAACCATCTATGTGACCTAGAGATCAGGGAACGAGAGGTGGGGAGGCGGGACAAGTTCCGGTGGAGACCGACCACGTGGGCGCTGGTTCACCGGAGGCGGTGACGTCGGCGGAACCTCAAATCCGCTTGCTCCGGTCGCCAATTTACTTGGCTAGCAGCTGCACTAGGTGACCGAGGTGGTGGCGAAGCGATGCTCGAGGTGGAGTGTGCTGTGACGGCGCGGTGGTGCGATGCAAGGCGCGGCGAGGTGGGCGGCGGTGCTCTGGCAGCCTGCTCTTCCGCCTTGGCGAGCACACAGAGGGAGGGGAGGAGAAATGAGCAGCGAGGGAGGAATGGAGGGAATGGGCAGCAAGAGGGGGCGGCGTGGCGTCTTGGCGAGGCGCTCGGCTCGGCCGGGTGGACACGCGCCGGCGGGCAGCTGCCAAGTGGCGAGCGCGACCTGGCGCTGTCGGCCACGTTGAGCGACTGAAACTTCTGAATCGGGGTTAATGGCACGACTGACAGCCCAACTTTGCCCCCTAACAAATCCTAAACCAGCTCGATTTAGCGATAGGTTACATTAGCAAACTTGTAGACCTACATGAGATATCCAATTGTGTCAATATGGACTTGAGCTAGTTTGGTCTTAATTGGAAGATAAAAGGTCCCAAAGGGAGGCTCCTTGAAACTGAACCCGAGATTCAGTCAACCCACCCGACTGAAACATGATTTTCAAAGCACTCTAGCTCCTAAACCAGTGAGAATTAGGTGATGGTGCTATTGACAAAAACATAGAGCTATGTGAGTACTATAAATGTGTCAATAACAACTGGAGCTAATTCGGCCTAGATTAGTAACTATAGAGTCCTAAAGTGGGGTACAATGAAACTGAAATGTCACCTTTTTACTTAGAAAATTTGCTAAGTGTTGAAATAACATGGAAACCTGACTTGTGGGCCCTGTTTGAGGATTTTCTAGCCATTTTCATGAGATGGGTATATTGAGACTTTTGTTCCTTGATAAATTCCCTACAACTTTGGTAAGGGGTGCATCTCCATGCAAGGTCTTTAGATACCACTTTTAAATTGGTCAAAGCAGATCAGTACTGTGGTCAAACTGGGGTCAAACTTAGTCAAATTGGATTTTGGTCCAAACATGAATATAGACCCTAGCTCATTTTGCTCCACTAACATATCAAAGATGTTTTCAAGCTCCCAAGTCACACAATAACATCACACATGTCATCTATACAAAACCCTAGCAACACATAAAAGAAGTACATATAAATCACAATGTTGCAAAGTCATGTTTCAAACAATGACGCACATAAAATGACGATGCTTATGGTAATGACATGCCATGATCATGCATTAGGAATGCATTAAGAGGCTAACTAACACCAGGGTGTTACAAAGCAGCACCCATGGAACTAAATGCAAACATCAAGGGAGAAACAAAGATAGCTACCAGCGCAGGCACAACACCTCGCGCTTGGGACCAAAGGCTGTACAAACATAAAAGAGTGAGGTAGCAAAAGGAGGATAGCATGAGAGAAAACATAATACCTGAGCAGCATACTACCCAAAAGGAGTGAGTGCCCAGTCTTCACCACACGCGAAGCTAGAAGATGACGCAGCAGGATGAGGATGGTCCATAGTGACAAGTGAGCATAGAGGAGCAGCTGCTACCTAAAAGGGCAGCAGCTCTGCGCTGGGAAGTGTGCGAATATCAGGGAACCAAACAATTTAGCTAATTCACCCTCCAACCTAATCAATTCGCATTGGTTAAACAAATAAATGGGCAAGAGCCCTCAGCCTAAAAGGTGGAAGGAAATCTATCGATTGTACAATTTCTACCAATACACCTAACCTAAGGGGGCAGGCATTCATGTAAACTATTACAAGTAAAGCTTTTTCGAATACAAATCACGTTATGCTCCTTTTCGCCATCCCCTCGCCCTAAAAAGTTGGGGGACGGCATTTTTTTTGCTTAGGCAATGCCGAGGGGCTGACACCCGAGTCAATTATACGAGATTAAGTAAGAAAATCACTCGTCGAAGCAGATAATTTAGCGAACTTAAACTCGTATAACCCGGTAGTCTGTGAAACCACAAAGGATTTCAAAAAACCAACACACAAACCAAGATCATACAAGTTTAGCAGCCACAGTCACATATTACATAAAGTTTGTAACAACACTGAGATACATCGAAGTTTAATACATAAACTTATTACAAACCAAGTTCATAATAAAGTAGTGAAAGCAAATAGTTTTAAAACCACACACACCTGTTTAGTTCAAATACAGTGCCAGTAGATAGTCATTTCCAACAAAAGCATCAGATAAGACATACGGAGCGACCATGCCCTTGGTCCTAGTTATTAACCATCGCAGGGTACAGGTAGTTGATGCAACAACCGTAGTACATCTGACCATCTGCAACAACAATGGGAACAACGGCCTGAGTATGAGAAAGTACTCATCTAGACTTACCCATCTTAAACTAAAATAAAGTGACACCAAGGAGTATGCAAGGCTTTCTTTAGTGGGCTAGCTGACTCAACTACGAAAAAGCAAAGTTGACATAATGAACCATTTAAATATTTTGCATCATCTTTATTATAACCTATCAATCTAGGTAAGCACCTATACTATAGCAATCACTTAATTAACCAATAACATCTAGTTACCAACTTAGATTTAGCATTTCCAACGTCATCCATATAACCATCAGTGTTCCATCATCACTACTATGATGCCGTAACTCGAGTCAAGTGCTCACTATCCAGGAGCGATGGCGATTTGAATCGATTCCTAACCGACTGGTGATTTATTCCTCACACAAACCACACTCACCGATCAAGTGAGCTACAGGTCACCAATGACACTTTCTAGGTAAACGTCGCGGGATAACAATCATGGACCGCAATACCCAGGGGGCTCCCGACTGTCAGGAATCAGGACCTAGCCTACCCTTGGGCTCACTCTTCGTGCCCCCGTCATACCCCCTTCAGCACTAGTCTGTAAATCCGAGTTTATCCTAGCATGAATAGTGCCACTAGCTTCGCGGTCGAAAGGTACGTTATTCGGCTACCTAAATGTGAGGCATGTGTTCAACATGACATGAGAGATGAGCAACGATCGGTCCTTAACCAACACAAGCAGAAAACTAATTGCACCCTAAAACCCTGTCTGGTTGCCTCCAACTTTTCCGTCCGATCTCCAATTATCCATCAACACAAGGTTATTTCCAGGACATCATCCATTCCATAGATAAAGCATAGACATACCCTAGGTAGCCTACCATAAAATTTTCATGGTATTTGAATAAGTAAAACAACCTACACAAAATGACAAGCTATGGTGGATAAATGAGCATGAAAATACTTTGTACTACAAAAAGTATCAAAAAACAGTTTTAGTATTTTTCCCATGATCTACATAGTCTACAAACATTATACAAAAAAGTTTTATATACATATTTTATTCATATTTTTGGCGCTAGCAATTTTACAAGAAATAGCAAATAAATGCACCTAAATTAGATAGCTATATTTTCTACAGAACATGCATGACATATATTTTTTACAGAAAATACATCTCAAGAATACTCAACAAAATTGGAATCATATTTTCCTATGCACATTCTATTTATTATGCATTTTCAAAGAAAACAACATTTACAAGAATTAAATAAAGCCCTATATAAAAGTATCACAAAATTGACATACAATATTATTAAACTGTAGACCTCATCATAAGGAGCCTAGCAAATTTTGTTTCAACCATTTTGGAGCAATATTTCTCAAGATATGAATTTCTAAAGCATTTAAACATTTCTAAAAAACATTTCTTAAATCCCCTTTTCAAAACAGCGCACCAAAACATTAGGTGCACCCCACTGCTTCACCCAAACTCCATGCAGAGGGACAGACAGGCGGGGCCCGTGGGTCAACCGGCCCCACCGATCAGCCGGACCCGAGGCAGGCTCGCCATTGACCAGCGACAACTCACCGCCGACGAGGAGTACGACCACACAGTCACCACCTACACGCTCTACGCGATGACCCACACTCGGTGAGCTAGAGAATGGAGCCATTGGCGGAGCAAAGCAAGCTCGGAGGCGGTGGCACGGCTTGACGTCGGGAGGGCTAACTCGGCCACGGCGAGGTGCGGGGAGGTGCGAGAGAGGTTCACGGGATCAAGGTGGTGATGACACGCGCGAGAGAAGGGAGGAAGAGGGGGCGGAAAGGGGGAGTCCACGGAGCGTGGCTCTCCGGTGAGCTCAGCCAGGGCTCCGGCGAGTGATTCCCGCGGATGGTGACCTTACCACGGCGAGCCAATGCGAGCACTGAATGCACGAGGTGGAGACGGTGCTTTGAGCAAGATAGAGGCGCCGACGGTGAGCTATGGTGGCCGGAATGGCCAACTTCTGCGAGGCACTTGTGCGGCAGTGGCGGAGACGAGCGCTGATGAGAACAGGCCCGATCTTTCGAGAGGTATCCGGTAAGTTCGATTTATGGATATCTCGACGTTGGCGATCCGGCTTCAAATCAGTCACGATTCGAACCCTGCAACCGTTACACCACTACTCCGTTGGTTATCAACCAAGCACAACTTGATTGACCTCGCAAAGAAGGCTTTTCCTGCAAGCGAATCGAAGAGCACAAGCAAGAAGGTAAAACACGCAATCTGAAATTGCAAATATGAATGATGTGAATATTAATAGAGGGTTCGAGAACTTGGTTCCAAAGGACTAATCAACACAGTGGAGGAGATCAAGAACAGGGGCCCTGGATCACTGTAAAAGGATTTGTCACCACAGTTACAATGAACGATTCAGTTTCTCGATGGAAAACTAAACTCTAAACAAAACCCAAATGTCTAGCAGTGGCAGCAGCTGTGTTTATAGTCTAAGACTCGACCTAGGGTTGGGGACGGCCAGGGGTTGGGCGCCCACAACTAGGGCTTAAGGCCCGGCACGATACATGGCCAAGTTGGCCCAAATACATGACGCAGAACCTTGCCGTGGTCACACAGAATGATCCACAGACCTTCTGGAGCTGGGACCAGATCCGAAACGACGGCGTCGTCGTCCCCTTTCCAACGCATCCAAGAACACCCCATTTTGATGTCGTATGAGAAAATTATGACCAAAACAGTGACGATGTGTCTGCTGATTCCGAGGGTGACGTGGCAGCTGAGTTGGAGACGAATTGCAACTTGGGGAAGACCAAAGCGTCGGTGTGTCCAGCGTGGCGATGTCCTCATCATCCTCCCCTTCTTGAATTGGAGTCGTCCTCGACTTCATCCCATCATCAGCGAACTCCTACAAAAGGTTAGTGACAGCAGGCAATGCACCAGACATAATAGGTTGACAAAACATAGTATAACATGGTGCATCAGGATTATCACATAAGTCAGCAGTAGCAGAAGTTGTAGCGAGAAAAGTACCTCCTTTTAACTTAATCCCATTATTTTTAGCAATGTCAGTTGGAGGTTTATTTTGAATCTCATTAGCATGTTTAATAATATCCGTAGGAGACAAAGGCAGCAATGTATTTTTCTTGTCCTTATGTATGATAGTGTATGTATTAGTTCTACCATGGTGTAAATCATCATTATCAAATTCCCATGGATGACCTAACAAAATGGAACAAGCTTGCATAGGACAACATCAAAATCAGCAGTATCATGATAAGAACCTGTGAAAAAGCTAATGCGTGATGATTTAGTTACCTTAGTCTTACCACTATTATTGAACCATTGAAGTTTATATGGATACGAATGTTGTCGTGTGGTCAAGCCAAGCTTCTCAACCAAATCTGAACTCACCAAGTTATTGCAACTTCCGCTATCAATGATAGTGAGAACACGACAACCCTGCACAATGAAATACATGTGAAATAAATTGTGGCGTTGGATCGTCATCTCTTCTTCATGTCCCACACGTGTACTCAACACACGCTGCACAAGAAGGCTAGGGTAGTCTATGGCAGCAGCCACGGAGTCAATGATGATGGCCTCCTTGTCTTGATCGCCCTCGGTGGAATCTGCATCAATGTTAGCAGCAAGGGCTAAATCATCTTCAACATCACTAGCACTTACATATCCATCCTCGGTAGCAATGAAAGCACGACGACTAGGGCAATCCTTCATGACATGTCCCATGCTTTTGCATCGATGGCAAATGATTTTAGAGCTGAACGAGGAGCTAGTAGAAGCACCCGGATTGGCACCTTTCTTCTGCACATTAGACAATTTACTTACCCTGGAAGAAAATGGAGGTGTAGATGGTTGTGATGCAACAGGAAGCTTGGGCGTCTCCGGCTCAGAACGCTGCTGAAAATTCCTCCCATTGTTAGACCTGAAAGGCTTGTGTTGTTTGCGGCCCTGTACTTCACGTTCTGCCTTAACAGCAAGATGATACAATTGGGAAAAATTGTGCCATTCTTTGTAATCAAGTATGTTCTGTATATCATGGTTTAAACCACCAAAAAATCTAGCACTAGCATCATTATCATCTTCATTTATACCACAACGGGCTAAACCAATAAGCAATTCTTGATAGTAAGCTTCTACTCTTTTATCACCTTGTTTTAAAGTTTGTAGTTTCAAACGTAAATCATGTTGGTAATAAGGAGGAACAAAACGAGATTTCATACGTTGCTTTAAAGCATTCCAGGTTTGAGGCACAGCAGCAGCATTATTAGCATTGCAAAGATCACTCCACCAGAACAAAGCAAAATTAGTAAACTCACTAGTAGCAAGTCTAACTCTATGCTCAGCAGGAACATTATGAGAATCAAATTTTTGTTGAACAGCAAGCTCCCAATCCAAATAAGCCTCTGGATCAACATTACCAGCAAAAGGAGGAAGGCTAAATTTAATTTTAGCAAAAGGATCATTATTACCATGATGATTACCTCCCATACCGCGACGGTTGAAGTTGAGGCGGCGACGGGCATAACCGTCAGCATCCACATCTTCATCACCAAAATCATCGGCATCTTCATCATTAGCACGATGAGGTGAAGGGCGTTGCTCGAGTTGTTCAATGCGGGTGACCAGATTGTTCACATTGCGCGTCAGCTCGGTCATAAGATTGCGTTGTTCAGTCATGAACGTTGTAAGCTCACCCTTGGACACACACTCATTAAAGTCCGTCAGAGATCCTGCCATGGTTAGAAGATAGAAAAAGACAACACCAAAGTATTATCCCTATCAACGAAAAGGAAACAAGTGGTGGTGGTGGTGAAAGTGGAATGCAAAATCACAAGCGGCTTACCACCGTCTTGCCTATATTCTTACCAACGCCAAACAGGAGCAAAACCAAAGTGGCGAAGTAATCTGTTGTTGAGCGTGGGTAACAGTTGCAAGATGAACCTGTGCTGGCAGAAGAATATGTGGAGCAATGGGTAGGCACACAATATGACAGCAAGGATTAGCAATTAACGAATGCAGATTAGCGATTGTTCAATCCGGATCCAAAGTACAAATCACAGGTGCTGGCTAAGACGTGTCGAGACGTAGCGCAACAAAGGTGAAAACAAAGGACGATGGAAAGAACTCACAGAACAAGCAAATAGCCCGAATTTTTCCTTTTTCCTGAATTTTTCCCTGATTTTTCCAAAAGGCCCTAGTAGGAATCAAACTTTTTTTATATTTTTTCACTGTTTTTTTTATATTTTTTTCTGAACAAGGATAAAAAAAGATGCAACCACAAAAATTGGCACCTACAACTGAGGTGGAATGTGGTCTACAGAAATACAGCACGTTCTCTAAAAAGCGTGAAAAAACTTTGACAATTTTTTTTATTTTCCTGAATTTTTTTGGCAATTTTGATGAAACCAAACAGGGCAAAGCCGAGTTTGGGTCAGCTCCAAATGGTGTCAAGAAGCTGCTGTAAAAATTTTATATTTTTCTGATAAACGAGCGAAAAGTTATGCCTGTTTTACCGAAGGTATCTTGAGTTATGTTTTCCGGAAGGCACAACACGGCAGCAACAGTTAGGGCAAAGCATCCCTAAACTCCAACACCTATCACAAGATCGTCCTTGTGACAAACAGCAGTAGATATGCGCCTGATGATGTAAGGAGGGTTGCAATGCAGGCAAAATAAGAGCGGCTGGCAACCTATCTAGGGTTTGCGCGGCGGCGAGAAGTTACACAAGGCGGCTAGCGGGGCAAGTAGAGTAATGTGGTGGCTTCGACTTGTTGTTTCAGAACGGTGGATGGGATAGCGGCGGAAAACAAAAATCACAGCAACGGCGATTGAACTACGACCACAAACACAATCCTAAACCAGCAACAAGACTCGACCACGGACCCAAACTCAACAACGCGAATCTAAAACGAAATTGCAAAGGCACAAAGGGTAATAGGACAACAGAAATTGAAATATTTTTGGGCTTTTTGTGGACTCTAGGTAATGAACAAATATGAATCTAAGGCAAACAAGAATATACCTCGCGGTAAACCTAAAATCTCCGATACCAATTGATGAGAACTGGCCCAATCTTCCGAGAGGTATCCGGTAAGTTCGATTTGTGGAGATCTCGACGTTGGCGATCCGGCTTCAAATTAGTCACGATTTGAACCCTGCAACCGTTACACCACTGCTCCATTGGTTATCAACCAAGCACAACTTGATTGACCTCGCCAAGAAGGCTTTTCCTGCAAGCGAATCGAAGAGCGCAAGCAAGAAGGTAAAACACGCAATCTGAAATTGCAAATATGAATGATGCGAATATTAATAGAGGGTTCGAGAACTTGATTCCAAAGGACTAATCGACACAGTGGAGGAGATCAAGAACAGGGGCCTGGATCACTGTAAAAGGATTTGTCACCACAGTTACAATGAACGATTCAGTTTCTCGATGGAAAACTAAACTCTAAACAAAACCCAATTGTCTAGCAGCGGCGGCGGCAGTGTTTATAGTCTAAGACTTGACCTAGGGTTGGGGACGACCAGGGGTTGGGCGCCCACAACTTGGGCTTAAGGCCCAACACGATACATGGCCAAGTTGGCCCAAATAGGTGACGCAGCACCTTGTCGTGGTCACACAGAATGATCCACAGACCTTCTGGAGCTGGGACCAGATCCAAAACGACGGTGTCATCGTCCCCTTTCCAACCCATCCAAAAATGTCCCGTTTCGATGTCATATGAGAACATTATGACCGAAACAGTGATGACGTGTCTGCTGAATCCGAGGGTGACGTGGCAACTGAGTTGGGGACGAATTGCAACTTGGGGAAGACCATAGCGTCGGTGTGTCCTACGTGGTGATGTCCTCATCAAGCGCGTGCATGTGCTTTGCTGCTGTTAGCGTGGTGGGAGGAAATGGGAGGGAGCAGGGGAGGCGACGCACGCGCGGCGGTGTAGGCGAGGGCGGAGGGGCACGGGGGCCACCGGACGGCCAAGGGCCACTGTTGCCGGCGCATGGCGTCCACGCGACGGCGACCTCTGCTGTCGTCGAGGCGCTGGCTTGTGCAGCGCGTGGGAGGGGCGAGCGAGCATGTGAGGTGGGCCAGGCCGCTTTAGCCGTGGGCCGGAAAGTGGAGCGCGCGGCCCACTAAGGAAGAAATTTCATTTTTTAATTTATTTTCTGAAGAACAGCAGTATTTTTACATTTTTAAGCAACAAAAATCCATTTTCACAAGTTGGTCCAAAAATAAAAGTTGTTTAGAATTTTAAACTCTACAACTTTTCATAAAGGTGTATTTTAAAATTCCAACTAGATTTTGAAATAGAGATTTAAAGTTCATTTAAATCAAAATCTCATTTTTCCAGGTTAATTTTAAAAGCAAAATTCGAGGAAATTTTGAATACCGAACTTGCTCCAAATTACATGCTAAACATTTCTAAATTATTTGCACTACCAAACAAACATGTTTATTGACCTAACAACCATAATCATGGCATAGTTTTATTTAAACAAACAAATGCAAAATCCATGTTTCAGAGCTATGTTTCATATGTTTCAATCCAACGTTTCATTTATATATCATGATTATGAATGCAAGATTATGCTCATGCACATGGTTTGTAGTGCCTAATGCATGCTTAACGCCAGAGGTGTTACAACTATCCCCCTTATAAGAATCTCATCCCGAGATTTTGAGTTACGAATCACTTGTTATAAAAATCTTTATAAGCATTTTGTAGATATTCTCTTGTTTCCCATGTCGTGTCACCGTCATCATGATGACTCCACTGTATCTTATATGTTCTCATCACTTTATTCCGAGTGACTCGATCTTTAGTGTCCAAAACCCGAACTGTTTACTCACGGTATTCCAAGTCTGATTTGATCCAAATGCCCTGAGGTTCTATCCTCTCTTCCGGAACATGCAAACACTTCTTCAATTGTGATACATGAAAGACTGGAAAGATCGAACCCATCGCTTCTGATAGTTGTAACTTATAAGCCATGGGACCCTTCTTCACTATCATCTTATACAGTCCTGTAAACCTAGCAGCAAGCTTTTTTCTTGATCCCAAACCGTTTCTTCTTCATTGGTGTAACCTTCAAATAGACATAGTCACCAACTTTAAACTCTAGCGGTCTTCTTCTTTTATCTGCATAACTTTTCTGATGTGATTGTGTAGCCTTCATGTTTTGTTAGATGATATGGACCTTTTTCTCAGCCTCTTCAATAAATTGATCCCATAAAACCTTCTCTCTCTAGACTCAATCCAATTCAACGGGGTCCTACACTTCCTACCATACAATGCTTCAAATGGAGCCATTTTGATACTCTCTTGGTAGCTATTGTTATAAGCAAACTCTATCAAAGGTAACCATGATTCCCATGAACCCCTGGACGATAACACACATGCTCTAAGCATATCTTCTAGAACAGCATTAACTCTCTCTGTCTGCCCATCTATCTATGGGTGGTAAGTTGTACTACGAACCAAACTAGTACCCAAACCTTTTGTGTAGATGCTCCCAAAAATGAGCTATAAACTATGACCCTCGGTTAGACACAATAGTTTTTGGTATACTATGCAATCGAATGATTTATGCAATGTATTTCTCAGCGTACTAAGGCGGTCGAAATGCTATCTTCACTGGCAAAAAGTGAGCTGATTTGGTAAGATGATCTATAATCAGCCAAATCAAATTATTTCCCTTCTGAGTGGTGAGAAGACCAGTGATGAAATCCATACTTACATCATCCCATTTCCAATCCGGTACTAACAAAGGTTGCAACAAACCCGCAGGTCTCATGTGAAGAGCTTTCACTCTACAACACGTGTCACAACGAGCAACATACGCTGCGATCTCCTTCTTCATCTTTGTCCACCAGTAACGAGGTCTTAGTTCTTGGTATACTTTGCTACTTCTAGGATGGATAGACAACTTAAAAAGATGAGCTTCATCCATCAGTTTGTTCTTGAGCTCTCGATCCTTAGGCATAACAAGACAGTCATTGAACCATAACACTCCTTGTTCATCCACTCTAAAATGCTTAGTCGGTTCTTTCTTTATTTTCTCCTTGATATGGAATATTCCCTTGTATGTTTTCTGCCCTTCAATGATCTTGCTATCCAAGGTACAACTAACCTGGATATTGTGCAACACAGCAGGATGCATCAAATTGAACCCATCATCGAACAATGGTTGCACAACAAGAGAATATGACTTCCTACTTAAGGCATCTGCTACTACATTTGCCTTTCCCGAATGATAGTGTACATTCAGGTTATAATCCTTAATCAGCTCTAGCCATCTTCTCTGTCGCATATTTAATTCAGATTGAGTAAAAATGTACTTGAGACTCTTATGATCTATGAAAATATTGCACACATTCCTAAGCAGATAGTGTCTCCAAATCTTTAGAGCCTGCACAATGGTAGCAAGCTCTAAATCATGACTCGGATAGTTAACCTCATGTTTCCTCAACTGACATGAGGCATAAGCAATGACTCTTCCGTATCGCATAAGAACACATCCTAACCCATTCTTGGATGCATCGCAAAACACATCAAACGACTTTTCTATATCCGGTTGCGCCAGAACAGGAGCAGTGGTTAGCAATTCCCGCAAGGTGCGGAAAGTTGTCTCGCACTCCTCTATCCAAGCGAACTTATGGTCCTTCTATAGCAGACTCATCATTGGTTTGGCAATCTTCGAGAAATCTGATATAAAATGATGACAGTAACCAGCTAATCTGAAAAAACTCCGAACTTCATGAACTATGGTCGATGCCTTCCAATCCATAACCTCTTGTACCTTGCTAGGATCTACTGAAATTCCATTTTCTGATAACATATGACCGAGAAAAGGAACTATCTTCAGCCAAAACTCACAGTTACTAAACTTAGCGTACAACTGATGGTCTCTGAGTCTAGTCAAGACAATTCTTAGATGCTCTGCATGATTTTTCTCGTTCTCTGAGTATACTAGAATGCTATCGATGAACACAATCAAAAACTTATCCAACTTCGGCATAAAGACCGAATTCATCAGATACATAAAGTAGGCAGGAGCATTTGTCAGGCCAAAGGACATGACAAAATACTCGTACAACCCATATCTAGTGAAAAATGCGGTCTTGGGTATATCTTGTGGCCTAATCTTGATCTGATGGTACCCTGATCTCAAATCTATCTTAGAGAATACTTTGGATTTTGACAATTGGTCAAACAAGATATCAATCCGAGGTAGCAGATACTTGTTTTTAATTGTCACCGCATTCAGTGGCCTGTAGTCCACACACATCCGTAAAGAGTTATCCTTCTTGTCCATGAATAGTGCGGGACATCCCCATTCAGACGAACTTGGACAAATCAGACCCTTGGTCAACAGATCCTGAAGTTGCTTCTTCAACTCGGCTAATTCATTTGGAGGCATCCGATAAGGCCTTCTTGAGATCGGTGGTGTTCCAGGGATTAACTCAATGGAGAACTCAACCTCTCTATCCGGTGAAAGACTGGGTAACTCATCTGGAAACACGTCCAGAAACTCACACACTACCGAAATCTTGGCTAGAAGAGTGGTTTGGACTGCACAGGTCATACTTGCCAGATCTATTCTCTAAGGTAAGACTACTTGGAACGTGCCTTCTCCAACAGGTTCGTTAAGGGAAATAATTCTTCCTCCAACATCAATCACTACTCCCTTCTTATTCATCCAATTTATTCCCATAATTACACCCAAAACTAGCCCTAGCATAACTATCAAGTTAAGCTTATACTGCCTGTCTGCTATATTCAGGGTTGCCCTCTAGATTATCTGATTAGTTAACATATCAGTCCCAGCTGAACTTATCTGATAAGCACATTCCAATTCAACTATGTTTTGCTCATACTTTCTTATAAATACTTGACTTATAAATGAATGAGATGATCTAGAATTAAACAAAACGACAGCAGGGTGGTTGTTGATAGAAAACATACCAGCTGTCATAGGCTCTCCTTCTGGGATGTCATCTATGGTGGTGTGGTGAACACAAGCTTGATATTGGTTCTGTTGCTTCTTGGGAAAAGGACAAAACTTCGCAAAGTGCCCAGACTGGTTGCAGTTGAAGCACGGTCCTCTTACTTAAGTAGCAGCTCCAGACGAACTGCATTGTCCTGCCTTGGCCTATGGCACCGCCATCTTGAATGGCTTCTGATTCCTCTGAGTTTGCTGAGCGTTCTGATTCCTCCTCTGTGGTGGCCTGAACCTTGCACCAGGAGTAGGTAGACGATATGCAGAACGATTAGCCATCGGGGCTCTTGGCTGGGATGGACCAGACTCAAAGGCCCTCTTGCGAGTTTTGGATGTAGCATACACATTGTTGTTCTTCTCTTGCTTCAAGCAGTCACTAATGAAGTCATTGAAACCAGTTCTTGTATTGGTACCCACATGCTTCATTATCTTGGGATTCAGACCCCTCTTGAAACTAGCGATCTTCTTGGCATCAGTGTTAACCATGTCAGAAGCATAATAGCATAGATTATTGAAAAGCGTGCAAATACTGAGTCACAGTCTTGGTGCCTTAATTCAGTGATAGGAATTCTCCCAACTTCATTTCTGTCAAACTTGGCGGTATGTAAACTCCACGAAAAGCATCAGTGAATTTCCTCCATGTAATGTGAGCATTAGGGGGAAAAGTGGTGCGATGGTGCTTCTGAAGGGATATGGGGATGCTACGCTAGCCGGAAAACAAAATTTTTCGACCCCATAAACCAGGAACTATTGCTAGTTATAGATCGCGGAATTACCACTAGACGCGCAGGTGCAGCGGAAGCGACTCGATGTAGTCGAGCGCGTCGTAGCAGTGCCGTGCAGTTGCGTGGTCATCCATCACGTCCACCCTCCGCTCATGGATCGTCCCTCTCATGCGGTTCATCCTTGTGCTCCAGATGCAGCACCTCCAAGGTATCCCACACGTACGGGGAGAAAGTGTTGCGCCTCCGGACTGCTAGGTCCGTGAGGAGCAGTAGGCGTGAGCGTGGGGAGGGTGACAGCGGCGGCTGCTCAATGGCGTGATCCCTGGCCGCGCCCCCCTCCCTCTCTTATATAGGCGCCTCTAATCAGCCCCAAACTGGAGGCCCAATTAGAAAACCCTAAGCCTAGTCAACTTCGGGTCCAACCCAAATTGGGCTTCCAACCCCTTAAGCGTGCGACCCTATGGGTTCATGTACAAATAGACGTGGCTCGAGTACTCCTACTCGGCCATTAGTTGATAGTGGTCTCTAGCAAGACGTGTCAACTCCTATGTGTACACAAAGATCATATCAGACGAACCACCACAAACCATATACATGTCATTCCTTTTGCCACACGATATTTGGTCCAACTCATAGGTTAACACTTAACCTAAGCACGGCCATGCATTTGTTGATCCAATCATTAGAGTGTTCCATTGATATCTCTCTCACATAGAGAGGGGCAAATTCCATTTTGATTGTCTATGTCTCACAGCATGTTTCTTGACAAACCCGAAGACCACCTTTATAACTACCCAGTTACGGAGTAGCGTTTGATAGTGTCTAAGTAGGTCATTTCACATCTTGAGTACATACAACAATCTCAGGTCTAAGGACATAACGTACATGATGTGAATCGAGACAATAACAACATCTCACGTTGGGTCAGTCCAGCCTACATGTCACACATGTGCCCACATTATTAGTTTAACATCTTTATGTCTATGACTTGTGAAACATAGTCATCAACTAATAATGTGTTGATCTAATATTCATGTGCGTCCTAACATGAACTCTGATCAGGGACCATTCTAGAATAACCATGCAAGTAAAAGAGTTTCACAAACAATTCACATAATTGCTAATCGATACAAGTTGTCTTTAATGGATATTCAATGGACTCATTATATGTCATGGATACAAGGCAATACAATCATCTCTATGATAACCTCTAGGGCATACTCCCAACAATCTCCCACTTCCACTAGAGTTATTCTCGAAGATATCTAATACCCTTAGCTCTCATGTGCGCCTCATGCTTAGGCTGTGATAGAGCCTTTGTCAAAGGATCTGCAACATTTGAATCCGTGTGTATCTTGCACATCTTGATCTCATCTCGTCTAATAAACTCTCGAATGAGATGAAATTTCCACAGTACATGTTTGTTCTTTTGGTGATTCCTTGGCTCCTTAGCCTGCGCTATCGCCCCATTATTATCACAATGTAGATTCAATGGGCTAGACGCATCAGGAAGCACACCAAGCTCAATGAGGAACCTCCTCATCCAAACACCTTCCTTTGCAGCTCCAGAGGCTGCAATGTACTCGGCTTCTGCTGTAGAATCGGTCATTGTCTCTTGCTTGGAACTTTTCCAACTTACAGCACCACCATTTATTGTGAACACAAAACCCGATTGAGATTGTGAATCATCCGTGTCAGTTTGGAAGCTAGCATTGGTGTAACCATTTACAACGAGCTCCTCCTCACCTCCATAGACTAGGAACACATCTTTAGTCCTTCTCAAGTACTTAAGGATGTTTTTAACAAGTGTCCAGTGACTCTCACCTGGATCAGCTTGGTACCTGCTCGCAACACTTAGAGCATATGAGACATCTGGGTGAGTACATATCATGGCATACATTATAGAACCAATAGCTGAGGCATATGGAACCTTACTCATGCGCTCCCGCTCTTCAGCTGTCGAAGGACACTGTTTCTCGCTGAAGCGCATACCATGTGACATAGGCAAGAACCCTTTCTTGGACTGCTCCATGTTGAACCGTTTCAACACCCTGTCAATGTACGTATCTTGGCTTAAACCTATAAGCCTCTTTGATCTATCTCTATAGATTTTTATGCCCAAAATGTATGTTGCTTCTCCTAAATCCTTCATAGAAAAAGTATTATTCAGTGAAGTCTTTACAGATTGCAACATAGGAATGTCATTTCCAATCAATAGTATGTCATCCACATACAAGATTAGAAATATTACAGCGCTCCCACTTTCCTTCTTGTAAACACAAGGTTCTTCATCATTCTAACGGAAGCCAAACCCTTTGACTGCCTCATCAAAACGAATATTCCAACTCCGAGATGCTTGCTTTAACCCATAAATAGATTTCTTAAGCTTGCATATTTTTCTAGCATTATTAGGATCAACAAAACCTTCAGGTTGTATCATATACACGTCCTCTTCCAAATTTCCATTTAGAAAGGCTGTTTTAACATCCATCTACCAAATCTCATAATTGAAATAAGCAGCTATTGCTAGAATGATCCGGATACATTTAAGCATCGCTACCGGCGAGAAAGTCTCATCGTAGTCAATTCCTTGAACTTGCCGAAAACCCTTTGTAACAAGTCGAGCTTTATAGACGTGAACGTTTCCATCCATATCCATTTTCTTTTTATAGATCCATTTGCTCTCTATGGGTCTAACCCCATTAGGTGGATCAACCAAGTTCCAAACTTGATTTTCACTCATGGAATCTATCTCGGATCTCATGGCACTTTGCCATTTCTCAGAATCTGGGTCCATCATTGCTTCCGCATATGTCGCAGGTTCGTTATCGTCTAACAATAACAAATCGCCACGTAATGCACGGATTCTAGCTGACCTTCATGGTTGTGGCGGTGTCTCTATTGCCATAGGTATGTTAACATGTTCTGCTACATTAGCATCACTCGTGGAATCATTCCCTATGGGCTCATCCTGAACTTCTTCAAGATACGCCTTCTGTCCACTTTTCTCTCTTTTGAGAAACTCTTTCTCTAAGAAAACACCGTTTCGAGCAACAAACACTTTGCCCTCTGATCGGTTGTAGAAATAATACCCTAAAGCTTCCTTCGGATATCCCACGAAAAAGCACTTGTTCGACTTGGATGTTAGTTTATCTGATATAAGTCGTTTGACATAAACTTCACAGCCCCAAATTTTCAGAAAAGACAAACTGGGACTCTTACCAGTCCACATCTCATATGGTGTCTTAACTACGGACTTAGACGGCACCCTATTTAGTGTGAAAGCGGCTGTTTCTAGAGCGTATCCCCAAAACGATAAAGGAAGGTCTGACTGGCTCATCATAGACCGAACCATGTCCAACAAAGTCCGATTACGTCGCTCAGACACGCCGTTTCTCTAAGGCGTTCCAGGTGGCATAAGCTGTGGAACAATTCCGCAACTCTTTAGATGATTGCTAAACTCGTGGCTCAAATATTCGCCTCCACGATCAGATCGCAAGGCCTTAATTTTCTTGCCACGTTGATTCTCTACTTCATTCTGAAATTCTTTGAACTTTTCAAAAGTCTCAGACTTATGTTTCATTAAGTAGACATAGCCATATCTACTAAAATCATCAGTGAAGGTAATGAAGTATTAAAATCCACCTCTAGCTATCGTGCTCATTGGTCCACATACATCAGTATATACAAGTTCCAACAAGTCTGCCGCCCTCTCAGGAAAACCTGTGAAAGGCGCCTTGGTCATCTTTCCCATTAAGCAAGCCTCACACGTCTCGTATGATTCAAAATCAAACGAAGTTAGAAGCCCATCAGTATGGAGCCTCTTCATGCGATTCTCACTTATATGACCTAAACGACAATGCCACATATAAGTAGGACTTAACTCATTAAGCCAAGGCCTTTTAGCATTAACATTATAGACAGGTGCATCATCAAGATTTAAAATAAATATCCCATTCACAATGGATGCAAAAGCCACAAACATGCCATTCTTAGAGATCACACAACCATTGTCTTTACTCGCAAATGAATAACCATCCTTCATCAAACATGAAGGTGACACAATGTTACTTATACTAGGAACATAATAACAATTATTCAATTCCAAAATAAATCCTGACGGCAGGTGGAGTTGCATCATCCCAACGTTCAATGCAGCAACTCTTGCATTATTGCCCACGCGGAGATCAACTTCTCCTTTTCCCACGCTTCTACTTCTTATCATTCCCTGCATCGTATTGCAAATATGAGCAACCGATCCGGTATCAAATACCCAAGAATTAATATAAGAGTTAGCGAGGAAAATGTCCATAATGTAAACAACAAGTGTATGAGCAACGGTAGTACCTTTACCACCATCCTTCTTTAAGGACTCCAAATACAGCTTGCAGTTCCTCTTCCAGTGACCTTTACCCTTACAATGAAAGCACTCTTCATCAGCAGATGGTCCAGTCTTGGGCGCAGGTGGGTTTGGCTTAGAGGTCTCACCTTTGGCCTTACCCTTGCCCTTGCCCTTTTGCTTCCTCCAAGCATTGCCCTTCTTCTTAAAGTTAGGCTTGTTTTGGACCGCCATCACATGGCTAGTGCCAGCACCTTTTTTGATGTCAGTCTCTGCTGTTTTGAGCATGCCACACAATTCATTCAAGCCCTTCTCCGCCCCATGCATATGGTAGTTTGAAACGAAGTTTCCATAGCTGGGCGGAAGAGACGCGAGAATGAAATCAGTAGCCAACTCTTGGCCAATTGGGAAGCCTAGCTTCTCCAACCTCTGAGTGTAACCAACCATTTTGATCACATGTGGCCCAACTGCTGCGCCCTCTGCTAGCTTTGTTTCAGCAAAAGCCTTTGAGACATTGAACCTTTCAGTCCTGGCTTGAGTCTGGAACATATCATTGAGCGCCACGATCATATCGTACGCTGCATGGTTGTTGTCGAACTGCATCTGCAGATCTGGTTCCATACAAGCAAGCATAAGGCAACTCACTTCAAGATCAGCATCACATGCTCTCTTATAAGTGTTTTTCTCAGCAGCAGGTGCATTGTCAGCAGGCTCTTCAAGTAATGTGGTGTCTAGAATTTCTTCCTTTTTCTCAGCCCTGAGAACAATTCTCAGGGTGCGGATCCAATCCGCATAGTTTGTTCCATTCAACTTATCTTTCTCCAGAATTGAACGCAAAGTAAATGGTTGATTGCTAGGTGCCATTTATCTACAACAAAAGTAATGGAAAATACTAAGACAAAGTATCCAAGACAGAGTAAATCATATTAAAATCTTAATAGAATCTACTCCCACTAAAATCAATATCCCTCAATTGAAACTTAGTGATTCAAGACCCACAACTAACAAGTCTACTAGTGAGCTTTAGCATCACCGCTAGAAGACATGGTAGATCGGTAAGCAACTCTTTGCTAATCATATCACATATGACTCTTGTTGTTGGGTAGCATCTCTATGATGTGGTGCCCAACTCCTTATGCTCCAAGGTCCCTAACCATTAGGATGACCTTGTTCAAGTAACCAACCCTTCTGCAGTAAGTATCCGATACGAACCTGCCTAGTCAAGGAAAACCAGTGGCACCCTAATTTCATAGACCCACCACCGATTGTACAAGACACATGACAGTGCAAGGTTTGGGGAAGCATATAACTTAAACATTGCTGAGGGATCATTCTACTTCACTATCACGTATGTAGACAAAAACATTATCACGTGAAAGTAGAACATAATAATAAGAACGGCATTATGACATATATGACTTGGTATAGCCCATTGTCACTTTGGGGATCTCCATCTCCATCAATCTGTACATCATGATGATCTCCATCTCCATGATCCATGTACGCCGTCCATCAGTGATAAATCCACCAAGACTATCTATCACTAATGCAAGGCAATGAAGTAATATTACACAGTCGCGGATAGGATCATCACAGTTTGGCACGCAGGCCATTACATCAAGTTGACAATATCTATGTGGCTCCAGCCATATTGTCATACTCATGACATGCAAGCCATGAATTAATTACATACATGCATCACATACACATAAGGGCTATACCAGTCATGAATTCCTGCAAAACAGAGTTAACCGATTCGGACGTCTAAACTTAAAATGTCCAGAACATCATTTTCTGGGTCGTTTTTCACAAATCTAAATTCAGCGACACCGCAGTTGGCGGTTTTCTCTCTCTTCAAAATTTTCTGTAGATCAATTTTCATATAAAATGCGTCTCAATCCGAGGTAGTATGCAAAAGTTATGGCTGTTTTACCGAACAGCACTTTTCCTGCACCCCGACGCCCGGCAGTAGATCGTTACAAAACCAACGCAGCAAGATCACGAACCATGATCAGAGACTCATCTACAACCGTGCATATCTCCATATGCATACAACCGAACCTATAACGAAGCAGCTACTGCTCTGATACCACTGAAGGGATATGGGGATGCTACGCTAGCCGGAAAACAAAATTTTTCGACCCCATAAACCAGGAACTACTGCTAGTTATAGATCACGGAATTACCACTAGACGCGCAGGTGCAGCGGAAGCGACTTGATGTAGTTGAACGCGTCGTAGCAGTGCCGTGCAGCTGCGTGGTCGCCCGTCACGTCCACCCTCCGCTCGTGGATCATCCCTCTCGTGCGGTTCGTCCTTGTGCTCCAGATGCAGCACCTCCAAGGTATCCCACACGTACGGGGAGAAAACGTTGCGCCACCGGACTGCTAGGTCTGTGAGGAGCAGTAGGCGTGAGCATGGGGAGGGTGACGGCGGTGGCTGCTCAATGGCGTGATCCCTGGCCGTGCCCCCCTCCCTCTCTTGTATAGGCGCCTCTAATAAGCCCCAAACTGGAGGCCCAATTAGAAAACCCTAAGCCTAGTCAAAATTCGGGTCCAACCCGAATTGGGCTTCCAACCCCTTAAGCGTGCGACCCTATGGGTTCATGTACAAATAGATGTGGCCCGAGTACGCCTACTCGGCCATTAGTTGATAGCGGTCTCTAGCAAGACGTGTCAACTCCTATGTGTACACAAAGATCATATCAGACGAACCACCACAAACCATATACATGTCATTCCTTTTGCCACACGATATTTGGTCCAACTCATAGGTTAACACTTAACCTAAGCACGGCCATGCATTTGTTGATCCAATCATTAGAGTGTTCCATTAATATCTCTCTCACATAGAGAGGGGCAAATTCCATCTTGATTGTCTATGTCTCACATCATGTTTCTTGACAAACCCGAAGACCACCTTTATAACTACCCAGTTACGGAGTAGCGTTTGATAGTCTCTAAGTAGGTCATTTCACATCTTGAGTACATACAACAATCTCAGGTCTAAGGACATAACGTACATGATGTGAATCGAGACAATAACAACATCTCACGTTGGGTCAGTCCAGCCTACATGTCACACATGTGCCCACATTATTAGTTTAACATCTTTATGTCTATGACTTGTGAAACATAGTCATCAACTAATAATGTGCTGATCTAATATTCATGTGCGTCCTAACATGAACTCTGATCAGGGACCATTCTAGAATAACCATACAAGTAAAAGAGTTTCACAAACAATTCACATAATTGCTAATCGATACAAGTTGTCTTTAATGGATATTCAATGGACTCATTATATGTCATGGATACAAGGCAATACAATCATCTCTATGATAACCTCTAGGGCATACTCCCAACAGCTTCCACCGCATCCCTGCAGGCCCTTGTAACTGATGAGCTGCATACTCTGTTTTCAATAATTCAGTCATTCTCAGCACACGAAACTTATCTTCCATGGTATTTATCCATTCTTCAGCATCCAGTGGCTCTGCCGCTTCCTTGAAGATCGGTGGCCTGGTGTCCATGAAGTCCTTGAAACTGTTGTATTGATTCACCTCATGTCCGCCCTAGTTTAACCCACAGCGGGTGTTGTCTGCAATATTGCACAATGCAGCTTCCATGTTTTGCTGCATGCTCTCCATGTTACGCTGACTTCCTAGGAACTATGCGAAGAACTGTTCCACGGTGTATGGTGGAGGAGGAGGTGGTGGTGGATCATGGTTTTCATTCCTAGTAGCACTGCCACCTGCCTCAGTGGCGTCATAAACGGTATGACGAGTGTTCGTCATCTGCATATTTCAGCAACAATAATTATTAGGCGGTGTTGTAGAAATTGCAGGTGAATGAAAAATCATGCCATACTGAATTCACTGGAGAGAATAAATTCATACAATAAAACAAGGGCACAATAAATCATTCCAATTAACACAATATCACTAATTAGATTACTCAAGCACAACACATCGCGTCCATTACAAACCAAATTGCCAGCATACATACACCAAACATTTTGACGTTCAAATATCGCCACAAACACATCCAAGTTTTCTAACATTACAACGAAGTCTTAGTCTTTCTACTCAATAGTACATTTCAGACATGCCAACCATGCAAAAGATCATCGCAAATGAAACCCTAGTAGCTAGCGCAGCAATTACTAGCCTACTCATCATGGTCGCTGTCTAAGTCAGAGACATCGCCATTGTCACCATCAACATCATCATCCTCAGCTGGTGCCTCGGGCTCTTTGGGATCCTCGTCCTCATCTAGGTCCATCTCTGCTGCTCTAGGAGGAACGTATGGGTGAAGCTGGTTATGTAGCTGGTGCTGCTCAAAATTTTCTGTAGATCAATTTTCATATAAAATGCGTCTCAATCCGAGGTAGTATGCAAAAGTTATGGCTGTTTTACCGAACAGCACTTTTCCTGCACGCCGACGCCCGGCAGTAGATCGTTACAAGACCAACGCAGCAAGATCACGAACCATGATCAGAGACTCATCTACAACCGTGCATATCTCCATATGCATACAACCGAACCTATAACGAAGCAGCTACTGCTCTGATACCACTGAAGGGATATGGGGATGCTACGCTAGCCGAAAAACAAAATTTTTTGACCCCATAAACCAGGAACTACTGCTAGTTATAGATCACGGAATTACCACTAGACGCGCAGGTGCAGCGGAAGCGACTCGATGTAGTTGAGCGCGTCGTAGCAGTGCCGTGCAGCTGCATGGTCGTCCGTCACGTCCACCCTCCACTCGTGGATCGTCCCTCTCATGCGGTTCGTCCTTGTGCTCCAGATGCAGCACCTCCAAGGTATCCCACACGTACGGGGAGAAAGCGTTGCGCCTCCGGACTGCTAGGTCCGTGAGGAGCAGTAGGCGTGAGCGTGGGGAGGGTGACGGCGGCGGCTGCTCAATGGCGTGATCCCTGGCCGCACCCCCTCCCTCTCTTATATAGGCGCCTCTAATAAGCCCCAAACTGGAGGCCCAATTAGAAAACCCTAAGCCTAGTCAAAATTCGGGTCCAACCCGAATTGGGCTTCCAACCCCTTAAGCGTGCGACCCTATGGGTTCATGTACAAATAGACGTGGCCCGAGTACTCCTACTCGGCCATTAGTTGATAGCGGTCTCTAGCAAGACGTGTCAACTCCTATGTGTACACAAAGATCATATCAGACGAACCACCACAAACCATATACATGTCATTCCTTTTGCCACACGATATTTGGTCCAACTCATAGGTTAACACTTAACCTAAGCGCGGCCATGCATTTGTTGATCCAATCATTAGAGTGTTCCATTGATATCTCTCTCACATAGAGAGGGGCAAATTCCATCTTGATTGTCTATGTCTCACATCATGTTTCTTGACAAACCCGAAGACCACCTTTATAACTACCCAGTTACGGAGTAGTGTTTGATAGTCTCTAAGTAGGTCATTTCACATCTTGAGTACATACAACAATCTCAGGTCTAAGGACATAACGTACATGATGTGAATCGAGACAATAACAACATCTCACGTTGGGTCAGTCCAGCCTACATGTCACACATGTGCCCACATTATTAGTTTAACATCTTTATGTCTATGACTTGTGAAACATAGTCATCAACTAATAATGTGCTGATCTAATATTCATGTGCGTCCTAACATGAACTCCGATCAGGGACCATTCTAGAATAACCATACAAGTAAAAGAGTTTCACAAACAATTCACATAATTGCTAATCGATACAAGTTGTCTTTAATGGATATTCAATGGACTCATTATATGTCATGGATACAAGGCAATACAATCATCTCTATGATAACCTCTAGGGCATACTCCCAACAGCTTCCACCGCATCCCTGCAGGCCCTTGTAACTGATGAGCTGCATACTCTGTTTTCAATACTTCAGTCATTCTCAGCACACGAAACTTATCTTCCATGGTATTTATCCATTCTTCAGCATCCAGTGGCTCTGCCGCTTCCTTGAAGATCGGTGGCCTGGTGTCCATGAAGTCCTTGAAACTGTTGTATTGATTCACCTCATGTCCGCCCTAGTTTAACCCACGGCGGGTGTTGTCTGCAATATTGCACAATGCAGCATCCATGTTTTGCTGCATGCTCTCCATGTTACGCTGACTTCCTAGGAACTATGCGAAGAACTGTTCCACGGTGTATGGTGGAGGAGGAGGTGGTGGTGGATCATGGTTTTCATTCCTAGTAGCACTGCCACCTGCCTCAGTGGCGTCATAAACGGTATGACGAGTGTTCGTCATCTGCATATTTCAGCAACAATAATTATTAGGCGGTGTTGTAGAAATTGCAGGTGAATGAAAAATCATGCCATACTGAATTCACTGGAGAGAATAAATTCATACAATAAAACAAGGGCACAATAAATCATTCCAATTAACACAATATCACTAATTAGATTACTCAAGCACAACACATCGCGTCCATTACAAACCAAATTGCCAGCATACATACACTAAACTTTTTGATGTTCAAATATCGCCACAAACACATCCAAGTTTTCTAACATTACAATGAAGTCTTAGTCTTTCTACTCATTAGTACATTTCAGACATGCCAACCATGCAAAAGATCATCGCAAATGAAACCCTAGTCGCTAGCGCAGCAATGACTAGCCTACTCATCATGGTCGCTGTCTAAGTCAGAGACATCGCCATTGTCACCATCAACATCATCATCCTCAGCTGGTGCCTCGGGCTCTTCGGGATCCTCGTCCTCATCTAGGTCCATCTCTGCTGCTCTAGGAGGAACGTATGGGTGAAGCTGGTTATGTAGCTGGTGCTGCTCAAAATTTTCTGTAGATCAATTTTCATATAAAATGCGTCTCAATCCGAGGTAGTATGCAAAAGTTATGGCTGTTTTACCGAACAACACTTTTCCTGCACCCCGACGCCCGGCAGTAGATCGTTACAAGACCAACGCAGCAAGATCACGAACCATGATCAGAGACTCATCTACAACCGTGCATATCTCCATATGCATACAACCGAACCTATAACGAAGCAGCTACTGCTCTGATACCACTGAAGGGATATGGGGATGCTACGCTAGCCGAAAAACAAAATTTTTCGACCCCATAAACCAGGAACTACTGCTAGTTATAGATCACGGAATTACCACTAGACGCGCAGGTGCAGCGGAAGCGACTCGATGTAGTTGAACGCATCGTAGCAGTGCCGTGCAGCTGCGTGGTCGTCCGTCACGTCCACCCTCCGCTCGTGGATCGTCCCTCTCGTGCGGTTCGTCCTTGTGCTCCAGATGCAGCACCTCCAAGGTATCCCACACGTAAGGGGAGAAAGCGTTGCGCCTCCGGACTGCTAGGTCCATGAGGAGCAGTAGGCGTGAGCGTGGGGAGGGTGACGGCGGCGGCTGCTCAATGGCGTGATCCCTGGCCGCACCCCCCCTCCCTCTCTTATATAGGCGCCTCTAATAAGCCCCAAACTGGAGGCCCAATTAGAAAACCCTAAGCCTAGTCAAAATTCGGGTCCAACCCGAATTGGGCTTCCAACCCCTTAAGCGTGCGACCCTATGGGTTCATGTACAAATAGACGTGGCCCGAGTACTCCTACTCGGCCATTAGTTGATAGCGGTCTCTAGCAAGACGTGTCAACTCCTATGTGTACACAAAGATCATATCAGACGAACCACCACAAACCATATACATGTCATTCCTTTTGCCACATGATATTTGGTCCAACTCATAGGTTAACACTTAACCTAAGCACGGCCATGCATTTGTTGATCCAATCATTAGAGTGTTCCATTGATATCTCTCTCACATGGAGAGGGGCAAATTCCATCTTGATTGTCTATGTCTCACAGCATGTTTCTTGACAAACCCGAAGACCACCTTTATAACTACCCAGTTACGGAGTAGCGTTTGATAGTCTCTAAGTAGGTCATTTCACATCTTGAGTACATACAACAATCTCAGGTCTAAGGACATAACGTACATGATGTGAATCGAGACAATAACAACATCTCACGTTGGGTCAGTCCAGCCTACATGTCACACATGTGCCCACATTATTAGTTTAACATCTTTATGTCTATGACTTGTGAAACATAGTCATCAACTAATAATGTGCTGATCTAATATTAATGTGCGTCCTAACATGAACTCCGATCAGGGACCACTAGAATAACCATACAAGTAAAAGAGTTTCACAAACAATTCACATAATTGCTAATCGATACAAGTTGTCTTTAATGGATATTCAATGGACACATTATATGTCATGGATACAAGGCAATACAATCATCTCTATGATAACCTCTAGGGCATACTCCCAACAGCTTCCACCGCATCCCTGCAGGCCCTTGTAACTGATGAGTTGCATACTCTGTTTTCAATACTTCAGTCATTCTCAACACACGAAACTTATCTTCCATGGTATTTATCCATTCTTCAGCATCCAGTGGCTCTGCCGCTTCCTTGAAGATCGGTGGCCTGGTGTTCATGAAGTCCTTGAAACTGTTGTATTGATTCACCTCATGTCCGCCCTAGTTTAACCCACGGCGGGTGTTGTCTGCAATATTGCACAATGCAGCTTCCATGTTTTGCTGCATGCTCTCCATGTTACGCTGACTTCCTAGGAACTATGCGAAGAACTGTTCCACGGTGTATGGTGGAGGAGGAGGTGGTGGTGGATCATGGTTTTCATTCCTAGTAGCACTGCCACCTGCCTCAGTGGCGTCATAAACGGAATGACGAGTGTTCGTCATCTGCATATTTCAGCAACAATAATTATTAGGCGATGTTGTAGAAATTGCAGGTGAATGAAAAATCATGCCATACTGAATTCACTGGAGAGAATAAATTCATACAATAAAACAAGGGCACAATAAATCATTCCAATTAACACAATATCACTAATTAGATTACTCAAGCACAACACATCGCGTCCATTACAAACCAAATTGCCAGCATACATACACTAAACTTTTTGACGTTCAAATATCGCCACAAACACATCCAAGTTTTCTAACATTACAACGAAGTCTTAGTCTTTCTACTCATTAGTACATTTCAGACATGCCAACCATGCAAAAGATCATCGCAAATGAAACCCTAGTAGCTAGCGCAGCAATGACTAGCCTACTCATCATGGTCGCTGTCTAAGTCAGAGACATCGCCATTGTCACCATCAACATCATCATCCTTAGCTGGTGCCTCAGGCTCTTTGGGATCCTCGTCCTCATCTAGGTCCATCTCTGCTGCTCTAGGAGGAACGTATGGGTGAAGCTGGTTATGTAGCTGGTGAACCTCCTCGTGCAGGTGGTCGTTGTACTCTTCAGCATTGGCCAACTGCTGCTCTAGCTCGACCTATCGAGCTCTTAGAACATCTTCTTCAGACCAGGCTTCATTCCTTTGGTGGAGCACATGGATCAACATGCGCTCACCATTCCTGTTAGTGGTGGTCAGACGCTCAAGCTGCTCTGTCAGTGCACGTATGTCTCCCTCATAGACTCCAGACCTCTAGGTCGCCTAATCTCTCTTGCGGGTTAACTGAGCCATCTCTACATTGAGCCTCTCGATCTCAGCATCGTGATCCCTTTGAAGCTGATGTCTGTCATCGCAAGACTGACCAAGAGCACCAGACACACATCTCAGGCTGCCTTCTACTCCATCAAAAGCCTTCATTACTGTGAACATGGCGCTCATGGCAGGGTTATCACTGTTCTGCGCTTCGGCTGCTCCAATCTCCAAAGATCTTCCTCTGGCCTGCTGCCACGAGTCAGTGGAGGGGTTGCCCCATCGGAAAGACTCTAGCCATAGCGGCTGCTAACTCCTGAGGAAAATGATCCATAATGTCCCTTAGTATCCCAAAAGCTACCCTGTCAGCTGCTTCCTCATCGGTCCTACTAGTTGACTCATAGCGCCAACCGGTCCACTCAGAACTGTCACCTCAGGGTCGAACAATAGCCTCTACAGTGACCAAGAGACCTTCCCCCAACTGCTCATTTATCCAGAAATATCGGAGCTCCATTCCATCAAGATAACCTACATGGCTAAGCACTCTCCATAAGAGTGTAGGCATCCCGAACTCTCCAAGAAAAGTGTGCCGCTGATGGGTACGTGGAGCAAGCTGATGGCGAGGAGCTCTACCTCCGGTGGACTTGCGAGCTGTCTGCCTTTGTGCGTGCCATCTATAGCAAAAAATTTTACTCTTGTGAGAACGAATATTAAGTTGTCATTTTTATCAAAATGGAATAATCAACTTATAAGGGGAGGAATAATGCCATGAATGATATGCACAAACATGATGCATGCATGTTCTGTACGTTCTCACAAACTTAGAAAATAATAATTGCTAGCGGTATAGATGGTGGCATACAGCGGTCTCTCATATATACGTAACTAATACATACTACACGATAGCGCTGTTATGTACCTGTAGAAGATCCATTTCAGTCCAAACCCTCACAGTATTTATATTATGCATGAAAGCGATAAAGTAATCTACTCACTCTACACACATCCCTAGATACGCGTACAATGGTAGCAACTACCCGAACCATCGTCCTACTGACGGCATCATCACCACAGGACGGAATTACCCACACATAGGACACCTTTATATAAACATGCGTATAACATGTCCAAAATTTGGCATCATATAAGCAATTCCCTAGATCGGCAGTGTATCCGATCATGCTCTCACAACTCCCGCTTATCGAGGCATAGAGGCAATTGATCCATACATTACCACTCAAGCGAATGGCACTCATACAATAGCACGCCTATGAGCAATGAAATAGAAATATGATACAAGGACCCCCAAGTCAGTACTTAAATAAGCCACCTAGAGTCCTTAACTGGGCATAAATGATATGACTACTGGCACACTAATAAGTTTTAAATCTCAGGTTTAAACACTATTTTGTTTTAAATACACATGTGAACAATAATCTGCTAAACCTTGCTCCGATGCCAGCTATAACAAAACTGACCAATTGTACGAGATTAAGTAAGATAATTTAGCAAACTTAAGCCCGTATAACCCGGTAGTCCGTGAAACCACGAGAGATTTCAAACCAACCAACATACAAACTAAGATCGTACAAGTTTAGCAGCCACAGTCATATATTACATAAATTTTATAACAACACTGAGATACATCGGAGTTTAAAACAAAAAGTTATTACAAACCAAGTTCATAATAAAGTAGTGGAAGCAAATAGTTTTAAAACCACGCACACCTGTTTAGTTTAGATACAGTGTCAGTAGATAGTCATTTCCAACAAAAGCATCAGATAAGACATACAGAGCGACCATGCCCTTGGTCCTGTTTGTCGCCCATCCCAGGGTATAGGCAGTTGATGCAATAACCATAGTACATCTGACCATCTGCAACAATAATGTGAACAACGCCCTGAATATGAGAAAGTACTCAGCTAGACTTACCCATCTTAAACTAAAATAAAGATACACCAAGGAGTATGCAAGGCTTTCTTTAGTGGGCTAGCTGACCCAATTGCGAAAGAGCAAAGTTGACATAATGAACCATTTAAATTCTTTGTATCATCTTTATTATAACCTATCAATCTAGGTAAGCACATATACTATAGCAATCACTTGATTAACCAATTACATCCAGTTACCAACTTAGATTTAACATTTCCAACGTCATCCATATAACCATCAGTGTTTCATCATCATTACTACGATGCCGTAACTCGAGTCAAGTGCTCACTATCCAAGAGCGATGGCAATTCGAATCGATTCCTAACCAGCTGATGATTTATTCCTCACACAAACCACACTCACCGATCAAGTGAGCTATAGGTCACCAATGACACTTTTCAGGTAAATGTCACGGGATAACAATCATGGACCGCAATACCCAGGGGCCTCCCGACTTCCAGGAATCAAGACCCAGCTTGCCCTTGGGCTCACTCTTCGCTACCAATCCGAGTTTATCCTGGCCTAAATAGTGCCACTTGCTTCGCGGTCGAAAGGTACGTTATTTGGCTAGCTAAATGTGAGGCATGCATTCAACATGACAAGAGAGACGAGCAACGATCGGTTCTTAACCGATACAGGCGAAAAACTAATAGCACCCCAAAACCCTGTCTGGTTACCTCCAACTTTTTCATCTGGTCTCTATTTATTCATTAACACATGGTTATTTCCAAGACATCATCCATTCCATAGCTAAAGTATTCTGGTAACCACCTATAATTGCAGGTGACTGAAAATCACCGATCGCTACCGGTCTAAGCAGGGCTAAGCAGTTAATCGATCCTAAACCTAACAGGGTAAGAATATAATAAGGTAGGCAAGGATAGTAATAAATGTATCAACGGTTTCACTCAACTCCTATAACTTAATGCAATAATATATAAAACTCATATATAAAATATTGCTTTTATATATAAAGTAGGAGACTAAGGATGCTCCGGGGCTTGCCTCGCTTAAAGGAACTAGGTTGATGGTCCACACACTTGGGCAGGTTCTCTCCTTGCTCCTCTACCTCTGGCACCTCATGTGCCTGGATTTCCTGTAGATCGGCCTCGGCCTGCTCCTCTTGTACTGCTACTTGCACTTCCTCCTATGATCATATATGATGCAATTGTATAAGTGATTATGCAAGTGGTGTATCGGATGCGATGGCATATGATGATTGTGATGCATGCAATGGAGATGAACACATTTAGATTTATTGGATAGAATAGAGGTAAAACTTTTCTACTAGGTAGTCAACATTATCCAAGGACATGTACCACGAGTACATGTCATCTACTGCATTCTTTTCTATTACTAACCCCCGTTAGCTACCGCTAACTACCATAAAACTATAACACACGTGCTACTACACTTCATCACCATAACTATACTAACATGCCAAGTGACATCATCAAGTTATTTGATGCTTCAAAGATACACCAAACTACACCATTAAACTAATCATGCATAAAGAATATTATTTTATTTCACTTCAAACTAAGGTTACAACAGCAACATGTATTTCTAGTGCATAGAAAATCTAGAAAAATTCCAGTAGCATAGTCATACCCTAAGTATACTACCACAAAATTTTTATGGTATTTGGATAAGTAAAACAGTCTACACAAAAATGACAAGCTATGGTGGATAAATGAGCATGAACATACTTTGTACTATGAAATGTATCAAACAACAGATTTAGTATTTTTCCCATGATCTACATAGTCTACAACATTGTATAAAAAGTTTCACATACATGTTTTATTCATATTTTTGGCTCTAGCAATTTTACAAGAAATAGCAAATAAATGCACCTAAATTAGATAGCTATATTTTTCTACAGAACATGCATTACATATATTTTTCACAGCAAGTACATCTCAAGAGTAGATCAACAAAATTGGAATCATATTTTTCTGATGCATATTCTATTTATTTTGCATTTTCCAAGAAAACAACATTTACAAGAATTAAATAAAGCCCTATATAAAAGTATCACAAAATTGTCATACAATATTTTTAAACTGTAGACCTAATCATAAGGAGCCTAGCAAAAAATTTTCAACCATTTTGGAGCAATATTTCTCAAGATATGAATTTCTAAAGCATTAAAACATTTCTGAAAAACATTTCTTAAATCCCCTTTTCAAAACAGCGCACTAAAACATTAGGTGCACCCTACTGCTTGACCCCAACTCCACATAGAGGGATAGACAAGCGGGGGCCGTGGGTGAACCGGCCCCACTGGTCAGCCGGACCCGAGGCGGGCTCGCCGTTGACCAGCGACAACTCGCCGCCGACGAGGAGTACGGCCACGCAGTCACCACCTACACGCTCTACGCGACGACCCACACTCGGTGAGCTAGAGAACGTAGCCATTGGCGGAGCGGAGCAAGCTCGGAGGCGGCCATGGCGGAGGCGGTGGCGTGGCTTGTTGTCGGGAGGGCTAACCTGGCCATGGCGAGGTGCGGGGAGGTGCGAGAGAGGTTCACGGGATCAAGACGGTGATGATGCGCGCGAGAGAAGGGAGGAAGAGGGGGTGAAAAGGGGGAGTCCATGGAGCGGGGCTCTCCGGTGAGCTCGGCCGGGGCTCCGGCGAGCGATTCCCGTGGATGGTGACCTTACCACGGCAAGCCAATGCGAGCACTGAATGCGCGAGGTGGACATGATGCTCGGAGCAAGATGGAGGCGCCAGCGGTGAGCTGTGGTGGCTGGAATGGCCAACTCCGGCGAGGCTCTTGTGAGGGCGGTGGCGGAGGCGAGCGCGTGCGCATGCTCTGCTGCTGCTGGCGTGGTGGGAGGAAATAGGGAGCAGGGGAGGTGGACACGCCCGCGGCGGTGTAGGCGAGTGCGGAGGGGCACGGGGGCCACCGGATGGCCAGGTACCGCCGTTGCCGGCGCATGGCGTCCACGCGGCGATGGGCCTCTACCGTGGTCGGGGCGTTGTCGCGTGTGGCGCGCGGGAGGGGCAAGCGAGCACGCGAGGCGGGCCAGGCCGCTTCGGCCGTGGGCCGGAAAGTGGAGCGCGCGGCCCACTAAGGAAGAAATTTCATTTTGCAATTATTTTGTGAAGAACAGCAATATTTTTACATTTTTAAGCAACAAAAATCTATTTTCACAAGTTGGTCCAAATATAAAAGTTGTTTAGAATTTTGAACTCTACAACTTTACTTAAAGGTTCATTTTAAAATTCCAACTAGATTTTAAAATAGAGATTTAAAGTTCATTTAAATCAAAATCTCATTTTTCCAGGTTATTTTTAAAAGCAAAATTCGAGAAAATTTTGAATACCAAACTTGCTCCAAATTACATGCTAAACATTTCTAAATTATTTGCACTACCAAAGAAACATATTTATTGACCTAACAAGCATAATCATGGCATAGTTTTATTTAAACAAACAAATGCCACATCCATGTTTCAGAGCTATGTTTCGTATATTTCAAACCAACGTTTCATTTATATATCATGATTATGAATGCAAGATGATGCTCATGCTCATGATTTGCAGTGCCTAATGTATGCTTAACACCAGAGATGTTACACTCGTGTGTCTGCCTTTTCGCCATCGCCTTGCCCTAAAAAGTTGGGGGGGAGGGGGGACGGCGTCATTTTCGTTTAGGCAACGCCGAGGTGCTGGCACCTGAGTCACTCGTGTGTCCGCCTTTTTGCCATCCCCTTGCCCTAAAAAGTGGGGGAGGGCAGACGGCGTCATTTTTGCTTAGGCAACGCTGAGGGGCTGGCACCCGAGTCACTCGTGTATCCGCCTTTTCGCCATCCCCTCGCCCTAAAAAGTTGAGGGGATGGCGCCATTTTCGCTTAGGCAACGCCGAGGGGCTGGCACTCAAGTCACTCGTGCATCCGCCTTTTCTCCATCCCCTGGCCCTAAAAAGTTGGGGGACAGCGCCATTTTCGCTGAGGCAATGCCGAGTGGCTGGCACCCGAGCTCCTCGTGCGTTCAAGTTACAATTACCACCCTCACAATAGGGAACCGGAGGCATAGCGCCATTTCTGCCATAACCCACAGAGGCGAGGGGTGCTTTATCAGCAGGGAGGAACAGTATCATTTAGTAAGTACCACCGAGTACGCGGTATGATGCCACATTTAGTAAGCTACACCCACCTCAACCACCCTGTCTGCCTCACCTAACCGGAGTAAAAGCCCCGGCACCAGCATATGCCCTATAAAAGGGAACCCAAGTCTTGCGAGCGTCCAAGTCACAAGAACATAGTAAGCAGAGATGTCGGGAGGATCAAAAGCAGGAGGAAGTAGATCGAGAGCAGCGAATAAACAGAGTCAGGAGTTAAGAGTGGTAGACACCCCTCAACCTTTTTGCCCATGGAGCAAGAGGTTATACAAGCATAGGGCAGAGTTCTATGAGATTTCGATACTGCAAGAGAGACCACGTAAAAACAAGAGGACAGGCGGTCGGAGAGCCTCGAGTACTTGATGACTGCCGGGCACCAAGCCCCCGTGTCACCGAGCAAACTAGCAGTGACTGGCGACGAAAAGGGCAGGATGGGGATACCGCAAGAGAAAACGTAACATCCCCCAATCCGCCGAAGACACTGTTTGCAACTTCACGGCTCCGGCCATCTTTGACCAAGCAGTTGCAATGGTTCAAGACACGCAAAGCCACTGTAACTTGGTTTCAGTCATCCACAGCGCATCGGAAGGGCAAGGCACAGCTGCTCGCTTCTCAAGACCTAAAAGTACCGGCCTTTCGCCCTCGCGAAGGGATCACCAAAAGCACGCAAGATGTCGTGAGGCAAGAAGCAGTAAATCAGCAGCGAGGCCTCGCATGTCTGTCAATACACCCATTCGACAGCTCTCCGCGCCACACACATCACGTAAGACATTGTAATAAAAAGCAAGAAGTTTCCACAAGAAGAAATAAAAGAGCAAAGTTCTCGAAATAGCATCGATAGGCCATTTCATAGCGAAACAAAGCCTTTCGCATGTGCAAGCACCCGCGTCGCATTTGCACGACAAAAGTCACCAATCGAATACATGCCCCCTGCGGCCTTTGAAACTAACCTACACATTGATCTATCTATCGCCAGCATTAGGGCGGTAACAAAAATTGTAGCGCCGGTTTTCAATGTCCAACGGGAGATCTTCAGCCGGTTCTTCCTTAATTTCGCTCGGGCTGAAGGTTGGCTCCCCACGCGCACATCGAAGGCGTCGTCGAAGCCTTCAGCATTTTGTGAGCACAGTTGAGTCGAAAGTAGCAAAGAACTCTTTCAAAATTCGCTCTTTCTCGCGCATCCGGTCATATCGCATCAAGATAAAAGTCGATAACCGCGAATGCGGAAACTTCTATCGATGGCGCCTCCAGGAAGCGCCACCTATGAAGACGTCCCAGCACCTAATCATCAGCGGATGAAATTCAACTAGGTGAGCAGGCTCCGCGCCCTGCGCACAAGCATAGTTTAAATCAAGAATATATCAAGTCTTACATCCCACACAAGCAGTCTTAACAACAAAGGTGTTTTCGTCCCACAAGCAAAGCGTCAACGGGTTCGAAAAGCTAATAGGACCTAAGCGTCTACCGTATCTTCAACGTTAGCGCGGGCCGCCCAAACAGCAGAGCTTTCGGCAGCCGGACTCGGTGAGGCAGCCGGAGAAGCATTGTCGCCATCAGCAGCAGCTTTCGCCTTCTCTCAGCGACGTTTCTCCGTCAGGAACTCCAGCACCATTTCCTTTATAGCCATTTTCTCTTCAGCGCTCTAACCAAAAAATCAAGACCATTAGTAATATCTCGATCAAAGTCACAAGGGCGAAGCAGCAAACTATTACTCAAGCGAAAAATAGCAATCACCGTACCTAGCCACGGCTGCAAGCCCCTTGCATAATCGCCATTTCATTGCCACCAGCATGCTAGAACTCTTCAAAGAATCTTTTACCAAGAGCCTTATAGCTTCCGCCGGCGTTCGCCAGTAATTGTTGGATTCCTTGATCTCCAAGCTAGGCAGATGAGTGCACCCGGCGTCAACCAGGCTGTGCCCTATCGCCTTAAAGGCAGTGATAGTGGCGAAGTCACCCCCCGAGCATCATATGTAGGGATGAAAACGGTACGGATATTTTCCGACCGTATTCGAGACCGAATTCGTTTAAAGGGGTTTTAATCCGTCCGTATCCGAGTCCGGATATTTAACATCCGATACCGTATTCGTATCCGAATATTTAAATCACATATTTATGATGTCGATATATAATCGTATCATATCCGGCATTTTTTATACTATCCGTATTCGAATCCGAATCCGGACATAAATATGAAAACAAATACGATATCAGTGATATCCGTCCGTATCCGATCCGTTTTCATCCCTAATCATATGGCTGTCCAGAGCGTCCATCTCGCCCTGGAGCCAAACCATGAATTCCTCCATGGTGCACTCCCGCGGGAACTCGGTGTCGGTGCCGGCACCACGCAGGCACTCGCGATAGCGACGCAATCCACCGGAAGCTTGAGAGGGACCTCGCTATATGGCTGTCCAGAGCGTCCATCTCGCCCTGGAGCCAAACCATGAATTCCTCCATGGTGCATTCCCGCGGGAACTCGGTGCACTACTGGAAAACCAAGATTTGCCGAGTGTTTTATATTTTGCCGAGTGTAAAAACGCGGACACTCGGCAACAACATCATTTGCCGAGTGTTAGAGTGGAAACACACGGCAAAAACCTCACACTCGGCAAAAAATTAGTTTGCCGAGTGTTAACACTCGGCAAACAAACACACACGGCAAACGTACCACTTTGCCGAGTGTCAACACTCGGCAAATAAAAACACACGGCAAACGCTTCAATTTGCCGCTCGGCAAACGTATACACACGGCAAAGGTTTGGGGGTTAGCCGCCGTCAGCGGTTTGCCGAGTGTGGTCCGTTAGCACTCGGCAAAATGGCTAGTTTGCCGAGTGTCAACCAAAAACACTCGGCAAAGTGTCATGTTTGCCGAGTGTTTCTCTGGGACACTCGGCAAAATATTTTTTTTGCTTTTGGCTTCCAATTTTTTTCTTTAGGTTTCCTACGTTACCTTGACCAACCTACTGGAATTTGACACAATTTTAAGACAATTTGCTATATTTCTTTAGTTTATTTCTTTCTTTGAATTTTTTTGGAAAATGTAAGTTTGAACTGTAATTGCACCGAATAATGATATTTCATGAATGCAAAAATGATATTCATGTAAATGACTGTTGTTTGAGGCCGTATCCAGGAAGAGACTCGAAATTTCGCACATCTTCTTCACGAAACATGACCACAAACTTGTGGACGAATAGTTTTAAAATTGTATAAAATCCAAACAAAGTCCGAAATTCATGAAACTTGTCGACAAGTCATGATATCACATGTGGATGTGGTGATAAAAATTTGAGAAGATTTTGAGCATGTCATCATGTACACTGCTTAGAAACCCTCATATCTCCGCATGTGATATCATGGGAGCAAGTCTGACATGTTAGGGTTTGTAAGCAGTGTATGTGACAACGTGCTCGAAATCTTCTCAAATTTTTATCACCGCATCCACATGTGATATCATGACTTGTAGACAAGTTTCATGAATTTCGAACTCCGTTTGGATTTTATACAATTTAAAAACTATTCATCCACAAGTTCATGGTCTAGTTTCGAGAAGAAGATGTGCGAAATTTCGAATCTCCTCCTGGATACGGCCTCAAACAACAGCCAGTTACATGAATATCATTTTCGCATTAATGAAATGTCATTATTCGATGCACTTGCAGTTCAAACTTACATTTTCTAAAAAAATAAATAAAAAGAAATAAACTAAAGAAATATAGCAAAATGTCTTAAAATTGTGTCAAATTCTAACATGTTGGTCAAGGTAACATAGGAAGCCTAAATAAAAAAATTGGAAGCCAAAAGCAAAAAAAATAAAATATTTTGCTGAGTGTCCTAGAGAAACACTCGGCAAACAGTACACTTTGCCGAGTGTTTTTACTGGACACTCGGCAAAGTTGGCTTGTTTATATTTTGCCGAGTGCCAGAACCTAGACACTCGCCAAAGTGTAATTAAATATTTTTTTTGTTTTTTTTTTAAAAATCGAAAACTTTGCCGAGTGCCAGATCTGGACACTAGGCAAAGTTTGAAATAGACAATATTTTTTGCTCTCGACATGACCCAACAAGCACTTGGTAGCAATTGTTTCTTTTTTTCTATATAATTTTAATAAAGCGGCACTATATGTTTCACAGAATACCATAGTTGGTGCATATATAATTTTTGGTGTGAAAACTCAATTCGTGCAAAATATATTGCGTATATATGCATATATATTTTATATATTTATATATCTCTTCTTATATATGTATATAATTATTTGTATACATGACAGTTCGTTTTCTAAATAAAGATCTAATTAACAAAAAAGAAGAAAATAAAAATAAAATGCCACACACACACAACACAACACACGCCAAACGCGCACACACACCACCAGACCCACACACACACGCACGCACCACGCACGGGAGCAGCCTATGCCTTATCTCCTCCCATGCGTACCTGTGGTCTCTGTCTGCGTCTTCTCTCACAGGCTCCCTCTCTCTCAACGCCGACGCCGCTTCCTGCGGCTCCTCCCATGCTGACCTCCCCTGCTCCCAGCTTCTCGACGTGTAGCACCGGCGTCCCCTCCTCTTCCACCCCGCGTCGCGCGCCCTCACAGTAGGCAAGTTGCCGTGCCCTAGTTGGATCTCCTGGCCATGCCGGCCGCCGCCGCCCATGGTCGGGGATGGATGGGCGCGCCGCCGGGCTTCCGTCCAGGCCGCAGCTGCGCGCCACACAGCCGCTGCTGGCCATGCCGCCGCTGAGCCACCCCCTGGCAAAGCTGTGACGGCCCCTTCCCCTCACTCAGATCCAGATTGGGCATGCATCGCCGTGGTGAGCTCCTTCCCCCAATGGTTTTGTGCCTATCTTGTTATGTGCTGCAAATTGGAGATCTAGGGTTAGTGTTGCCTCTCGGGTAATTTCTACGGTCGTGACTGCTGGGGGTAACGCAATTGGAGATCTAGGGTTAGTGTTGCCTCTCGGGTAATTTCTACGGTCGTGACTGCCGGGGGGTAACGCTTGTGTAGAAACTGCGTTGTTCTGCTTATGCCGTTGTTGTGCTTGTGCGTTCTGAAACTTCCGTGCGGAGCTTACGTAGTGTTGATAGCTTCAATAGTCGTGAAGTAGAGTTCGGTTAGTATGATGTGATACTGTTGTGTATGCAAATAAAATGAGATTATGTTGACATTGCTTGTGTTGACATTAGATTTCATCAGTGTTGACATTAGATTTCATCAGTGTTGACATTGCTTGTGCTCTCTGTCCAGTAGCAGCCTCTAAAAAGCTGGATTCCTGTCTTCGTAAGGATACTTGTTGGAGACAGCTAGGAATATGACTAGTCTTTATAAGGATGAAATGCTCTTTTATTTAGACGATAAGATGAAATGATCTGGTTATTTGTGTGTGATAATTGGTTAGTTCAATCATGTCAGGCTGGTAGCTGGTTAGTCTTGCTTCGATTAGAGAACATATTCTGCTATAAATTATAGAATAGATCAGAAATTATCTTGCTTTGAAGTTTCTATTTGGGACCATCTGTTAATAAAAGTGTTGGACCTTCAATTCGTTGTAACCTCCTGGTTTATGATTTGGGATGTAGAAGCTATTTTTTTTGTTTCTCTTATGCAGACTGGATGGTAAGATGATGGTTTGATGTGGCTGGAGTTGTTGAAGCGCTCAGAAGGTCTGGACTAGTTGGACGACATTTGTTGATTTATAGATGTTGGTGAAATGATAGAATCTGCGAATATACTGTTGCCTTTTAATGGCTGATACTCTGCATGTCAAATTGTATATTGGCATGCTGTCTGGATACTGACCAGACAAACTTTCCAGTAAAAACAATGTTATTTGCTTTTTGCTTGATATTCTCTCTATTCACAGTTCCTAGGAAGCATGTAGGAGCACTTCATTTCTAGAGCTTCTGTTAAAATAGTTAAACTGTTGCAATATTTTCTACCTAAGAAAATGTTTCTGATGACTACCTGTTCTGTATTTTTACATGGGTTTTAGAATGTTGCACCATCAGGTCACATTGATTGATTTTCTATGGACAAGCTGCGTAATGAAAGGTTGGGATTTTGTATGTCACACTAGCAGCTCTGTGTCTGTGATGATCCCTATGCTCTGTACCTAGGAAAAAACTTTGGGAAGAAAAATTCATGCCCATATTTTTTTTGGCTTGTATAATCTCGGTGAAATTGTTAGGACAGATGGTTAATGGTTAATAACCTCTGTTAATTTGTTTGAAAAGCAGCATGTTCTATTTCTTTGTACTAAAACTTTATCACGCTGCTCATAATTGGTTTGTAAGATGCTTCCTAAATCTACTTAACTTATGAGATAATTAGCAATATTCTTTTCTGTTATGATTCTCTTGAATTTAGTACTGATATGTACTGATATTATTTGAGAAAAAGATAGAAGATGTGTGAGTATGACTAATTGGTGATAACATGTTGTTTGATGCTTGCAGGACCGTAGGTAGTTGTGTTGGCTGCTAGCTGGTAATAAAACACTCAATGTATAGTAAGGTAAAGACTTTTTAAGAAATCTCCAACTTGTGTACATGTACCTTGTAATGAGGTGGCCTTGTACTATATAATGAGGTGGCCTTTTACTGTATGGTCTGTAGTAGTCACCAATAAAAAACAATACCTTTTCTTTCAGTTCCACACATTTTATTCACACTCATGGTATTACAATTAAACTGAAATGCTCTATGCTCTCTCATGTTGACTCACCTGTTATATGTTCATTACTATTGGTGTTGAATGTGATATATCTTGCTGATCTCTCATGTACTTTGTGGCTTGACTGGTACCAATCTAAGATGAGTAGATAGCTTCTAGTGTCAACTTATGTGAATATTTGCCATACATGTTTGTCCTTCTCATTGTAAAGAAACAATGTTTAATTTCTATTAATTTCATAACTGTAGTAACTTCTCATACTGAATGGTACGCAAGAAAATTAAAACCTGCATAGTTTTAGACAACTCCTTGTGAGTTAGGAGTTGCAGTTAACCATAGCAACGGATGTACTGTACCCATACTAAATTAGCATCTCGAATATTTTTTGTACACTGACTTAACATCAACATGAGCAGTGTTGCATCTGTTGTCACAACTACAAATAAGGTGTGAATGATGCATCCACCTTTCAATCGGCTGCGGCATCGAATCACGTTGGTGGGTCATCGGCATCACAGTTTGGAGGGTCTTCGGTATCACAAGTTGCGCCAAATCAGCTCGAAGGGTCACCGGCATCACAAATTGCGCCAAATTGACTAGGAGGGTCGCCGGCATCAAATCTCGGGCCTCCTCACCCCCTATAATCGCCGTGAGCAGCTTACTGTGAACTTCAGTTAAGATATTTGGTTGCAGACTTGTCAACTTGTGAACTTGTGACATATTTGGACTTTTGGTTATGAACATGTCATATATGTGAACATGTGTGTTTGTGGCATATTTGAACTTGTGAGCTTGTTGTGATTGTGATTTATGACTCCTATGATAAATTTGTGGTGATTTAATACGATATATATTATATTTGTGCATTGTGTCGCAAAAGGAACAAACAAAAAAAATACAGATTTTGGTCAGTTTGCTGAGTGTCAATTCCATGACACTCGGCAAAATGACCACACGGGGCATGCCTGGGAACACACTTTGCCGAGTGTCAAAGAGCTGACACTCGACAAAGTATGCACAATTTGCCGAGTGTCAGCTCTCTGACACTCGGCAAAGCGTGCATAGTTTGCCGAGTGTCATATGTTTGACACTCGGCAAAGTTTACATAGTTTGCTGGCAAACTATGTAAACTTTGCCGAGTGTCAAACATATGACACTCGGCAAACTATGCACGCTTTGCCGAGTGTCGAACGGTTGACACTCGGCAAAGTGACCGTTAGGATTTTATCCGCTAGCGTCTTCCTTTGCCGTGTGACGTCTTTGACACTCGGCAAACGCTTTGCCGAGTGTCCGACGTTTGACACTCGGCAAAGCGTGCTTTGCCGACCAAGCTTTTGCCGAGTCCAGTTTGCCGAGTGCGACACTCAGCAAAGCGTTTGCCGAGTGTTTTTGACGCTTTGCCGAGTGTTCGCACTCGGTAAACTGCTCGAATCCAGTAGTGGTGTCGGTGCCGGCACCACGCAGGCACTCGCGATAGCGCTCCATCACATTCCGGGAGCGAGAATAAAGGCGGTCAGCTCATTCTCATGCTCCTCTCTCTCCTTGTCGAGTTCCCTCCTAGTTTTAGCCGAGGCCTTATCGGCCTCTTTCCGGACGGCCCGCTCCTCCTCCAGCTTCTTCTCTAGGGCAGAGACTTCTTTCTCGAGCTCCTTAATGCAACGGTCCCTCTCAAGCTTCCGGTGGATTGCGTCGCTCTGGCGATAAAGACTGCTGCTCAGCACCATAGCCTGTAACCAACAAAGATAAGACAATCGGCTTCGTCAGCAAAGAACAAAACCCAAGGAAAAATAATGCAAAGAAGGCAAAAAGCACCCACACCGGCCAGATGAAAGGACGCAGCCTCTGCCAACGCAGAATCCTCGACCTATAAGAGGTCTTGCTCCATCTCGGGGGCCGCCAGAGCCTTTTGACAATGTTCGGCACTTCGGCAAACCTTGCAGCGCCGGAATTCTTGCTGGGCAGTATTCCAACTGGCAAAAATCAAAGCCGCAGGCCAAGTTCGCCTCCGAGGCCGCACCTAAAGAACGAGCAATTCGATAAGACTCCTCCCTCGCGGGGTCTGTCTTGCCCAACGAACTCAACCCCGAGTAGAAACGGGGCTCACCATAGTCTCCCTCCTTGGCACCCAAAATCAAAGGGCCATGACCCAAAAGCAAGCCTTTCGCCAAGCTAGGAGTTAGCCGAGCTGCCTCGTGATAAAAGCGGCTCTTACCTGTCTCAGGCCCTCGAATGTCAGAGCGTTTCGTCAGTTCAACCTCCTTCTCGCGCCCTTCCTGGTTAGTCCCCTTCGTCTTCTGCGCTTGAGAGGACACATGTTTTCGCTTCTTCGAGCCATCGTCCCGCGGGGCAGGCCTCTTCGGCACAGCCTTCGGAAAGGCCGGCATCTCCATCAAAGAAACATCATTCTCGTCAAAGACGGAAGACGTCACGGCAGCAGGCCTCTTCGGTGCCATCCGACCAGACGTCGAGGTACCCTGCAAGAAAATCATGGACGAAAAAGAAACGTGGTTAGAAAAAATAAAGACACCGCAAATACCAATAAAAAAATCCATTCAAACAGCAAAAGCCTCTGACATAAAAAGAAGCAACGCCCGAAGCCTCACTTACCCCTTTCGTATCAACCGCAACACTATCACGTAAGATCCGAACCACCAAGGGTAATTTCTGGCTCTTCTTTGAAGGCCTTGCCATCTCACGGCCTATTTGCACGTCACCAGGCTCGGAAGCCCTGCACTTCTTGGCAACATGCCGTTGCCCTTTCGACTTGGCAGGTCCTTTGTCTTTCACCGGGGCAGGTTTCTTCGCTTTCACCCTCTCAGCAGCTTCATCCTTTTGTTCGGCTAGGGCAGGACGATCATCATCATACTCGACCCCCATCAAGTCGAACACTCGGTTAATGCGTCTTCGAGGGCCCAAACTGGTAATTTTAGCCTCCTCCTCCTTATCCAAGTATGGGCCGCAGACCCTGATAGCCTTCCACTCGACAAATTCGACGAAATCCTTGTCGGTGGGAAAGTGGTCGGGTCGTTCTATATCAAGGGTTGGGCCGTGATAATCGCCGCGTTGAACCATGTCCCGAAAGCAAGTATAGGTTTTCAGCGGTCTTCGCTCCAAGGCTACCCATTCCTCAATCAGATCTCGGCTTATCTGGAACCGAGATGTCAATGCGAAAGCATCCCCGCTACGAGCCTCCTCTTCTGTAGTCTTCGAGAAGGTCGGAAGTCGGTTGCCTTTCCATTCGGCAAGGGTAGAAATGAGAGGAGATGCACGCTCCCACCCATTCGCTTTGGCCTCCTGCACATCGCCATCGGAGTCGGAGCAGACGCGGTGATAAAACCAGTACTTGGTCCACTGGGGCCACTTGTTCCGATACGTTCGCACAATAGTAATAGTGCCGCGGGTCTTTTTCGGGATGAAATTGAAGGCCCCGAACTCAAGCGGCAGCTTCATCCCAACAATGGGATCCCAGATCTCGCCCCTTCGACGCCGCGTTTCATAAAACCGTATAAAGGTATCAGCATTTGGCACGTGGCCCAGCATCTTCATCGCCATAGCGAAAACGCTCAAGTGGGCGAAAGCATTGGGGTCAATTGATGCAGCTGGATTTCGAATCGTCGCAACACTTCGCTGATGAAACCCTCTAGAGGGAAATCCAGGCCCGAGATGAAGTAGTCACAAAACACCACGTCCTCATAGGGTCTCGGTTGTGGTATCACCTCATCGCCAGGAGGGCGAAAGGAGCTAGCAGTCAAGGGCCGCAGATAGTCCTTGTTCACATACTCCTGGATTAAATTATGAGTGACCTTGGACCGCCCAAGATAAAACGAGCAATTTGTAGGCAGCACAATGGCGGGAGTCTCCTCAGAATCAACAACAGAAACATGCTCTGATTGGCCAGAGACAAATGGGCGTGACGGCTCATTCTCCTCATTGCCCTTTTGCCCAGTCGATCCAGTGCTGTCTTCCCTCTCGGCAGTTTCTTTCCTCGTTGAGCGATTGTCGACTTCACGGGTAGGTGAATCTTCACATTTTCGCTCAACACGGGAGCTAGTAGAACTTTTGCTCCCGCTCAATGACTCAGAAGGCGAGGAAGCAGATGAAGAGCTCTCTACCGAAGGCGCCATCTAAAGTGGCGACGAAATTAACAAAGAGAAAAACAGAAAAGAAAGAAAAGACACGCGCACGCCAAACATAAATGGCGAAAGAATAAATCAAGAGTTAAAAAGAACATACCTGGAGTGAAAGCGTAAGACGAGCAGGCGAGGCAGCTCATATGGAAGGCAAACGCTTGTCGAGGCGAAAGGGCGGAAGAAACCGGGCTCTGAGGAGGAGGCAAAGGGCAGCACGGCTCCTCCACTATGATAGGGGGGGTACTTATAGGTGCCCCTCAGGAGCTCCGAACCATCGCAGGTGCAAATCCCCAAAAGGCACAATTTTCGAAACAAGGCCAACAGCCGTGGGCGACGCGATGGTTCGCCTGAAAAAATGAATGAATGAAAAAGTGAAAATGATGACAATATTAAAATATACATAAACGTTACCGAAGATCAGAACCGTGGCATAGAGTCGCGAAAAGATAGTGTGCAGCAAAGAGGGACCGCGCTCCTTTTCACACCTAAAGAGGACGGTGTAGGAGCCCGAGAAGGGAAGATGTGCCACCGCCGCCATTGCCAAAGTCATATGGCGGCGGTGAGGGGCTACTGTTGGGCTACGCCCCTCAGCTTTCGCACCCCCTTCTGGCGAAAGGGGGATTCGTACAGCGGTCGGTGCCTTTCGTGTCCCATTGAGGGTGAAAGGGAGCGTTTGGTCGTCGCATGTGCTTTCGCACGACGCAAGAGCAGGTAGATGAAAAGGAGCTCTTGGCCATCGAGCGAAAACACAGGGTCGGTTGAGCTTTTTCACAGGGCAATTTTCTTTGGCATTGCAGGAACTCTCCGCCTATTCGTTGCTAAGGAGGGGGCGGTACATGAACCGAGTGGCTACAGCTGGCTGACGGGACCACCAGCCTGTGGCGAGGGTGGTTGGAACCCGAGGAAGGTGAAGACGGAGAAGACCGGATTACCCTCGGTGAATAGGAATATTCCCCCGGATCGGGGCAGTTGTAGGGGCAATTGTGTCCATGTAAAGTGCTACGAAGGTGTATAAATAGTGCCCCTGTGGGGGTTGTAAGAGAGGGAGAGGAACCCTAATTCTAGTTGATGAAATCAAATCGGGTCACTTGCAGTGGCCTTTCGCCAGTTTGTTCTTTCAGGTTTCGATACTTGTTCGGGTGACAACCAGGGGTTCTAAGGTCACAGCCTAGAACAACAGGCAAGTACATGACCTCAGGGGGAAAACTAATTCTGACTAATACTTGTTTGAGCAGTCTACCTATGTATGTTATGGGCTTCTATTTTCTGCCAAAGGGCCTTCATTCAAAGATGGATACAATCAGATCTAGATTCTTTTGGAGAGGGGCAGATGACATCTTCAAATATCATATGGCAAAATGGGTGTCAGTGTGTAAGCCCAAAATCCATGGTGGATTAGGGATTATAAACACTGAAATCATGAACCAGTGTCTCCTAACCAAATGGATTTGGAAAATTGAAGCTGAATCAGAGGAGCTGTGGTGTAAAGTGCTAAGAGCCAAGTATATGCATTCAGGCAATTTCTTTTGCTCTAACCAAAAAGGGACATCTCAGTTTTGGAAAGGCCTGCACAAAGTAAAACATTTATTCAATGGGGTGCAGAATACAAGGTTTGTAGAGGGGATAAAATCAGATTTTGGCATGATTCGTGGGTTGGGAACATGCCAAAATCCAGTTTGCATCTTTGTATGAGATCAACGAAAATCAGCAAGATTTGGTGTGTGACATTTGGGATGGAGATGAGTGAGACTTAACCTTTAGAAGGAATCTGCAAGGAACTTGGATTGAGGAATGAACAGCGTTACAGCTGTGGCAGAACCACCCGAATCGTACGGCCCACATATGCCTACCATTGTCCATCAGACCTCTGATAACAGCATATGAGATCCAAACAACTCTGGAAGTCTGTCGGGTGTCCCGAATCATCCACTTTATTCTTTTGAACCAGATCCATTACAGAAGACATTACAGAATTACAATAGTTGATACAATTAATAATATTATCTTAGAGATGAGCAGCGAAAGTCTTACAACCATAGATTACAAGGGAGTATTCAATATTCACAACATAAAACTTTAGCCAATTCTAGGCATAAGGATAGCTTAACTAATTCTATCAAAATCACACAAGGGAGATTCACCCTGCCCAAGGGCTCACAGGAACTCTTCTACTGCTGGCTCCCACCCTGCAACAGGGGTTTAACAAACCCTGAGTACAAAACTACTCAACAAGACTTAACCGACGAAAAGGAAAGACTTCAAGGATATGCAGGATAAAAGAAATCAAGGTGAGTCTATAGTAAGATCAAGAATATGTTTGCTGAAAACTGCACTAAGGTTGATCTTTACTTTCAGTGTTTTATGCTTTAATTTAATATTAACTAACCTCTCTATTGCACCTATTCTAATTCCAACCACTTTATTATATTCATCACAAAATGATCTCACAACTAAAGTTCTAGTTGATTAACTACGATGCAGCACAGTTGATCGAGTCTTCTTCACCGAGAAGCAGCGGTGATTCGAATCGGTTTGGCTCAGCTGGGGTTTTCTTACCACACGACATATGCAGTTTCTGGTCTTGAAACTATATATATCAACCCTCACTTGGATCCTCCTAAACGGGAACTGGTCCAGCGCTACCCGAGAGCACAGTACCCACTTCACTGCGCCGTTCGTTCGTTACGGATTCATAGGACCGTGTTACACGGTACTCTCGCCATCTCTCCACTCCCAGTGCGCGGTTATCATTTTCCATAAAGGAATGCCCAAATGGTGGGCTTACCGGAGTATGTGGCCAGTACTACAAGTCACAATCACACACAACTCTACAACGATTGGTCCTTGATCGACACAGGCGGGGTCACTACGTCCAGACTCAAAATGGGCGCAAACCAAGATTTTGTCCGGTCTAGATTTATAAAACATGATCATTCTCATACATCAGGTATTTACCCTAGTTGAGTTTCATAACTTACTTTCCAAAAATATAACTAAGTAAGACTAAGCATTTTATTCAATTAGCATACTTAATAAAGGTTACCAAAGGTGGGTAAACCAATAGCCATGCATTTAGGTATACATACAACTCCTAAATACTTAAATGCAACAGGCATAAGACTTAAGTGAATAACATTTAAAAAACTCAAGGAATGAGTTTATGCTCCGGGGCTTGCCTTCGATGTCGAGGTTGTCATATTCTCTAGAAAACCACAATAGATAACCACAGCGATAAATAGAATTCCACTTCGGGACTTACTTCAATGGAATTCCACTCGTGATAACTAAACGTAAATAAATATGCATGCTTTAGGATGATGGAATGCCAAGCATATAACAAGATACTTAACAACATGATTAACTTGAGTACAACTTTCCTTCATGAAATAATTAAGTTATTTATTCATTAAACAATATTAAAGATCAAGATTAAACAAAGGATTATAACCTAATTACCATTTTAATTATTTGCCAAGGACAAATATTGTTTTGATGTCCCAAGGTCAGCAAACAATTCAAAAAGTCACCCAACAATATTAAATGACTTATAAATACTTTTTGGGTATATTTTATTAGTCCATAAAAGGCATAGAAATTAAGTACACAACTTATACACATCAAAACCAAGTCAAACTTTTTGAGTGAGTTGATTTTAGCATAAACAGCAAATATACCAAAATTCACAATTTTTTGGATAATTATCTTATCCTACAAAATTTATGGAAGTCACATTTATTAGTTAAAACATGTAATTTTAAATCATAGCAAAACTATTGGAAACACCTATTTCATATTTTTCTATGGTTAAGCATAAGATAGAAAGCATACATATGTTATTTCATAATTTTATCATGTCTAATTATTTAGTTATTACTTTTTGAAAGTCATCACTTAATTAGTATTTTGGAAAATAGAAAAGGAGAACAGGTCTCCCTTTCCTCTCCTCACTGGGCCGGCCCAACAGACCAAGGCCCAACCTCCTCTCTCTCAAAGCAGCTCGACCGAGCAGGCCTAAAGGCCCGATGGCCCAGCATCGGCTCTGACCGAGCCCCGCCGGCGGTGGTCACCGGAAACCCACCGGCAGCGAGCCTCCAGGCGGTACTCCCTTCCCTACCTCGCTCTTCTCTCTCTCCCGCGTCCTCTGGCATACCTCTTTCCTCCGGTGGCTGATGAAGATGAGCACAAAGACGATGGCGGCGGGTCGGCTACTCCAGCGAGACGGCTCCGGCGGAAGACGACCTCTCTGGTGGTGGCAACAAGTTCTACACATCCTTCTCTACTTCCGAACCCAATCCTAGAACTAATTGAAGAAGACAAGGACGACACTGAGCTCCGCCCCATGAATGGCGGCTCGATGGACAGGAACACGGCGGCATGGCCGCGACTCGATCAAAAGAGCACGATAAAGGTTAAATTGGTCGAGGGGCTCCATCAGGAACTCACCAAGACTTCAAGGCACCGACCGATCGAACGAGGGAGACATAGAAACTCCTACGGCGATGTTGAGGTCACGGCGGTGCTCTGTTCCAGGGATGGCGACAGCCACTAGGCGCGTCTGCTCGGGCGCTGAGGAAAAGAGAGAGAGCATGAGGAATACGGGCACCGGGAGATGCTAGAACATGAGAGTTGAAGTGGAGCGGTGCCAGAGGGAGCTGGCCATGTGAGAGGGCTCACGGCTGCGCGTCGGAGACCCGAGGAAGACGATGACGGCGCTAAAGCAATTCCAAAGGGAAGAGGTGGTGCAAGCGGGTAAATAGAGGCGCCAGAGGGTGACAAGCTCAGGTGCAAGGTGAATTGGAGAGGGAGGGATTGACGACGACGAATTTTGCGATGAACCGAGGCGGGTTGCTCGTCGACGGTGAGAAGAGAAGGAGGGAGAGTCAACCGGTTCCAGCAGATAAGGGCGCGGGCGATGGTTCTCGTTGTCCAGCTCGCGTTTGTGAGGTGGCAGCGAAGCTGCTGCGTGCCGTGGCCGAGCCAAGCGGTGAGCGGTGGCGGCGTCCCGGTGAAGCAGCCAAGCAGAGAGGTGAGTCACCCCTGCAACATTGATGTTGCAACTGTTTCACAATCCTGTTTCAGACTCTTCTTCCCATCTTTTCTCCAATTTCTGAGCATTTTCATGAGAAACTCTAAATACCAAAGTTGTTTCAAATCACCCAAACTCCAACTTTGTTTCAAGACTTGGATCCAAAAGGTGAACAGATTAGGAGATCTGAGGAAGGCAGTGATGAAACAACATGTTTCAAAGGATGAAACAGAGAGCTGAAACATTATGTTTCACCAAGTTTTAAAAGTATTTAGTAATTCACTTAACATGTGATACTTAGGTATATAAATATAATTATATAAAGCACTCACATTACAAAAGCAATGCAATAAAAGTAAATTTATTTTAGTGAATGATTAACATAGGATTAATGCAACATAAACTTACCACGTATGATGCTTTATGCTTAAGATGATGACATGCTCCACTTTTAGTAGTAGCTTAACACCAAGGTGTTACAACAACAGATTTTAGAGAGGGTTCAATTTGACTCTACTAAGGAAGATTTTGTAAAATGGGTGCTTGATAGATCAAGTCAATACACGACCAAATCCTCATACTACTTAATAACTCGTGGGGGGCTTAGAGATCAGTTATGCACTATGATTTGGAAGAGCAAAATTCCTCTGAAGATCAAAGTTTTTCTTTGGCAAATGTTCCATGACAAATTATAGGCTGCGGTCGCACTGAAAAAGAGAGGCTGGCAGGGGAGCCCCCTTTGTTGCGTCTGCAGCAAACCTGAAACTGTTAACCACATATTTTTTGAGTGTTACTTTTCACAATACTTGTGGTGTTGTATTAGAGATGCTTTTGGGTGGCAGGATTTTCCGACCTCAAAACATAATTTTTTTGTATGATTGGATGCCAAGGAGGCTGGGAGTCCCTCGGAGACTCGTGTTATTCTTCTTTGTAGGATTAACCTGGGCAATATGGAAGAATAGAAACAAGATGGCTACAGAAAGTTTTTTCTTCCAACCGTGATGTGGTACTTTACAACACGATCACTTTTCTCTGTAGATGTGGAGAGATCTTATGAAGGACGCCGACAAGATACATTTGTCTAAGATGGTGGAGGGCCTAGAGACCTGGATTAGCAAGCGAGATCGTCTTCAAACTTTTTAATTCAGATGTTGCTATCCTGTAATAGTGTTATGTCTTTGTCTAGGCCTTTAAGTAGTTTGGCATGGATGCTATCTGTTTTGTCTTTTCACATTATCATAAACTGGAAACACCAGTGTGTAAAACTCTTATTGCTTTCTTAAAAGCAGAGTTAATCTCCTTTCAAAAAAAATATTTCTAGGGACGTACAGGTCCAAATGATTTCTAGTGGTCTCTGAAAATCGTTTATGGACCTGTTTGGTTCCGCGACAGCTCACCACAGCTTGGACGCTGCGTTCATGATTTTCGAGTGCGCAGTTCATTTTTCCGCGTTTCACGTCGTGCAGTCGTCCAACGCGGGGCCAACGCAGACCGTTCGGCTGGATTTTTCCGTGTTCTCTGCTCAAACGCGTCGCCGACGTGGAACCAGACAGGCCCAATGTAATAGTGTTGCTTTCCACACTAAGTCGCTAGCCAAAGATCTTCTCACCCTCTCTGCTTTCAAACGTTCATGACAGCCTGAGTTTTCACGTTAGTACGTTTTATACGCTCTGAAATCTGGATCGAATCCAGTACGGCACTAGCGCATCTCGATGTGCCGTAGGAGGCCGCGGTCCGCGGTCGCTGTCCTCATCGAGGGCCAACGCAAGGGACAAGGTCAGGCTGTCTCTCCATTTTCTGCGCTGTGTCGTTTTCATTGTTATACAGTGGGCTGTCCCTGTTGAGACGGCGATTTCTTCCCTGTCCGGGTAGGAAAGATACAAGGGCTGAGCCAGCTGATGATGCCATCCAGGCTCGCAATTTTCTTACCCTCCAATCACGTACATTTCCCTCCCAAGACGAGCCAAACCCTGTTAATAATCAACGAGCAAGTACTATAAAAATAATTGCAGTTACTGTACACGGCTGCTTGGTCCATCCATTTAATTACGTACTTAGATTCCTCAAAAAGAAAAAGACGGTAGGCGACGAAAACTATGGTAACTGTTCTCTAATAACAACTTTTATTAGGCAAGTACATTGGTGCCATCTAATAGGTTGTCTCATAAATTGCCATGTAATCTTAAGACGATCTAACAGACAACCTTTACAGCAGGTTGTCTTTTAAGTTGTCTCGTAGTAATATATGATTTCTAAAATTATGCATCACCAACCTTCACATCGTATTTATTGGACTTTTCTTGAAATAATGAATGGATACATCACGTCTGTATGCAGACTTATTTTAGATGCGAGGAGGGATCTGAGGCCAGGGGCGGATTTGGTGGCTACCAAAGCCTGTAAAAAACTTGTCACAGACATGCATCACGAGGCACGCATCCAGGCCATCATAACCTACTATGGGTCGAAACTTGGAGAGAAGGTCAGCAAAGAAGAAGCAAGAAAGATGACGCTGACCCGGGACCAGTACCTTGAGGTAGATAAAGAACATTAATATTGATTCGTTTTGAGATTAAGTTGGTTTAATTTGATCTTTTTATATGTCAAATACTTGATGATGTGTAGATGTGTCCCTAGTGGTGCTTCTCGTATCCCGAGTGCTAGGCGATGATCGTGGACAAGTGGTTCACGTCCGGGTGGGCCGAGACGCACGATACTGCTTGGGAGCGGCGTTTGCAGTTGCAAGGTCCAGCACACCATCAAGGCAACCGCAGCCTCGTCGAATACAAACAATTATGGGTACGCGGATTCATTTATCTATTCTGACGTTCAATTCTGCTTGATTTCTAATTATCTTGTTGTCTTTCTCGCAGTCAGAGGCACATGGTGGCCAGCAATGCTCCGACTTCCAGGCATGGTGTATGTCCCACAAGGGCAAGGCGACATCCGGCGTCTTCTACAACTTGGAGGACCCGCCCGAGGTGTACACCAACCCGAGTGTCTACACCCCCATCAGTGAGTACACGTCGGCGGCAAGGTCGGTCCATGGGCCAAAGTACGACCCGAGCACCGAGGACTTTGATGCAGAGATCGTCATGAGGGTGGGAGGAGGCAAGAAGCATGGGTGGTACTGGCTTGGCAACGACATCATCGACTCGACCTCTACTCCCTCTCTCTCCCAGATCCGAGCACGGAGCACGAGGGCAAGCCCGGCCATACGGCCACGGCCGAGCGCTTCACAGCAGTGGGTCGATGCACTAGAGGTTATTCCTGTTTTACTCGTCGTACATTGATCTTTATACACCTTAATTAGCTTTGCATTACTAAAATATTGGAGTGAAATATTGCAGGCCTAGCTACAAGAAGAAGCAAGACAACGTCAGGACTTGGCAGCCCAGCTGCAATCCAAGCAGGCCGCGCGAGAGGCCCAGGTGCAGAGGATGGCGGAAATGATGCAGTTCATGCAGACTCTTGGGCAACATACGGGCCTAGCTGTGTCACCTGGGTTGTTCACTCCACCTCCGACTCCTCCTGCAGTTGCAGCTACTCCTGTGAGTTTTCGCTTGTGCTTTGCTTGTATGACCTAGATTAGCTATCCAAGTAATCTTGTCTAACGCATGTAATCTCTTCTCCTTTGTGTAGCCTCAGTTGGAGGGTTCAAATAATTTAGCTCATGCGCCTCCAACTGATCCAGCTTTTCCTTCACCAGGCACTCAGTTTCCACCTTGGTGATGAGTAGCATTAGTTGTATTTGCATTTGTTGTTCACTTGGTGATGGATTTCTGATATACTTGTCATGCGCAAGTGGTATATTTGGACAACTGTGATATATGTGATGGATGTTTGGATGGATGTATGTGATATATATTGTGATGGATGTGATATATATATATATATATATATATATATATATATATATATATATATATATATATATGTGATAATTTGCGTTTGTCGTGATGGAATGTAAAAAAAATGAATAAAAAACTGTTTTTGGTCACTTTGCCGAGTGCAACACTCGGCAAAGGCCCTCTTTGCCGAGTAAAATGGTCACTGCACTCGCCCATTTTCCTAACTTTGCCAAGTGCCATGGTGGCATTCGGCAAAGAATTTAAAAAATAATAAAATAAAAACTTTGCCGAGTGCCACGACAAAGGCACTCGGCAAAGAATTTTTTTAAGAAAATAAAAAACTTTGCCGAGTGCTACCCAGCCGGCACTTGGCAAAGAAATTTTAAAAAATAAAAAACTTTACCAAGTGCCAGCCGAGCGGCGCTCGGCAAAGAAATTTCAAAAAAAAATGAAAAATCTTTGCCGAGTGTTGACCGGATTGGCACTCGGCAAAGCCGCCGTCACCGTTTTTGGCACCGTGAGGGCGCCTTTTCTTTGCCGAGTGCTGGCTCGGCACTCGGCAAAGCCTTTGCTGAGTGCCCGACAAATGGCCCTCAGCAAAGGCCGCTTTGCAGGCCAATTTTTTCCGAGTGGCCTTTGCTGAGTGCGGCATTCGGCAAAGCCTTTGCCGAGTGTATTTAGAGCTTTGCCGAGTGCCGCAGCGCCTGAATCCAGTAGTGTAACCCAAGTGCAATACCAGGTGTATGTCAATAGGAGCCTAACGCCAACTTTTGGTGTTATTACACAACTTGAATTGAAGTATCGTACGGGCTATAATTGAAGAGTATGAATAATTGATCCAGACTACAATACAAACTAGTGGGGCTAAACAGTAACGGGTATCCCTGTGGATAAACAGTAACATTAGTATGCGAAAACCTTTACGTGGGTACTGTAGCTGCTTCGCCAAAATAACATATATCTAACAATAAAAAATGTTATATGATGATCAACAAGACAGTCGTGCTGATAATGCATGTGTGGGGAACAAAAAATAAGATATACGAAGAATTGAACAATAGAGTTGCAAGAATTGATGCTAGGAGGAGAATTACAAAATCCATGTCAAGGAGGTACAACATTGATACTAAAAGGGTTATGGACACCCTGATAAATATAATGAATATAAGCTCATAGTAGAGGGAAGAGTATTTTGTGTGCTCTTTTAAAAAAGAATGGGATCACCGAACAAATAAAATTAGGAAAAGAGGGAGCGTGCACACCATAATGTTTAATTAAGAGATAACAAGGAGTTGTAATGAACTAAAGCGAATGATGGACAAACTAGTACTCATAGCTATACTGTTGAATGAGTTGGTCGATTAATCGGTCGAGGCCTTGTCCGTGCACCTGAGGTGGAGGCCAGGAGCTCTGCTTTAGGATGCCCGCATGCGAAAGGATAGCCCACAGCTGGGTCACAAACTCTCCTCCTTGCGCAAGGTACTTGGCATGGTGTTTCGCGGAGGTGGCATCCAAAGATTCCTGCGGCGCAACGCTGAGGATCAGCTTCACCCAGACGTTTTGGAGGATCACCCAAAGCTCGTAGCGGTCCTGTATCCTTTGGAGTAGGAGATGGCCCAGGTCCAGACCATCGCTCAAGGTGACTGTTAGCTCGGGAACGTTGACCCGCTCCCTCCGATGGTCCAAGGTGTCAATCCTGTCTTCGTTGGGCAGATGATCCCCCACGAGCCCTGTTACTTCATCCAGTACACAGCGGAAGATGTCCTTGGTGTGTCCGTCGGGGCATGGGAGCAGCTCCGGGCGGAACGCCACAAGGTAGGCACAGTACCTCGACAGTGTCCCGGCGACCTCGTAGCACGGGAGCCCCACAATCTGTGGCAGCTCGCCATCTCTTCGGAGCTTCATCTCGCAGTAGCTGGTCGCGATGTGCCACTTCAAGATGACCTGGACCTTGTGGGTATTTGGATCGCATCTTACCACCCCTCGCGGCAAGCCGTGATCCCGTCCCAGCGACGGCACGCCGGCCAGTGTCAGGGCTCCGTTGTTGTCGGTGGCCCGCAGGAGGCCGAGCGCGATGCTGGCCCGGAGACGGTGCGGCAGCCTCGCCGGGGCAGATTGCCGCGCGCAGTGGCTGTCCCAGTACCAGTCCCACGTCTGCTGGCGCAGGAATGTTGTGATGGCGCCACGAGCGGTGCGTCGGGTGGTTTCTCCGAGCAGGGAGTACTGGCCGACCCTGTTCTGCCAGTACACGTTGCAGCAGGCCAGCCTATACTTGTGTAGAAATGCCATCATCCGCCGGAAGCCATTCTGGCGGCCCTGGGTGTTGTGACTGCGGCACACGTACGACACCATCCACCTATCAGATCTGTAGTACAAGATGGCCTGCAGGAAGTCGAAGAGCAAGTGCAGCGACAGCAGCGCTATAAACTCGCTTGCCTCCAGGAAAAAGGCAGCAGCTGGTGGTGGTGACCGCCGGTCGTCTGGCCCCCCTGTCGCAAGGTAGTGGTACAGGGCCGGGCTCGCGACGTACATGAGGATCGCCTTGAGAGACGCGACGATGCAGTAGCAGACACGGTGCTCGCGGGACCAGAGGACGTAGCCGCCGTGGACGTGGTCGTGGAGGAAACCCAGCTCCACCTCAGCCACGCGGAAGACCCTCCTGTCCTCATCGCCATCGCCCGCCGGCTGCTGCGGCACCAGCAGCCCCTTGGTGACGAGCTCGCAGGTCTCTGGGAGGTCGGCTTCGTCGCAGGGGAGCCCGTGGTAGCGCCGGAATAGCAGCCGGAACAGGGCGAAGGAAAGGCACAGGTCCTTCCGCCGGCGCTGCTCCACCTCCACGACATAGCCGCCTGCCTCCTGATCCAGGTTCTTCAAGTAGATATCATGCACGGTTGTCAACGGATCCAGGGTGACCGCGTACCTGTAGCCCGCCAGGGTGGTGGCATTGTAGTAGTACTGTCCCGGATTCTGCCTGGCTTTCAGTCGCTTCATGTACTTGACCACTTCTTCCGAGTAGCGCTTGGAAGCGCTTGCCCAGGCGATGACGATCTTGCAGTAGGCGGACGCCAGCACCACGGCGACCACCAAGACATACGCCAGGGGCCCAGCCGCACCGTGGAGGCCAGCGCGGCGGACGGTGCTCACCGTCCGGAGACAGAACAGCACGATGTTGACGCCGGTCCAGAAGTGCAGCAGCCCGTTCTCCCGGTCGTAAGCCGCCAGGGAGTTGTTGAGCACGGTGAGGTACAGGATCCATACCGCAGCGCTGTGCTCCTTGGGCATCAAACCCAGGGCGACGGTGGCCACCAAGTTGGACAGGTTGTAGGACGCCTCCGCGCCCTTCCGCACGAACCAGCTGCTGCTCCAGCGGCAAATGTGCCCTAGGATGAGCTGAAAGTAGAGGAAGATCACGCCTAGCACAACTAACAAGTAGGCCAACTCCATCCTCTCACTGCCACCGGATCGGATTGTTGGAGAACCTATGAAAGGCTAGCTAGCGGCTGTGGTGGCTCGTGGCGATCGACGACGACCACGGCAATTGATGCCTGCTATGGACTTGGCTATAAATCATATCATATCGCAGGGCAAAACCACCTTACGTTGACGGTTGACTTGACTAATTGGACACAGTCAGTCTACACACGGCCGGCCCTTCCAACTACGCGTTCCGATCGAGAAAGGCCTTGAAGTAGACGTTTGCCTTGCATCAAATCAAAAAAAATAAAATAAAATAATGTACTAAGAAAACATATGCATGCGTGTTTATTGCGACGGTGGTATCTCATTGTCATGCGCTATTTTGAAACGACTCTTGGGGCGCGCGGAGCTAGCCTTTGCCATCGGGGTCAAACGACCCCAATAAATTTCTACAAATCCTATAGAAAACTACTGTTGATCACTGCTCACCACTACTGTTAACCTCATTGTGTAACACGTAAGACCCCGTAGCAATGGTGGCTGGCTTCGCCCTGTTGTCCACTAGATTTTTGTCATGTAGTATGGATCTTATCTCTAAAGTTTAATTATCTGCTAAACTTCAGAGTACGCTAGCATATATATTTGTGTATTTTAATGAACTAATAATGGTATTTATACGTGGTCAACTAGACGTTAAGCAACACTTTAGGGACGTGGCTAACGCACGGCTCTGTGTGCGTTAGGCGCACCGCACAGCCATCATCAACCTCGCGTAGCCCCCTTCCCCTTCTTCCGCACGCCGCCCCTTCTTCATCCTTGCCGGCGTCTTCTTCTTCGTCCCCGGTGACCCTCACCCCTGCCACCGCCCCCTTTCACCACCGCGGAGCTCTGACCAAGCCCTAGCGCGCCTACGACAGCCACACCCCCCCTTGCCGGATCTCCCCCTCGCCAGAACTCCCCCGCCCGGCCGCCTCCATAGCCACCAGTGCCCCTAACTGCCCAATCCCTCCCTTTCTAAGCTCGTCGGAGTTGATGAAGATGAGATGAGAGCTCACCAGAACCCTAACTCAGAGATCTAGGAGGACGAAGAGGAGGAGGCCTACCTCACCGGGGTCCGCCACGGCCGCCGCGGGTGGGGGCACGGGCACGGGTAGGAGGTCGCTGGGGAGTAACTCGCCGGTCGCTAGGGAGAGAGAGAGAGAGAGAGAGGAAGGGAGGGAGGGAAGTGGAAGTGGAAGAGAGCGGTGTGTGTCATGCGTCGGGTGTGCGGGCGAGTCGATAAAAATACAACCGGGCGTAATTAAGTCATTACCATAAAAGGGTTCAAATTTTGTACCAATTATAAAGAATCCTAGTTAAACTAAGCTCCAACTCAGTTTTAAACGTAACGTTCACATGCAAACCTATTTTTTATGTCTATCACCAACCCAAATGTAATAATAATAAGAGAAGATGACATCTCTTTTTTTATTTTAATGCATGATATATTCTAATTTTTAGGATACCTTGTATTTTAGGATGGAAAAACTAGATAGCTATAGTAGCATGTTGATTAGTACTTCCTCCGTTTTAAACTATAAGTCATTTTGACTTTTTTGATACATCGAATTTGATCTGTATCTAGGCATGCATAACGTTGGTCTACATACATAACAAATTTGATGTGCGAAAAGAGTCAAATGTAACTTATAATTTGGAACGGAGGGAGTATTTAGGAATACTACTTAGGCCTCGTTGGCTCAAAGGGACTCCGGCTATTGTATGTGGCTACTGTGTTGCACTGTGCAAACTGTAGCTAGCAAAAAATGGTTTCGCTAGAAAGGAGCCTCTAGAATGGTATTGGCTAAACACGTAATTTTGCTTGGTCGCTGGGTCCTCCTCAGATTTGCAGCATTCTTTACCGCAAGGTAGCTTTTCGGGGGTGCACCAGTTTATAAGGCTCCTCTGAAACCATTGATCAAGAAACCTGAACATAGAGGATAGGCACAATGGTTAGAAAAAGTATGCGTCATTCTGCCATGCCGGAGCCCGCTGCTGCCTCTCATCCTTCTCCTTCTGGCCTCAAGAGGTTCCCTGGAGGTTCCCTTGAGGTGCATACGAGATCCATGTATGACATCCTCACCCGCTTGCTGTGTCCTTTCTTCTCCAAGCTTTTGAGATGGATGCATCGTATCCTCCTGCTGTGTTGTGTCTTGTCCATGTTTCTCTGGCTGTTCCAGCTCGGTTTCAACATTCAACACCTTGTGGTTTCCACGCGACCGTGGGAGCAACCAGTGAATCCGCAGGTGGATATGGTCATGGTGACCGCCCTGGTGATCCGGTGTCTATTGCCTTCCATCTTCTGCCAGAAGCAACCCCGCCTAGTGTTTCTGTATCCTCTCTCCTCGGTGGTTCCGGTGCTGGTCATGCTCTTATTCTCTTGGGTGTTTCCGTGGCTGCTCCAGCTTTTCACGAGGCTGTGGGGGGACCAACCGGAGAATCCGCAGCTAGAAGTGGAGATCCTCGCCGCCTCCGTCGTGGTGCTCCAGTGGTTGCAGTTCATCTTCTGCCGCGAGCGCTTCCGGCGAAACCGCTTGCTGGTTCAGTGGGGCGCATGGGCAGCTTATTACGCGCCCCTACCTCTTGCGGCTTTCGCCGTCGGGGTGATGCTCAAGTTCCGGTGCCCTTACTGGCTGGTGGCCATCTTCTTTGCCGCCGGGCAGGCGGACTCTATGGCAGCCTATAGGCTCGACGACGATAGCCAAAAGGTGAGGCGCTTTGCCAAGCGGACCTTGATGCTTGCCTATCTGATTCTTGCCTTGCTGCAACTGCAAGGAGAAGGAGGATCCGTCCCTTGCCGGCGGCGGCGCCCTATCGCGGAGATGTACTCCCTCGCTCTGGGTTTGTTTGTATTCTTGGTACATCTCAAAATTACAAGCATGGAGATGATCCCTTCCATTGATATCTGCATGGTTGCTGCTGAGGCCGTGAGACACCGGGCCAAGCCGACCATTCCTGCCCGCCGAGCTGTAGTCGCCGTGGGTTCACTCGAATCTCGTGGGACTGCCGTGTCGGGATGCACAACCTACCAAGATATACTGCACCTCAACTACTCCTCGGAGTTGAAGGACGCCTGCTTATCTTCTGCCTCGTTCCTTCAGCTGCTGCAGCGCTACAGCGCATCTCAGTCTCAGGTGGAGGTGGTCGACTCTTCTTCAAGCGTGAATAACAACCCTGTCTCCAAAATCATGAGAGCAGATAAGAGCACCAAGGACGGCTATGCAAGAGCCTTCAAGATAGTTGAGGTGGAGCTGTCTTTCTTGTACGATTACTTCTTCTCTACTCATGGGTCACCTTCTCACACTTCCTACCGGCTTTACAACGACTACTCCATATCCAAGATTGGCTTCCTTTTCAGTATTCTCAGTTTGGTCTATCCCGCTGACGATGAGGAGGAGGCTGCAAAAGCAAAGCCAGAGCTCGGCGCCTCTGTTTATGCGGTATATGCTCTTATCCTGCTGGAACTGTGCCAGCTTGTTGTTTACCTGACATCAAATTGGCTTGTGGTATCCGTCATGTGTGACCGTGCTAAGAATTCACGGCACACATCACAGTTGCTGCGGATCCTCGGCACTCTGTTCAGAAGAGCAGGATCCCAACAACGTAGATGGCAAAACGAGCTTGGGCAGTATGTCCTCATTGAAAATTGTCACCGAACTTCTCTGAAGGAAA